>WOFQ01000011.1:0-600000 GCA_012184525.1 Xenoacremonium recifei | reverse complement strand
GGACTGACTGAAGTGCTTGGTCGTCTTGAGGTTGATCCTGCTCAAGCGGCAGAGGAGTTGGCGCTTGTGAAAGAAAACGTCGTGCGACTCCTCGACAGACTTTCATCCCGATTCGAAGCCTACCAAGATATGACTCGACCAACTGCTAACTTACTTCGATGTCTGCTGGTCGGCTTGTCCCTCTGTCATGCCGCATCCGCGAAGGAACTGGATGGTGCTACTGACCAAGTTCTCCGTGTTACACCTTTCTTTGAGGGCAATCTCTGGGATCCGAGAACAAGATCTCTGTCATCTAAAAACTTCGAAGTCTTAAACATCATCAACACTACTGTCGCAATTGAAGGGGTGCACAATCTTCACCCACGCGTTCGCGAATTGTCATTCGAAACTTTCCACTCCTTTTACGACGAGTGGGCAAAGAAACTCGAAGCCGATCGTAAAGAGGCCGCCGCCCAGGGGAGTCTCTACCGCTTCCGCGGCAGCCTGGATGACGAGGAAGAGCTTGACGCAGAGGAGTTCAACGAGCTCTTCCCGACTTTCGATGATGAGGAGCAAGCCAATGTTGCGCCTGTCAAGAAACTGGATCAAGTTCGCGACCAATCCCTAAGAGTGGCCGAAATCCACAAGAAAATCTTCCTTGGGGGACAAGACCCCGCGGAGGCTGTTCGAGAGCTTTGCGATATCGTCGGTCAAAAGGTCGTAGCTCAGACTTCGGGCTATGACAACATCGATCGCAATCTGAGTGGGAAGATGCTAGCAGGCACTATGCTTCTCATCGGAGACAAGATGGATATGCTTGCTTCGACCACTGTTGATAAGTCCTACAACTTCTACAATAGCGCAAACATCCCAGAGGCTCGCCAGCTGGTTGCCTTGGCTCACAAAGTCAGGGCAAGATTCCGAGAGCTTCAGCTTGTGGATGAAATCGGCCACATGCAGCCTCTAGTTGATGTGATCCAGTCTTGTGACAATCTCCTCGAGCTTGTCCACACCGAACCTCTTGCGAAGATTCTTCCCAAGTTAGAGCATCTCCACGGTCATGTCTACGAATGGCAGTTTGGCGGTTGGGCCAGCAAGGTTTACGGCGTCCTCGAGCTGCACAACGCTATCACGGATACGATCATCCGTTGGCGGCGCCTTGAGTTGTCAACCTGGGCCAATCTCTTCGACATGGAGCAGAAGAAGTGTCAGGATGATGCTTATGCCTGGTGGTTCGTTGCTTATCAGGTTGTCGTTGCAGTGCCCCTTGCTATGGTGGACTCGAGAGAAGACCTGCAGGCTCACGCCACTTCTCTAATTCAGAACCTTGAGATGTACTTCTCGAGCTCTATCATCGGTCAGTTCAAGGCTCGTTTGGCATTGTTGCAGCAGCTTCAGAGCCATCTCGAACTTCTCATGGTAGACTATCCCAACCTTGAAGTCATCTCGCATGCTGTTTCCAACTTCATCCGCTACTATGCAAGATACGAGAAAGTGGTTGACGAAGCCATTCATAAGGGGCGCCTACCTATCGAGAAGAAGATGAAGGACGTGCTGCTGGTGGCCAGTTGGAAAGACACAAACATCAATGCCCTACGAGAGAGCGCTCGCAAGTCCCATCAGAAGTTATTCCGACTTGTCAGGAAGTTCCGTGGTGTACTCGGCCAGGAAACAACACAAATCATTGCACAAGGCCTTCCGGATGACAACGTTCATCCCCATATCCAGGGCGAGAGCCAACATGCTCCTGTGGATATCCCAACTTGGGCATTCTCCTCTCTCGATGAGGCGATGCCTGGCTGGCTGACAAACCACCGTCGACTTGCAAACGTTTCAAAGACAGTGTCTATCATGCGCAAAGTTTCTGCCTCTCCAGATCTGAAGACCACGGTGCCAAAAACCATTGAAAACTTCTTGGCCAGTTTGGACGAATCTATGGCAGAACTTCGAAAAGAAACCCCTCCGTTCCTGACAGATGAGAACAAAGACCAAGTCAAGCATCTCAAGACAAGAAAGCGCAAGCTGTTTGCTGATACTTTGAGAGACCTCCGCCAGATGGGTCTCAGGTACAACTTGGGTCAAGACAAGCTAGCCGAGCAGGACTCTCTGTCAACAGTTCTTTCATCGGTTCAACCTTTTGAAATGGCCGAGAATGCGTCCACTCAAGCAATCGAGTATTACTTCCACAAAGTTCTCGATCTCCTTCCCAAGGCAAGATTGATCGCTCGGGATCACAACGAGGACCTTTCGGGGGCAGAAGTTGCACGAAGTCTTGGATTCGTTGAGGGAATGGTAAACCTCATAATAAGCCAAAGGAATACCATTTCTTCAGTCGCCAAGTCCCTGAAAACACTCCAGAACACCATTTCGACAGCTCGAAATCTTGGACGGCAATCCCAGGATGATGTTTTGACACATACTAAGTCACAATGGGGCTGCTCTCGCCAACTTCCGTGGCTCGTTCAAGTGGTGAACTTCGCCATGCGTCTGATCCGGACTCACCAGAAGCTAGGAAAGGTGAAGCATGAAGTTGTTCTCGACCAGCTACAGACATGGTCCGGCCGATTCGAAGCTCTCTGGAAAACCTATGAGTCTCAGTACAAGTTGCCCGTAGGTCTTGTATGGGAAAGCAACATGAAAGTTCACGTTGACTTCTCTACTGCGCTAGGAAAGTTTAAAGACTTCGTGAATAAGGCGGCCTCGGACGAACCCCAATTGGCATTCATCCTCAAACAAGTTGGTACGTGGACGTATATCACCGCAAGTCTATCTGCTGTCGATGTTCCCGATACCAGTTTGACGGACTTCGCGAATGGCGTCTCCAAACTTTGCGATACGGTTCTGGTGGCCGTGGAGGCAGCGAGAAAATCATCTGGCGAACTCGAAACCAAAGATGACGAGCCCGGATGGCTAACCAAACATGTCAACGCTCTCGACTCTTTGACTAAGAAACTCCACCTTCGGGATGTCGAGAAGACCATTTCTGCCTGCATTGAAGCGCTGAAGCGACTCGATCTTGAGAACCCCAAATTGAGTGGTGCTGCCACGAGCCTCATGACGCTGGCAGGTCCTATCCTCGACGAGTTTCTCATGCTGTGCACTCAGTCCTTGTCTCAGGCCATGGAGGTCCACCGTGCTGTGGCCCATATGGCGTTCAATCTGACCAAGACTTTTACCCAACTTGGTTCACAAGGGTTCTGTACTCCTCAGGAAAAGTCAGATGAGACTTCGAAAGAATCAGGTAATGTCGAAGCTGGTACTGGTCTCGGCGATGGTGAAGGTGCGGAGGATATCAGCAAAGACATAGGAGCAGATGAGGATTTATCTGAACTCGCTCAAGAAGCCAACAAAGAGAAGAGCGATGAGATAGAAGATGAAAAGGACGCTGTTGATATGGCTGATGAGGAGTTGGAGGGTGAAATGGGGAGTGTCGACGGTGCAGATGACGATGAAGAGGGTTCAAAGAATGGAGATGAGGAAGAGGAAGAGAACGACATGGACGAAGAAGCTGGTGATGTCGACGACTTGGATCCTACTGCCGTCGACGAAAAGATGTGGGACGGAGACGACGACAAAGCCGATAAAGATCAACAAGGGGACAAGGCCAAGGGCCAGAAACAGGACGATGAGCAGATGGCGGCTGATGAAGATGCCAAGAACCAGGAGGGTGAAGAGCAACCAGATGTTGAGGACGCCGGAGAAAAGGATGCCGAGGAGGAAGAGGTCGGCGAAGAGGAAGAAGAGGTCAAGGCTCAGGAGGAGATGAATCGACAGGAGCAAACTGCGCAGGAAAATGATACCCTTGCTCTGCCGGATGAAATGGACTTGGACCTGGGCGAAGAGGAAGAAGAGGCGGGCTCAGAGAGTGACGATCTGGACATGCTCTCCGATATAGAGAAGGATGAGGTTGAGGAACAGGAAAAGGGCGACGACAATGAAGAGGAAATGGAAGACACGGCCGCTCAAGCCCAGCATCAAGAGGAAGCAGGCGAGAACGAGGAGGAGACCAAGGAGGGAGAAGATGAAGAGAAGGCCGAGGAAGTACCCGCCCCTGGCGATGAGGTTCAGGAAGATGCCAAACCCGACGAGGAGGAAGCGCCCGAAGAGCAACCCACCGATGACCAGACGGATCAACCGCCGCCTCATGAAGACAAGGCCACTACCGACATAGAGAATGCGGCGCCGAGCGATGTCAAGAGCTCCGGTCAAGACCAAAACGCAGACTCGATGGACCTTGACGAGAAGTTCCAGAGCAATGCAGCCCAGCAAGAAGACGGCGAGATGGGCGACGCTGGTGCCGATCAGGACACAAGTGCCGGCAACAAGGGTTCTATGTCGCGATCCAAGGAGACCATTGACAAGGCCGAGCAAGAGCAAGACAGTGAGGAATCGGCACGTAGCGATCCTTTCAAGAAGCTCGGCGATGCGCTGGAGCGATGGCACCGTCAGCAAGAAGACATCAAGAATGCCGACACTGCAGAGGACCAGTTGCAGAACCAGCAGCAGCAAGACACTGAGGCAGACCAGAGCCGACGAGAGTTCCAGCACTTGCAGGACGATGAGGCAGCCGCCGACACTCAAGCCATGGGTACTGCAGATGATGAGCAAGTACAGCCTATTGATGAGTCTATGGCCATCGACGAGGAGAAACAAGACCCCTCGAGTCGCCTCATGGAAGAAGACAAGGACGAATCTACGGAACAGGAGGCAGACAAGATGGACACCTCCGACCCTACAGATGCTCCAGAGGCCAAGAAAGCGGATGATGACAAGGAAAACGACAAGGACGACACGCGGTCGGGAGTAAAGACAAGACAGGGCAACTACAATCAGGAGGCTTCAGAGGATCAGGAAACGCAAATGATGGAGAATGAGGATGACGAGGAAGAGATCCAGGAGACCTCGACTCAGCTCTCGACCACACACATCTCGGAGGAGCGTCCTCTGCGAGACTTTGGCGAATCCCTGAAGCAGTGGTCCGAGTTCCAGACGAAGACTCACGCCCTCTCGCTGTCGCTCACATCGCAACTACGGCTGATCCTGACCCCGTCCCAGTCGACGAAGCTCTCAGGGGCCTTCCGCACCGGCAAGCGGCTCAATATCAAGCGCATCATCCCGTACATCGCATCAAGCTACAAGCGCGACAAGATATGGATGCGTCGTGCCATCCCAACCAAGCGGACTTACCAGATTCTGCTGTGCGTCGACGACAGCAAGAGCATGGGCGAGTCCTCGTCCGGCACACTGGCCATGGAGTCGCTCGTCATGGTCTCGCGCTCGCTCACGATGCTCGAGGCTGGCCAAGTCGGCGTGCTGGGCTTCGGCGCCGACGTCTTCACGGCGCACGGCCTAACCGAGCCTTTCGGCGCTGACGCGGGAGCCAAGGTGCTGCAGCGCTTCAGCTTCGGCCAGGACCGCACAGACATCGCCCTGCTGATTCGGCAGACGATCGACACGTTCCGAGAAGCGCGTCGGCAGGGAAGTGGTGGCAGCGGCTCGGATCTCTGGCAGCTAGCCATGATCCTGTCAGATGGTCTGACGCCGTCGTCAGCGCACGACTCGATCCGGCGGCTGCTACGCGAGGCCATGGAGGAGCGCATCATGATTGTCTTCATCATCATGGACGACACGGGCAAGAAGAAGGGCGACAGCGTGCTGGAGCTCAAGGAGGCCAAGTTTGTGCGCGACGGGGCCGAGAGTCGCGTGGTCATCGAGCGATACCTGGACACGTTCCCCTTCCAGTACTATCTGATCGTACACCATCTCGAGGAGCTGCCAAGTGCGCTGGCTGGCCTGCTACGGACGTGGTTTGCCGAGGTTAGCGCGTAAGCTGCGATGAGGAGAGTTAAGCTGAGCTGAACTTGTTCACACAGAGTGTCTCAGATGGGAGTATCTCTGATGGTGGGTGGTGTTGCGTGTTGGATGCATAGAAGCCACGGAAGACTCGCCGAGGATTTCGGCATCGGGTCGGCGATGGGCCGAGGCGGCAACTGCACGTGATTCGGGGCATAGACGGAGAGAAAAGGGGGAAAGAGCATTTCACGGCGTCTGGAGCATGGGAAAAAAGCATATTAGATAAGGCATTGCATTGCATGGATAAGGATAACAGCAAAATAAAATGAATTGAATCAGCTTGCTTCTTTGACTTGATCGCTCGCGTATCTGCGTCAGACACTGGATCAAGTCCAAGTCCCTTGCTTCACGCTCCGAAAATACCCCAGACTCCCGGCACCAGGGCCTCTAATTACGTGCTAAACACCCGCTATCAAGCAGCCCCCCCCGCTTCCGTTGCCCCGTGTCTCGCACCGCAAAACACTCCCTCACTCCATCGCAATACCAAGCATAAAAAAATATCATCGTGGCCGCCGTCAATTGGACTCGTCTCGTCTCGTATCCATTTGTTATGAACGCGGGCTGGTCGACGTCCTGCGCGCGCGCCGTACCGATTGCCAGACGTGGCCTTTGTCGATCGCCATTTGGACGCTCCGATATCAAAAGGCGTGGTGCCGCCGCTGTTGTTGTTGTGGCTCTTAATCAGACAGGCTTCAGCACTGGGAGGAGAGTCATTGAGAAGGGTTCCGTGAAGCAATCTGTTCGCAAGATGTCGTCTTCCGCGCCTTCGCAGTTGCGGTTCCGTGAGTATCCTGCCTGAGAACGTGGCGGGGGGCTGATACTGACTGAGATAATAGAGAACCCAATGATCTTGTATGTTTTGGTTCGATAAGTCTCAATGGGAGAGCAAACCTCACTGACTCCGTCACTCCCAGCGTCTGCGATATCCAGGAAAAGTTCCGCAACGTCATCTACGAATTCGACAACATGTACGCCCCCTCGCTCCCCCCTCAACACCAAAACCCGCTCTCACCACCCCCATCCCGCGCCTCATCTCCCACTCACTAACCCCTCCTCCAGCGTCAACACCACCCAGAAGCTCCTCAACTTCGCCGCCCCGCTCTCCATCCCCGTCATCACCACCACCCAAACCTCCGCCAAGCTCGGCCCAACCGTGCCCGCCCTGGCCGACTTGCTGCCCTCCCCGCCGCACGACAAGACGCGCTTCTCCATGTTCATCCCCCCCATCACCGCCCAGCTCTGCCAGCCCGCCCAGGTCGCGCTTGTCGGCATCGAGACGCACATCTGCATCACCCAGACGGCCCTCGATCTGCGTGACGCCGGTCATCGCGTGTATGTGCTGGCTGACGGTGTGAGCTCGTGCAATCCTGGCGAGGTGGGCATTGCGCTGGATCGGCTGCGCAGTGAGCCTGGCATTACGGTGACTACGAGTGAGAGCTGGATGTATGAGTGCCTCGGAGATGCGGCGCATCCGGGCTTCAAGGGGCTTATTGGCGTTGTCAAGGGCAGCATGGGGGCCACCAAGAAGACTCTCCAGGTGCTGCCCCCAGGACCCAAGATCTGAGGTCGTTTCTGTAGTTATTTATATATAGATCAACGGGATATTACGGCAGTGGTCAAGGACACATTTTGGACGACATTTTCCTCAAACTCATATAGGCACATATAGGGGTAGTTCAGGGGCAAGTCTTGCTGAGTAAATCAAAGCAGACATAGTCACTCAAATAAGCAAGTCTCATCGTTCGTCATCATCTCATGAAATTGGCATGTCTGTTTTTATTTGTTTTTTCGTTTTGTTTTGTTTTTTTCTGCAGCAAGCAGTCCCGGCCAACTCAGTCACCCGTTTCGTCGTTTCAATCATTACACCGGAGTTGACGTAGACCATTAATTCCTCCCTCGACTTGGAGTGTATGCTCTTGCGAGACAGTAGTCCTCCTCCGCGCGTCTAGCCTGCATCTAAGCCCTCAACCAGAAGGACAAAGCCAAACGCACGTGAATAGGAGTCTCTCAAAAAAGGGGGAAACCAGTCACAAACACACGCAAGCCCGCTCCTTAGTCCATACCCGCCGTCGTCGATTTGGGCTTGGTCGACGGCGTCATCCAGGAGAAGGCCGAGGCCACGCCCACGGGGTTGGCCGAGCGAGGAAGCGTCTGGACATTGCGAGCTTCACGGGACGAAGATTGCTGGGACTTGGTGTCGACGCTGATGCCCGTCGCGCGTTTGGTATCCCATCGGCTCCCGCCAACTGAATTGGCTCCATTTCCAACGTTGGCCCCGTTGGTTCCATTCTCTGGTCCCTGGCTGGCCAAGCTGGTCTGGCTCTTGCGTCGACCTTCGCTCAGCCCCTTCGTCGAGGGCGGAGGCTCGTACGAAGCGCCCGATCTGATAGATGTCGATCCAGATTTCTGGGGCTTCAACACCTTCATACTGCGCCCTCGTCCAGCGGGCTGGTATCCGCTCAGACCCCCAGAACCTTCCATCCCGTTGGACGGCCCATGACGCCATGATCCCCAAATTCCTGTCGAGGCTTCACGCGGAGCATCCGACGTCACTGATCCGCGACGGCCTTCTTTGCTACCCGTTTCCGAGCCGCTAACCTCTTGACGTCGTTGTTCCGGCTCAGATCCCATCTCGACTCCCGTATCAGGAATACTTCGGCTTGACCCAGAAGGCTTGATCGCTTCGGCTGGAACACCCATCGGAGACATACCGCTATGAGACGAGTCATCCGGATGAGAGCTAGCCATTGTGTTGTGGATGCTGTCAGGAGTGCCGTGTGCGAGGGGCTCAGCAACCACAAAAGGGGTCGCAGTCGCGTTCAGCTTGTGCTTCTCCAGGACCATGTTCGAAGTGCAGATATTGCGAAAGACTGCATCATCCTCAGGACGCACAAATGGGACTCGGAGACGCTCTCGATCGTCGCCGTACAGCATCATCGTGTTTTGGGAAAACAAAATGTCTGCTGAGTGTGCCCTCAAAGCATCACTTCCGACAAAAACTCGGATCAATTTCTGGTCCGCACCTTGGACAGGTCGATCTGTGCCCACAACCTCGAAGTACACCGTAATGGATGGGACAGGGGCCCGGGGACTCTCGCTTCGGTTGCCATGACGAGTGACGACAGCCTCAGCAAAATACACATTCAATCTCACCCGGGGCAACCCTTCAACGTCGCGATGGACCTCGTCGACGAGATCGAGCTCTTTAATGAGGGAGAAGTCGACAGTGGACTTTTGAGATCCAGTACAGATATCGGCATATAACAAAGTGCCATGCGCAAAGTTGGGCGTAATCCAGCAGCGCACAATGGAAGGGACCGTGCCGAGGACGAAAAAGGCCGGCGGGGGCTCTGGGATACTGAAGGAGTCATCATCATCATCCCCCACCGCAAAGTTGGTATCAAGGCCCAAGCTGCTGGCTCGGCCAGATGCCACCGAGTGATGGGAATGCACCGAGTGTCCCGCGGAACTGTGCCTCCCGTCTGACTTGTGGGATAATGAGCGTTCCATCATCAACCCGCTCCCGGGGCGGACAGGGCCGAAATCCCCCGAATGACGGTTGTTCTGGCCGCCCCAACTCGAGCCATGAAGTGCACTTTCATCGAACCGAACACTATTGGCTCGTGAAGCAGCACCTCGACGAACTGGCTCCTCTTCAGCAGGGCCCAGATGAAGAGATCCTAGAAGTTGCTCGCCCTGCTCGTCCAAGTCATCAAAAACCTCATTCTGTGGGATCTGAACTGGGCCTTTTATTCATGTTAGCTACGTCCTTTGAGATTTCGACAGGGTAAAACTTACCATGCTGAGGAGTACCACTGAGAACTCCTGGGAAAGGGGAATTCCAAACTGACTTTAACGCCGCATCGTCTGCCTGTCGCTTCTCGAGTCGCATGAGCCTCTCTGCATGATTACTCTGGATGTACTGAACCTGCTTCACCTCCATCTGCAGGTTATACAGATCTTCTCGAGAAGCAGGGTACCGCGAATCCATTACCAGAAGAAACCCAAAAGATTCAACGCCAGAAGATTGCGTGTTCCGGAAGCAAAAAAAGCAGGTGGGAGAAAAATCAATTGTCGGCAGCAGGATTCAGGTCTGAACGAGTAGAGAGCGGGTGAAGGGGGAGGGACACCTCCAAGTGGTGTCGACGAATCGCAATCAACAGCTGTAACTCATGGAAGCTTAAAAAAAGTGCAGAGGCCCTTGGATTGCCCTGGTTCGTAGTGTGCTTCCGACCTCGCTCCCTTTGATATCAGTTCACGAGGTCCACCTCCCCCACCACATCGCCAGCAAAGACCACGAGGCCTTTCGAAGACGAGAAGGCGATCCTGGGGGTATTATCAATCTGTAAAGAATGGAGGCCCAGATATGCCGATTTTTCCTATGACGTCGGAGATATTAGGAGCGTGCGCCCGTGACGAAACGATAGTTTAGGGGATGCGACACCGAGATAGGCAACGAATGAAGGGTCGAGGAATAAGTCTCTGGCGGGGATTATTGGCTTCGGGGGCGTGAGTGCGGCAGCTATTGATGATGGAACAAGTCCTATAGCAAAGAACCAGGACGCAGGCGGGAGTAGGAAGACGCTCTCGTCGTGAATAGTGAACGGATCGACGTCGACTCGGTTCGGGGAAATGCCGGTGTTGAAGGAGGCGTCCAGGGAAGGAGGATTGGGTCAAAGGGCGCCTGAAGAAGAAGATGGGAGGCAGATTGGGGATTCCAGACAAACGGCGGTGTACGGGATGAGCAGCCGAGTAGGACGCGGGAGTGAATAGAGGAGGAGAGAGTTGCGTAGATTGTAGACGTCAAGAGTCAGGAGGAGAATGGAAGTGAAGTTGGAAGGTTTGGCTGGGTGTTCGAATGCGTAACAGTAACAGCGGAGGATGCGAATGGATGCTGGACGCGCTAAAGCAGCGGGTCTGTCCAGCGTTCAATGGAGCAGGTGCCTCAGGTAGGGGTTGGAGCCTGTCCTTTAGCGCCTAGCGGCTTGGTCCCGAGGCCGAGTGCACCTGCAGAAGGCCCAGTAGCGCGCTGTGGCGTGGTGTCGTCAGGCGCTAGAGGCCCTGGATTAGGGAGGAGAACCCGGCCTGGAGGGGGTGTGGAAGACGGCTGGACCCTGAGTCGTGGGAGACAGAATGAGATGAGATGAGGAGGAGAGGATTCATTGACATTCCAGGTGTTGATCGGTGGAAGTTACGAGTCAGTTAGAAAAGGAAAGAAGAGACCGAGGTGTGGTTGCCTTTTGTACATAAGGTGCACAGATAGCGGGAAGGAGCTACCGCTGCAAATGCCATGTACCAAGGGAAGGCAGCATCTTGGCATCGAAGCCATCGGCTGCGGAAATGCCGTCTGGAATTTATGGTTGTCTCAGATTGACCACCGCCAAAACCCCTCCAATCGACGTCACAGCTCTTGCGCTGATGGAGACGGCAAGGAGTGGTGAGCATTGACCAGGCACTGCGGAGGGAGAAGGCGCGAATGAGGAGGGATGAGATGACATGTGCTGGGCAGAACAACCCCCACCATCCATCCAGAAACCCCCCTGCTGTCCCGTGGCAATTTCCAGCTCCAAGGTCGCTTCTATTCGAGGGTATCCGCGTCTATACCGCTCTAATGCTATCTGTAAGTCGACCCTCCATTGACCTGTCTACTTTGCTCCCGTCAAGTCTCGCCAGTCCGGAAACACATAGCCTGTCCGATCATCATCTGCAAGAGCTGCCAACTCGGGGGCAATGAGCGGCGCCAGCGTATCATAGAAAACCTTGTAGGCCTCGCCGCTCATGTGAAGGCCATCCGGCAGCAGCGTGTCCAACCCTCCTTGCTTGCCATTCTCGGGCGATCCCAGCCAGGGGCCGCCAGGTTGGTAATCCCCCGGCGCCATCTCGATGGCTTTGTCCATGATGGCCTGCCAGAGGTCGACATATTCCACCCCGGCATTCTCTCGCGCCACCTGCCGTGCCGTCTCCGAGTACGACGCGCTCTTTGCCTGCGTCCGGATAGCCTGACCGTGACCCCAGGCGGTGTCGAGCTTGGTGACCTTGATCTCGTCGATGGGAGGCGGAGTGACGATGAAGATCTTGGGGTCATGTGCCTTGACGTTGGGGTGGGTGACGATCGTTGTCAAGTTTGCCTTGTACTCCTCCAGGGACACACTCTGCGAGGTCGTGGGTAGTGGAATCACAGCATCGTTGGCTCCGAGGAGAATAATCTTTGGCCTACGGTCAGTTTCACTGCCTTTGGCCAACGTAATAGCGCGACTGACTAGGTAATCCATCTTGGGTGACGAGGCTGTACGCTCGGGAATGATCTGGGGCAGGTACTTAACAGCATGGGCTGTGTTCCATCCTGAAAAGCCGCGGTTCACTACGTCAAACCGGCGTATGAGCTCTATGATTTCCGGTCAGTCCATACTTCGCTTTCTGCTTCGGAAAGATCCAGACTCGTTTGCAGCGCCGCTTGGAAGGAGAAGCCATCCTTGATATCCACAGAACCCTGGAAGAGGGAATCCCCGAGGAGCACCAGCTGGGGGGCAGAAGTCTAACACGCCGCGTTAGTCTTCTCTGAGCTTTCTCGTTCAGTCATGTGCGTCTCACAGCCATTCCGATCGTCAATGTTCTGGATGTTCCTCAGTGAACAAGGTGTTAGTTGAAAGTAGGCAGGCGGAACTCCCGAGTAAAGAGAGCAAGCGCTCAGCGGCTTCATATATGCGCATCTCCACCCGAGAGAGCCCCGAATTGCGGCAGCGTCGCCCGTCAGCCCGCCGGCCCTTCGTCCCACTGCCCGTTCCATTGTGCCTTGCGGGGGTTCCGCGCCAATAGAGAACCTCCCTATCACTGAATCCAACGCTTGTCAGTCTCACGAGAGAAACCAGCTAATGCGTCCTTCGACGGACAAGCGTGTTATCATTACCCCTCCAGATGATGCAAACTCAACCAATCCACAAGTAAAACCCGGCATCCTCCCAAAGGCCTCGATGTCTATCTGTTGTATATTTCTACTACAACTTGCGTTCGCAGTAAATATAGTAGTCTTCTGTATTATTTCTCCTTTCTTTGAGAGCATCCTTATTGTTCAGATTGGCGGGACAGTCGCGAGTGGGATGGATGGTGGGGTAGAGAGCTGTGGCTTGGGCCTCTAACGCCAGCCACTACCAGACGGCCTTATCGATAAGAAAACTTCGGTCGCAGTCTTTTTCCGTGCCAAAAAATTATTTCGGTCTCTCAGAGAGATCTCTTTGGTCTACCAGGCATCGTGAACTACAGCCTCTTACAACCCGACGCAACCACGCAGCTCGAGGGCTTGAGCTTGCCAATATGGCCACTTCTCTCGCTGCGCAGTTGGCGCAGGTGGCCGCCAACTCAAAGTCGACTCTCAACGTCAAGGCGCAAAAGGCGGCTCATTCCAAGTCTTTGATTTGGGAGCCCCGGGTTGCGGCCACTCAGAGCTATCAGACTCTCTACACCACCTGTTACCCTGGTTTCGAGGAACTCTGCCAGCTCGATAATCGATTTGCCATCTTCCAGTCAACTATTTTCAGCGAAGAGAGCCAAAACCAGGATCGAAGTCAGCTTACAGCTACGGAGAATGAAGAGTTAGACCGACGACTCGAGGCTTTCCTACGCCTTGTCGGGAGCCGACTACGTCTCATGCCCGCCATAAAAGCCATTGAATGGCTAATACGACGGTTCCGGTAAGTTCAGGATGGACCAATTGCAATGATCGGTCTCTAAAACTTAGATCAGAATCCATGAAGAAAACACCAGCGGCCTTCTCCAGGCCTTCCTCCCCTACCACTCGATACCAGCTTTCGCGACTCTCTTATCGATTCTCCCTTCCAAGATTCCCCACGAATTCCGCTTCCTCGATCCTTATATTCGCTCCGCAACATCGCCTCCACGATCTGTGTTGGTCCGCCAGGCTATTCAGCACCCATCTTTCTTGTCTCTGATCTCCGAGTACACTCTCGAATCGTGTCGCATGCAATATCAATATCCCGCTTTAATATCATTCTGGGCCGGCCTTATTACTGAGTCTATAAGCGGGATCTTGGACAGGACAAAGTCGGGCAGGGCCTCTGTCCAGAGTGAAAATGACCAGGCTATACTCCATCGATTGGGCCCGATCTTCGCGGAATCTTTGGTCATGAAGAAGGTCCCCAGTATTCAAATTGCTTCATACATGGCAATAGCAGTGTTCGTGTCAAAGGGCAACTTGGAAGATATGGCTGTTACCGCCTTTATGGAGCAGACGGTCTACGGCTGGACCAGCGACACTATTCGACCTGCGCTGGTGTCCCTGGCCATCCTAGCCCAGTATAGATCAGCGAAGCAAATGAGCGGCAAGGTCACAAAGGCTCTGATCAAGGTCCCCGATATTGGTGCTTTGCTGGTCGAGATTGGGCAAGAACGTCGCGTCGATAAGCTTGCAAATGGGCTCTGTCTCGCTTTGATCGAGAGATTGACGAAGAAGGGCGACTCTCGCGGTCTGGTCACGATAAAGGCCATCTTGGGTAGCCAAATCCTGCAGGACAAACAGATTGCAGTCATTTTCAAGTCCCTTATTCTGACGGCGCACCGACTCGACGACAACAACGATGAAGACGGCGCTCTGAGAAGGGAGCTTGGGTCCGCATTAATCACCCTCTCGCAAATCACCGGGAAATCTGGCGATCTCATTCAAGAAGTCATTGAGGAGGTCAAGTTCGACATCGAGGAGCTGGAGATGAAGCTAGATCTATCATTCCGATCGCGAAGGCTCCCTGAGGCAACCCAAGATGACACGATGGCAGATGGTGAGGTGAAGACTCCCCAAGATCTGGACTCATTACTCCAAGAGTTAGCTAGTCGATCTGAGCCTCTCTCAACTTGCCTCGTGCCTCAGCCCGGAGAAATATTCGACGAGTTCAGCCACCTCTTCTTTTCCATTGTTTCAGAGAAGGCTCAAGATCCCGACCTGCTGGAAAAGTTTGAGCAGACTCCTAAACTCCATCGTCAGACAGCTTTCAAGGACTGCGTCTACTACAGCTTCTTCATCCGGATCTGGTGTGGCCCTTATCCAGCTCTAGCTCGTGCAGCGGCCCTTGACATGGTCAAGAGAAGATTGAAGGTCGGCGACGCTGGTAAGACCGATCTGCAATCTCTCCTCCCATACTGCATTACTGCTCTGGGTGACCCCTCAAAACGGGTGCGTCAGGCCGCAGCAGAGCTTGTCGCCGCCCTCACTTCATTATATACTCCTCCCGTTTCCGCCAAAGGCATGGCGACATGGGGAGACCGATCCTTGTACGGTAAATCTCAAGATGTCGCTCACCTCACTCCCGACGTTGTGGCCAAAATCTTGCACCTACAGATTCTTCCCAGTGCTGAAGAGTGTGTAATGGATCCGAATCACATCGGTGCCGTTCTGAGGACATCTATTGAGCAAGGTCTGTATCAGACCAAGCCGACTCCTGCCCTGGACAAGAAAGACCACATGTCTCAATCTGGCCGCATTGCTCTTCTCACATTCTTGGCTTCGCACGTTGTCCATACCCCCTTGCTGCTCGTCAAGGATCGGCTTCTGCAGTCAATCAACGAGGTTCGCGGTGTGCAAACCACCACAAGAACCCAACTTCTTCTTCCTGCTCTTCGATGGTGGGCCAATGTTTCAGAGACCGAGGCATCTGAGTTGTGCTTCAAGGAAAGACTCGACAAGACGGCCGTGGACACTCGGTTCGTCGATATAGTAGTGGCAAATGACACTGCTGGCCTGGACTTCTTCTTGGAATGTCTCAGAAACCTGGAGTTGAGAGACAACTCGGACTTGATTCGTGCAATCTTTGCCCGCATTCGAAAGATGTGGTCATCCATGAAGCCCGACGTCAAGTTTATGGCGGCTGAGCAACTTCTCGATATCTCACAAGAGCTAGCGAGCCCTGAAAACTCGTCTGTCGTTCCTGAAGAGGCTTCTGATCTTCTGAGAAATGTTCGCCTGACTACAGATATCCTTTCTTCCTTCCTCGATTCTATCCAGACCGGGACTAAAATGATCACCGAACCTCCACCCAACAAGAGACGGCGAACAAGCTCGTCAAATGGCGACCGCGGTCTCATCACTCAAGTCACCCCTGAGCTAAGCCACGCACTCAGGAAAGTCACTTTCGTTCTGCAACTGGTCGAGAACTCGAACCCCGTTGAGCACCCTGAGCTCTTGGACGGTCTCTTCACGGCATTGTCTGAACTGCAGCACTTTAGGACAGTGGTCGGGTCTGAGCTGGGCTATCTACAAAACTTGATTTTGCGGAGCCTTCTAGCCATGATGCCAGCTTACAAAGCCAACAAGAAGCTCAAGATTGATAGTTCTGGTGGTTACGGGGACTTGCTTGTTAATTGCATTCAAAAGTCCTCAAGCCCCGTCGTCCAGAATGCTGCCTTACTGCTCATCGCAAGCCTCGCCACTACAGCCCCCAACCTCGTTCTTCACAGCGTTATGCCCATCTTCACTTTCATGGGAACCTCTGTCCTCCGTCAGAGCGATGATTATTCTGCCCATGTTGTTTCACAAACGATTAAGGAAGTCATTCCTCCGCTGATCGATTCACTACGACAAGGGCAGAAGAGCCCTGTTGCTGGCGCTTCTGATATCCTAGTGAGCTTCAGCACTGCCTATGAACATATCCCATCGCACCGAAGGGAAGGTCTCTTTGTTGCTTTGGTGGAGACATTAGGACCTCGAGAGTTTCTGCACGCTCTGATTAGCATGTTGGTCGATCGCTATGGCGCCAGTGATGCTCTGCTGCAGTTTGTGGTCGAACTCCTCGGCGGCTTCAGCATTGACATCCAGCTTGAGAGCCTTATCAAACTCCTCGACCTTATTCAGGACCTATTCAAGCCAAAGCCTGGAATTTCATTCATTTTGCTTGGTATCAACGAGGACGGAGACAAGAAGAATATTCAAGAAATTGCTCTTCGCCAACTCTCTGCATTCCCAACGTTTTTGGCGAGCAAGAATCTCAAGGCAGAGGTTCAGAAGCTCTCGGATCGCGACGACATGGATGCGGCCAGAGTGCGTGAGCTCTATGCCACTCTTCTCGAGAACGTCCTTGTTCTTGCCGACACGGTGAAGAGTGATAAGAGGCTGCATACTAGATGTGGACAGTCGCTTGCCAATCTGCTCAACATGCTGTCAATTGGCGAGTTCATCAAAGCTGTTGAGAATCTTCTTGACAAGCCCGATATGGGACTTCGACAAAAGGTTCTTCGAGCCTTGGAAGTCCGTGTGGAACAAGAGAGCAATACGGATCCTTCATCCCGAAGTGCGCTGTTAGCATTCTTGCCCCAGCTCACGGCTGGTATCAGGGAGTCGAGTGATATGCGGTACAAGCACACTGCTGTCACGTGTGTCGATAAGATTGCCGAGAAGTACGGCAAGAAGGATATCGAAGCGGTCGTGGGTGCAGCTGTCACCATTGCGGGCGAGCACTGCCTTGGCCAATCCGAAGAGCGTCTGCGCGTTATGGCACTCCTTTGCTTGACGTCGCTTGTCGATGTGTTGCAAGACGCCATCGTCCCCGTTCTTCCAAGTGCCATCCCCCAAGCTGTTACTTATTTGAACGACAGCCTGGAAGGAGAACGGGACGAAGAGCTTCATGTTGCTGCCTACGGATTCATCAGTGCGCTTGCGGAGCATCTTCCGTACATGCTGTCAACATATGTAGACAGCATCCTGGAAGTGTCCAACAAGTCTGCGACTCTAGACCTCGCAGAGGATACCAACGAGAGCCGCACAGGTTGTCTTCATTTCTTGGCGAAGCAACTTGAGGCAAAGGAAATTTTCTCGGCGCTGGACAGGAACTGGGATAGCGCCAGGTCTGCAGGCGTCTCGGTAAGCTTTCCAGGATGCTTGATGATGATCACATGCTAATTTCATAGGCTGCATCTGAGTTCCTTGATGTACTTGGCCTGGCCATCGATAAGCACCCCAAGTCGGCTATCACGAAGAATGTCACGGTCCTGTCCGGCATTTTGACCAAGGTCTTTGATCTTCGAAGATTGGAACATGTGAATAGCGCCTGGGGTGATGACGCATCCGCGCA
The DNA here is from genome assembly GCA_012184525.1 of Xenoacremonium recifei. Classification (NCBI taxonomy): domain Eukaryota; kingdom Fungi; phylum Ascomycota; class Sordariomycetes; order Hypocreales; family Nectriaceae; genus Xenoacremonium; species Xenoacremonium recifei. Next base: position 582,097 of record WOFQ01000011.1, on the reverse strand, counting down.
GCTTCCCTTAGTCGAAGCGAGCGTCAATGAAAAGGCGTTGAAGATGATTTACAAGCTCAACGATGCGGCTTTTCGCCCTGTATTTGTCCAGCTGGTTGAATGGTCTGGATCGGGTCTCTCCAAGAACGATCGAGTTGGACGAGCTCTCCGACAATACAGCGTCTACGGATTCTTGCAGACCTTTTTCGACAATCTCAAGTCGATTGTCACGAACTATGCAACCTACGTTCTGGAAGATGCCGTCAAGATTCTCAATGGAGCTGATATCAACGTCGCCGAGGAACGGGAACTCTGGAGCCGCGTGCTGGTCACATTGACAAAGTGCTTCGAGCACGACCAGGATGACTTCTGGCAGGCGCCCGCTCACTTCGGCGCCGTTGGACCGGTCATCATGGATCAGTTCCTTCATGCCAACGCAGTGGATGTCACAGAGGACCTCATCCCAGCCGCGGTTGCTCTTGCGGCCGCAGCATACTCCCAGGCCCACCAGAAGGAGCTCAACTCAGCATTGCTGAAGCATCTGAGGTCTGAGCAGACGGCAGTCAGGCTGGCAGCGGTCAAGTGCGAGCAGGCGCTCACGGACAGGCTCGGCGAGGAGTGGCTCTCGATGCTGCATGAGATGCTACCGAGGATCAGTGAGTTGCAGGAGGACGACGACGAGGTGGTTGAGCGGGAGACACACCGGTGGATTGTAAAGATAGAGGGCGTGCTAGGCGAGAGCCTAGACGCAATGCTGCAGTAGTAGAATCCCGATGGACAAAAGGAGCAAGGGAGCTGATTTTGGGGCAATTCAAAAAGCTATGACGCAAGAGATGGCGTCCATTGATTTGATTCCAGTACTTTTACGCCCCCGTCCCCCGAATCGCATGTGAGTGAGACACGGCGAAGCCTCGGACGTTCGGATCCCATGAGACGGAGCCAACGGCGGCTCCGCAGCCGTAAAAGACCGAACGGACGGCCGGAGAAGCTCGTGACGGTGCTCAGCCTGGCCACCCGGCGCATTTTCGTCGCGACTAGCACGGGCAACACTAGATCTGTCAGAGGGCCCTAGGTGAGGCCAAGCGAATACTCTATTGCAAGGCGCGGTCTACGATTTGAAGGTCAGCGGTGGGGGCAAACTCTCATATTAAGGGTTCGCCGTATCGGAGCACGGGATGACATCAGTCTGAGTGAGCTCTGACTCTTCACTATAACTATCCCATGGGAAGCCATGTAGATGGGATTTTCGAGATGCAAATTTCACTAGCTCTCTTTTCGATACTCTTGCTCTTTATTAGAAGAGTCCAGTCCATCATGGAGGCTCTGATGAGATGGGGCCGAAGATCGGCGTGTCGCAAACGTCTAAGTCATTATGCCCTTTCACGAGGCAAAGTCCGATTTGCATCAACCACCTCTGCAAGGGATGGTGAGTCAGCAACACTCCAGCATCTTCACCTCCAGAGATACTCATCGTGAAAAAATTGCAGACACCAAAAAAGAACGCATCGTCGTTCTCGGGTCCGGATGGGCCGGATACGCGCTCGCCCGGACGCTTTCCCCATCAAAAGTATCTCGGGTGCTGGTGTCTCCACGCTCTCATTTCGTCTTCACTCCTCTGCTCGCCTCCAGCTCCGTCGGCACGCTCGAGTTTCGGGCGGTCATCGAGCCAGTGCGGCGGCTAGGCCTCGATGAGTTTCACCAGGCCTGGGCATCCAACATCGACTTCAAGCGGAAAAGGATCGTCGTCGAGGCGAACACGCAGGACGATGTGGCGGCACGGTCGATGGTGGACGTCTCTGCCAAGGGGCCCGAGTTCGAGGTTGAGTACGACAAGCTGGTCATCGCAGTGGGATGCTACAGCCAGACCTTTGGTGTTGAGGGCGTGAAGGAGCATGCGTGCTTTCTGAGGGATGTGGGAGATGCAAGGGTGGTGAGGCTCAAGGTTCTCCAGGCTTTCGAAAAGGCAAACCTACCCACGGCGACCAGCGAGGAGAAGAAGAAACTACTACACTTTGCGGTAGTAGGTGGTGGACCAACAGGTATCGAATTTGCGGCTGAGCTGCACGATCTCATTCACGAAGACCTGTCCAAGCTGTATCCGAAGCTCATGCAGTTCGTCGGCATCACCATCTACGACATCGCGCCCAAGGTGCTGCCCATGTTCGACCAGAACTTGGCTACGTACGCGATGGAGCTCTTCCGCCGGAACGGCATCAAGGTGAAGACGGAACACCACCTGCGGCGAATCCGCCGCGAGGGCGACGTGTTGATGATGTGCATCAAGGAGGAGCCAGAGGAGGTCGGTGCGGGCCTCGTGGTCTGGAGCACAGGGCTCATGCAGAACCCTCTCGTGGGCAAGTTGGTAAGCCAGGAGATTGAGGGCATGGGCAAGGTCGCAAAGGATGCGCGGTCAGGGGGCATCGTGACAGACGGCAAGTTGCGTGTCCAGGTGCAATCGCCTGACGGCCAGTCCCTGACGACCCTCCCTGATGTCTTTGCTATTGGCGACTGCACTGTGGTTCAGGACCAGAGCCTTCCTGCGACAGCTCAAGTGGCAAGTCAACAGGCAACATATCTCGGGAAGCGTCTCAACTCGGGGACGACGGATGGAGGTGTCCCGTTCAGCTTCCGCAACTGGGGCACGATGGCGTATCTTGGTAACTGGAGGGCGATTCATCAGAAGGGCGCGGATGAGTTGAAGGGCAGGGCGGCCTGGATCTTGTGGCGCACGGCGTATCTGACCAAGAGCATGAGTGTGCGGAATAAGTTCATGATACCAGTATATTGGTTTATTACTTGGTTATTTGGGAGGGATATTTCAAGGTTTTGAAACCCCATATAACTCGTTATCAATTTCTCCATCTGTAAACTCCCCAAATGCCGAAAGCAAAAACTATCAGATGAAGAACTAAACTATAGTAGGATATGTATTCTAAATAATTCCCACAGTATATTGTACTGAACCAGAGGAGGAGGTATAGCTTATTACAGAAGCATATACCCCTTTGTAACTGACAAGCTGTTTGAACTACCCTATACTTCAATGTCAAAAATCCAGAACTGCGAGTTGAGAATTAACGTCAACTTTTCCAAAACACCTTCATAATATAGAAGACATGACTTTGTGTTATTCAAGCCTCTATCTTATACACTTTTCTTTAAAGTTCAGTCCTAGTCGACCCATTTCGGGCAGTTGCCTGAGATGCTTCCGGGCTGTAAGTCGATAGATCACTGTTGTATCGCCGGCCGCATCCCCCGTCACGTTGTTCTGTGACAACAAAATCAGACGTATGAATTCAACTCAGTAAAGATCAGCTACCATTGCATCAGAACAGAGTCAGTCTTATCTATAACCCCGAGCATTATCACTGATTCTTGGAGGGCAAGAGCTAGTGCGACTAACACCCCGATTTGGACCTGCTCCCCCAGATTCAGCGACTGCGGGGCAGGCACCGGCCCCAAAGCGAACGATAGCGCACCGAAGCAGGCGCGACAACGTCACTCCTTCCCGCGCTGCCGGAGGAGGCACACCAATCACGGCCGAGTCCAGGCAGTCACGACCCCAATCATCACCGCGACCTCCCTGCAGTCGCGATCGCCACTCCAGCATTCCTCCCCGATCCTGTCCATCCGCGGCCCCCCCTCCTCACTTCTGCCTCTTTTTTGGTCTCTCCTCCATCCTCACCGGCTTGAACAATGCCGAGTCCTTCCCCTTGCGACAGCTGCATCTATACCTGCTCCTATAAGTCTGCCGGGCACTAGATTGATTGGACTTGTACTCCATGCGTAGCGCAGCAACACCACCTCAGCTGTCGCAATGACCACCGAAGATCTCCCCACGCCGCTGCGACCGGCCCCTGCTGGCCATGGCCTCCGGCGCGCCAGAACCGTTGACGATTCCTCGCCGCTTCGACGTCGCTCTTATATCGCGTCCGATTCAGACACTGCGCCGCGCCCTCCCAGACGGAGCTCCAACTTCTCGGATTACAGTCTGAGCGAAGCTCGCGAACTGCTGAACCCGATGCCTGACGGCGGCGACCCGATGGCTGGGAGCGAAACATCGTCGCTTGCGTCGCTATCACTGGCATTTGCTCTCCTACCTGCACTTGTAGGAGTAGTTCATAAAAATGGAAGCGCCATGGTAACAGATGTCATGCTCTTGGGCCTAGCTGGGGTATTTCTGCATTGGTCCGTGACGCAGCCTTGGTAAGTTGTGTCGTCCATATAGAATTATGCCATCTTCTATATATGCATCCACTTCTTAACAGTAGACGTCTAACCATGCATAGGACCTGGTATCACTCCGCTCAAGAAGTGCGCATCTTGAACGAGGCCAGCGTAGAACAGGTGATCGACGATGATAGCGACATCGATCTAGCGTCGCCAGTGTCGACACCCCTCGATCAAGTTCCCGAAGATCAGGAGACGACAGAAGCACTTGATGTTAAACCCACCAGAAAGCGAGTGGCTTCTCAGCAACAGTCTGCTCTCACCGAACTTCATGTATACGAAATGCTCGCATTGATCTCGTGCGCTATCCTACCATTAATGGGAGCCTATATCCTGCACGCCATCAGGTCTCAACTGAGTCGGCCATCTGAAGGCCTTGTTTCGAACTTCAACCTTACGATTTTCATGGGCTTCGCTGAGCTCCGTGTATTTGCTCATTTCTGGAAGCTGGTGCAAAGTCGAACTCTTCATCTTCAAAGGATCGTTCAAGGAGGCCTTCTAGATTCGCAACTTAGCAGCAAGTCCCAGGACACGATACGGCAGCTCTTGTCCAGAATGGAACAACTGGAGTCACGCGCGGTAGTCACTTCAGAGGCTGGCGCTCACGAGGCGTCCAAGTCTAAACAGGAGACGGCGATTTTGACCAGGGAGGTGCGGAATGCTATCCAACCGGAGCTGGACGCGCTCAATAGAGCGGTACGTCGCTATGAAAAGAAGGCGACTGTCCTTCAAGCCCAGACCGAAGGACGTTTTGTTCAAATGGACCAGAAACTTGACAACGCAATTGCCTTGGCTGCCACGACGGCCAAGATAAACGCCTCACATAAAAACTTCTTCATGTGGGCCATCGAATCCCTGGTAACCATGGCCCTTTTACCCTTCAAAGCTGCAATAACGCTTGTGCTATTGCCTTTCAATACTATCCTAGCATTGGTGCAAAAGAAGCAGAAAGTTTCCCCGGCGAAGAGCTCGCGGAGTAGTCGGACAGGCAAACCCTCCGTGCAGTCGAGATATGGCGGTGACCGGGTACCAACGCGAGTTTCGAAGAGATGAGCGGTCACGATACGATGGATGAGCTTGCGACGGAGTTCGGAGTTAGTGATGGTTTCTCAGCGGTCCCTACGTACGACCTTTCAATTCTCAACATGTTAGAGCGATGGAATTGATCACATCTTTTTCTCGAGACCCTTGCTTCATGAATCCCCGTCAGGGTTGCATGCATCACCTACCGTACATAAGCGGCTGAACTGTACACACAACCCCCGCTGACTGGAAAGAATTTTTTCAAGAGCGTGAGGGGTTTGATAAACTGACGAATCGTAGATGCATGCCGCTGCTCGGTAGTTTTGCCATGAGCTGTTCACCACGACTCGGGCTGGCTGAAACCTCGACCGCCAACTATGAGTGACATGGCCCATCAACACGACTGACGTGGAACAACCATCACCAGTCTTACTGAAACGCGGGCCTGTCTGGGGCGGGACGGCTGGCAGCGCCATCGCATCGGCCCTGCAGTCGGGTCGGCGTCGTGGACCTTGTCTTGCTCGTCTTGGGGCGAGTCCGGCGCCGTCTTGTCACTATTTCAGCCAGCCGCACGGCACCGGGATCTGGGGTCTGGGGGGAGGCAGTGTCTTGTCTCGCTGACAAGCATTAGCATCGGTGTGAAGGCATCGCAAAACTTGCCCGGATTGACGAGCCAGTGCAACCGGCGAGCTCTGGCGGTCTGGGATATTCATGGGTTCTCATGGAGCTAGCCTCGGGATACGGCATCATCTATCGGGTCCCGATTCGAGTACCCTGGTTAGGAAGGTCATTCGTTATGGCACGTGGCCACCCAGGAAGAACGAAAAAAACCCCCGAGATCTCATAATGGCACTAGGTTCGGAGTGTTGTTCGGAGACAATGATGTCTCTGTGAGATGGTGAGGGTGCGACGGCACACTGGGAATTGGCCCTTGTCGTACGGACGTGGATTCCAACTTGCTTTGTTCTCATAGAGGATAATAGAGTGGCACATCGATGAGCGGAGACTGTGATCCAGGTTCCCGCAAAGGAGGAGGTGGTGGAGGAGGATGAGCGGGATGAGGAGGAGGGAGGCTGACACAGCCAACGCCGCGGGATCACATCAAACAATGTCCCTGCCATGACAGTGCAGCAAGCACATCAGACAGGCACCGCCCGCTCCGAGTTCATGCATCGAGGCGAAGCACAGCGCGCACGCACGCAAAGGAGCAAAGCACGCAGAGCCCGCGGCGGGGTCGGCGAGCCTGAGAGCGATTATCATTGATCACGGACGTCGCCTCTCCAGCTAATGATCTTCCCGTCGAGATCAGCGATTGGCGAAGACGCGCCATGATGGAGAGTTGACGAAGGACGTTGAAAGGCGCGTCGCTGGCAAGTGGGACCTTTAATCTTAGACGCGTCGGTGAGGCTGCGCTGGCGGCGAAGTAGCGCGAGTTTTAGAGTCTCGAAGTAGCTCGAGGTACTCTTCGGAGCCCGATGGAGGACGCTCACTCACAAGACGAGGTTGTCTGGAGACGAGAAGCCCCGGAGAAGGACGAGAGAGTGGACGAACAACGTGTGAACCGTGGGCCGCGTTGTTCAACCCCGGGACGAATAGAGATGGCGTGTTGGAACATGCAGGAGCACGCGGTACAGGTCTCGGCCCTGAAGAGCGGTCGAGGAGCTCGAGGGCGGGCTGTCTAATGAGTTGGCGAAGACGTGGACAGCGCTGAGAGCGCGGGCTGGCCATGTCTGTTGGCAACATGGTATGATGTTGGTGAACGGAGCAGGACGGACCTGTTCTCGCAGGCCAGAGTGCAAAACTCTTCTCTCCGTTCCCCCAACGCCGCAGGCAGTGGTGCTACCTACCGTGCACAGCGGCCCTGCTGGCTCCCGAAGCGCTCGCATGGATGGAACAGACAGCAGAGGCAGTAGCCGGAGCCAGAGCCAGTGTTCTAGAGCCCACCCTGGGACTGACGAGGGCCCCCTGCACTGCGGGAGACGCTGGGCTGGGCTGGGCTGGTTCCAAGTTCCAAGGCTGATGAGACGCTGCTGGGAGCTGTGTGACTGGTCACGGCAGACTGGGCGATTGCAGATCCGATGGAGCTGGGAGCTGGGAGCTGACGGGACAGGGTGAAGTGAGCAGGAGTCCAGCCAGCCTCTTTATGCCGGCAGCTGACAGGATCTGTTCAGCAGAGCCCAGGTGTTTGGAAATTACGAGGCTGCAAGACAGAAGTGCTTCCACACATAGACGGGACAGCACTGTTTCCCACGAAAGTGCCTCCCAGTCGTCAGAGCAGAGAGATGCCTGGCAGGGCAGGCAGAGTCTGTCCAGGGGACAGGGGGTTCGGTGGAGATGGTGTTGTTGTCGGGCTGGACGATGGGGACGGGAACGCGCGCTCCAAGATCGAAATCCATGAAAAAGCCTGTAAAGGCCTCGCTCGTCCCGATCAGGTCCCGTCCAGCAAGCCGAGCCCAGTCGAGAGAAAGCTGAGCGGAGAGGGGGATCGTCCTGTCGTCGAGCATCGAATCCATCATCCCCCGGCAAATTGACAATTAGCTGCAGGAGGAGGGATCCATCTCTAGCGACGGGCCCCCATTGATCCATGGGACGGATGAGGAGGGGCATCGAGCCGGACTGGTTTGAGAGAGTGAGACATGCGTCGACGGGATGGGCGGGTACTCTTTGCGTCTTTGCCATTTGGGACCGGTCCTTTCCTCTCAGAGCCGCAGCGTCTGAGACGTTGACCTTTTTGAGCGTGGCCCGGGAGACGATGGCTTGCATTCCACGGCAGCCCCCCTTTCCCAGACGATGATGTCGGCTGTCTTGGCTGCTTGGGAACGCGGACACGGTTGGCTGGACGGCGAGGACGGACCTGAGCTGACTTCTCCCCGGGGATTACGTTGATGTGACGGGAGGACACTGTCCGGGAGCTGGGCAATATTCGCAGCCCGTGGCGTCGATGAATTGGCAACGGAGAGGGGAAGAGTTGCACTGGAACTGGAACTGGGCTGGCTACGTGGTGGTTGACGACACCCGGGGAGGCCAGGCGGCGCAGCCAATCCCTGGCAGGCCAAGGTCATGGTCATGGTCATGGTCATGGCGAGGTGAGCTGGACGCGTGAGAACGGGAGAGGTCACTTGTCCCCAGGCGTCCGTCCCATGTCCTGAGGGACGTTCTAGCACGCAACAAGGGGCCCGGCGTCCAGGAACAGGGCTTGAGTCCCGAGTACCTAAAGATACCTGATGGCCAGGGGCACCCAAACTCTGCCGCGCTGATCCCTAGCGGCGCACCCCTGCAAGTGCAATTTGGCACGCATCCGGTCACGACGACCACTCAACACCGGCATCGTCTCAGCCAGATCGCATGTCATGAGCAGCAGCTGGTCCGCAAATGCCATTGAGATCGGCCAATTGAGGCCAGCCGTGCCGTCCATGGGCCCTCGCTAGAGGATACCACGCAGTACAAGCTCCGGCTGGAGAAGGAGAGTGAGAGTGAGGGATGGATGCCTCTCAACCATGGACGGGCGAGGCCAGGCCGCGTCTAAGTCGGCCTCCACAGCCCAGCAGCCAGTCATCACATCACGACACCACGGCGTCACAGGAGGCCAAGAGGGAAATTGACCCCCGGGAGAGCCTCCTCGCGGCCCACGCCATCATCAGCTGCCAGCCAGCCAGCCATGTGCGGTGGTTTGGTGTCGTCGCCACTCATTCATCCAGCTGGGATCCTCCCCGTCGTCTCCGCGTCTCCGTCTTCCATCAATATTCCTTCAGCTGCGGCCGTGGCTGACTGGACCTTGCTCGACCTTATCAAAGCTAAATTGCCTGGGGTTTCACTCTTTTCTTAGACGACGTTCACTGATCGAGGAAAAAGAAAAAAAAAGTTACCCTGTCTCGTGGACGCAGACGGACAGCGCACACACCCTTTTCTCTCTTTTCCCCTCCTCTCGCTAAAGGTGCCTCACCTGTCCAGCTCTTTTTTCTCCCCCCCCGGCGTCATACCCGGACATTCTTTCTTCGTTTCCATCGCTGCGAGACCACCTCGTACTGGGCTGGGCTGATCGTCGTGCTGGTTACTCAGTCCCCCTGCTCCGGTTTCGTCTGTGTATTTCGTCCTACGACATTCCTCCCCCACCATCGATCCGGCTGAGCCCTCTTGTCTTACATGCCGTTCTCGTTGTCTACCCATCCGTATCCAGAGCAATCTCACTGCTTGCTTGCTTCTTGAGGGCTCGCCCGCCTACCTGCCTCGGGCGATTCTAGACGATCCCCCGTCCTCCTCACTCGAGACATCCTCTCTTTACTTCCCATCCGCCGCTGCTTGCACTCGACGATGCTCCTAGGTTTTACGGACCCGAGCTCTGGTCAGTGATTTATTTCGACCTGCGGTCCGATTTCAAACCTTGATTTTCCAGTGTACGACTTACAATGCTTCCCCGGTGGACGAAACTATGGGCTCTCCTCTGCGTGGTGTTAGTGATACAGCTCGCCAGTGCGGAGAGCTTCAGAGTCGTGCGGAGGGACACCACTGATGCCCAAGCCTCAAAATCGATTGCCTCGAGCTCTCAGTCAAAAGCAGTAGAAAAGACTGCGGCTACTAGCAACAATGATGAGACAGCCACCAAAACAGCAAAGGTTACGGGCAAGGAGACGAAGACAGCCGACTCTAAGACGGCTCTGGTCACCACATTCACGACCACCGCCACCTCTGGCACATCCCTCACCATCGCTACCTCGACCGTGCTGCTGGACAACTCAACTTTGATCAACTGTGAGTAGACCAAGTTAAGAGAGGATTCATATCACTTACACGCCTGTAGCCACCATTCCCGACGGCCAATTACCCCTTACGCCCGAGATCACGCCCGGATGGGGTGTTGCGGGAGTGATCATGCTCCTCACCGGAGTAGCTCATACACTCGTTGGGATTAAGAATCGAGCCATTCACACCTTCTTCTCGACAGCTTACGTTGCGGCACTTGGTGTTACTGTTCTCATCATTTATGTCATGAACACGCCGGTCAGCGACGCTCTCCAGGGCGGATATGTCGTTGCCGTTGTCATCTCTGGCTGCGCCATTGGAGCCGCGGCGATGTTCTTTAGAGAACTGACTGAAGGATTGGGATGCGCATTGGGTGGCTTCTGCCTGGCTATGTGGCTCTTGTGTTTGAAAGATGGCGGGCTTTTGAGCACGGTTGCAGCCAAAGCCATTTTCATTGCCTGCTTCACCTTGGCTGGCTTTGGCTTCTACTTGAGCCGGTTCACTCGGGACTGGGCACTCATCATCTTGATTGCCTTTTCAGGTGCAACCATTACTGTCTTGGGAATTGATTGCTTTAGTCGAGCAGGTCTCAAGGAGTTTTGGGCCTGGGTCTGGCATTTGAACAACAAGCTGTTCCCGCTTGGAGCCGACACTTACCCTGTCACCAAGGGCATCCGCGTCGAGACTGCTGCCACGATCATAATCTTCTTGATCGGGATTGTGTCTCAGATCAAGCTCTGGAACATTGTGCGAGAGCAACGAGAGCAGAAGGCAGCCGAACTCGCTGAGGGTCAACGGAACCTGCAGGCTGAGGAGGAAAATGTTGGACGGAACATCGAAGAGACGAATGCTCGAGATCGACGCCGATGGGAGCGGGTTTACGGTGAGGGAGACGCTGGAAGCTCAACGGCCTCCCCACGATCCGACAACGGTGATATGCCTGTTGAGAAGAGGTTTAGAAGCAGCAACGGAGGATCATCTCAAGAACGCGCATCTACCGAGGTCATCGAGATGACTGACATGCCCGATGATCAGCAGCGACAGTCCATGGCTCCTGGTTTGATGTCCGCAGATGCCAGCAGAGATGGAAAGATGACTATTCGGGTTGCCGTTGATGATGTTCCTCATTCGCCCATGCTCGAGGAAGTCAACGAGAAACCTGGCCATGCTAGTTCGGACGGCAACACACTGGTTCCCGGATTCGATGACCGCCGTATATCCCAACGATCGTCCATCTCTCAAGCCCGTGGTCCTGAAATTGTGCCGCTTCCATTTACGATTCCGATTGCAGACGACGCGACATCGGAAGCTGAGCGATCATCGGTTGCCACATTTGCTGATGAGGATGACGAGATACCACCGGCTTCTGGACACCGACGTTCTATAGCGCAGCGACTGTCCCGCCTTTCTCACGGATCTACCGAGATGCTGAGGCGTCTCTCGAGGGCGTCTCTTGGTGAGAACGCTGACGAAATGGAACCGGGCGAGAGCACAGAGGAATTGATTGTCCCGCGACACCCTCACGATCCAGACGATGGATCAATTGCAGCAACGGTAGATGATGGCAGCGTGAGTGGCGACGAGAATCGACGTTCGCTGCCCTCGGGTGAAGCATCGAAGAGCATTGAGATCACTGCCACACTCTCGGACCGAGGGCTGATGAGCCCTGTTCCTAGTGATGCGGCCAGGCTTCAGGAGGCAGAGGTTAAGAGTACTGCCAACTTGAGCAAAGCCGAACACTCGGAGGAGGTTTCCTCGGAACACCAACCAGCAAAGACTAAATCTGCTACCTCGGGAGTCTCGAGCCCGGTCAGCCTGACTAAGGAGCGGCTGCCGCGATCACTCTCCCGAGTCGCAATGTCCTATCGAACAAATGAGTGGGCAAAGCACCTTGCCCAAGCAGAAGCCCCTGAACATGAAGAACTCCATATTGAAGAAGCTCCACGACAGGTAGCAGCTGTTGAGAAGGCTGCACCAGTGTACATGGACGAGCTACGAAAGTCCGCAGACCAGGGAACTCCAGCCCCAGCTATTGCTCGCTCCGATTCCCAGGTTTCAAGCATGTCGAATGCCTTCTCCGGCTCTCGACGGAGCTCCAAGCAGCATGTACCAGCTAACCTCGCTATTCCTGAAAACGTGGCCCCTGAAGTCAACCGAAGCCCCAACGGCACTCCTCCAAGCGGCAGTTTCGGCAGTTTGCCTCGAACTTCGTCTTCGGGCCTGCTGCGAAGAACGTCTGCAGGGGCTTTCGAGCCGATCGCAGAAGAGCGGCCTACTGCCACGGCTGAACCAATCCCCGAAGAAGGCTACGTCTCGAGACGCCAATCGACCAGCCCTGGCCCTGCTGAGGGCGAACGACGAACGCCAGTTCCCGGAGTTGTCTCTTACGCGAGCCCCCAGACTCTCATCGGACAACGCGAGATGTTCCTCCGCAACAAGTCCCAGGGCAACCTCCTGGCGACTAGCCCATCCGATCTGAACCTCAACCGGACTTCGAGCGAGGCTGGCTCTCTCTACAACTACCCCATGTACGCTGCAGCCATCGGGGCTGATGCAGATGAGATTCCGCTCAGCCAGCGCAAGCAGTTGATGCGAAACAGCAGCCTTAACGCACTCAACGGACCATCCGCATCCTCTACCTCGCTGATCCCTCGCATGAGCAGCACCATGGATCTCAACAACCCCGAGCCTGCTTTCGACTCACACCAGCCCAAGCGCGTATCCACGCTTCCCACGCCACTCGCTCGCGAGAACGCCCTCGCACACTTCCGTCAATCCGTCCAGGCAGAGCTCCGATCCGGCACGCCCGTACTCGCCACCTCCGGCCGCGAGACACCCTTCGCACCCACGGCACTCCTTGGCGGCGGCGGGCGCGAGGCCGAGGTCCAGCGCAACATCGACATGACGCGCAACATCCTCATGGGCCAGAAGGAAGCCGAGGCGCAACAGCGTGAGATCCGGATGCGTGAGAAGGAGTGGGCGGACCGCGCGTTTGACGAGCGTATGCGCAGCGGCGACTTGCTCGAGGCGCATCGCGAAGCTATGCGGCGTATGCAGAAGAACGCCCGGGAGAAATAAACACGAATCCTCCCTTAACGGCCGACCACTTTCCTATTGTTTATGCTTATGCTTCTTTACGGTTGAAAATACCATGTTTTCTCTTCTTTTCTTCTCTGCGACTGATACCAGGGGTTCGTTATGACCGGGGGCTTAGGACGGAGGATTTACAAAAGACAGTAATCGGGTCGGCGGGACTGGCAAACCGGTATATATATGTATAGAGGCCTGGTGGGATTTGACGCACGCATCTTTGGGCGTTGGAAATGGTTATATATGCATCGAGGACGACTTACGCTCCTTTGGATTTTTGAAATAGGGGTTTCTTAGTATCCCTGCACTTAATGGACATGCCGAAAGGCGAGTATGTTATCACTGAAGGGGGCGTTGGGAGTGTATCTGAACGTTATGTGATTTCAAAAAAGGAAACGAAACTCTTAATACATGGTATATGTCCCTGAGAATCACGGACCTAAATCCCTTATTAAAACTCCCTTCGCTAGGAGCGACTAATGAACGAATGCAATGCTGCGCATGCTGATGAAGAACAATGACTTATATGCTTGAGGAAACAAGGCAATCAACTCTAGAAGAACGAGAATCTGTCGTCCCGGGGCTTCGTCGCCTCGGCGGGCCAGCCGTATCGGCGAGTCTAGCGCCGGTGCGTCTCGCGCGTGAGTTGCGTTTCAACGACGACGGAGGCCGAGTCCGGAGAGCCACGAGCGTCAGAGGGCGTGTCGGTGAAGAGGCCGACTTCGTCTTCGGACCAGACGCGGGTTTGGACGTGAGAGGGCGCGTGGTGGGTTTCCCAATTAGGGTGATTGACTGACGGGAGAGAGTTCAGGGGAAGAGGCTCGTCAGGAGAACGCGAGGCCTTTTGGCTATTGCTCTTGAAGAAGGGTAGTTTGAAGGGGATGGGGAAGTCGAGGCGGGTGCGGAAGAGGAAGGGGTTGCGATGGGGGAGAGTGGTGGGTGCTGGATCTTCCGGAGGTTGTGCGGCCGGCTCGGATTGATGTTGAGACTCCATGGTGGCAGCTCGCGAGGATATTCCGCGGCCTTCTTCCGCATCAATACTGGTTAGGGCCATGCTTACGGACGGCATACGAGGAGTTTGCGTAGTATTGCTCGTTGTGGTCGACATCTGACGAGATGAGAAGAAGGAACGCAACTTCATGCTTCGAGTCCTGAGAGTCGTTAGCCAAGAACCCAAATGGGGATGATTATGAACTTACGTTGTAAAAGTCGATCCAGTCATTCGAGATCCAAATGAGCTGTCGCCATATGCACTGCGATCTGGGTCGTACTCCTGGTATAGAGATGGGAAGATTTTACCAAGACCAACAGCAAGCAGGCCGCGACGGTAACTATTCATCGCGTCCTTGGTCATGCCGAAGAAGACAAAGATGGGTACGGCCGAAAGAATTGGGATGTAGTCGATGTTCATGTACGCAAAACCGAAGTTGTTCGAGGGCAGAAAGACGATCGTGTTCCAGGGGTATGGAAACGGATGGTCGTGGATGTCCTTCCAGTCGAAGGGTCGAAGCGGCGTGGCATCGAGCATGTTGAGCACGGCTAGAGTGATGATGATTGGGAGAAACGGGACCAGAATCGCAGTCACCATGAGATACAGTCGTCGTCGGGTCCTTTGGGCGCGCGTCGCAGCAAGCCGGTTGCTGGACAAAGCTGAGTGCGTTGTCTTGGCCACTTCACGAAATCGCACGAAGACGAGGACTGAAGCCAATATTGTTAGTATACTACCATAATAAAGAAGATTGTCGAAGGGTTCTTACTAGCATATGCAGTAGTCATCAGGGCGACGACAACTGGCGCGAAGATGAAGAAGACGACATATGGCCACGAAGGGTATGCAACCCAGCTGCATCCCACCAACGTTCCAATGGCATATCTTTGTCCTGTAAGGGGGTATATCCACGCCATCTGGATGACAGGCAATGGAAACATGATGAGGGCCTGTACCAGGTTCCGTCTGCGCTTTTCCCGGACAGTCAGGGGGTTGGCTCGGAGCAGGCCGACTTGTTGCGAGATGTTGCGCATGATGGCGAGGAGACAGGTGACGTAAAGACAGATGTTGAAGTTTCGGAAGTAGGGACTGATGTCGCAGAAACCGTAGCCCGCCCACCAGGGGTCGGTGTTGTCGTTGCCCCAGATCAGGGCGTTGATGACGGTGTCGAGGTTCTTGAGTTCGATATTGATGATGAAGACGGAAGCCGCAAACTCGCCATTTCGGTAGAGATGTTTCAAGGGAATGAAACAGACCAAGTTGGCGATTAGTGAAAGGGCAACTCGGAGGACGAGGTTGGCCGTGAGGGATGGCGTTGTGTAAGTTCCGGGACCCGGAGCGACGATGATGAAGGTATCCTCACGAGGGAACAGGGCAGTCGTGAGGTTGGTCATGGTGGTTAGATGAAGCCGGTATGGCCTTGACCATGTATAATAACGAAGATGTAAAGAAGGGTGTGCTCCTGGTGCAGTCAAAGTTGGTGATGTTGGTTGAGGGTTGAAGCAAAGACCATCTGAGCCGTTGTACTTCCTCAACGGTTGGACCGGACGGGTGGTGCAGGGGCCCCAAGACAGTCTTTATTGACTTTACAGAGACACCTGGTTGATGGACCTCCTGAATAATGACACAATTGTCGGCCTCTGGGCCGCGACGGGGGTGTGAAGGCATGGGGGCTTGGGGTTATTGGCGGTCGCTTCAGACTCAATAAGGCCCAATTGGCCTGGAACAGTAAAGGCGCCATGATGTATCAGACTGTTGAAAGAAAACAAAAGACTATGAATTAGAGGCTGACTGAGTAGATGAAAATAGACTGAGCGACCGGCAGTGAAGCGCATGTGCCGATTGGTTGAGAGCTGGGGAGTTGAGGGTCCTCTATTGAAGGCGTCTATTGAGCGATGCTATTCAGACCTGAATAAGGAAACGGCCCACGCACTGACAGGCATGCACAGGGGATAGATGCATTGGTGGCCGCGACGGGACCTTGACCGTTCAGAGCAAGCGAGAAATCTGGACCGTCAAAGTCTGGCGCCTCTAAGTCCGAAACCTGCTGTTCACGACGAGAAGCACATGGCTGGCTGGCGTGGTGGTGGTGATGATCGACTTAGACTGCGTGCACTAGGGAAGCGAGCGGGACTGAGAACAGACGGAGCATGAGGATGCCGAAGCATGGTGGGAAGGGGCTTGATTAGGAGATAGTTAAAAGATTACTATACAAAATTAAATGATGCCAGTTGAAAAGACGAAGGAATTTTTCTGCTTCTTTGCAGTCGTGATGCTTCAAGTTGCAGAATTGGAAGTCGTGCCTGGGCAGGAAGTATCAACGGCAACAATGTAACCCCCATAGGCCACTATCCGTGCCTCTTCCCGGTCCGTGGTGCAATTACCCCGTGCGTGGTCTAATACCGGGACCCACCAGCCACGCCGAGCTTGACCTCAGCCACAATTCATGCGGCTCGGGGCACGGGTCACCCCTCATGCGCCTCCAGCCAATCAACGCCTCGGCTCATGCCCCCCTAATCTAATCGCGTCCAGACCTCGCCGTGACGCGATTCGAGGGAGGGAGAGTAGAAGCCAGCTCTTCCCATTGCGACCGATCCCCCTCCCAATCCATCCTGCCATCTTGCACCATACCATCACGAGACATCAGCCACCGCCGCCTCATTTGCAATCATGTCTTTCTCGCTCCTCCGACGCACCGCCCCGGCCACCGCCGCCCGCGCCTTCAGCACCTCGGCGCGCCGCGAGCTCGCGCGCATCCAGATCATCGGCAACCTGGCCGACACGCCCGAGCTGCAGGCCACCTCCAGCGGCCGCGACGTGCTGCGCTACGCGCTGGCCAGCAACTACGGCCGCGGCGACAACAAGAAGACCAGCTGGTTCCGCGTGTCCAGCTTCGTCGAGGGCCCTCAGCGGGACTTCCTCCTGAGCCTCCCCAAGGGGTATGATTCCCGACCCCTCATGCGCCTCCGATAAGGTTAGGCATCGCGACTGACGATGGCATGCAGTTCTACGGTCTTTGTCGAGGGTGATGTCAGCACCAACACTTACACCGATTCCAATGGCGCCACGCGCAACAGCTTCAACGTTGTCCAGCGTACGTTTCCCCTGCCGGTTCCGCGAGATGTGTGTCGCTAATACCCCTTAGGAAGCATCGAGGTCCTCAAGCGCCCCTACCAGGGCAACGAGCAGCAGGGCGAGCATTAGATGGAGGGAAACGATGCTGGTTTTGAATGGTCGCGGGGAATCAGTGCTGCTACAACGCAGCATAACGTAGGCCCTCTCCCCTCTTGTGCGGAATAGTTCCCTTTGTCAGGTCTCTTGTACAGTCAGGTGTAAGGCGACTTTTGAATCTCCTACCGAGATGTATGATACCTACCTCATGATGTAATAGATTCATTGCTCAAGCGCTCGAGTGTTCACGTACTGGATGCATTTGGTGTTGTGATTTGATTTGGTATGACTCTATACTAGAGAGCAGCTGTCCATGCAGCCGTATCCCGCTGCAACACCACCCTCCTCGCTCTTGTCACCCTTGGTTCGCAACAAGTAGCCCGCCTGCTCGTTGTGCTGGATGTCCCCCGTCTTCTGGTCCCAGAGACAAGTTCCATAAACGCCCAGCTCGCAAATCACACCTCCTTGCTCCAAGTGGCCATTTCGCAGGATGATGTTGTTTACAGGCGGAGGCGTGATCAGCTCCATCAGGATATATGAGCCCCAGTGAGATTCAGGTACTGATTTCAAGAAGTCTGGAATCGCTCCTCTGTATGTGTTGTTTCCGCCGCCCTCGCGCTGAGGCTTGAGGACATAGGCCTGGCAGAGCTTAGGGTCGAGAGCCTTCTTTCGCGCCTCGAGGCCGGCCTCACTGGTATCCATGGGGTAGATGTTGGTGAAGGTGCGCCAAAGCTCGGCAGCCGAGTCGGTGTCGTCCTTGATGAATTTGCTAAGCATCGACGGCGCTGAAGAGGGCCGTGGCGTTGCGAGCACCTGCTGTACCTTTTTGGTGCCAGCGAGCTGGGTAAGGACAGTTGGGCACTTGATGGCGTTGGATCGCTCAAGCTGGTATCGCGCGTCCCAGGCTTCTTGGGTCGGGTAATCGCTTGGTCCGTACCCTGACCGCATGTAAATGACAGCGACTTCATAGACCTTGTTCGGATTCCTGGGTAGCCTGTAGAGGAGCTGGCGTTTGGACGTGTCGGCGACGGATGTGTGTTTTAGGATCTCTGCATACGGCAGTCTGAAGATTGGTATTGAGGGGCTCGAGTTGGCGACCTCATACTCCAAATGTCGCTGATCGAATACGTTTCGCTCACCCCCTTGAACCAGGAAGATTGCGCATGTTTGATGTCCAAGCTTGGATTGGCCGTATGCCTTGTAGGCCTCTTTGATGCCGCCAGCTAAGCCTCGTATACTGGTGTTCTCGGGGAGATTCAATGACCCTTGAGGGATGGCATCATGAAGCAGAGGGTATTCAGTAGTGGCGAGGAAGCTGGATTGGTCAGATGTCGTAGCTGAACAAGGGTTTGATGCGGTGGCTTACTTGTGTAATCGAGAGGTGTAAGTCGAAAGGCCACCAAATGACGAGGCAATGGTGTTGAACTCAACCTGCTTGACCTGTAAAGTTGGAGTCGCAGTCGAGGTATCTTGATGAACCATGTAATCAGATCTAAAGAGACCTAGGGAGAGCGACTATAATTCATTCATCAGTACAATCCCGCCTTGTTTTGCATTCGCCGCGAGGGAGGCATACCTGAGTATATCCCTCAGCCTTGACCTTGAGGTGGACATTCCAAAGATTGCGGATGAAGTCGTCTCCGTCAGCAACTCTACAGACTAATTAGTGGATGACATGCACAGTGACCCAGATTCCATACTCTTTCACTGTTTGGGCAAGGAACTCCTCATCCCGGCTCACTGCCGCATACAGTTCGTTGTAGGTTTTCTGGACGGATCTGCCCTGCTCAAAGCACTGCTTTGGAAAGGGACTAGGAAACAGCGTCACTGGAACATTGATAGCCGCGATGCCCGCAGGGTCGGCCTCAGAAGCGATGACTGTAGGCGGGGGCCGGACAGCAAGACCATTGCCTATCGACCAGTCCTTGACGGTTTCGACGAGGGCCTCGCTCTCCTCGGCCGTGAGGCTTGGCGGATATGCCCCGCTTGTGAGAGAGGGCATTCTGGGAGAGACGGGGGTTGACTTCGGAGAGTCCTGGCCAGCTGGGGAAGAGGGCAATAAGAGGTCGTGATGTGTTGTATTTCAGCTTTGGCTAGAGCTCATGACGAGTTGTACGTATAGTGTTTTGAAGTGGGTTTTAAGCGTTTGCGTGATCGGAATGGTAGGTACATAGTAGCGTGGATTAATAATTCAGTGGGCGCTTTTGGGCAGTTTAAACGGACGGCTATGATAATAAACGGCCATCATGGTGCGGCTTCTTCCAGAAAGACTCCGCTTGCGGACCCCGGAGAAGAGAAAACGGACTGGTTTTTGTCTGTTGAATCTGTAAGCAATTCCATGGGCTCTTACGGAACCGCCGAGAAAATGAGCCATTGCTGAATCCCCAAGTAATTAAGCAAAGCATTTCAGGCACTCATTGCGGGGTTATAAGTTTTAGGGAAGGAAATTTGAATGAACTCACTTAATAGCTGCTATATAAACGATAATCTATGCGCAGAGGATCAAAATCCTAAAACGACTTCATAACTGAGGTGTTCTGGGCAATTGGATCTGCGCTGAATTTGACGGTGGTATGGCGGGGTGCTCCCGCTAATCTGCAATCGCTCAGACAGCCGAGACCCTGAAGCAAAGCGCTAAATCCTGATTGGCCAAGCCCCTATGAATTTACCCAGGTTTTCGCGACCCGTGAGACAGGCCAACTCCAGAAGTCGCCTAGGTAGAGACCATCGCCAGATATTTGAGAGCCTGGCTTTTTTAGGAACATTACGTCCAGGTTTCCCTTTGCCGTGGTGGAGGAACATTTGCACCTCAATTTTTCTGTTTTTCTTATTGAAGGCACCCCCACTGGGCTCAGTCACAGCTTCGAGCCAACAGGCAGGCGCGTCACGTGGGCTGCACCTTCCCGAAATTCTGGTGCCAACCAAGCGCGTGGCAGGAACCACGGCGACGGTTGTTACGCCTTCCTTCTAAATAAACAACGGAAGCAAAAACCTTCGGAGCTCCCAAACTCAGTCTTCCATCTCCAGCTTTCCATCAACTGAAGGCTGATTTTGGGTACGAGCTCTCTCGATTTCTCTTCTTGCAGGCCTCGCTTGCGAAGCCTCAACTCAGCCTCGCCGTCCTGAATCGCACTTGGCCTGCGATGTGCGGCCGTTACCGTGCTTCCGCTCAACTAACATCCTAGCTGGCGGCTATGCCACAAGCTAAGGCTGAGACCGATGCCTTTTTCCTTTCTGCCTTGTATTGAATAGCTAAATGTGGTCGGAGCCCGGCCGAAGGTTCGTTGCGTCCATCATCATCTCCCGGCTGCTCACTGACACCTCGCGTAGTGACATACAGCCGTCTCTCATCCCGCCCATCTCACCACACGGCACACATAATGGATGAGTCTACTATCCAGGACCCCCTTGACTGGGACGTTGACACGGTCGCTCGAGAGCTCGCTGCCTCGAAACGCCCACTTACTCATGATGCTGCTTCTTTGGCAGCTAGAGTCAAGGAAGAAGAGATAGACGGAGAGACACTACTGACTTTTGAGTTCTTGTGTTCAAGACAGGAGTTGATGGAATGCCTTGGCATCAAATTGGCTCGTCACAAAGCCGCATTCGCGGCGACTATCTTGAACCTAAGATCAAGGTCAAAACAGTACTATCTCTGGAAGCAAAACTTCGAGCGTCAGCAAACCTCTTTCCAGGAAGACTCGCAACCAATCCCGAAAGCCGTTGTTGATGATGCGAGTCCACTCCAATCTGCGGATGTTTCTCGACAACCGCTTCTGCCCAGTCCGCCGCCACAATCGACAACAAATGATGTGCAGACTTCAACTAGCAACAATGAAGTTGGTACCACTGTTAGTACTGAGCCACCCGTAACAAGCTCTGAGCAGTCGTCTATTCCCTTGTCGAAGACCGACTCCGAGCCCCCGAAGAAACGGCAAAGAGTTGCGACCCTCATCCCAGTTGAAAGGCCGGTTGATATTCATAGCGCTTTTCTGAGCGAAGAGGATCAACATCGAAACGCACATCCTTCAGCATCATCGCAAAACCCTCAAACCAACGATCAGACCCGAGAACCCATTGTAACACCACCAAACCCTTTCGATGCTAGTTCTCTCATCCTCGAGTTTGACGACGATTCCTTCGCAACTATTCTGTCGAACCGGATTTCCCCTCATCAACGATACGCGGCGTTTCGCAAAATGCGCAAGCTTTTGTTTAGACCCGATGCCGAGACAACGAAACGCAGCCTGCAGTCAGGTTCTTCGGACAGTGACGAAATTATTGACTTGTCTGGTCCTCTAGAGGAATTCGATGAAGAAACACTCCGAGAGATGGAAGAAGAGGGCGATGATGACGAGAACCGGGATGACGAAGGGCAGCGCAGAGATCGATACCTTCCAAGGGAAGAAGTTGACACAATTCTGGACGCTGCCATGGCCATCATGAAGTCAGATTGGGAAGCCAGAAAGCTTATCAGGCTTCAGCGAAAAGCCTATACCCAGTGGCGCGAGGCACACCGCCGAGGAACCGCTACGCAACAGGTTCTGAAATCTCGCCAGCGGGCTCAAGTTCTCGGGGAACGTATACAAAAACTCCGCACCCATATCACTGATATAAAGTGGCAGAAAGAGTCTGATGTTCAAAGCCAGGCGAGGTCACTGGAACAAAGTGTTGAGGACAGACTCTCAGAAACATGGTACGCTGAAATGTTGGGATCGCGAACTGCACCCCCAAAACCCGAGTCGGTGCCCAGGACCTGTGTTCCCCGCCCTGTCATCCGAGAACAGGACGACCTCGACGAAGAACTCCTGACCAGTTCTGGTGAAGATGATTTTGAGGATCACGAGGCCGAAATAGAGCTTGGAAGGGATATCATGGACTTCATTGACGATTCCCTCGCCGCCAATATGGACATCGACTCTACAAGGATCAAGGAAGAATTCCCGC
Source organism: Xenoacremonium recifei (assembly GCA_012184525.1). Lineage (NCBI taxonomy): Eukaryota > Fungi > Ascomycota > Sordariomycetes > Hypocreales > Nectriaceae > Xenoacremonium > Xenoacremonium recifei. The sequence goes on along the minus strand of WOFQ01000011.1, from coordinate 559,929 downwards.
CACTCATAGACCTTACGCAGGTCCAAGTTCCGGAGACACCATCCCGGAAGGGCAAGTCCAAGGTTTTGATAGATTTGACGACTCCAGTGACGACTCCAGTGAGACCTACGAGAATTTCTAACGCCGATCGACCTCATGCCCCCGAGAGATCCTCTGTCCTTAGTTCACCGGGCGAACGACCTCCACCCGAACCGATTCCCGATATTTCCACTTTCGAAGATGTTCAGACAATCTGCGATGCAGGATTCAAGCCCTGGACCAGAGCAAACGATCGGTGGAGGTTAGCTATCGCCATAATAGGCAAACTTCGGCACGATCGTAGAAGAGCGCTCTTGGATTTCATCCTTGAAGAAAACAAGTCTTATGCGGATGCTTGGATTGAATCCGTGGATGCGCATCTCAAAGACCCTCTGCAGGACCCCTCGGAAGTTGAACCCCCGGACGCAGGTCTTGTAGCACTTGACATGACGAGACTATTCCTTTCATTTGCCAACTGCAAGGTTGTCAAGGAGCGGAAGATCTGCGCTCCCACCCCAGATCTCAAGACGAAACTCCAGAAAGCTCGGGGACCCTGGTTCAAAGTGCTATTGACATTCGTTAAAGGTATTGCGTCTCTTTTCCCCCAAGACAGCCAAATCTATCGTGAGGAGATCCTCAATGGCCTTCTCGACGAAGACGCAGACGAAGGAGAAACATTCGACGATGAAGAGAGCCAAGCAATTATACGAGCCTTGCCTAGGGAAATCATTCAGAGCAAGGAAGCTATCGACATCAGAGAACGAGAGCGTTTACGAATTGAGGAGCAGGAGATGCGGCGGCAACTGCTAAGGAAGGAGTTGCAGGGCCGGATGAACCAGACCCAAACACGGCTGATCATCAACGAGACCAAGCGCGAGGACGAGCCATTCCTCTACATCAACGAAGATATCGCCCACAGAATATTGGATCATCAAGTCGAAGGCGTCCGTTTCCTGTGGAACAACGTTGTGCAGAGTAAACAAGAAACGGCGCCAGGGTGTCTTTTGGCTCACACCATGGGGCTGGGAAAAACTATGCAAGTAATCACTCTACTTGTTGCTGTCAGTGAGGCTGCTTCATCCCAAGATCCAGCAGTGCGGGCGCTCATCCCCGAGAGTGTCAGGGAGTCTCGAACTCTTGTGCTCTGCCCTGCTGCACTGGTGGAGAACTGGATGGATGAGCTGTTGCTGTGGGCTCCTGAGGGCCTGCTCGGGAAGCTATACAAGATCCAATCGGTCACAAGCCCTGAAGCCAGAATCCATGATGTACGGGCATGGGCTAGCGAGGGCGGAGTCCTCCTCATCGGATACCCGATGTTCAAAATTCTGATGACCGGAGAAGAAGTTAGCGATCTGCTCGCAAATAAGCCCAACATTGTGGTGGCAGACGAGGCCCATGAGATGAAGAATCCCGGCAGCCAGACAAACCAAATGTGTGCCACGTTCAGAACGCCACACCGCATTGCGCTCACCGGCTCGCCTCTAGCCAACAATGTTGAAGAATACTTCTCGATGATTCAATGGGTTGCACCCATGTTTTTGGGCGGTCTGAAAGAGTTCAGCCGCATATACAGCAAGCCCATCATGGATGGCCTGTGGAAGACAAGTCTTCCGATCCAAAAGAGGCATGCACTCAAAATGCTGGCCGTACTCAAGCGGACAGTAACGCCGAAAGTCGATCGACGTACGATGAGTGTGATCAAACACAAGCTGCCAGAGAAATTTGAGTTCGTCCTCTATTTACGGCCCACCGAAGTTCAACAAATCATGTACCAAACTTATCTTGACGGGATTCAAGAATCAAATTCGCCAAGTACACGCCATTTCCTGAGTGTTATGAGTCAGCTTGGTTTGCTCTGCAACCATCCACGATGCTTTGAGCACTCTCTAGCTAAGCAGCAGAAGGAAAATGTCGAGAACAATCCCTTCCCAACGTACCTCATTCCTCAGACTCTGGAACAACTGAGAACATACGATCTGGCTAGCCCGGAGCTGTCCTGGAAGACTCAGCTACTCCTGATCATCCTAGACGAGGCCCGGAAAATAGGGGACAAAGTCCTCGTTTTCAGCCATTCCATTCCAACGCTGGATTTCTTGGGTAGGCTGTTTAAGGCACAACACCGCAAGTACTTCCTACTTCAAGGTGACGTGCCGGCTCAAAAGCGGCTAGACATGATCAAGATATTCAACTCGGGTGATCGAGAGGTGTTCCTCATCTCGACAAAGGCTGGATCTGTCGGCCTGAACATTCAGGGCGCCAATCGCGTGGTCTTATTTGATTATAAGTTCAGCCCTGCGCATGAGATGCAAGCCGTTGGCCGCGCATACCGTATTGGGCAGCAAAAGAAGACATACGTGTACCGGTTCGTCGTTGCGGGAAGCCTTGAAGACCAGCTTCAACAGAGGCAGGTTTTCAAGATGCAACTGGCATCTCGTGTGGTCGATCATCAGAACCCGGCAAGCTGGGCGGAACGCAGCCAATTTCTGCAACCTCTCAAAGAGCTCCCAGCTGAAGACCTTCATCCTTTCCTCGGCAAAGACGACATTCTCGATATGCTCATTCGGCACAAGGCCGGAGGTGAGATCATTCGAAAGATCGTACCGGCAGATACCTTTGAAGAAGAAGACGAGAGGCCAGACAACAAGCTCTCCGCCAACGAAGAGAAAGAGCTAGAGACGATCGTAACAAGCGACATGAACCCCGTGCAGATGGGTCTGGCTGTTTCTGGCCGTGGACAAGATCCATATGCTCAGGTGTACTCTCTTGGTCAACAGCTGGTCTCAGGAATATCAGCCATGATTCCTGGTCTTTCTTCTACTCAACCTCCCCCAGCCCCTACTGGACATTCGAATTCTCTTGTCCCCCCTCCGGAAAGCCCTAATCCTGGTCAGCAACCTCAGAATTCGTCAGGAACTCCCGCAACGGTATGTCAAATCAAGCCCAACCTGTTATGCGAAACCGTGGACTGACTTGCGTATAGTTTGACAGATCACGTATCAGTGCGAGTCAGCCCACAACGCCTGCAGAAACCAACATGAACCAGCAGGTGAGTTGCCTAAGTTGTATATATAATCCTGTCACTAATAAATAGCCTCCGGGTTTGCCTATGCCGCTGCCTGCAGCACCGTCTGCACCGCCTGCACCGCCGCCTCAGCAAACTTTTGGACCAGCACCTCAGCCGTTCCCTGGCGCGAATACATTCTTCAGAAGGCATTCAGCTGGAAACGTGACAAACCCCAATCAGGCGCCTTCATCAAGTTCCAACAGCCTTCCGAAACCTACGATACCTGATCTTTCCTCTAAGGTGGGGAGCATATTTGGTGATCCCGGTAATCAGGCAAAGAACAACTTTGAGAAGAGTCTGGAAAATAGAGTGCGAGAGCTGCAGCGGCATGAATCGCGTTTCACTGATGGAGAGCCTAACATAATAGCACGCACATTCACCGAAAAAGTCGACCAAGCCCTCGATCCGTCGGCCGGTTTCCTCCCAAACAACAAGCGATGGCATTTCTTGGAGCAAATGCTCACTCACGATCGGTTTGCGCTCGCGATGATCTCGGGATTTATATCGCCGGCCTATGTGGCAAATATTCCAGAAGAAGATCTTGCTAACCGAGTTGAGTCGATCAACGGTCTTTCAGAGGACGATTTTAGCAATCAGGCTGGAAGGGCCGTTAACCAGGCAGACCCCGATGTACGACCCCAACCCACCAACCAAGCAGAGAACTCCCAAGATGAAACGACAACTGACTCAATCTCAAAAGAACTTAGCGAACATCGGCCGAAGGACGACAACAACGGGACCGCACAAATCTCGAGTGGACGAGGACATGATGATAATGCGGGAAGCGGCGGAGAATAGGCTGCGTCGACGCGGCTTCAGGCTTCCGACATGGGCCAGTCGAGCGTTGACAGAGGAAAGTGGGCGATCGCTACCCGCTGCACACACGGTCCAGACGATCGAAGATCGTAGGTCGAGGTCTCGCAACGGAGCCCCAGAACATACGGAGGAACGCGCTCGGGGGTAGAGTCTTGTCAGGTTGTGTTCGAGGCGGCATTGGGCAGAATTGAGCCAATTGTTAGGGAAAGAAAGGAGACATTTGCGGGCGTTTGGGTGAAGATGCACATGATACCCTTTTTCATGGACTGAGATCCTTCTAGGCCAGCTTGTATTCCCCTGTATTGTATGGATGAGAATTTACTGTTCTGATTTTTTGTCATGATTAGACTCCAGTTGCGATGCCAAGTGACACAGAGGAGATAGTTTCAGGATAACTCCTAAGTAGAGAAAGCCCGAGAGGTTGTTGTAAACGAGATCGGGCGCGGAGCCACAGCCGGAGCCGGAATCGGAGTCGGAACCGGCGACGGCAACCTTAAGTCGACTACGGGATCAGTTGAGCCACATTTAGGGCTGAGCCACAGCAACACCAGCACCAGAAAGACTTTATTGATGGCCGCTGCTGGTTGATATTGTAATTTGGTTGAAAGTTATCAAACGTGATTTTTGAAGAGAACCTACGCATTGTGCGTCTCAGTTCTCAAGGTATCGTCACATGAAGTCAAAGTTACCTCATCCCTCACTCCACACTTACAACCCAAAATAAACCTCTCAACCTCATCCCCCCCCTCGCACATTTCCGCCCCCAGCATCTCACATAAGAGTATCCCACGATGGCATCGAAACCACCCGTCAACTATGGCGTCTACCTTGTGACCGACTCCACGCCTGCCATCCTTGGCTCGCGCCCACTTACCGCCGTAGTCGAGGCAGCGCTGCGTGGCGGCGTGACGGTGCTACAGTACCGCGACAAGACGGCCACGCACGAAGATGCCGTGAGCACCGCGCGTGAGCTACATGCCCTGGCAAAGCGGTTTGGCGTGCCGCTGCTGATCAATGATCGGGTGGATGTGGCGGTTGAGGTGGGTTGTGAGGGCGTGCATATCGGACAGGATGATATGGGTGAGTGAGATGCCGGCTGTGAATGGACATGACGCTGATGAGAGGTTATGTAGCGGTTGAGGAGGCGAGGAGGATGCTAGGGCCGGACAAGATTATTGGTGTGACGGCGAGTTCGAAGGAGGAGGCAATTCGGGCGTGTGAGGGTGGTGCAGACTATCTTGGCCTGGGCACCGTCTTCGCAACACCAACGTATGTCGTCCCCCCTGACTCTCATGCAGCGCCTACTAACATCCTGCCACTCACCAGTAAGAAAGACACAAAGTCCATCGTTGGCCCCTCCGGAATCCGCGACATCCTCACAGCCCTCGCCGCCGCCGGTCACGGTGCCGTCCCAACCGTCTGCATCGGCGGGATCAACGCCTCCAACACGGCCACCGTGCTCGCCCAGAGCCGCTCACCGCGCAAATCCCTCGACGGTGTCGCCGTCGTCAGCGCCATCGTCGCAGCACCTGATCCAGCGGCTGCGGCCAGGGCTGTGTTGAGCCAGGTCGTGGCCGCGCAGATCCCCGAGGTGGTGATGCGGGTGGCGGATACGACGCCCCTATCACATAACATGACGAACCTGGTGAGTTTGCCGAAAGAAGAAGAAGAATATAGTGGCGGTGATGCTGATGAGGTTGGTGAGTAGGTTGTGCAGAACTTTGCGGCGAATGTCGCGCTGTGTGTGGGCGCCAGTCCTATCATGGCCAACTATGCCGAGGAGGCGGCTGATATTGCGAAGCTGGGGGGCGCGCTTGTTATTAACATGGGCACGGTGACGCCTGACGGCCTTAAGAATTACACGCAGGCTCTGAAGGCATATAATGATGCTGGACGGCCTGTTGTGCTTGATCCGGTTGGGTATGTTGGCCCCCCCTGACGACTCAGCCCCTGAATTGCTTTCCTAGGTTATCCTTCTAACTCACCTCCAGAGCCGGTGCTACTGCTGTCCGCCGCAACGCCGTTAAGACTCTCCTCGCTGCAGGCCACTTCACCGTCATCAAGGGCAACGAGGGCGAGATCCAGACCGTTGCCGGCGCCTCAGTGCTCCAACGCGGCGTCGACTCCGCCTCCTCACTCACCATCCCCCAGCGCGCCACCCTCGTGCGCGCTCTCGCCGCCCGTCTCAACACCGTCGTACTCCTAACCGGCGCCGTGGACGTCCTCTCCGACGGCCACCGGACTCTCACCGTCCGCAACGGCCACCCCTTCCTGGGGCAGGTGACCGGCACGGGATGCACGCTCGGCACGACGGTGAGCGCCATGGTTGCGGCTCACGCGGCTGATCCGCTGGTCGCGGCTGTGGCGGGCACGGTGCTGTTCGGTGTGGCGGCTGAGATGGCGGCGGTGCGGAGTGAGGTTCGCGGCCCGGGGACGTTTGTGCCGGCGTTTTTGGATGAGTTGTATGCTATCCGAACGGCGACGGCGGCGGGGGATTTGCGGTGGTTGACTATGGCGAAGGTGGAAGCCGTTGATGCTGGTCTTGAGGGCGAGGCTTGAGATATGGGATATAAGAAAGGGGTAAAATCAACGCCAAAAAGCCACCCGTACATATTTTGCCAGCCATGGTCGTCAGTAATAACAACAAGGGTAGGATATCCAAGAAACTAAATACAACAATATGACATCCAAGAATCCAAGATCTTTTACCAGTTTGCCCATTATCCATTATTCGTAAGCGCACAAATTCCTCCTGCCCATTACTCTTTCACGTCATAGAAACCATCCCGTCCAAAACTGCCGGATCACCGACAACACTCCACACGTTATCCGTCCCAACGCCCTTCCAAAAGTCGTCATCCAGATCCCCTCTCAGTAGGTCCTGATTAAAGTCCAGCAACGGGACATCCAAATTCCCCGCCTGCAGCCGCTCCAGCTCCATCTTCGCCAAATCTCGCAACGTCTTCAACTGCCTGAGTAGCCGATCAAACGGATCCTCCAACGGCGCCGGCCCACTACTCGGACAAACACTATGCTTGCGCCGCTGAATAATGACGACCAAATCCCGAATCTGGCTGTCCATGATCTCGCACATCTCAAGCTCGGCGTTGATATGCGCAAGGTTCCAGCCGGGGAGCTGCAGGGTTAGGATCTTGAGGCCCTTGATGATGGCGAAGACAAAGTCTGAGGCGGCGAGACAGAGGAAGCGTGGGCGTTCGAGTTCGCGGTGGGAGAAGCGCACGTTGAAGAAGGATTTTAGAGCGCCGAGGCATGCCCAGAGGAGTTGAAGGCGGTCGGTGAGGGGCATGTAGGAGGCAGTGGAGTGTTGGTCTGAGAGGGAAATTTCGTAGAGAAGGACTTCTGCGACGCTTATGTGACATTTCAGGGCGTCTGCTTATTCTTAGTCGGGGTGCTCTTATGAGTGAACAGATTCTCTTACCGTTATCAGCGTATTGTGGAGGAAGGGTATCTCGAAATGAATCAAGTTGGTCTTGGAAGGACCGCACTACCATTGTAAGTGGCAGCTTCATCGCCGTTTGGCTGATGTTGTCGATGGCCATCGTCAGCGAGATGGACTGTGCCAGTTGTTGAATTCTAACCAGCCGGACCAGGAAGTCGTCCGAGGGGTACTGCATGGTTGTCTCGAGGATTTGGCAGGCAGTCTCAAGGAATGCCGTATTCATCAGCACGTCTGGTCGTTTATTCGTAGTGAAGACCCTGAAGAGAATATTAGTGGGAGCCATACCAGCGCATAATGGAAGACGACTTACAGTGTGTTTAGATAATACGTTCCCGCATACGCTCTCATCTGGTCCAAGTTCTGGTCTTGTTGGTCGCCCTGGTGTTCTTCCTTGAACCCAAGAGTGACACACATGGACCTCGCCAGAAACAAGAGGTTTGTTAGCTGCGATCCTTTCAAGGCGTAATGGAACCTGAAGATAGTCAGCACTAAGACAACCTCGAGCCTGAGTTAGAGATGTAACCACATACCATGCAATCAGCAACTGCAGCCCCTGCAACAAATCCAAACTCTTCACACCATCCACTATCGCCGCCCTCCCAATCTCCACCAACAACTCCTCACCAAGCTTCAACTGTCTCCCCCCATCCAAGAAGCAGCTCACCATCATGACCGCCTTCCACATAAACGGCCGCATCTGCCGCAACTCCATAGCCGACATCTGCGACGGCACCAGAACAAACGGGAACAGCGCCGCGTGCACCGACTTGTAGTGCTGCAGCAGCATGTCCGCTTCGTTTGGCGTCGGCCACCACGACTCCCACGGCCGCGACTTCTCCGGCACGGGGATCAGCACCGGCACCGGGGACAACTCCTTGAGAGTCGGGCCGCCGCCGGGGTTGCCCGGGAACAGGTGCGGGAAGCCGGCGGGCTCGCCCAGGCCGATCTGCGGCATCCTTTCTTTGAGCGGAGTGGTTGTCTGCCCGTTGGAATCGGGGGCGACGTGCGAGGACAGTTCCTCTAGCCGCTTCTCCAGCGCCGCGATCTTGGATAGCTTGGGCGTCTTCCTGGCCCGGGGCGGAGCCGGAGTCTGAGATACGCATGTTTTGTCCAGTCGATGGCACCTGCAGTCACGAATGAGCACTCGATTCACGTATATCCAAGGATCTCATCCCCCATATTGCATGCCGTGTCCGTTCGAACCCTCGTCCACTCCGGCGGCAACGGGATCCTAAGCTATCTCCTGGGGCCGGTCACTCACCTCTCGCACTTGAGGCTCCCATCTGGCCCCGGGATGCACCTTGCCTTAGCCTTTGCGCAGGTCGTGCAGGCCTTGGGGCCCTTGTTACTGGAACTCGATTGAGACTGCGGGGAATGGTTCATCCTGGCGTCCTGGCGATGCATTGGGGAGGGAGAAACGGAGCAGGAATCGAATCTGGCATCTTCAAGCAGGAGAGATCCATCAACCCTGCTCTACACCCCCGGCGTCCTCGGATGCTCCCCTTTGATACGTTGGATGGCGTGTGAATGGCCTCGTCTTGGCAGCTGGAACGGAGCCGGAGCTGAAAAGTCCATCCGGTGCTCCGTTGGAACCGGCCGTCTCGCCGCCGAAACGGACCCCTTTTGCCTAATGTAGTTTAGCTCCTCCTGGGTCAATAATATTCCGCTCGTTTCTATCTCATCCAAACACCAACATCCTGGTAGCCAAGCCTGTTATGAGCACACTATTGATCAGAAAGAATCTGTTGAGAAATGAGATAATTGTTATAAATGCACGAGAGATCACTGGAAGCAAATGGCCAAGAAAAAAAATGATAGGGGGGCCACGCTTATGCGTGACAATTCAAGATTGTATTCATGTCCATGTCTTCGCCGGTCTCGGCTGAAGCAGGCAAAAAGGTAATCCAAAAAAGGGCTGATAGAATGTAACTGGTGCGGACCTCAGCCGATTACAGGCTCCACGGCGGTCCAGGCCTGAATGTCCTTAGACTTAGGCCGCAGCGGCAACTTGAGCCTGCTGCTCTCGCTCGAGAAGAGCATCGGTGAAGCCGGTACCAGCGTGACCAGAAGCCTTGATCTCCTTGGTCGCCTCCTCGATGCCCAGCTGCCTGTCGGTCCACAGCGGCTCCTCGACGTTGTCCTCGACACCGACGCCGATGAAGCCGCCTTCGGCAGCCCACTCGGAGGTTCGTTTGATGCCCAGGCGAGTCCAGATCTCGTCAACAGCCTCGACGAGTTGGTCGCGATACTCCTTGACGTGGCCGGGCGTGGGGGTGATTCGAAGACGCTCCTGACCGACAGGGACCGTGGGGTAGTTGATGGACTGGACGTAGATCTGGTAATCCTGGAGGAGCATATCAGATGCAGCCTTAGCAAGCTCCGCATTGCCGACCAGGATGGGGATGATGTGAGATGGGTTGGGAATGACGGGGATGTCACGGGCGTTCATAGCCTCCTTGACAGCCCGGGTGTGCAATTGCTGAAGACGGCGGTCACCATCGTAGTCCATCTGGTATTCAATCGAAGTCTTCGCTCCAGCCATAGTCGCAGGGGGCAGAGACGTGGTGAAGATGAAGCCAGGGGCCAGGGATCGAATCATGTCAACCAACTTCTCGGATCCGGCAATATATCCACCCACACAGCCATAAGCCTTACCCAGAGTACCGGTGATGATGTCGATGCGGTCCATAATGGTTCCTTGGGGGCGACCATCCACATGCGCCTGCCAGTCCAGATGCTCTGCGACGCCAGCGCCGTGAGGACCGTACATGCCGACAGCATGGACTTCGTCAAGGAAAGTGATGGCGCCGTACTTCTCAGCAAGATCGCAAATCTCCTCAATGGGGCCAATTGAGCCGCACATGCTGTAGACCGACTCGAATGCAATAATCTTGGGGACGTGCAGGGGCAGCGATGCCAACTTGGCTTCCAGATCCTGCACATCGTTGTGCTTGAACACAATCTTCTTAGTCCCAGAATGGCGAATGCCCTGGATCATGGAGGCGTGATTCAGGCTATCCGAGAGGATGACACAGTCGGGCATCTTGCTGCCCAGAGTCGCCAGGGTCGCATCGTTGGCGACGTAGCAGGAACTGAAGACCAAAGCAGCCTCCTTGGCATGCAACTTGGCCAGCGTTCCTTCGAGCTCTACAGCGTGTCGGTTGTGGCCAGAAATATTTCGAGTTCCTCCCGCACCGGCACCATACTCCTCGAGGGTCTCATGCATTTTGTTCAAGACATGTTTGTTTCGGCCCATGCCCAGATAGTCGTTGGCGCACCACACCGTAACTCGTTCCTCCCGGTTGGCCATGTGGGCGCGAGGGAACTCCTTGGCAAGTCGGTTGATGTTGTTGAAGTAGCGGTATGACTTGTCCTTGTGCTTCTTTTCCAGCTCAGCATCGTAGAAGCCCTCGTAGTTGAACTTGCCGACAGAGTTGTCGGTAGCCGGGGTAGCATGGGAGGCAGCGGCCTTTCGATGAGCAACACCAGGGGGAGCATGAGCTACGAACAATGTCAGTATGCATGATATAGAGTAGCGATACGATATGGCTAAACATACCCTTGTCGCGATGCTCAAAGAGACGGCCCTCAAGCGGCTGGGCCTCGCGGTTGCGGCTCGTGTGAATCTTGGCCTTGCCCGTCTTGGCATGACCAGAGAAAGCCCGGAACGAGGCAGCACCAGCACCATACTTGGTCGCCTGGACAGCCAGAGCCTTGCCCATGACGGGGCAGCGGCCAGCAAGAAGCTGCAGCTTGGACATGGTGCCGCCACAGGGGGAGGGCGAGGGCACCGGCGCATGGGCAACCTGGGGGCGAGCCGAGGTCGACAGGGCGCGGAGAGTAGCAGGCGATGCCGTCTTCAAGAAGGGGCACATGGCCTTGGACTGACGAAGGACGCTATCCATGGTGACTCAATTGGGCGATTTCGTCGAGATGCAAGGCGGTTTCGTCGGGATGAACGCGAGGGGCAAGGTGCAGAAAAAAAGACGGGAATGCGGAGGGGTAGCGACAAGCGGCAAAACAGGCAGGGAGGACCACAATCGAAGTGTGTTCGCTCGCTCGTTGACACGAACGATCAAAGCAGCAGAAAGACAGAGCCAAGGTCAATTGTCTCTGTGGAGGTGAGTGAGTGAGTAAGAAAGGGAAGAAAGAGAACAGACAGAAGGCGGCGGAGAAGACGAGAGAACGTTTCGGTGTCTCGGGATTGGCTCCACCGGCCTGTAGGAACGGAGGCTCTGCCAATCGCGGCTTTGCGGAGAGCCCGACTAGCAGCCAGTGCCACATGCTCGCACCGCCAGGGCGTGCATGGCTGGGGAAGTGTCACTTTTCTGCTGATTTACGTTGTCTGTCATTGGCTGGGCTGGGGCGTATTCGCTCGCTTTCGCACTGGATCGAACTCTCGACTAATTATTCCAAATGGCTTTGGACAACTCCCACGGGTGCGCACGGTGGCCATCCCTCACTAGGAAAGGCGTCGAGGAACCAGCGAGTTCTCGATTCTCGTACGATTCAACACTGGTTGTGCAAATGCCTCCATCGTCAGTGGAACGGGACCGAGTTTTCATGTGTTTTTCCTTTTTTGGGCACTGTCCGTAGAAGTCTTTGCAAGGCTTTGCTCAGCGGTCAATTGTCCCTGAATAATCACACGTTGACTAACACCGCTCATTTTTCCGAGTGCCGGCTCCTGCACAATCAATTCCGCCTGTGCATGAATAGTGCCGCCGGGAGTGCCGCAATCTGCCGCCCGAACATCGGACAATTATCGGGTCCAGCAACCGGAGCATCCCGTTCAGCGCCGGGACCTGAGCTGAAATTCGTGAACACTTTGAACGCCTAACTATACCCCTAATACTCACCTCCCCTAACCCAAGCACCTAACTATAACCCGAACCCCAACCTTTATTAGGCAGGGAAAATTGACTCTTGCTGCCCGTGTTAAAGGCGGGAGAAGTGGCTGACTGAATCGGGTTTAGCTGTTGTGCGTACTATGGCACTCACCAGCAAAGCCCTGCGATCTGTGCTACTACCGCAACTTGTCAGGTAATGCAACGCTGTGAGCCCAAGAGTAATACAGAGACCTCGAACATCTGAGCTCATCTGGTCAGGCGTCGGTCGTCGAGTTTCACAGAGTCATCAAACGGGATCTCATCTGACCCGGGAGCGTGGCTTCGGTTTGCTCGTGTAAGTCCCGAGCCGACGGCTCCTGGCAGACAAACAACAAGCGAAAATAAACAGCTTGTCTGTGCCCTGTAGAATATAGGAGCACATATGAGGTCATAATGCTGGGAATATTCTTAGCCACGACGCCTCATTACGGAATACCCCTGAACTCGATCTCGACTTGGGGGTCCACGCCGGCTCACTAGTCAGGGGATTGCTGTTTGCTTGCTTGTTGGGCCGCAACCCCGGAACAGATTCATCCCATCTTTTTTCAGGGGAAAGCGATGCGATGAGCTGGCAGACCATAAAGACGTCTTCATGCAGGGTGAGCATGATGCGACTCCCAGCGCTTCACCGTGCGCCTCGCCACCTCTTCAGGAGTCTCCCGAGCTGAGACGGGCCCGCGCGGAACGAGTGACGCCACTCAAGTCTAACCAATAGCCACAAAAGAAGAAAGGCGTCCGTCTTGACAGGTTTCCGGGCTGCATCCATCCGTCCAGCCCAATCTCAGGCACTGGCTGCGCTGGCTTCAGGTGTTGCGTCACAGGAGGTCCGTCCGGGCGTATACTCCGTACTCCGTATATATCACAGCGGACGGGACGGGCGGACGGGGGAGAAGGACTGGCTGAATATTGCGACGCGACGCGGAAACGAGATAGAGGTCATGTCTGAGCTGAGCCGAGCTGAGCTGAGCTGAGCGTAAGAAGCGGCAGCGGCAGCATTCTCTGTTGACAGACTGTCTGGCCTTCTAGCCCTCTTTGACCCTGCATCACATTTTCTTGCTCTCTTTCAACCCTTCTGTGCTTCTTAAACGACTTGACTGCCAGGCCCTTTGCTAGCCCAGCAGTCCAGGATTTACAGTGCTTGAGTCAACCAGAATGCTGGGTCTCGGGGCGTCGACCGCTAACCCGAGTCCCCTGATCTCGCCTACTATTGGCGCCTGTGATTGGCTCCCTGGGGCTCGCCTCGTCGAATTCTCCTGGCGCTCCACCAGAACCTCTACGACTCCACGAAATCTCGACTCGCAGCGATCGCGATCACGAAGACAGAGGCAGCAGCAGCAGAAATCCCAGCTTCAACTCCTCCGGCAGGTGTCCCGCCAGCTCCAATCACGTCTGCATAGTCTGCTGCAGCAGCACTCTCCGCTCTCCCTGCCGCTCCTCCTCCTCCTCCTCCTCTCTAGCCTCTCTCCAACTCTGAGACACGCTTCTCCTCGCCTACAAGTACAGCGGCTGCTAGTACAGCCTCCGACAGCGTCCTCGTCGTCGCCGCCATACCTCGCCAGCGCGGTCGTCTCGGCGGCGGCCGTGCCGATCCCGTCTCTCCCACGGATCCTCAATCCTCCCGCGCGCGTCCCTCGCCGTCCGCCTCGGCCTCCCTAGATGCTCCCGCTGCTCTAGATGCTGCCCCCGCCGGCGCTGTCAGGTCTCCTCCGTCTCCTCCTCGACTTCCCGAGCCGTCTCTCCAGCAGCCCGGCAAGTCATCATCATCGGCAGCAGCAGCAGCAGCAGCTACGACCGAGCCATATCTAGCCGCCGCCTCTTCCTCCTCTAAGCGCCCTGACAACCACCATCACCATCATCACCACCACCACCACCACACAGACCTCTCCTTTCGACACTCCCCCTTCCGAACCCGTGGCGGCAATTCCTCCTCGCGCCGTCGACGACTCTCAGCCGCCCGGCTCTGGAACCCTACAAACTCGACTCCTCGCCCTCACCTGTCCCAGCCTTCCCGCCAGCGCCGCACCTCGACTCCTCCGCCCCCGGCTGTACCGCTCCGCCATCCTACCCTCGATCGACGGGACAACACCGATCCCTCAGGCATCGGCTCCGGCTCCGGCGACTATCCGCTCCTCACACTCCCCGAGCAGCGCCAGACCCGACACTCTGCGTCCACCCGCGCCAGCATCCAGATCGAGAGCCGCGCCAGCACCGACCAGCGCATCAGCTTACCCCGGTCCGTCTCCATCCGTGCCTCCCACGACGAGAAGCGTCCTCACACGCTGACGCCCCGTGCCGCCGCCGATACCGAGGAAGCAGGGCCGAGCACGCGGCCTCTGCAGGAGGGAACGTTTGTAGACTTCCCGAGGAAGCTCGACAAGGGCAAGGGCAAGGCCGTCATGGCGCCGTCAGAAGATACCGCCCAGCGGCGGTCCTACTCGCGGGACCTGGAGCGCGGGCCGGACATCATGGATCCCCGCATCTCTAACGTTTCGGAGGGCGGCATCGGGTCGGCGCTGTCGTCGTCCAACTCGTCCATCATGGGCGAGGACGTTGAGCCCGATGCCGGCGGCGAATGGGGACCCCTCCATCCGTGCTACCCTCACCTGAATCCCCATGTGCCCATGGACTCGGCCGAGTACCTCACCACCCGCATCATCCGCATCCGGAGAGACTGGCTGCTCGAGGGCGACCTCGCTCCCACCTTCTCCAACCTCTACCCCGAGATCCTGGATCCCGCAGGCCTCTCAGAACAAGAATTCCGCCGCATCATCGACAAGATCAACCGCGAGCTCATTCCCGCCTTCAACCCCTTCAGCTTCCGAAACATCCTGGACAGCGTTATTGGGCTGGCTACGGGCTGGCTCTGGGACGACTTTGGCATGACGGGGCTTAAGTCGCGGCTGCGCAACCTCGAGGCCTGGATCGACAAGTGGAATATCGAGATGGAGAAGACGATGGCGTCAGATGACGGCACGCTGGCTCCCAAACTTGTGCCCCTTCGAAGGACGGGCTACATGACAGTAAGACGTCCAAGTCCTATTCACTGAGTGAAATTGCTAACCACGGTTTGATAGCTTGATATTCAAATCCCCGATCCTGAAGTTGCCCGAGCCCCGAGCACAAGCGCAGGCGGTTCACTAACAGCATTACCCCTGGAACCTGGGCCAGCTCTCACGATGCTGTCCTAACCTATCACGAACTCACTCTACCTCTATTTCTTTCTTCACTTCCCACGACTTCATTTGTCATCTCTATTTGCAGTACCATCGCTTTAATCCTCGTTGACGAAGACGGAGCTGGCGTGTTACTTCTCCTCAACACTGCCTCTCCCCACGAGTTTACCGTACCTCAAATTCCCCTTTTCAGTTTCCCGGCCTTGGCTTTTCCTTTGCTCCTCTTCAGTTTCACATTTGATACCACGGGGGCATCGCATGGCGTTTTGGGTTTTTCCTTTTGTTTTTTCCTGTCTGGCAAAGTGTCCCGCTGGATGGACGGGGTTGATGGTTGGGTATTAGACGTGTTGAGAGCGAGAGAGAGGAAAAGGCGTCTTTGTTCAACGCGAGAGGCGGAGTTGTTTATCATCACGCTATTTTGTATGTGATCCAGAGACGCATACTTGATATATGCCCATGCACTGTTGCAGTAATTAATAACTACCTACCTACCTACCATCTTGTTGGCTCCCCGCATGCATGATCCTCATACAATCCTCATGTCTTCATCTCTTATCACCATCAACACTAGCAATCCTTCGGCGTCTGTCACCATTAGCCGAACCCCGAGGAAACGACATCACAGACTAAAAGTGGTGATGACGGCAATAGTCCGGACACGGAGCTTTACCGGTGGGGAGGCAGATCGGAGCCTCGCGCTTCTTCCCGGCCTGGCAGGATAAGGAAGCACTCGCTCGCCGACAACCATCTCCGACTTTACTTTTCTTTCCGTCGCTGCGGCTCTCGTCATGACGGCCTGCTGCTCTCCATGTCCGCTGAGCCAGAGACTCACGCCCAGGCGGCGCGTCGATGGACCAAGAAGCTGGCTTCCTTCGTGCTCGCCCAGTACCTAATCATCGGCTTTGGCGTGGCGTGCGTCTTGGGATATTACTTCCCGTGTAAGTCCTCCCATGGCTGTGTTGAGAAATTGTCTCGCTGACGAAGTGGTGGCTCAGGGGTTGCGGAGCGTGGCGGCACTATTAGGTCTGAGTACAGCATCCTGTACGGCGCTGTGGCCTTCATCTTCCTCGTCAGCGGACTGCAGCTCTCGCCTGCGAAGCTGCGCAGCAATTTCACCAACTGGCGTCTTCACATCGTGGTGCAGGGCATGAGCTTCGCCGTCATCCCGGCGTTTGTCCTCGGTATACTTCGCCCCTTTACAGCCCCCTCGCGATACCTTCACTTACACCGCACACAGCCATCGTCCAGATCGCCCTCGCCGCCGGCACACTCTCCTCCCGCACACCCGCCCTGCCCCTCCTCGTGGGCCTGCTCGTCACCGCCTGCTTGCCCACCACCATCGCCTCCAACGTGGTCATGACGCGCGCAGCCGGCGGCGACGACGCTGCTGCCATTGTGTCCGTCGTGCTGGGCAACGTCGCGGGGGCGTTCCTCTCCCCGCTACTAATCTTTGGCCTCATGCCGCGCCAGCATGCCTTCGACGACTGGCGTCCGGCCAGTCCGGCTAGTCTGGGCACCATGTACGCCGACGTGGCGAAGCAGTTGGCGCTGAGTGTTGTGCTGCCGCTGGGGGTTGGCCAGGGTGTGCGGTGGGCGTGGGAAGACGCCACGGTCAAGTGGTTGGCAAGGTTGAAGTTGGCCAAGGTGTCGACGCTGTGTCTGATCCTGCTCGTATGGTGAGTTTGTGTCTTGCCTCCTGAGTTTAAGGGGCTCTGCTCAGGGGCTCACATCAAACAGGACTACTTTCTCCGGGGCGTTTGGCACCGGAGCCCTCCTCCAGTTGCCCGCGAGCTCCATCATCTTCAACGTCTTCATCAACGTAGCCCTTTACATCGTCTTCACAATCATTTGCTTCTACGCAGCACGGCCGCCCCTCGCTCTAGTCGACGCTCTTCCAAAACCCCTGAAGCCCAGACGCATGTCTCGCGAGCAGACCATCGCCGTATGCTTCTGCGGCGCGGCCAAGACGACCAGCCTAGGAATCCCTTTAGTCAGTGCCATGTGGCATCGCGCCGACAACATGACACAAGCGTATATCGAGATTCCCGTGCTCCTTTACACCATCGAACAGGTGTTCATGGCGCAGATTGTAGTGTACATATTCCGTTGGTATTTGCGAAAGAGAAAGAAGGAGGAAGAAGTTGAGGAAGGAGGTGACGACGGCGACTCTCTTCAACAAGATCATGAGAGCAGCCAATAGCTAACATATTATTGGATATGAGACCATGACGTAACGCAACGTAAAAAATAAATAGCATTTAGACCTGCCGTAACATCCAAATGTTCATCTCTGAATATACCCCGTATAATGTATAGATACGCGTCTCATACAAAGGAGTGTAATCCCCGTCGACCCCCTTTAAATTCGTCCTCTCACACTTATCTTCAAGAAAAACACTGGGGTATTCGTCTCTATGTATATGGTCTCATTCCGTCTTCTTCTCGCCGTTTATATCCCCATTCGTCTTAATTGGTAGAGCCTTGGGCTTCTCATCCTTGCGCACTAGGCTATCAAATAGCGGCGCCAGGTGCCAGGCGCTCTTCTTGGGATATCGCTTTTGCCCGTTCTCATAGTCAACGTAACATACCCCAAAACGCGTCTCGTAGCCCTCAGCCCACTCAAAGTTGTCCATCAGCGACCAAGCAAAGTAACCGCGCACGTTAACGCCGTCTAACGCAGACGCCGTAGCCATGGCGCGTACATAGTCATCGTAGTACTGCAGGCGGAAGTCGTCCTTTATGATCTGCTCGCGAGTCATATCGTTCTCACCCAGAATACTCGTGCCGCTTTCTGTGACATAGATCTTGGGATATCCGTAACGCTTGCTCAGCCACACCAGCAGATCCCGGAAACCAGGCGCGCAGGGCCGCAGCCACGTCGATTGCGTCTCGGGACCAATGCAATCGCCACGACGGTTGTAGAAGAGCAGCTCGAGGTTACCGAGGAAGTCTTCCGCGGGGGGTTCGCCTTCGAGGTGGCGCACATAGTTGGCCGTATAGTGGTTCATGCCATAAAAGTCGTTCGAGCCCTTTACCAGGGCCAGCTCCTCGGGTGTAAAGGTTGGCAGGCGGTCGCCCAACTGGCGACGCATTGAAGCTGGGTACTCGCCCAAGTAAATAGGGTCGGCGAACCAAGAGATGGCAAACTCGATCTTGCGATTAGCGGCCTCGACGTCGAGGGGATCCGTGGCGTCCCAGGGGTAAGTAGCGTCACCGTTTAGCACGATGCCAATCTCACCGCCGTTGGCAGCCTTGAAGTCATCGCGGTATGCCTTGACAGCGCGGCCGTGGGCAACGAGCAGGTTGTGGCCGACAATCCAACACTCGCGAGCCGAATCGCCCACAGGGGACTTGGTGCGGTCTGACGTATGACCCGGGGCGAACGAGCCATTGTTGTAACCAAGGATAGACGAGCACCAGGGCTCGTTGAACGTGATCCAGTTCTTGCAGCGCGGGATGCCCTCGAAGACAACGCGGGCGTAATGCTCAAAGTCAAGCGGAAACTCGGTGCGGTTCAGCAGTCCGCCATAGCGCTTGTCCAACTCATCGGGCACATCCCAGTGCAAAAGCGTGATGAAAGGCGTAATACCCGCTTCAAGCAGTCCGTCGACGAAGCGGCGGTAGTGGTCCAATCCAGCCTGGTTTATGGGGTCGTTACGGCCACCCAGTGGGATGATGCGTGACCACGACAGCGAGAAACGGTAAGCTTGAGCGCCAAGCGACTTGAGCAGCGAGATATCTTCGCCGGTACGGTTGTAAGAATCGCAAGCCACGACGCCTGAGGAGCCATCGGCGATCTTGCCGGGCTTTGCACAAAAGGTATCCCAAATAGAGGGGCCACGGCCATCTTTCTCGATAGAGCCCTCAACCTGGTACCTGGTGATGTTTAGCTATAGGACCGGGTCTGGCGCGAAGGGCTAGACAACTTACGCAGCCGTGGCAAAGCCCCAGATGAAGTCGCTGGGGAGAGCCGCCATGGTAGTGATGATGTCGATGCAAAGACGCAACTCTGTCAAGGAATGTTGGTGTTGTTGTTGTTGATGCTGCGAGAGCTAGCCTGACCCGGTTCGAAGCATCAACCCACCGGCGGCTGCAGACGGTAGCCCATCGTCTTATATACCTTGACTGTTGTCTGCCGCGCCATCTCCCGGCCCGTCGTCACCGACACAGATCTACACCAACGACGGAGATGGGGGTTGGGGGTTGGAGGCGAGCGTCTGAGGTGAGGGGGCGTGGCACGGAAGAAGAGAGTCTGGATCCGACAGCGTGGGATGCCTGGGATGGCCTCAGGTACATCCCTAGAAAGGGTCCGAAGGATGGAAGGTACAGCCCCCGTCCGCCGTCCCCCGTAGCTTCCTCCTCACTCCTCAGCAATTGCCCGATGCGGCAACCGGGCCTCCGGGTCAGTCGCCAGCCGTTCCGGACGGCTTCCCGCGAGATCCATCCTTCACCTTCACAGTCCTCCTCGACGCAACAGAAATCCCATTCAGTCACATGCGCCATCGCCGACCCTCGAATCTCTCGACACGCCGTCGAAATCTCCATCTCGCCAGTGGAACCAGACCATGGCCACCCCTCCTTTCTGCGCTGGAGAGAGTCCGGCCCCCCTCGCATGGGCCCCCGAATCGACGCTTTCGGCCCGCCATCCCGAAACGCCTGGGGTCATGGCTCACGGCGCGGTGTCGCCAGAACTTCGGGGAACGTCGCTGCTCCGAACCCCCTCAGATGTTGCTTGCATGAGCGTGAGCGTGAGCGTGAGCGATGCCTTGCCTTCCTTTCAGCTGCTGGTAGGGCTTGGCCCGCCTCATCCGGCCGGGCCGAGACCTTTTAACCTGATGAATGTCCTCAGACCATGTGGGAGTTACTGACAGGGATCACGAGTCTATTTTCTGCTAATTAACACGCCCATGGGGATAGACGCCGTACTGCTGCGGAGTGCTAGGGAACGGACGCGATGCTCGCTCGCTCGCTTTTGACTGACCCCATCGTACGTACATACACATAACTGACTATTACAAAGACCAAACCAACGCCTTCTTCCCTCCGTCACGTTATAGCAGATCCTCAGGCTGTCTTGGCGAAGATGGCCGGATCATCATCTTTCGTTCACATCAGGGTGCCTGCTTCCCCGCTTGACCTCCAATGGCCGCATCTTCCTCGTCTCGGTCCCCAACCTTTCGCTTTCCTGGGTGCGACATCTCCATCTCAACATCCTCTTTCTCGCCTGCGTGTACCGGCGAGTTGTGACCAGAGTACTCGACAATCTCCCATTCGACACGCACCCGGCCGTCCGGTGCCAATTGCACTCCCGAATTGCGCCGCATGCTGCCAATGCGTGTACCCTCGACCATACCGTCGAACCACGGCACGCCATATGACTGACGCAGCACTGTGCTCCTCGTCGGCTGCACATCCATCTGTTCGGTCGAGTCCTCCTCGGGAATCAGCCCCATGTCCTCCAGGTCGCGCAGGTCCTCACGCAGCAGGCTGCCTAGCGTCAGGTTGATGTACTCGGCCTCGCTGCGAGGGTCCTCGCTCCAGTACGACAACGGAGTGCCGCAGAAACCGCAAAAGTGTCGCTTCGAGTGCTGCTGGCTCGGGTGTGTGTACACGCGGCGGATCATGGCGTGCGTCTCGTCGGGGAAGAAGGCGTACGTTGTGCTGTGGTACCACTCGAGGGGCACGCGGATGTACGCGGCCAACGGTGTTGCGAGGGGGATTTCTGTTATGGCAGTCAAGTCAGCATTTCCTGTAGAACGGAAGTTCGGTCAGGTTCGGCGCTTACGGTGAACGGGCTCTGTGTTGAAGTGCACCTGAGCCTGCGCAATGCCGTCTTGCGGACAGGTGATGATGTAGCGGTTGCGCCCGCACTGGCATCCTCCGCGGAGGGGTCGCAAGGCGCTCATGGCTGGGTGATGACGCTTCAATTGAGTTCGCAATGCCGAAGTAAAAATGCTGCTGAGGGTCGCAAAGGTGACTTCCAGAGGAAAAAGCTGCTCCCGGCTCGTGGCCGCCAAACACTTTGGAAAGGTGAGGTGGGCTATCAGCTGTCCCGCCCGCCGAGAACCTGAGTGACGAAATGGAAGAGAGTTCAGCTTCCATAGCGCTCTGGCGCCTGGTGGGGGCTTCTAGAATGGCGCTGTGTAAGGTGCCGGATGCGCGCAGTGGCGTCCGTCGCTCCTGCCTTGCCCACCGTGACAGGGCGCCTTCCCCACTGATGAACCCCGCTGACCATGCCCCAGCTGTTAGCCGGTATCCATGGCAGCCTAGGTACTGTACGCGTTGCTTCACCTTACCCTGGACCCAACCTTCGAGTTTCCTCGACTTGAGATACCTGCCTTGACGATAATGACTTCGATTCCTTTCCTTCCCTTTTGTACATTCCCAGACCCTGCGCTCACCGCTCCAGCACTTTAGCCTAAGTCGTGACCTAATCCATGCCACAACATATGTTGCCGAAATGGAAGTCCAAAACACCACACTATCTATCCATGATCGACTCCGTATGAGAAACACTGAAGTCCTAATGCCTCGCCTAGGCTTCGGCGTGTACATGCTCAGAAGCGAAACCTGCACACCAGCCTGCCTCACCGCCCTCGCCGCCGGCTACCGCCACATCGACTCCGCCCAACTATACCGCAACGAAGCCCACGTCCACGACGCCGTCCAGCGCTGCGGCCTCCCCCGCGCAGACATCTTCCTCACCACCAAAGTCGGCATCGCACGGGGCAGCGACGAGAAAGCGTACCAGAGCGCGCTGGACACCGTGACGAAACTTGGCGGCCCGGACGGGTATGTCGACTTGTTCCTTGTTCATGTCCCGGGGCCGCGAAGGCTTCATCGCGAGCGGTTGTGGAAGGTGGCGGAGAAGTTGTTCGCGGAGGGGAGGGCGCGGAGTATCGGCGTGAGCAACTTCCGGATTCACCATATTGAGGAGATGAAGATGTATGCGAAAGTGTGGCCTCCGCATGTGAACCAGATCGAGGTGAGAAAAAAAAGCACCTCGAACTACGAATATCTCTAGTTTACCCAACCCCTGAGTAGCTCCATCCTTGGTGCCAGCAACGAGAACTCGTCGAGTACTGCCGGGCGAACGACGTCGTTGTCCAGGCTTACAGTCCGTTGGCGAGAGGTGCTCGGTTGCATGACCCAACAGTAACAAGTTTGGCCTCAAAGCGTGGAAAATCTGTAGCTCAGATCCTGATCCGGTACTCTTTGCAAAAGGGATGGACCCCTTTGCCCAAGAGCGAGCGAGAAGAAAGGATTAGAGAGAACATTGACGTGTTCGACTTTGAGCTGGATGAGGATGAGATGAGTATGCTCGACAAACTCGATGAAGGATCCAAAGGAGCTATCTTCACAGCCAACGTGGACTAACTAGCATCAAAACAATCAAGAGAAGACTCTGGTGAGTAACTTTGAAAAGAGTTTCATTGGCATCATGTCGCTCTAGGTGATGGATATATGTACATACGCAGCTGGATATAGACAAAAAGACACCCACGTCCTTACCCAAAAGAAGAACTATTCCAAACCAAACAATCTCGCACGCCAACATACTCCAACATGCCCCTGACTTTTCGCCTTCTTCGACTTCATCTACTCCTTTCTCCCGTGCTTGGCCCACTCCCGCAGCACGTTCTTCTTGATCTTGCCTGTGCTCGTCTTGGGCAGCTCGGTCAC
The DNA here is from genome assembly GCA_012184525.1 of Xenoacremonium recifei. Classification (NCBI taxonomy): domain Eukaryota; kingdom Fungi; phylum Ascomycota; class Sordariomycetes; order Hypocreales; family Nectriaceae; genus Xenoacremonium; species Xenoacremonium recifei. The sequence goes on along the minus strand of WOFQ01000011.1, from coordinate 536,829 downwards.
AACCTCGACCTCACGGGGCACCATGAACCGACTGATGTCGCTCTGATGTTTGGCCCATGAGATGACGTCCTCGCCTTTAACGTTCTTGCCCTCCTTGACCGTCACGTACGCCTTGGGTCGCTCGCCCCAGTGGGAATCAGGAACCGCCACGACGCCGGCTTCCAGGAGGTCAGGGTGCTCGACAAGCATGCTCTCTAGCGCCACCGACGAGATGTTCTCACCACCGGAGATAATAATATCCTTGGCACGGTCTAGGATTTGAGCACTGCCGTCTGGGTGCCATACAGCTAGATCGCCAGAGTGCAGAGCACCGCCGGCAAAGAGCTTCTTGGTAGCTTCAGGGTCCTTGTAGTACTCCTTGGCACAAATATTTCCGAAGAAGACGATTTCACCAATCTCCTTACCGTTCTTCTCGACGTCGATAAGGACGCCCTCAGGCTGTTCGGGTTTAATGATGCGGATGGGCAGGCTGGTGATGAAGCCGTGACCTTGACGGGCCATCTTGGCATACTTTTCGTGGTCGGGGAGGTTATCCCATTCAGGAAGAGTGTAACACTTGGTGATGGGACCATAGGTTTCTGTAAAATTTATGGGTTAGAAAGGCAACTTGAAATCAGAGGCTCGATAATGCTTACCTGTCATGCCATAGACGTGAACAGGAACGAGGTTGAGGTTCGTCTTGTCTCATAGTTAGCTTCCCATCTACTTGATCAAAAGAGAAGAATTTTTACCATCTGCTCAAAGAGGTGACCACTGGGAGGGCTGGCAGCGACCGTGACCTTGACGACTTGGGGTAGTCTCTCAGCCTCCTTAGCGGCAACCAAGAGAGTGTTGACGGTTGGAGCAGCATTGAAATGAGTGATGCCCTCTGTCTTCAAGAGCTTCCAAATGAGGGGATAGTCAATCTTGCGCAGACAGACATGGGTTCCCCTGACAGCGACCACCGACCAAGGGAACGTCCAACCCATGGCATGGAACCTGGCTACGTCAGAATCTTGGACTGAAATTTATAGCTTTTCTGAGCAAAGCAATCGACTTACATGGGGAGAGTCCAGAGATATTTGCAGCTCCCAGTGTTGAGACCTGACTCGATGATGTTGGCTAGGGATGCGAGGTAAGCGCCGCGGTGAGTGTAGACACAGCCCTTTGGTCGGGAAGTCGTTCCAGAGGTGAATGGGATGGCCAGCATATCGTCCTCATGTCGGGCCTGAGCATGAAGGCCTGACCAACCCCGGTTTCCAGTCTCATGGTCATGGTTGAGGCCTTCCAAGACAGCCTCGTCAAAGGGTCCGCAAAGTTGGCCCTCAGTGGCATCCGTGTCCTGAGGGCCATGGTTAGGGAAATTCCTGTTATATGAGGGCAAGTATTCTCTCACCGAATCGATAATTAGAGGCACATTGGCATGACCCTTCCGGAAGGCGTCCAAGAGGCCCACAAACTCCTCATCGACTATGATGCAATCCACCTCAGCAAAGTCGAAGATGTAAGAAATGTCGTCCTGCTTCAGGCGGTAGTTGACGGGCACAACGACGGCGCCAGCGGCCACAATGCCAAAGATGGCCTCTAGGAAGGCGGGCGTGTTAGGCGCGAGGATGCCGACCCGGCGATAAGCATGTTTCTGGAGAAAGTAGGCTAGGCCACGGGCGCGATCAGCGAATTCAGCATAGGAGCGTCGCAGGACGGCGCCATTCGCAGTGATGTGGAAGATGGCCTCGGCATTGGGCTCGATCGAGGCGGCCCGCTCGAGGAAGGTCGTTGGCGAGAGAGTGTGGATGTGAGGCGGAAGCGGAGGCGTTGGACGCAGGTGGTTGAGGATGGAGCGGATGCGGGAGGGCGGGCTGGACATTTTGATTAAAGGAAGCTGGTGAAGATGAAAGGACGGTGGATTGACGACAGGAAGAGGAGAGAGGGAGGAGGGCGAGGACGAGGAAGGTAAGACAAAGCTGACAGAGGGAAGGAGAGATCGTCACGATGGCTAAACGTGAGGTGGGCAGCAGCGCAAGTGGGAGGACCAGCCAGCTACCTTATATACTCGTCCACTTCGACGCCGCAGATGCTCAATGGAGAAGAACGCGGACCGCGTCCTCCAGGCTCTAACTTGTACAGTTACAGCTGCAGTAGCCCCATGGAGAAAGGGCCCTACAGCCTACAGGGCGACGTCTCTGTTCGGTCCAGCCCGGCTAACCAGGCCAATCCCGCTCGGTTCTCCAACGCTGACTTTACCGATCTCCAACTGAGCATAACCGCGGCCACTGACGACTCGCCAATTACCTGACCGAGACCGCCCCCTAGCACAGTCTTCCAGCGGCAATAAATGGAGCAGCATGCCCCCGGCGTGGACCCTGGGACTGCTACTGAGATTCTACTCGAAGCTCTGTAGTCTTTAGTTACCCATTCTGTTCTCCATGGCGGCGGGAATGGAACCACTGCGGCCTCTTTGTGGCCTGAGATGCTTGACTATCGAGTCCAATGCATGTCCCGGCGAGAAGGAACCTCAAGAGGACAGGCTCAGAGTCCCGAGATCGTGGGTGACGGAGCTCACGGACCGTCCTGCGGGCAGAGAGCTGATCCTCTCCGCGATGAGACCACCAGCCCCAGACTTGACTTTGCGGGGTAGCTGCTAGTGAGTTCGCGCGCACTGTCTGCCCCGTGGAGAAGCCAATTACAGGGCCTCTACGGACTGCTGAGGCGTGGCATGACAGCCGGCTTCAGCATTAGAGCCAGCTTGTATTGTACATGATACATGACGGCCAGCGAGAGTTGCCTTTTGACCGAGACGTGAATCACACAATTTGGTGCTATGGCCGTCTCCTGGACTTTAACATGTTGGGTAGGTGCCGAGACGAGCAAGACGGTACATAACGCTGCTCTCTGAGCATCTTGAGAAGGGCAGTGTCCCATTTTGTTCTGCTTTATCTACTCCGTAGCATCTCAGGAATACCCTTCTTGCCTCTTCTGTTCCATTCAAATTCGGAGAACCAGCTACCCCAATAGTTTAAAAAGTGAGGTCCCTGCAGTAAACCACGAATTGGAGACTTGCTTGCCAGAGGGATTCACACCGAGCCCCCCAACATCCACATGCAACCATACTGAATTCGGTAACTTCATTCAGTAAAATCACTGCGAACCCGCAGCAAAATAGAGCAAAAGATGTCAACTTCATATATTTTTCTTTAGAGATGTCCAAATAACCCAAACCCTGGCCAGACCCAAATCCCAACCCAAACCGAACCCTAAGGATGTGGATGTTAGGAGTGTTCATTCACACCCTCCGTCCTCACCTAGAAGGGGAAATTTCCAGAGACACTCAATTTCGTTGGTCTCAAACAGAATCTGCACCTCGGTAATCGCAACAAGATGCAGAATTCTTGGACCCAGAATTCCTGCTCTCTTCCGAGGTGAGACCATATTATTCGATCATTCCACATATAAAGAAGTGGAAAGCCAGCCCAGCGAGAATGCTTTTATCCTCGGTTGTGAGCCCTCATGCAGCGGCTCAGCCACGTGTGGCACCGAGCTGAGGTGTGGCACAGCAGTGTTGCTTTTCCCGCCAAATGCCGAATGGAACTCACCTCAGGGCAGCTGCAGATGCGCTGTAGCTCACTGGACGACGGATCACATGGATGAGGTGCTTTAGGGGGGTTCCATTTCCAGGCACGGGGCGCGTTGGGGGCTGACCTCCACTGCCAGCTGCCCCTGACGGTTCCATAGGTAGCCTGGCGATAGAGGCTTATCGCGGTTCAGCTGCCTGGGTCCTTTCCAGTCCCGTTTCGGCCGCGCGATCCCTCCGTCGTCATCCGGCCCTCCACCTCCAATTGGCATCGCCATCCATCGCCGCATCTGACTGTACAGGTCATCTCACCTCTCGTTGTGTCCGCTCGCTCCGGTATAATATCTTCGCTCGTTTGTGTCTTTTTTTTTCTTTGAGGCTCTTGACGGAATACACGCGGCCGCTCTCCGGGCGCATTAGACTTTCAAGACACGCTGGCTCTTGCATCATCCACTGGACTGAGTTCCATGCTGTTTTAATAACGTCCGGTAGGTATGCTCGTCTCACGTGCCCCTTGAATGCCTCCCCTCCAGCCTCTTCCTCCTCTCTTGCATCTTGTCGGAAGCGCAATTCCTCCTGTGCCAGCGCCAAAGCTCACCATGATGATCTACAGTCCTTCCGAGCGGTTCATGGCGTCTCAAAGCCCCGCCAAGAGCTCCTCCGCAGCTCGCCCGGCCACCTCGCGCATCTCCTCCTTCTCGCAATCGCCCAAGAAAGACGACGATGATAGCTTGAAGCTTCCCAAGCGTGCTCATACCTTTGCGACCACTTCAGCGAGCGATGCACACCCCAGCGCCCTTCACGAAGAGCATGGCCCCGACGCTTTCGAGACGAGCGAGCATTCCGACAACGACGACGTCAATATCGAGATCACAAGAGCCTCCATCGAGCTTGATGTGTTGCCTATTGAACTAGTTTCTCTGACAGACAGGTAGGACTCAAGACTCTGCATCATTTTGCAGTCATGACTGACCTGTGTCCATAAGTTTCATCGACTCTCTCTCTGCCAAGGTGCACACGACACCACCCAATATCGACAGGCTATCGCAGCTTTTTCAAGACTTCTATGCCACGGCGTCATCTCACATAAACACCCATATCAATGCTCTTGCGTCAAAGCAGAGCCGTGATGTATCCCCTTCGCCGTCAAGCTCCTCCTTATCGTCAGCCGCTAGCCGGCTCCGGTCCAAGGCAAGCGCGCTCAACGTCAAGGACAAGAATAAGGAACCCGAGCAACAAATGATCACTACCGAAGAATTGGCACATCGAAAACGGGCCCGGAAGGCTCTGGAGGCAAAACGTGGGCTCCTGGAGGAAGCCGTTGAACGCCGACTGTGTGAGGGCATCTACAACCGGATATACCGACATCGGAGTACTCAGGATGAGGCTCAGGACGATAAGCTGCGGTCAAAAACAGCGGCACTTTCTCTCGTTGGAATTGGTCCGACTGATCTGGGAATCGAGCTCGACGATGATGCGCTTCAGACCCCCGAAGCCATTGCAGCGAAGACGGAGGAGATTAAGCAGTGGTTGGGCCCGGCGAGGAGGGATCTGACCATGATGACAGAGAAACGATACCCCCTCGGAAAGCTGAATCACCTCAAGGCCGCTCATCGCAGCATAGTCGACACCATCGCTCACTTCCATCCTTCCGCGTCTGCAGACGAAATCATGCCGATGCTCATCTACACTCTCATTACCTTGCCTCCCGAGAATCTGCACGTCATTAGCGATGTGCACTTCATCCAGCACTTCCGGTGGGAGCCGAAACTGACAGGCGAGGCGGCGTATTGCCTAACCAACCTCGAGGCCGCCATCAGTTTCTTGCAGACTGTAGATCTGGCAACCTTGCGCGCCGATGAGCACCCGTCAGGCCCGCCAAAGGGCACGAGTCCAAGAACCGAGACGTTTCCGCCCGCATACCCTCAGGGGCTTACGCCATCTAGTACTGTGGCGGCGACGAGTCCAGGGACTGCCACGGCATCCAAGCCCGCTGCTTCACCAGGAGGCCTCAAAGCTGCGAGTGTGCTCCGGAATCGACGCCTGAGTGACCTCGTCAACACTCCTGCCCAAGCCTTCGGCGCCGCCAGCGATACCATCTTCAACACTGCAGACCAGGGCCTGAAGACCATTTCCACCAGCCTGGGCGACAGCTACAAGTTCCTCATCGGCAAGCTGCGTGAGAACCAGGACGGCCCCCGAGAGTCCATCGTCGTGCCGCGCACCCTCGACGATGCCCGCAAACTCGTGAGCACGCCACCTCCCGAAGACGACGATCTCAGGGCTGTCGATGCCATCCTGATGTCCGACAACGAAGAACACCCCAAGCGATCCTCGCAGCGCGAAGACCGCATGCTCAACCTCATCGGCGGTCGCCGTGACCACAGCGCTGATAGCACTCGTAGCGCACGCAGCGCCAGCTCATCGAAGAAGGTCCTCTTCGCCTCAGACGATGCAAAGCACGGCGACACGGCCCCGTCTCCCGGTCAGAATCCCGCGGTGCTCGAGCAGATGCGCAACCTGGGCAACTCGCTCAACCCCATGGCTCGCCTCCCGAGCATCAGCATGATCCGCGGCTTCGGCCGCACCCAGTCCACCCCCCCGGCGCCTTCTCTGAAGGACACAACCGCCAAAACCACTGACGGCGGCGACCTCGCAACAGTCAGTTCCATCTCCCCTCTCCCGATTACCAATCACTCACGAAACCAGGCCTTCCCCGACGTTGCTGCCGCCCTCCCGGCTAAGGAGATGCCCAAGATTGCGCCCCCCAACAAGCGCTTCATGGAGATCCAGACTCCCGGCGAGCTGCGTCTCGGTGAGGTGCTCGACTTGCTGCGCGACTACCGCCGGCTTGCGAACGCACTTAAGGATATGGGCGCGTTTGAGAGCAAGTGAGACTTGCTGTTTGAGCTGGATAAACGTGCATTGTGTTATGGATGGGTTATTGGTACGGATATAGACTTCGGCGTTGGAGCGATATTTTCTGATACTCGGTGCTCGTGGAGATGGTCTGCCCTCATAATCGACTCTCCCTTACCTTCTCTTATTTTTGGGCTGGGAACTAAATGGAAGAGGAGGAAGCCGGCGTTTACTTCATCATGTGCATTTACACGGACCAGATACTAGAATCGCTTAGACGCGTCGAATAAAACCATATACATTCGACTAGATACCATTGTTCGACTTGAGTCGTCATCTCTTTCTTATGCGTAAGGGAAAAATATAACCAAATGAACCTCCCGTCCAAAACTGTCCCAGGAAAAAAAGACACCAAGTCTGGGATCTTAGTGATGGAAATATATATAAAATCGGGGGTAAAATGCACAAAACGCTTGCCGTGACCAATCCCTTTCTAATGCCGTAGGTTGCACGCCGAATACTCCCTGTCCCAGATATAAACTCCCTCCTATGATGTTCGCTTGAAATTGAAACTGCATGGTCTCAATGCAGAGGGATTTGATGGCGGATATATATATAAAGAGAGAAGAGCAAAGCTCATCTCCATGGGTTCTTCTAGGCCATGGGGGTTGTCTCTGCTCTTCGTGGCTGAGAGACATTGGACGCAATGTCCTGCAGAGGATGAATTTCCGCTTTTTCCTCGTCGTCCAAGATGGGTTCAGTGTTGGCGCGTCGGAAATCTGCTGTCTCGTTCGACTTATTTCGCTTGTGGTTGTGGATGGTATCGGCATGGACGACAGGGCCCGGATGGAGGAACGAGGTGATGAGATGGCTGTTGGCTCGCTCTCGTGGTCGGCTAGTACTACGGCGAGGGCCTACACTACTTCCTCGGCGTCCTCGCTCGACCCCAGAGGCAGTGGTCATGCCTGTTCTTGTCCGGACAAGCATGGGCTCATCTTCTTCGGCTTCCTTCTTGAAGCGAGACTCGCTCGGGAGCATAACGGCCCGATCAAGACCGTATGGAAGACCTCGGTGACGACCTCGGATTTGCATGGCGATGATGATCAACTTGCCGACGACCGAAAACGAGGAACAAAGAGAAGCGTCAGTGCCTGAAACGCCCATACTCAGGCCCACGGTACCGTAAGCGCTGACAACCTCGAAGAGGACACTGAAGAGATCGAATCTGCCAGCCTGGATCTTACTTCCCTCGCTGATAGAAAGGAGAAAGAAGCCCATGAAGACATACCACAGATCGAAAGATAGCTGTCGTCGCAAATGGGTCCCGACATAGCTCAGTGCGCTGGCTTCTGCTTCTTCATCGTCCTCGTCTTTCTTGTTATGGTAGACACCAAGTGACTTCTCTTCGTATACGTTGGTTCTCCGGACGGAAATGGCGATTGGCAACACGGAGATGTACATCATGATCATGTACAGAACCGGCATGGCTGGGTGAAGATCGGCGATGTTGAAGCATGAAAATCCAGCTGTTCGAGTAGCTGCAGCTTGGAAAAGCCCATCCGCAATCCGGGTGTGAACTGGCAAGCCAGCAACCGGCCCCGAGTGAAGGTCGAGGATGCAGAAGAAAACCAGATCAACCACGTTCATGGCCACGAGGACCCAGAACAGCCACCAATTCGCACTAGAGGGGAAGAGAAGAGTGAAACACCGACGGGGGTGGTCAAGTAGGAAGCGAAGTTCTTCCCAAAAGCCCGTTCGTCTCGGGATAATTTGGGCAAGCACCCAAATAATGAACCGTAGCATGATCGGAAACCCGGTGTTGCCGATGATGATGAAAAACCAAAGGCTCATCATCACGTATGGAGAGGTATTGAAGGAGTTCATGCTGTCTGGGGTCAAGGTGAATCCCAGGTCCATGAAGGCCGAGTTCGAGGTGAAGAAGGCCCACCACGTTCTAGAAACACCGTCGGCTTCAACGATTTTACCGTAGCGGTTGCTCTCCTTGATGAACGGTAACATGAAGGTCAGAGCTAATATCGAGAAGCCCCAGAAATAGCAGAGCAGGATTAAGGCCAGAGTGCGTAGGGAGCGATACTCGATACCGCCCAACTCCTCACGCTGCTCTAGAGTCAAGCCTACAAAGTTGGAGTTTCGAGCAATCGTAGGTGTATAACTGAGGTAAGGCATGTCCTCATACTTCTCCCTGGTCAAGGCTGATCTTATGGTATCCAAGGTCCTGGTTCTGAAGGCACGTGTTGTTGTCCGAGCATCTTCATCGTCCTCATGTACGGTTTTTTGGCCGCTGTTAAAAATTCGAGGTTTGCGAAATCTAAGAGACTCCAGAGTGCCGGCAACAGCGCGTGCATCCTCTGCAACGTGATCTTTTGGAGGGCGCTCTGGCTCGGCGATGACGATAGTCGGTCGTCGATCGTGAAAGTTCCTCGAATCAGCAGTACCTTGTGGTGGTCTCAAGTTGTTTGTCCGAGACACGGCCATATTGTCGTCGTCGACCTCTCTGGGGTCGTTCTCCTCCAGACGTCTCGGTATCATGCCTCTCTCAGCATCTCGTGGACCGGGAATGCGTAGCACTTCGTTGTCCTGGTTTCTTTGGCGTTCGAGAATAGCGATGTGTTCTTCGTTGGTTCGCCTCTGCGGGAACTTGGTTTCGTCATCTACACCATCACTTCGTTTGACAGTGTCTGCGAAGGTGATGGCCGTAGGACCGACTGAGAGATGCTGATTTTGGGGTTCAGTGACCGTTTTGGCTGGCTCAACTCCACCAGCGCCATGTGCGGTAGGTTCCAGTTTGTCAAGGGGGCCTAGCTCTAGGCTATTTGTCCGACCTCCGGTGACTGTGGTGGTGTCACTCTCATCGCTGTTGGCAATGGGCTTCGGAGGCGCTTCGTCGTCGTCGTCGTCTTCGATAGCTTGGGACTGGATCGGACCATCGGAATCTAGTAATATACCATCGTTCGTGATCCGGTGAACACGTCCCTGCCTGTGAACAACAGTTATGTGTCTCCCATTAACACCTTCCTCCATGCGTTGAGGATCGTTGGGGTTACGTGATTTCGACTTGGACTTCGACAAGGTGCCACGACGCAAGCGTGCATCAGCAACCCAATTCTGGAAGCGTTTCTCGAACCAATATAGCCTTAGAAAGACAACGGAGCCATGTAAGGTGATGGGGTTGGAGAGCATGCTGAAAATATACATGATGATTTGCTGGAATAGATTCATATCGTTGATGTCCACCGGGTTAAGACCAGCCTGTGTGTTTGCGCCGCTAGCAAACAGGAGAGCATTGATATATGAAATGGAGCCTTTGCCAGCGCCATAGATAAGCACTGAGGAAAACATCGTCATACCGATGATCCATGTATCTGGAACACAACAGTTAGCGTTATCCGAGGGCCATACAAGAGCTGGGAAGGGGCATTACAGTGAGCCGAAATGAAGTTGAAATGCGGTTTCTTAGACACAAAGGGGGGTTTGATGGCCAGGAGCTGGGCCCAGGCCCAGGCGCTCACTCTGCCAAACATTTCGTCCAATGAAGCGGTAGGAAAAAAAGAAATCGAAATCGTAGCTCAATTGCTGACGGCAATTCAGGGCAGCGGCGGAGGTTGTCGAAATATGGCTGATCAACTAGCAGCGCATAGTGGAGGCAGTGAGCTGATCAGGTGAAGTGACGGCAAACAACAAGGTTTGAGCCGTTGGATGGCTGACGGGACAGTGCGTGTGGCTGTGGCGTTGGCAAACAACACTAGCCAAGAGTCCAGAGAGAGGACTTCAGATGAGCAATGGGAAAAAGAAGCATCGTGAGGTTGGAGATGGAGAGAGAGCTTTTGTTGAGGATGACAAAAGGGTTGACGTGGTGAAGAGAAAGAGCAGGGCGGAAGGATATAGCAGATAAGCGTGAGAGGGAAGGAGGCAAGGAGCTGAAAGGTGCTCGTGAAGCAAGGAGGGTCTTTGAGGCGGCGCAGTGAAGCGATGAAAAAAAAGTCCAGAAAATTCAAGCACGAGCTCCAAGCCGGAGGGGATTGCTATTAGTAGGGGGCGAAGCGAGGCCCCGAAAAACAAGTCGAGCCCCGGCTGGCAAACTTCGGCTCAGGCAGGGCAGAACAGCTTATCGAGAGTCGGGACGGGTCGAGCTCTTCCCCGGGCGGGCAGCGCAGCGGGCCCTGTCACCGGAATAAACGAGCTGCGACAACGAGACCGGGATGGCAGATTGGACGAGATTGAATTGACTCGGGGTCTTTCCGGCAGAAGGGCGTGGTGCGGACGGGATGGCGAGATAGCTAAAGCGACGACAGGGAGTTGCCGTAAGACGCAATGCAGCCAGCCAGCCAGCAAGCAAGCGGCGCTGTTACTCGGCTTCGTGCTTGACGCGGCGGTGTCGATGTCTCGAATTTTCTTCCGGGCTCTGCGGGCGGCGACGGCGACGGCGGGCAGTGAGACACGGAGTCGTGCGGGACTGTTTTCGTCGAGTGCCTGCTCGACGTGACGCTGTTGATGCCGGCAGCGACCCGACAAACCGGGATCTGGCGAGTGCAGTGCAGCAGTTACTGCGTCCCACAGAACTGCATGAGAAAGTGCACAATACCAATGCCAATGCGCGCGCGGCGTGGCCAATGGACGGCGCGCAAAGGGCAATGCGGTGCCAGCTGCAGGCTCTGTTGGTGAGCGTCACCAGGGATGCTGGATTGAGGCGCCAGGGGACCCTCGCAGGGAGCGTCGATGTGCCGGGCAGGGAGAGACCGCGACGAGGACGAGGACGAGGACGAGGATGATATCAAGAGAGCGGTGACCCGGCGATGCAGGGGACAGGCTGATGGATAGGTAGCGTCGGGGCGGCCCAGCGTGAATGCGTGTCCACGAGGCAGCCGGCTGGCGACAATGATGAGGCCCGTCGCGATGGATGAATAGGCAGATCTGGGCGACGGTCAGGGTCGAGGCGAAGGAGGAGAGAGACTCGACTGAGAGCCGGTGGGGGTTCAAAGTTGCGAACGGTGGAAGGGGAAAGGTCTTGGCAGTCATTGAAATAAAAGTCGGCCCAAATTTAGGGCACTTTGCCTTTATCCACCGCCATGCAAACCCTCCCATGAGAGGCCTGCAAGAGGTCACTGCCACATACACGCAGAAAAAAACCGGTTGTCAACCTCGTGCCACGGAAGTCAATCGGGGATTATCAAATGGCGCTGCCGTTTCGCGTCAATTGAGGCAGAGCGTTATACCGCGGTAGATGGATGCACTGCACAATCTCCTCAGGCCGGGCGTGACATCATACCGGCACCCTGGAATGGCCGCCCCATGTCTCCGTTTCTACGCGCGTTTGCTGCTGACGGCCAAGCTTTCCAGGCCCCAACCGACAAGCAGATCCCTGCTGGCCCGAACAGGAGATCGCCGGGGCCCCTGCAATGGAACAAAAGAACAACAAGGAGTGGCGAGATTCGACAGGCTCTCGGGGTCACGGGGTCAACACTCCCTCGCGGAGAGGGAAAAAAAACTAACAGAAATAAGAAAAAGTCAATTGGTGGGACGGGTGGCATCTTACAGCTTTGCTCAGGTCACGCCAGTATGACCACCTCTATCCTCCGGTGCCTCCCAACGCTTCTCAACAAGTCTTCCTCCAAGGCATATCTGTCGATCCAGCTTCTCCATATGGCATTTTGCATCCTATGCCACATCATACTGCATAAGTCTGGTGCGAGCATAAATTCATCCGGCGAGAGACGTTACAGTACAGCACAGCGTGTGTGTCTATCAGATATCAGATACCGCCTTTTTCCCAGCAGCCAAGACTCCTCCGCGCCCGCAGCTTCGCCAGCCCGCCCGCGCACTCTGTCTTTCAGCTTGATGCACCGCCTGTGAGTTTTCGGCGTTGGATTAAGGCACCCTGGTGTCTCGTCTCTACTAAGATAGCTCCCGCGTTACTAGCTGCGGTACTTCAACTCACCTCATCCCTACTAAGCTCACTAACAGATGCACGCTCCTGCATCTCAACCATTTCCCTTATCCAACCCCAGCTGAGGTAGCTTTCAAACTGTCTCCATAGCTGCTCTGTTTACTCTGTACTCAATTAGGGGCTCGGCAAAACGGCTGCATGCATACGCGATGCTCCTAACCTCCACCTCCTGCAGATACATGATCATTTGCTGACCATCAGCGATACGTTTCTCATGGCGTGACGCTATGAAGCACCACCCACGTCTCACTGGCATGCCCTTCCTGACGTTGCCAGCATGTGCTGTGTCGCTCACATCATCTCCAGCGCCGACTTCGCAGCTTCCCTGCACATTCGGAACACGATTTCCTGGGTGGTAGCCAGTACGTAGTTGACATGCAGGTCACGAAGAGCTTCGACTCAATTCGGAACATCGTTTTCCAATTTCTGTTACGCTTCTGCCACTATGCAGTATACTATACAATTTCTATACATGCTTATCGGTTCCCTTGTGACGTCCCTGTATGACGGCATCGTCTTTCCCTGAGACAATCTGATAAGCGGCCGTTTCAGTGCAACTCCCAATCAACGCCGAGCGATTTCCGACCCTTGCGCCAACCTGAAATCAATGTGTCCCTTTCTGCTTCAAATACACGCATGCTTTGCCCGATGTTCTACTTTGTAACATGTCTTTTTTGGCTTTTTGTCTCTGCTGGGACCGCCAAATCCTCATTTCCGAACCAACCACACCCTACTTGTTCGCTGCTCGGCGAGCATTCTCCCGCCCAATCTTCTTGAAGAAAGCACTGCTCTCTTTCTTGTTCTTCTTCAGCGACTGGTTCATCCTCTTGTTCTGCTCGATGTACGCCATGTCCTGGCCACCGCTCAGCTCGCCGAGCGTGCCGGCCGTGCGGCGAGCTCCCTTCTTCTTGCTACGTCCCATAGATCCCGAGTGGAAGAGGTCATCCGTGGGATCTTCGTCTTCCATGCTCTCGTTCTCCACAAGCACCTTTTGCAGTAGTTCCCGACGTTCCGTAACATCGGCAAACGCAAGGCCCGGTGTTTTCTCGATGTTGGCCAGTTGCGTAATGACCTTGAAGGCATAGCCCTGGTCCACAAGGAATGCCTGCCGCTTCGATGAAAAATACATTTCCTGCGTATCCTTCGATACGAGCGAGTAGAAGAAGGCGTTGAAACCTTCGTCATTTCTTCGCTTAGCCCGGAGAATTCGGCCCAATCTCTGTGCCTCCTGACGTCGTGAACCGTAGTGCGACGATATCTGGATCAAGCACGTCGCCTCGGGCAAGTCGAGTGACGTGTCTCCAATCTTGGACAAAAATAGGGTGTTGACTAGCGGATTATGCTGGAAGTTCTCCAGCACTCGCAAGCGTTCGGCTTGACCCGTATTTCCGTAGATGAATGCCTTCTGCAATTTCAGTGCGTATGCCTTGAGCGCGTACACGTTATCTGAAAAGACGATGATCTTGTCTCCTCGTGACTCGTGGTAGTTGATAAGATATTGGCATGCCTGAAATTTGCGAGGGTTCATGATGTAGAGGAGATTCTTCTTTCGCGATGGTGCCCGCAGATACTGATCATAGAACTCAGTCGGCATAGGACACCAAACCTCCGCACACTGGACCCTGGCAATATGGCCCTGCTTCGAGAGCTCCATCCAGTTGGCCTCAAACAGCTTCGGTCCAATCAAGAAATTCAAATCCGAAATCTTATCGTCCTCTCTAAGCAGGGTTGCTGTGAGGCCCAACTTCGAATGTGTCTTTATCGACGATGTCACCTTTCGGAAGATGTTGGCGGGAACAACGTGGACCTCGTCTAGAAGCATCAGACCCCATTCGCGACCCGTCAGGAATCTCATCATCTTCTCCGCATCGTAGGACCGGGCTCTGGATTGGGTGACCATCGAATAGGTTGTGACGATGATGCCGGTACTCCCCGTAAAGACATTGCCCTTCTGGTCCGACGTAAAGGCGACAATATCGTCCGGATTGATGTTGGACCATTTCAAGAACTCGTTTCGCCATTGTACAACCGACATAGAGCTTGTGCAGAGGACGATAACACCCTTCTTGATAGTGCAAGCTGCCGTAATGCCGACCAGAGTCTTTCCGGCACCACACGGCAAGACGATGAGTCCACTCTTCGCTCGTCCGTTTCCAAACATCTTGCTAAGGCTCTTTTCCTGGTAGGGTCGAATCTGGGTACCGGGCTTCAGATCGATGTCCAAATTGGGGTTGACCTCATCACGTCGAAAATCGTACTCCTCGAGCACCGGGTATCCAAGGCTGAGGCATTCCTTCTGAACCGTCTCGACGTCCTTGTCCGCGATCTCAAATGAATGAGTCACTTCTTGGTCCTCGTCGTCCTCCTCGTCAAGGGTTGCGAACACGTCGCCTTCTTGGATGGGTTGTCCGTCCTGGGTCTGCCCTGCTGCTGGTTGCCCAAGGCCGTTGGCCTGCTTCACGCCTGCCGCATTCTTCGTTCCAGGAATGACGAGGCCGCCAATTTTCGGCGCCGCTGAGGTCGTGATCTCCTCCGTTCCCTGAACTCTGAGAGGACCGATCTTAGGATTCTTTAGAAGCGTCTGGAGCATATTGGGATCCGGGCTTTCGACATAGTACTTGGTGTTTTTCAACACCAACTTGACCTTTCCGTAACTCTGCGTGCATCGGTTGATGAAAGTACGAATTTCTTCCGGCAAGGGAGTCTTCAGGAATCGATCGAGCGTATTTGTAATGTCGGATGGAGACAGGCCGACCGAAACGGCAGCGTACAGGCTGTGGGTAGTGAGTGCATATTCGTGCATGAAGGTCGGCCGTGAGATGGGCTCAGCGATAGTGATCAGGAAATCCTGAGCTTGCTCAGCGAGAGGGTTGAAGCTCTCGAGAATGATCTTGCCCTTCTTGGGATCAATCCAGAGCGGGCGATTCGGGTGATCCTTCTTCAAATCCAAGTACGAGAAATCCTTGTCACCGAAGATGTGAGGGAGAGGCTCCCGGATCGCATGCTTCCTCTGGTAGCGATCGAGGGAGAAAAGATCTATATTCTTGCTGAGGTTTTCCTCGAGGACCTCATCGACCGGCTCGTCTTCATCCTCCGCCTCTTCGTTACTATCGATGGTGCGAGGAGTCGCAGCGCCCGGCGTAGACATCCGCGATGATCTACCAGCTTTGGCTCCTCCCTGAACGGCGGCACCGGCCTTCCTCTTTGGCGGCATTTTGATCGGTCGTCGTGGTGCCCGGGAGCAGACCGATGGTTAAGGGTGGGTTGGGAGAGATGGGGAGTTTGAAATTGTCGGGGGCGAGAGTGATCAAAAGTTATCTCAACAGGCAGCAGGAGCTCGATGACCTAACTGTAGCTGGGGATGACTAAGGCGAAGCCGGCGCTAGCGGAGGAGGCGTGTGATAGTGGCGGGAACAGGGAACGGGGGAGCGCTGTAATTTATACCCCGCCAAATTTCCATACACTTCTCTCAATCAGTTCCATATCACCATCCAGGTCACAACTCTACCAGCGTTGTTCGGAAAGTCAAGCGTTTAAGCAGTCAATATTGTCGACATCAAGGTTCCAGGATTCGATACCCTGTCGTCATGTGGTAAGCCTCCGAGCTACTCTCACACTAAACGCGACTCTTCTCCTAACTATCCTTCAGCAAACACATCCTCAACGCGCAGGTCGCTGTGCGATCGCCTTGCTGTATGTCCCAGAGTGTCTTCAGTCACAGACTGACTACCGGCAACTAACGAGCTTTTAGGCAAGAAATGGTTCGACTGTGTCGACTGCCACACCGAGCAGGAGAACCATCCCCTGATGCAGAGCTTCGAAATGACCTTTGCCTGCAAGAAGTGCAAGAAGTGCTTCCGCAAGGACGCCCAGGAATTCGAAGAATCCGACGAGTATTGCCCGCATTGCGATAACCATTTCGTGATCGACGCGAAGACCCCCAAAGCCGCCTTGTCGATCGAGAGCGACGATGTCCGGATGAACGCCAAGTTCTTGAAAGATGAAAGACAACGTCAAAAGCCTCTAAAATCGATCTTCGATCCAGAGGACGACGCTGACAAGCTCGGTTGAAGTGGGGGATATTGATGGTTGTCAGTATGCAAGATTTATACGTACAGCCTGGAGAGTTTCGTGGAGGCACATATCAAACTTTACAGAAGCCAGGGCGTTGGGGATTTGAGAGCATATAGCTCGGCTTGGCGTGCACAGTTTTCTAAATAGAAAAACGCGTCCCATCATTACGTCTGTTGATACACATAGGAGTGGGCTCTGATTCCCAAAACCAAATACCCGATCTATGAAAACGCCGAGAAAGGGGCCTCTTATTCCGCAGCAGAATCATCCTGAGATCTAGTGAGGATGGCGGCACTTCCTGTACCAGGCGTCCGGCCAGTCTTCTTCTTAGCCGCCTCCTCCTGCTTCTCTTGCTCAATCTCCTTGACGTAACCCTCGATCTCCTCAGTCGGCAGGGTCTCCATGGCAGCTCCAGGTGCCATCAAGGCAATCTCGATGTTCTTCGCTCCCGTCTGGACTACTTCCAGAAGAGACTTGATGGCCAGTCGGATAGTAGCCTCCCGGTCCATGTCCTCCTTGTAGTTTCGCTCGAGGAACTCGCGAACCGTCTTGCTAGATCGGCCGATAGCATTCGCTTTCCTAATTGAAATGATCAGTATTTCTTATCTCTCCAGACGCGTCTGACAGCTTACCAGGCAGAGTAGATGCCAGATGGCTCAGTCTGGTAGAGTCTAGGGACCTTGCTACCGTTGTCGAAACCAACGATCAAGGTACTGATACCAAATGGTCGCACACCACCGGCCTGGGTGTATCTTTGCTGCACTCCAGCAACGTACTTCGTGATATAGTCGATCGTAACGGGGTCTTCCACAGACAAGCGGTGGGATTGCGCCTCTAATCGCGCCTTGTCGACGAGGATTCGGGCATCGGCGTTCAGGCCAGCAAAGGCCAGGGCGACGTGGTTGTCAAGGAGCTGGATCTTTGACGGCGTGATTCGGGTATCTTGCAGCTTCATCGCCGATCGCTTCTCGCATCCCAGGACCACGACATCGGCTCCCTTCACTCCGACCGCACAGGTACCTATCCAAGTTCATTAGATATGACAGCTATAACTGGACGTCCCTCCAACATACCTCTCTTGACTGCCTCGCCGGCGTACTCGACCTGGAACACGTGTCCATCGGGGCTAGTTTATCTGTCAGATGTGCGCTCATCCTCGTGTCGAAACTCTACAAACCTGAAGACTGGACGTTGGTTAGCATCGCCTCAGAATCAACATAGAGTACACAACTCACCCGACAGAGCGCGGTCGTATCCGGAGGCCATGATGTTATTGTAAAAACCGGAAAGATCGGGGCTCGAGAGAAAGACTGGCTGAGCACAGAGAATGAGGGAGGTTGGTTGATTCCGTTGTCGTGCTCGGAGGAGGACAGTTCAATATGCTTAGTGGACTGGGAGCTTCGTCAGAGCGGCAGCCTACCTTGCCTGTGCCTGTGGAAGGCTGAAGCTGGAGCTCCCGCTGGCGGGCGGTCAGCTCCACCACGGATAATCGTTATCGCGGCTTACAGTCTTTGCACTGTCTGAGGCACTGTAATACCCACCAACCGTCTCACTCAGATGAACAGCGATGAACGTTTTAATCGAAATTCATTCAAGACTGTCAATTTGATAAACCACGCTCTAGAAATCCTAAAAAAGCCCATTCATGGAAAGGCTTGGTACCAGCTTCCGGCATTCATCCGATAATATACTCCATATTTCGTTCACTCGTTCAACGTTCAGAAGTCCCTACCAAAGGTCCGTCTACGTGCAAAGGTCTTCGGCGACTTCCCCAAACGATCGTTCCTTCCAAACAAAAGCCTCTAAAACCTCTTGCCCCAGACAGATCGCCTGTCACGCGCTTAATTTAACGTCCAAACTCCGCTTAAAACCTCATGACTTCAATCCAGTTCTGTCTCTGCAAAACATCAGCAATGTGTTGTCCCTTCTGAATCAAGCGCGCCCTAAAGTTGTCCAGCCACAGAATCTCCATCATCCCATCTTGAGAAGCGGTGTTGATTTCCCTATAAAACTCCAAAGCCACTGTCATCGGTGCGACTAGCATATCGGGCTGGACTGTGCCATCGAGTGTCGAGTCTAGCCCACGACAAATCTCTGCCGCAAAATCTCGTTGGTGTTGGTAGTTTGTCACATCAATCTGTAAGTCAGGTGGGAGATCCGGCCACATATTTGGGTAAGCATCGATGACAGGCTGAAAAATAATCCTATGCAGCGTCTCGATGCAACTATGGAAAAGGATTTGCGCCATCCAGTAGTAAAGGAACGACAGCCCTGTGATGCCATCCTTGAAAGTATAAGAGTTGGTGAATGGTATGAGGCCTCCGGGGCTGGTCAGCTCTTCGGCCCAGTAAGCGAGGGGCTGATCCAGGGTCCCTTGGCTTGCTGACTGCAGCCAGACGTTGAAACGATGTTCAAGCGCGAGACAGGAATGGAGAAGTTCCTGGGCTCGTCCTCGACGGCTGAAAGTTGCATCCATGGGCTTCAAGTAGTCGGTCTGGGCGAAGATTGCAGGCAACAGAAGGATCAAATCGAAAAGGTAGTCGAGCAGGGATTTTGGATGCTCCGTCCATGGGGTCAAAATCCATTCCGGAGCGGAAAGAAAGGTATCCTGTCGACTCAGTAGCGCCAAGCTTGCCTGTCATCCCGTCAGCATAGAACAAGCTTAAATGGCTAACACACTTACAGCCACGGGCCGATATACTCGCACGAAATAATGGTGATTTGGAAAAGAAGCAAATTGGGCTGCTCCCATCGCTCTCACCATACTGATCTCGTCCTGCCAGGGAGAGATGGGCATTTGATGCTGCAAAACTGATCAGCCTGATTGCGGTCAAACCCCCCACTTGTCGGTGACAAACCTCGAAAAGGAAAACGAAATAGCTCTCTGCATCGTCTCCTTCATCCTGACCGGGTAGCCGAGCCAGACATCGAGCTGGAACGCTAAAGTCGTCGCTTATTGGCATGGGCTGCAGGTCTGGTGGTGCATACGGAGGCATCGAGATGTACAACCCCGCAGCGTCAACTTCAGCTCTCTCCTCGCTTAAGACGGCCTGAAGCCTTGTATGCAGGGCAGTGACGAGAACGGAGTAGTCGATTCCCTTGCAGGAAACTACGGTGTGATCGTCCCATGCCGAGGTCAACGGTTGCAACGGAACCAGCTCGGGGTTTTCGACTTGCTTTACGCGCACAGGTTTCGGACTTGGTTCTGAAGAGGAAGCTTTTTGCTTCTTGGATGAAGAACCGGCCTTTTTGGGATGTGAAGCCACCCTGCCCTTGGTCTCTGGAGTGCCCGTGATGAAGACCCTCTCTCGCTCATAACCTTCACACTCCCTGCCACTGGAGATGCATTTCTGGCAGAATGGGCGCTCGTTGGTGCACTAGCATCGTGTCAGTGATTTCCACACCTCAAGATCGAGCCTCTCTCCCGGAATTACGTACCTTGACTCGTCGCCGTCTACACGTCTCGCATCCCTTATACTTGCCCGGTACGCCTACCATTTTGTCTTAGAGTCGAATACTTGTTGACCGACTGCCAGAATGCCTCAAGCGAGATGGAGACACGAAATGTTATGCCCCGACACGGTTTGCGATGCCACTCATAATAAATAGTCGAGGGCTCCGGTCACACAAGAGGCATCCCGGAGACGATTTCATCCCCACAAGATAGGAATCGACACTTTTTTGAAGCCTCGCGCTCACGCTCACCCCCCGTCGTCATCAGGGGTCAATGGACGCAGGGCCATCGCTCCTCATGGCTACTCCCCTGCTACTACTGCGTGTCTGGTGTGTGTCCATGAGGGCTACCCTCACAACGAATGAAGGGAGCCGGCCATCCCCAGAGCTGTCTACTGGGAGACTCCGGCTGCTTACACCCCCACCATGGGGCGTGCAGACCAGGGGGGATATTAATGGTTGACGCCTGGCTTCTGGCACCTTACTCTTTCTCGTATAGGGACTTTGACCTGATCTCAGACCACGGGAGGGCCTGGGGCTGGCACATGGTGGGTGCAACTTTCTGCGGGCTGCGTCACTAACATCGTGCTGCAGTGGAGAGCCGGCTGCCGTAGGGCTGACAGGGAGCTGGTTGGCTGCCAAGCCGGGCCAGCTGAAGACAAGCTGGAGGCCACACAACGGCGATGGATGCCCGGGGAGAAGACGGCGCGGAGCACGTCGGTGCTAGCACCTCATAAGGCAAATGCAATCCAGTCCCGGCCCTCTATGCCATCTATGGACGTTTAGCCCAAGGCCCACAACTCCCATCAACGAACAGGGTGACTATCCCCCTACGAATCCAACCCGGGCAAACGAGCAAACCGACCACTTAGCGCTATTCCTTCCCAATTCCATGGCAACTAGGTGGGTTTCAGAGAGCTCTCTAACACAGGCGTCTAACGGGCGTACGTATGCCACTGGTGCGAAATCAAATCGGCTTGAAAAGACTTTTATTAACAGCTACGTGTAGATAATATTCTAGTACATGGTGCAGGCTATTCTGAGCCGATGCTAATGTACGGGAGGGGGTTCCACAAAGACGCCAGCCTCGCAGCAAGATATAGCAGTTCTCGGAAGTATCAGATGTATTTGTACGGATTCATGATGCCATTCTAGGTACTGCATGTCAGCCACAATGATCGAAAGGCAGAAGGGAAGGATGGCTCCCTGCGGCTCTGCGGCTCTCGACCCTGGTTCAGGACTCAGGGACGAGATCTAGCAAAAGGCACTTTGGTAAAATAGTGGAGGAGGGGGGTCGCGACTTACCGGGTCCCAAAGATTCTTGATCTGCTTCATCAGTGCCAGGCTGGTGTCGTCACGGCTGTACCCGATGTAGTTCTTTTTCGCAATTCCGAGCCCATGCTCGGCGCTGATACTGCCGCTGCGCTTCTGTATCCACTCATACACCCACGGCTCAAGGACCTTCTCAACCGCAGGATCATAGCGACGCACTGGTATGTTCAGATGCAGGTTGGAGTCACCCATATGGCCGTATCCAAGCACGGTAACGACGGGATGGTCATCGGTGTCGCCAAGAAGGCCTGCCTCTTCCATCCGGGCCTTGGTCTGCTCGACCAAGCTATACATCTCGTCCAGCGGAATCGAGAGATCGTACTTATAGGTGCCGCCCCAGTGTCCGAGACACTCGGTGATGCCCTCTCGCCATCCCCAGATAGCCTTGAACTGCGTCTCGTCCTGGGCCAGGACACCATCAACCACAACCTCCCTGGTCATGACATCCTCCAGGAAGGCCTCCAACTTGGCATAGTCGTGCTCACCGTTAGAACCACTCGTTTCGATGAGACAGTAGAACGGGTACTCTCCCTCCAAGGGATGATCCTGCTTCTTCACCATGGTTACTATTTGCTGACTCTTGCCATCCATGAGCTCGAAGGCAGATAGGATCTCCGACAGCTGCTTCTTGGCCTCGCGGAAGGCAAGCTGCGCCTTCTCATACGATTCCAAACCGAACAGTGCGACGTTGACGGCCGGGGACCGCTGGGGGCACTGGATGGAGACCTTGGTGATGATGCCCAGCGTGCCCTCGGCGCCAATGAAGAGCTGCTTGAGGTCATATCCGGTGTTATTCTTGCGCAGACGGCAGAGGTCGTTCATGATAGTGCCATCTGGCAGCACAGCCTCGATGCCCAAGACGGTGCCATGAAGGCTGCCGTACCGCAAGAGTCGCAGGCCACCGGCGTTGGTTGCCAGGTTTCCCCCGACGTGGCAGGACCCCTTGGCGCCTAAGTCGAGCGGAAAGATATATCCCCTTTGGGCAAGGTACTGGTCGACCACCTCGAGAATACAGCCCGCGTCAATGACCAGCGAGCCGCTGACCTCGTCGAAGGAGTGTATCTGGTTCATGCGGGCCATGCTGATGACAATCTCGTCGAAGACGGGAATAGAACCGCCGACCAGTCCTGTGTTGCCGCCCTGAGGGACAACGGCGAGTTTGTGCTCGTTGCAGTACCGCAGGATCTGGCTGACCTGCTCAGTCGACGCCGGCTTGAGGACGAGCCGGCTCTGGCCCTTGTACTTGTGCATCCAGTCCTCGTTGAAGGGCTCCAGGTCATCAGCGGCGTCGGCCGTCACGCCGTCCACAATGGCCGACGGCGAGCCCAGCAGTTCGCGGAAGTAGGCCACGTGCTCGTCGGTCACCTTGGCGAAGCGCTCATCGCGCTGCAGCGACGGATACGTCTGCGACGTCAACTTGGCGGCAGCCCGCGGCAGCGAAGGCGCCAGCAGCCGCGGCGTTGAGGTCGCAAAGCATCGGGAGTCGGCGCCAGTTCTCCGTGCGGCGGCAAAGGGAGCGGCCGCGAGCAGGCCATTGCGACAGGCGCCAGGGCCGGGTCGCCTAGAAGACGCGCGCAGGCGCAGGGTTTGCATTAACCGCGAGGGGGGCGCCATGATCGTGTCTCGTGTCCAGTCCAGTCCAGTCCAGTCCAGCCAGGGAGGGAGGGGGTCGATCGCTGAGAAACGAAGGAGAAAGACTCGTCTGAAGTCACCCCGATCCTCGAGCTTCCGTCTTTTTTGAGGGCCATGATGACGGTGGGGCCGCCGGATTTGCCGTCCCGACTCGGCGTCGCGTTCGATTCGCCGAAAGCCCGTTATGGACGGAGCAACGGCGGCCATCCATCCGTCCTAGACGGGGTCTTGGACGGGCGCCGCTTAGGTCTCAACCACACCACACCACCAAATCCCCCCGCCTGTAAGTTGGCTTCCAGACTCCTCGCCTATCCTTCTGAGTTCTGACGTCCCATCCTTCGTCTCATTTTCGGAACTTATGTAAGGCCTGCTCCAACGGAAGTCTGCAGGAGTTTACTCCGTAGTGAGCTCCCCTTCGGGGTTAGACCTCCGAGAGCCCTGCAAGTTTCTGCGGCAGCCCGGCCCAACCTCCCACCTGTCAATTATACTGCCTTGGGAAAGGTCCGGGGGGGCTGTGAGATCCAACATGGTATCGCATTCGCTTACGGTGTCATCTGGGTTGCTGGGACGGTCTCCGAGGCTGGTCCGTGTCAGAACGCAATATCAGGACTCAACACTCGCTCAGAGATCACCCGCACGCGCGAGTCACTCCGAGTCATGACAGCGGCTCCGGCTGACTTGCTCGATCCAGCCCAATACCCGCGCGACAACTCCTCCGGACCCCCTTGCTCTCGTCAGATCTGCGACTCCATCCACCCCCGGCGGCCTACTGCATGTGTCAGCATCAACTCCGTGGATATATGTAAGTCGGTCGACTACGTAGTAGCGGTACAACACCTTCAACGGCATTTGTCTGCCGAAGCGTCAATCAATTAGAAACTAATAAGCTACCATGTGGAAGAGCAACCTGGTAGGGCTTGAGCAAGGTTTTCCCGGCCCTTGTTTTCCTTCCCCTAACCCCATCCTTCCCCCATTCTTGGATACATACAGTGGGCTATCAATTCGGACACACCCCCCCTCCTCTCTCTGGTATAATTCAAAAAAGGATATATCCATTGCCAAAGGCCTCCCCGCCAGACCACCAACACCGAATGATGCACTAACGATTGTGGAGAAACACTGGTGACAGGGATGATTGTCTTCCTCTCCTCCGTGTCGACATCATCGTCGATTCTGTCCAGAAGAGGTGAACAGAATCGATATCCAGCGCAAGCCTCTCCTAGATGACAGTTTTTTATAGATACTCGCTTCGAGACTTCCTACCCGTTATCGTCTCTATCCTCGACACCAATTTATTCGAGTCATCGGAGAGAGAGCACAGCCAGTCCCTGAATAGTTCAGGCGGCCGCCAGCTTTCAACTCGGCTCTCTCAACTCATCAGCTCCCGTTGGTATGGACGGCCGCGTTCGTCCTGTCCTGCAGAACGTCGGCGGGCTCGTCCTGTTGACCACGTTGCTCATCGCTGATGAGCTTTTCCATGAAGGAGATGTAGTCGTACTGCGGCAGCCCTCGGTCCTCCGACATATCGGGCCCCTTGTGCGCCGGCATCATTTCGACCAGCTGGTCAATCACCTCGTCGGGCACCAAGCTATGCCGCAGGTCCATCTCCGTCACGTACGGCTTGCCGTCGGCCACCTCGCGGAACGACTGGAACACTTGCTCGGCCGTGTTCTGGTCCTCGGTCACGTCCACCATGAAGCGGATGAACTGCTCAAACGTCACATAGTCGCGCCCGCTGGACGTCTCCAGGAAGTAGTCGTGCATCTCGTCCTCGGAGAAGACGAGTCCCAGCGAGGCCAGCGCGGCGCTGAACTCGAGCTCCTGCAGACAATTGGTATCGTCGCGGTCGAAGTGGCGGAACACGCTCTCAAACTCCTCGAGCTGAATGGGCGTCAGGTTAGTCATGTTACGCGCCACCATCTGGTTCTCCAAAAAGGCCAGCTTCTTCTGCACCGACGTCTTAACCAGGCCCAGCTCGTACACCAACTCGTCGTAGGTGTAGGTCGTGAAGTCGTTCTCCTCGATGTTGGCCTCTTGACACTTTTCGTCTACTGAGGCGATGGTCTCGAGATATCGGTCCAGGGGTGAGAGATTGTCGCTAAGCTTCCGCACATGGTGTAGCTGGTCCTCGACATCGCCGTCCAGCCCTGAAATCGCTAATTGCATCGTGTTGAGAGCCATGGCGAAGTCGTTGGCCTTGTCGGCGAAGGACTTGCGGAGGGCATTTTTTATGCTGTAGCAAGCAGTCAGTAAGCGTTTCCTGGTTCATCTTGCCGAATAGTACTCACTCTCGGATGGTCTCGTTTATTAGCTGCGCCCTCGTCATCTCTGCTTGGGAGAGATTGTGCCAGTTACTCTCCAAGACGTCCAGGCTCAAGTCCGCCGGCGGATCGTACGGCCGTAGTCGATACGTCCCCAACTTCGTTTTGATGTTCCCTAGCAACGTAGCCAAGTCGCTCTTTTCTGCAACCCATTCCCTCTTCTTGCCCCTTTTGTAGGCCGAGAAGCTGTTGGCCTGGGCCTTGGCATCGGTGTAAGTGCCCTCGAAGCGAGACTGCTGCCATTGCTCAATCTGCTCTTGGATAGCCTTGAGTAGAGCCCGCATCCGCCGCTCGTAGGCGCTCTGCATCTCCCAGGCGCCCTGCATGTTGTTGACGAACTTCTCAACACGGCGTCCAGCATTCTCGACCTTCTCCATTTGTGAGAAAGCGTGGAACCAGTAGGCGATGTAAGTCATTAAACTACGCTCATCAGGCTTCGCCACATCGCACACATCCTCCACATCCAACAGCCTCGGGATGCCAATCTCCTTGTGGGCAATGTCGAAGGCCATCTGCATGTTGCCGCGGTGATCCGACTTGTCGAGGGCGTCGTAGTCGATGAGGTCCGGCCGATGGATGTCGAGCAGGGCACAGAAAGCGAGACCGTCGTTCCAGGAGCCGCTGAAATCACGAACCTCAACCTCGTCGTAGCAGGCCGTCTTGCGCTGGCACCAGAGCAGCAGGCCCTCTTTGGCTGACATGCCCTCCTCGTTGATGTCACTGATGGTGAAGCGCAGAATCAACGTCCAGATGAGGCCGAGGACGATCTTGCGGTTGCCGTCGACGACATCCTCAGCACCAATGTTGGTCATCTGGATGCCTCGTGATTTGATGAAGTCGAGGGCTAGGTTGGCGTTTTCGAACTTTTGTACGCGTAGCTTCGGTTTGGAGGCATAGCGGCCGAGGGATTCGTGGGAAAGGCATTCGAGAAGGTGGATTAGCATGACCTGGACACATAGGATTTCAGCATTTCGGTGTTGTCATGAGAGACGGTTCTTTGTTGACTTACACCGTCACTTAGATCTGCAACAAGGTCTTTGACCTCGAGGTCTCTCGCCTCAATTTTAGTGTTGAGCCTACGTTCCAGATTGTAAGCCTCCTTTCGTTGTCTTATAACCGCAAGCAAGTCGTTAAGCGGGGGGGGCATGGCATTACCATTTTGTAAAGGTCTTTTGCTGGACGGTGATCCAGCGCTGCTGCTCAGCAAAGGCCATCCTCGTCAAGCCTTGGTCATGCGGGGGCTCGATAGCAGCGAGAGCATCGGCAGGGCTGCTGCAGGGCGACGAACGGCGCTGGAAGCGGCGGAGGGCAGAACCAGGTCTGGCGATGTCTCGTCGCTGGTGATCGAGGCCCAATGGAGGAGAGGAGCTGCTGGAGGAGGAGCGCTGGCGGCGTGCAGCGTGCAGCCGGTCCCGGTCGCGTCTGCAGCGGGAGACGGCTGCTGAAGAGGGAGAAGAACAGGGGGAAGAGGCCCGTTGGGAGGCCGCGTGGGGGGAAGACGCTGGTGATGATGGCGAGGGTGACGATGGTGGTGTTGAGGAGCAGGCGGATGCGGACTCGGGGCTCCAGCAGGAGGAATGCGGGGTCGAGGCCGGGATCGAGGACAAAGACGACGCCGGGGAGTGCAGTGAAGTTGTCGAGACGGAGGAAACGCGGCTGCGGGAGGCGGCAGACACGGACGATGATGATGGCGAGGAAGGGTGGAAGATGTTACAACCAGAACCAGAACCAGGGGCCTGCTCGTCGCCCTTCCCCGTATTCGCAGCGCCCAGGCTCGTCAGTAAACAAAAATCGGGGATGCCCACGTTGCCGGGCTGCCGCAGCTCCAGCGGACGCCGCCTGCAACTCCCCTGGAAAGGATCCCCGACGGCGGCCATTTCAGGCGCTCTCAGTGGCCAGACGTCACTGAGCTTGGGCTTTAGTGCTGGGGCTCCGCTGGGGGGTCCGCTATCGATAGCGGCTTGGCGGGTGAGTGGCTGCTGGACGGGAAAAGCAATCTCGGTGCTGGGGGGAAGCAACGTCAACTCCAAGGGTCGCGAGATGAGGGCCGTATAAGACTCGTCATGCTTTTCTGCGCGGGTGTGGTTGTCTTGTTCTTTTAATAAGTCTCTTGGACAGCATTATGATTGCATCGTCCGATTCACTTAGAGACTCTCTTGAAACGCCATCCGAGTGGGCTGGATACCTTCAACATCTCTCCACGAGGTCTCATGCCAGGTTCACAGCCCCTGTTTCTGGACTCCGGATTCATAAGTCGCACGGCATTGTCACCAGTCCCTGCATCAAAGGCTTATGCCAGATTGTCGGTCCACCTACCACAGCGTCAGCTCGAGCAACCTCATTAAACTCGTTCAATAACCGTTTCGCGTCCAGCCTCACAATCAACACGCATAAAGTTGTGTGATATTTATATACCTAGTTGACGCCTCAGAGGGTTCATCCGTTTCATGCAAACCCTGCCCCAGGATCTACGCACATCATGCATGATCCATCCGTCCTTGCGACCCTCATGATCTACCCTACACATTCATGGCGAGATCTGAGGAATGCATCCTGTAAATTCTCCGGGGGCCATGTTTCATCGCGTTGCAGACTAAAATGCGCCTCATCGGCAGTCGCAGATCTGGCGCACGTTAGCTGATATTCCCGTCTGATGTTTCCAATCGGGTGGCTATGCTCTGGAATAGTCGCAACTAAATTACTAGGGCGCAGATCTGTCTATGTGCCGTATTGCTCTAATGGGCTTGGTCACGATACACATAAACATAGTTCAAATACGTATTGAGGACTGGAAGGCTACAGTAAAATTGCATGCAACATTATAGTTGAACAATCAACATAGAGAAACACCACGCAAAAAGACAGTATATGTCATGGCTGGGCTAAACCATACTGAGGTACTTTTATATTAGAAAAGGAATATCCAAAGAGCAATGACCATTTTTTTTTTCCAATCACAGGCCTAGATATAAGAGCAACAGGAATTCAAATCCTCACACGTGGTACAAGCTGGTTATTCATTGGTACATGTCCATCTATGCAGACCTTTATACACCCAATATCATACATATATCTCTCTCCCAGTCCAACAACATCCTCTATTTCGACGTCGTCGGCGTCTTCTTGGGAACAGTCTGCTTCACCTTCGACCGCAGCGAATACCGCTCCTTCTTCCACGCAAACACCAACTGATCCACGCTGCCCATATCGTGCTTCGGCTTGCGCATGTACGTCAATCTTGCCCTCCTCGCGCGCTTCGGCCGTCTCCAGATGATATCAATACCCGTGACCGTCGGGCTATACACCTTGAACCACATCTCCACGCCCACCTTCATCATCTGCCCACGCAGCAGGATCGCCGTGTCGGCGCCGCGGCGCCGGATCTGGATGAAGGCCCCCGCGAACGGCTCGCCCGTCTTGGTCGTCACCATCAGTACGTCGCCCACCTTGGCGCAGTCGGCGTGCTCGCGCGAGAACAGTCGTGTGCGTGCGCCGGTTGGGTCGAGGCGTGCGAGCTGCTTGGCGAGGAGGGCGGGCATCGGATCGGGGTGGGTGGTGCGGATCGAGGGAACCTGCGGGTAGACTTCGAACTTGCTGACCTTCTCCTTGTCGAGGCCTGCACCGAATATGTTAGAATATGGTCGAATTGGACCGGTAATGAGGCCGGAACATACGCTGGCGTCCGCTAAAGACGTTGCCAAACTTGGGCGTCGAGGGGTTGGCAGCTGGGGCTGCCGCTGAAGAGAGACACCGTCGGACCTCCCGCTGAAATCTCGTCCTCCTCAAAGCCGCCTTTAGACAGCCGACTGGCCGTCCGACGCTGGCGACGTTCATCCTGGATGGCGGCAATGTGGAAGTTGTCGTTCAGTGAGATTCGAGGAATGGCCCGAGCTAAGAATTTCATGAGCTTGAAGTCGAATTGCGCGGTATGATTGGCCCGGATCGGCGTTAATGTATATCCGACATTTTTTCTCGACGGCAGAATTGCTACACCATGATCCGCATCACGAATTCTAGACCATGTCCACATCTTACACGGCGGCAGCTTAGAGGGAGATCTCTAACAGCCAATTCCTCCCAAAAATGTTTCGGAGGTCAATACCAACGGCCTTGAGGCCGGCTGGCAGCCTGAGTGCCTCCGCGGCATCTCGAACGGCCCGAAGCTTCAGCTGCACACCAGCACGTGGTACGTTGCCTACCATCCGAGCTTCTGTACAGTATGAACCACTTGCTAACGCTCCATTCAGGTGTCAATGCTATCTTCACAGAGACCGAAAACCCCGAACTCAACAACCTCCTCGCCACCATCCAAGAAAAGATCATCCTCCCCGCCCATCTCCCCCAAAAGCAACGGAAGGTCATCTTCGACCCGAAGCGGCGCCAACACCTGCAGCAGAACCCCATCGTCATCGAGATCGAAGGACACGAGCACAAGTTCACAACCATCGATCGCTTCAAGGACATCCCCAACTCCAAGAAGGTCTTCTACCAGGCCGTGCGCAACATGCGCGCCCCCGAAGACTTCCAGAATCTCGGCACGCTGCTACGGGGCTTTCACAAGGCCGACATCCATCTCCGGCCTCGACATTACGCCCAGGCGATTGACCATGCGGGCAAGAATGGCCATGTCAACGTCATGGTTGAGTGCGCCAAGCAGAGCAGCAAGACGGGCCTGACGCTTCAAGACCCTGTGCCCTCGGCCCAGCTACTGATGTACATCAACGACAAAGTCGTCGACACCAAGTTCGAAGACGCCGAGGTGGCTGCGCGTGCGTATAGCTTGGCAAACACCGTCTTCGATTTGTTGCAGCGACCTGAGCACCAAGCCAAATCGAGCACCATCAAGCCACACCACCGACCCCTGATCCGCGGCCTGCTGCTCTTCTCCCAGGCGTCCGCCGTGCATATCCGCCCAGTCGCCGATGAGGCTGCTGCCGCCGAGGAGTCTGTATCCGAATCGCCCGAGCTCCGAGCCTTGAAGGCCAACGTCGAGGGTCTGATCGCATACTGGACGCGGCACGACCTAGCCAGCAGCGAGGCCTGGGCCGACGTGTTCAACCCTCTGAAGAACAAGGCTACCGAGACGGTGACCGTTCTTTCTGCGACTGCCTACGTTCGGGTGCTCACCCAGAACATCAAGGGCATGGGATTGGCGCGCGAGATCCTGGACGAGAGCGCTGCTGGTCTCCAGCCTGTTGAGGAGGCGCTCCAGAAGGAATTGACCGCGTTTGTGCACTCGGCACGCGAGAAGTGGCCGAAGTCGCAGGATTACTGGGCTGCAGAGTACGAGAAGATCATGGGCAGGAAGCCTACCTGGTAGCGCAGAAAAGGGGGAGTCAAATAACTGGCATAATAGGCGCAGCGAGGTGGGAAAAAAACTTGTTCAGAATAGCTGTATTATCTACCTACTTGTACAATGCACATCATCATCATCACCTTCTATGGCAGAACAATGTACTTTTCTAGGTGTTTCGGGATGGCGCCCACCAGCTTCTTGTCCGTCAACCACTTCCGCGAGAACAAACGATCCGCATATCTATACGCGCCATCGCAAAGCATCGTCACAACGGTGCTCCCCCGGCCCAGCTTCTCCGCGACCTCCTTCGCAGCCACGACGTTGAGCGCCGAGCTGGCACCCAGGTACAGGCCCTCCTCGTCCAGGCAGCGGTACACCATCTCGATGCTCTTCTCGTCCGAGATGTTCAGCGAGCCGTCCAGCAGAGCCAGGTCCGGCGCCAGGTTGTCCGTGATGCGGCCCTGGCCGATGCCCTCGGTGATGCTCGAGCCGGAGCGCTCGATCAGCGTGCCGCCGGACTGGATGTACGAGTGCAGCACGCTGCCCGGCGGGTCGGCCAGGAAGCTCTTCACGCGGCCGCCCGAGATGTCCTTGAGGTAGCGCGTGGTGCCGGCGAGGGTGCCGGCCGTGCCCGTGGCGCAGGTGAAGGCGTCGACCTTGCCGTCGGTCTGCGTCCAGATCTCCGGCCCGGTGGTCTCGATGTGCGCCCTCCGGTTCGCCGTGTTATCGAACTGGTTCGTCCACACGGCGTTCTCGAGCCGCTCGGCGTGCCGCTTCGCCTGGTGATTATAGTTCTCGGGGTTGTCGAAGGCGACGGCCGGCACGGGGTAGACCTCGGCGCCGAGCAGTCGCAGCAGATCGATCTTGCCCTGCGACTGCGTGTTGGGCATGTAGATGACCAGCTTGTAGCCGCGCGAGCGGCACACGTGCGCCAGCCCGATGCCGGTGTTGCCCGCTGTGCCCTCGACGACGGTGCCGCCGGGCCGCAGCAGGCCGCGCTCCTCGGCGTCCTTGACCACGTACAGCGCGGCACGGTCCTTGACAGAGCCGCCGGGGTTCATGAACTCGGCCTTTCCGAGGACCTCGCAGCCCGTCTCCTCGGAGAGCTTGTTGAGGCGGATGAGAGGGGTGTTTCCGATAGCTGAGGCCCTAGTCAGCATGCCGTCTCGAATTGGGCATCTACAGCAGCGCATTTACCTCCAGTCAGGCCCTTGGCGACTCCCTGGGCCTTGGACACGGCGAGGGTATACGGGGTCGGCGGGTCGGCTGCCTTGGCCGCAGCCACGGCCAGCCGCCGCACGCTGTGTCGGAACATGTTGAGTCGAGTCGCAGGGCCCAGAAGCCGGCAATTGACACTGTCAAGCAAGCCCAGACGTCCTGGAGAGTGAGGTGGAAGAGGTGAAAGAGCTCGAGAATTGGTCAGCCGGCGCCGATGCGCGGGAAGAAAGATCATGGTGGGGCCGGAGCTATTGCGCCATCGGACCCTCGGCCTCCACCATCGGATGGTCGCCGTTTACTCTGTAGATGGTTGGTACGTACCTCGACGTCTGTCCATGTAAGTCATAGGACGATTCCTCATGATCTCCTCACCAACGGGGATAGATTCGACATGCTCAATGAAAGAACTTGAGGTATTTTTTTTTTCGGAGCCTGTTCTACATCACCAGACTCTCATATGATCCAAAATCCCAGTATCCTTCCCTCATGTTTCCCTGTCTCAACGTTGGAGACGCCCCCTTCATGATATTCGTTAAGACGAGTTCTGTCTTTGCTGGTGCCGTACGTACGGCGCTGGAAACAGTCCTCGGGCTCCCATATAAGTCCCAAAGAACCAATCGCCATTGACATCCTCAATCTCCTTGATCTCGGCTCCTCGCGGGAAGAGCAGTTCGTCGTCAGCCCCGGGCTTTGGATACCATGACCACCGGGCCGTCGCAGTCCGCCCATCGCCTCCATCAGGGGGGAAGCCCTGCGCAAACGTTGTCGGCCCGTCACTCTTGGGCGCGGTCCCAGATACTTCCTTGGTGACGAGCCGAGTATATGTCTGATCGCCTTGATGCCACGTCCACTTCTGCAGTCCTTTGCTCTGGTGCTCTGCATTGTCGGGGGCGCTGGACCGAAGACCATGGCCACCCACGAGATCGCGCGCTATGTACCTCCACTGGCCAACCTTGCCGCCAACGAATCCAACAATCACCATCCTATGGCCATTGAGGCACCGTCGCCACCCTGCATGGCCGTTTTCGGGGCTGATTTGGCGTTGAGCCACCAGATTTCCGTAGCAGGAGGCGCATATATCATAGTCGCCGGGTACCGCGTCTGGAATGAGCGAACTTGTGCAACTGTAACAGTGATATCTCGCCTGACTTGGATGTATAGGGTCTTGACAGATATCACACTGCGTTGAGAAAGTGAGTGGCTTGAAAGGCCCAATGCTCGATGCGTTGGGTCCAGTGAGAATCGAGGCCGCTGGTGGGCGTCCAGGAGACCTCGGGGCTCTAGATGCCGACAGAGGAGCTTGTGTCCCTTCATGGGCTAGTGGCAGAAGAGTATGCGTGCACGATTTCCCTTGATTCACGCAGTCGTTGCAAAAACCCCAGTCTCCGTCATTGCAAGAGTCACAGCGCCAGTAGCACTCGTTCGTCCAAGCAAGACACCTTGCGCAGAAAGTACCACTCTCAAGTCTGCTTTGAGGATCATCCGCTGTCAAAGTCTTCCTTCCGTCTGCACCGCCAGGAATTGTTGGGGGTGGACGGAAGCGTGCAGCACTGAGCATATGGGGCTTGGGCAAAGACCCGTCTCCTTGCTGCCGGGCTCTCTCCCATTTATTCCAAGCTGCAGAGCCGAAGCCGAACCAATACCGACATCCCTTTCCAGCGCGGTAACAGTCCAGGCAGATGTGGTACTGGCCATTGTCACAAATGGTACAAGTATAGTGAAGCTCATACTCGATGTGCTCCCTTTTACACCGTGAGCAGGCTATAGAAGGTTCTGGATAGAGTTGTGACCGTGTTCGTTGGTGTCCAGGCCCCGTAGGGCTGTTAATGGGACTCGAGACCGCCGAATGAACGATTGCCAGATCAGCTGGCCGATGAGCCCTATTCGCCCGACCTGCAGCCGACTCTGGATGGTTGGTGGCCGGATGAACCGGGGTCTGAGTGGCCTGCGAGTTGTTTTGCGGGTTGTTCTGCGGTGCTCTGTTGGCAAACGACAGATTTGAGTTGGTCGCTGTGGCAGCATCGATCGAATTTGGTAGTGGCGGTGGCGGAAGAGACACCGCTGGAGTACTGGAGCTGCGGCCCTCACTGAAGCTCGGCCGGGGTGATGTAGGATCTGAGGTCTGTGATCTGAGAGTAAGGTCGGTGGATGAGCGAGCCGCCGGTCTGGCCTCGCTAGCAGAGGGGAAGATGGGAGCTGTGGCGCTGCGACTGCTGCTGCTCGCTGTTCGTCGCCTAGTTCTTCGCGAGGAGTCTTGAAGGTCTAGAGCCGCGAATGGCATCGACATTGGTGGCCTGCTTCTCTCGTCGCTTTGGCTGGCGGCACTCGCAGACCTGGAGTGGGAATGAGCACGACTCCTAGGACGGCTGCTATCCGGTGCCAGTCGTCTTGAATCCGTGGTCGCTGAGTCGTTATGCCGCGAAGAGCCAACATGTGTAGATGAGCTGTTGTTGCTGCTGCTGCTGGGATTATTCCGTCTAGACGTCTCATGGCGAGCTCGTTCCCTCTGTCTTCGTCGATACGCCTCTGTGATTCTCCGGCTTAGCTCGTCGTCTCGACTCAGGTCGATGTTGTCCAGATCCAGCCCATCGAGTAGCCCCTCCTCTTGGATCTGCCTTGCAAACTCCTCGATTTCATGCTCGATGTCCCGCTCACTCATGTTGTCGTTGGACCCGATTAGTGACCGGATGGACGACTGGTGCTCGATCTGTCGCTGTCTGGACTCGCTCCTCCGGTGACGTCGCTCGCCGTCTTCCAGGCGATCAGATGCGTGCCGAGAGCTGTCGTCTCCTCGCGGTCGATGGCTCCGTCGGTGTCTGCTCTCAGCGCTCTGGTCTCGACCACTTCGCACCCGGTCGTCGCCTGATCGACTATCACGCCGCCTTCGAGTGCGAGGCGGTGTCGACGTCGAGGCTCCCACCTCGCGCAGACTCATCTCGCGGACTTCGTCAATCAGCCTTCGGTCCTGTTCAGCTGCCCGCCGCTCCTCAGCCGTCCTCTCGCGCCGGTTCGTCTTGGGCAGCACCTGGTCGCCCGGCTTATACTTGGCGGCCATCTCCTCCTTCTCGGCGGCAGACCGGTCCTTGTCGGGGTTCGCCTTGACGAACATGTCCAGCAGCGTCACAACAGTGGCATTGTGCCGGGTGTCGCGGACTGTCGCGCGACATGATGGGCAGGTGAAGATGTTCGCATCGGGCGGCGGCGGGTTTGGCGATCGCTCAGCGGACGAGGCCTGAAAGGCGAACCATTCCTTGAGGCACGCGCCGCAAAACGTATGGAGGCAGTCGAGGAGGGTCAGCGGTTGGTAGAGCAGCTCGGTGCAAATCTAGATGCGCCGGTCAGCCATGATTTACTCGTCCCGCAGCGCCCGAGACAAGAGAGACATACCGAGCACGTTAGCTCCCGCTCCAGGTCGAGCCCGCCTTTGGGAGAATCCATTCATGAGGTTCAGGCGCTGCTGCAGCCCATTCTCTGCGGGCAAAAGTCGGATGGATGGCGAGGGAAAGGGGACAGGAAGAGGGCGGGAGAGACGCTGGAAATACGAACGGGCCCGGGCAGCAGTTCGTTGGGCGCGCAAGCTGCAAGAAGCAAGGCAAGGATGGAAGTCTCAGGTCGAGGTCATCTGGAAGTGGCCGTTGATGTTGGTGGTGGCGGGGCTTGCCAGATCGGGCACAGCCGTTGACATGCCCTGTAATAATAAGCCACAGCATCCAGCCTGGCTGTTAGGGAGTGTTAGTGTTAATGCGCAGTGCAGCGGGAAGCACTTTGTTGGTTACGCTCATCCTCGTCATGCACGTCGCTTATTACAGAATGACTGATTCTGATTCTGACTCTGACTCTGCACATGAGACAAAGAACGTGTAAGTGAGTGGGCATCTTTGCTTCTTTCATCCCATCCTGGCACCGTAGTTCTCGCTCCTCCGCTAGCGAGTTTGGACTGCAACCGCGCATAGCCTATCCTTTGAGTGACTGTTCATGCTTCATATCTAGAAACAAGATTCCCTTTTCTATCTTCCTAGGCAGCTGGTATTCTTAGGCCATGGTGGCAGGAAGCCCAAACAGAACACCAACGATAAACAACGGGCATCATGCATCAAGCCCAGCCAGACGCGGGCTGACATGCCTCTATGTACCCCGCCACACCGGGGGCTGAACAGTTGACACCATCGCTCCCACATGCTCATCCTCATGCTTATCCTCATCCGCAGCCTTCATCCTTCCCAGTGCTAACATAAGCGGTCGTCTTTACGAGTGAGTCCACTCGGGCTTCGCCTTCTCCGCAAACGCCTTCATGCCAATCTTCTGGTCCTGGCTGCCGAACAGGCTGTGGAATACCCGTCGCTCATATTCCACACCGTCTCGGAGCGGTAGGTCCTGGCTCTTGTTAACCACCTCCTTGCAGGCCAGAATTGCCACCTGCGAGTAGCTGGCAATAGTCTCAGCCGTCTTCAGCGTCTCCTCCATCAGGGCCTCGTAGGTTGGGAAGACCCTCGCGGCCAGGCCCCATTTCTCGGCGTCGACGCCCGAGAACGACTTGCCCGTCAGGATGAGCTCCATGGCCTTGGACTTTCCAATGGCCCTCGTCAGACGCTGGCTGCCACCGGCGCCGGGCAGCGTGCCGAGCTTGATCTCGGGCTGGCCAAAGTTGGCCTTTTCCGTGCAGTAGATGAAGTCGCACATCATGGCGAGCTCGCAGCCACCACCAAGCGCGTGACCAGACACGGCGGCGATGATTGGCTTCTTGACCTGAGTCGTCAGGTTGGACCATTCCTCGATAAAGGCCTGGGTGTACGCGTCCGCAAAGGTGAGAGGAGCCATCTCCTTGATATCGGCGCCAGCTGCGAAAGCCTTCTGGGAGCCCGTCAGGATGATGACTGACGTGTCCTTGGACCGATTGAAGTCGACGAGAGCTTCATTGAGCTCCTTGATAAGCGGAGTGCAGAGAGCATTGAGAGCCTTGGGTCGGTTCAGAGTTACTGCGTTGAGATAAGCGGAAATGCCCCAGAGATGCCTATGCAAGAGACTTACCTTGACCGACGCCGGGCTTGGGTTGAGAGACCTGGATGTATTCATAGGTCTTGGAACTGTATCCTCGGACGAGTCGGGGGAGGTTAGAGGGCTGGAAAGGGACCCGTTTGGCGATGGGCCTGAAGCATCGGATGGTGTTCATTTTGGTCTGACCGCTGATCTGAGACTCTTTCTGTGTAGAGGTGAAGCTAAATGAACAAAACCTTCACTGAGGAGGACCAATTGAGCACGAATGCGATGAGACGAATTGTTGTTATGAGGTTGAGACAAGATCCGAGAGCTCACCGGGAAAGGTACCTGTAGCTCTACCGAAGTTAAGCTCACAGTGACGCAAATGGAAAGCATCGGCTATTAAGCCGAGGGTAAAAACAGCCGCTCCGAAACCGAATGCCTGGGGAAGATGGAATCACGTGCAACGAAGAGAGCCGAATCAGAACCTAGATTTGCCGTTGAACAAGCATTTCGATTTACGTTGATATAGAACATTAATTGTAGTCTTTGCAGCTGTTTCTCATGGTCTAAAAATTGAATAATTCAAAATATCAAGGGCAAGAAATAGAGCCAACGATAGTCACAGAGGGGAGTGTATTTAGGACATTTACTCTTTAACCGTCACTATTTCAGAGGTGATCAAAATCCCATAGCGAAACTCACATTGCATTTGGTTTCAGCAAACATTCGAGAACAATTCCATCACAATCTCCGCCCAATATCGCTGGGTGCAACCTCCGGAAGCGCCAAGTTCTGGCCCGTGATGTACGGAGCCGGCGGGCCGCCGAAAACGGTGACCCGCCAAAACGGTTACCCCCTGAAGCCGTAATAAAGTGTAAAGTGGCTTTTGAGGGAACGCGACGACGCGTAGCGGCGATTAGGTAAGCCTCTCGAGTCCAGCTTTAGCCTTTATTCTACGTGGCTGAATTGATCTGAATTTCCCCCATCCAGCGGCCGGTCCAATCCCTGAATCGCCATTATCTCCAGCGAACAACGTGGTCATCGTCGCCATCGTCGCCGCCGCCGCCCATCTACAAATCTCGAGCTTGGAACGTTGCATCCTTTGCTTTCCCCTTTGCTTCGCCCGCCAAAGACAGATCAGCGCCCCTCCGACAACTTATCGCAATGGATGCGCCAGAGCCTGAGCAGACCCCTTTCGAGGCCGTCAGCGCCCACACCTCGAAGCTGCAGCGAGTACGCAACGCCCTCAAATTCAAATTTTGTTCGGAGACTGTAGCGGCAGTTGAGCTAACAAGGCGCGCAGCACTACCAAGCCCTGCTTGATCAGTCGACGCCATTTGTGCTGTACCGATGGATCGGAACTGGTGTCTGCCTGTTCCTCTTCTTCTTGCGAATCTTGATCGCGCAAGGCTGGTATATTGGTAGGGCCTCCAAAGTTGACCAACACAACAAGTACATCAAGAACGCTAACAACTGTAGTCGCCTATGCGCTCGGGATCTACTTGCTCAACCTCTTCCTCGCTTTCCTGCAGCCCAAGTTCGACCCGTCCAACGAAGCGCTCGATAACGAGATGGAGGACGGCTCCGTGGGCACGCTCCCCACCAAGCAGGATGAGGAGTTCCGACCCTTTATCCGCCGCCTGCCCGAGTTTAAGTTCTGGTACTGGGCGACGAGGGCCATTGCCATCTCCTTCTTCTGCAGCTGGTTCGAGATCTTCAACGTGCCAGTCTTCTGGCCCGTTCTGGTCATGTACTGGTTCATCCTGTTCTTCCTGACCAGTAAGTGATTATCTCTCCAACGATACAGGCCTTGTATCTAATGCGCCATGCAGTGAGGAAACAGATCCAGCACATGATCAAGTACCGCTACGTGCCCTTCACCATGGGCAAGAAGAACTACGCCAAGAACAGCTCGTGAGGGGCTCAGCAATTACGGAGTACATGATGGGCGCTTGTGGCATGGTTTGTCGAGGGATTCGACATGGTGAATGTCTTGTACAACAATTCTTGGTTGGCCCCATAGTGGCGCAGTAATGCAATGTGTGTCTTTGCGGCGTGGGATGCGAGGACATGGTTGTGGTCGGTACCTGGTTTCTTGGGCAATGCAATGCAACGGTATAGACGGAGGGCCTGGCATGAGAAGGATGGTCGCATCAAACATGCCTTGGGCTTTGGGCACAGACTCCAGTCTGAAGACGAATTAGTAATGATAACATTCAAAGTCACATTTGTGCCTGCGCAGACTGAACGAAACGTGAGAAAACGGTGATTTTCCAATGGGGGATAATGGTTGGTTGGGTTGGGTTGGGTGGAGAGGCGGGAGGGAAGCTCAGCTCAGCCTCGTGGCCGCAACCCCAATTATTTTCCCTGCCTCGCCCGCGTCCGCGCTCAGACTAGCATCTCAACCCTCAACCTCCAACCTCCAACCACCAAACCCTTCCCTCCGCATTCCGACCAGCCTCTCCCTCACCACAACCGCAGCGCCGTCGAATCGCGAATTGATACTGCTCCTTCTGCGCCTTTCCGCGGGCGACTCGCCATGTCTTCGTCGGCTCCTCGCTCCGGCGAGCGCATGATCCATCAGGATTTCATCGCCCGCATCCGATTCTCCAATGCGCTTCCGCCGCCGCCCAATCCTCCCAAGCTTCTCGACATTCCCAATACGGGCCTTGCCAGTGGCCAGTACACCACCCCGGGCTTTGCGTCGCGGCTGGCCCGAGAGCAGCCCCTGAACATCGAAGCTGATGCAGAGTTGGGCATGCCCTTGGACCTGGTGGGCATGCCCGGCGTCTTTGATGGCGACGAGCGATGTGAGTCGAGAAAGACGCCATGGATACCGCCGCGGTATTAACTAGGAGATAGCAATCCAAGCGCCTGCCCATCCTCCTGCCCTTCATCCCCACGATCGACCACTCCTTCGGCCGATTGCTGCCCTGGGCAAGCCCAAGGTCGCTGAAGCCAACGTTTCCTTCCTGCGACGAACCGAGTACATCTCGTCGACAAGCACCAAGCGCCATGAGGCTGCTATGCCCCGGGCACTCCTCGCAAAGGCCAATCGGGCGCGACGCATCCACGAGCCCGCCGCCGACTCGCCCCAGGCCATCAAGCGCAAGATCGACAAGAGCTTCGATATTGCAGAGCAAGACCTGAAGGACCCCAAGCGCGTCAAGCATCCATCCAAGAGACATCTCAAGCTCGTCGACGCCGCGCCCCTGATCCCCGACCTCGATGCCTTCCCCGACTCCGGCGCCTACGTTACCATCAAGTTCCTCAACAACCCTGTGTCCAGCGCCTCAGAGTACGACAGCCGACTCCTCTCCGGTCTCTTTAAGCCCATAGATCGGTCTCAAGCCGAAGAGGAGGCATACGAAGCTGCGTTGGAGGCGCACGAGATGGACCCGGCCAACAACCCCAAACCCCAGAACCTGATGAACTACGACTTCTATCTCAGCCAGTCGGGCTCAGCGGGAGAGCGCTTCCGCCGCAAGTTTGACGTCGAGAACCCGGATCACGACGACGAGGATCTCTACACGCACCAGACGGACACGGGCGGCTGCTTCCAGTTCAACCGCGTTCGCGCGTACGAGACGGCCAAGGAGACGGAGCTGGACCACCCGACCAAGTACGAGGAGGAGATCATCCTTGCCTACAACGATGACACCTTCTACCCGAACCAAAAGGCCGTTTATTATTATCCTGTCATGCAAAAGTCCACCATCCGCCCTCAGCGCACCAAGAACATCGCCCGCACCGTCATCGGCCTTGCCGACGAGGAAGAGCAGATTGTCGACCGTCTCGACGTCACCGTCCACGACCCCAGCGACGAGATGAAGGACGCCATGAAGCGGTATCGTGATCATCCACTAGGCTGGGAGGCCGAGGAGGACGAGGAGGAGCCAACGCAAGGAGGTCACGATGCCGAGGGTGATGAGCAGCCGCATCGTCGCAGCAGTAGTCCTGCCGCGAGGCGCGAGAGGTCGGTGTCGGAGGACCACGATGCAGAAGGTGACGAGGCTTGAGTCTTTCTGCTAGGACTGGACTTTACTTGAGAAAATGTTGGGGAGGAAGGGAGAGCATCTGATCAGGGCATTTCATTGAGGGACGAGGTTTCAAGGCGCAGAATGGTGCAATGCATAGAACTCCGTGACACAGATACTGCAGATGTACTTTTAAATAGGGAATCTAAAAAGAAGTCTTTGTCGTTGGAACACGCTAGAACATAACCAAAAGGGGCAAGCGAAGAAGCACAAGAGGAAGGACAAGGTAGGTATTCAACGCCCGTATAGTGAGGCTTACATCTAGTATGTATACAAAAGCCGATTCGTACGCCACTCTGACAAAACTCCGGAGGATATGCAAACCCAGAAGAAGTACCCTGACCGTGTTACCCAAACAACAGAATCTTTCTCTCATCTCATCTCTCATCGCTGTCTATGCTTTGCTAAAGGGGTCAAAGCCAATGACTTCTCGCTTGTCGTCTATCACCCGGGCATATCTGGAGCACGTTAGTTCAAGCACCAGAGGTCAAATATCAGGAGGCAACTCACTCAAGAAGCAGTCGGAAGAACCACGCCTCCATGTCCTGCTTGCGCACAACCTTGTTCGCCCACTCGCGGCTCGCCATGGCAATGCGCTCAGCCTCGTTGGCGCCGTCGCGCGAGTGGAAGAAGCGTACGGCCTCGAGCCAGTCGTCGCCCTGCAGGCTCAGGGGCACGTAGTGCGCCCACGGCCGCAGCCACTCGTAGTGCCACTCGCGGAAGACGGCCAGCTTGAAGGTTAGGCTGCGGCTCTGCAGGAAGGCGTAGAAGCGGCCCGAGAAGGCGTTGCCGTCGATGTCCAGCAGGTAGCGGTACTTCCAGGCGTCCTGCTGCTCGACGCGGTCCGTCACGTCGAAGAACTCGATCTGCGCCTCGCAGTCGCCCGGGTCGCATTGGCCGACGTGCGAGAAGTGCACGTCAATCAGGTCGCGGTAGTCGCCGCGGGGCACCTCCTGGGTTTCCCAGCCGGGGTCCTCGTCGCCGCCGGCGTTGACCATGATCTTGGCCTGGTTGCCAGCGTTAATCTTCTGGACGAAGTGCTGGCGGTGCTGGCGGCGCCACCCGCCGTTGCGGCTGAACCCGCCCGTAGTCGAGCCTCGCCAGTACAGCTGCGGGCTCTTTTTGGCCCAGGCCATGTCCTTGTCCTCGTCGTAGGCCACCTGTTCGTACCAGTACCACGGCGAGGGGTAGACGAGGTCGTTGTACGAGGAGATCTTGGACTGCGAGAAGATGGGGAAGAGGTCGTGGACGATGTTGTAGGCGTTGGGGCGGTCGAAGAAGCCGTACGTCGCGCTGAGCGAGGGGCTGAGGCAGATGTCGGACATTGCGGTGGTGTTGTAGACGAAGCCGAGGTCGCTGTAGCCGTACTTGGCGACGTCGTCGCTGCGTTCGTCCTCCTCGAGCGCGCGCGCGGGGCTGTCGGGCGGGCAGGACATGCGCGAGTTGGTCCAGGTCGGCTGGTGGGCGAAGACGTTGAAGCGCGTGAGCTTGGTCTCGTCGAAGGCCTGGCTGGCGCTCAGCTCGGGGGCCGTCTTGCTGAACTCGTTGGTCGGGCGGCCGATGGCGTTGGCGGCCGGGATGTTGGTGGTCTTGGCCTTGTTCACCAGACGCACCAGGTCCTCGTGCGGCACCACGACTCGCGGCTCGTCATGGATATTGAAGGCCAGGTCCATGTCCGGCAGGTACTTGACGAACTTGGCCATCATGCCCTGCGTGGCGTTGCGCTGC
Source organism: Xenoacremonium recifei (assembly GCA_012184525.1). NCBI lineage: Eukaryota > Fungi > Ascomycota > Sordariomycetes > Hypocreales > Nectriaceae > Xenoacremonium > Xenoacremonium recifei. Next base: position 494,384 of record WOFQ01000011.1, on the reverse strand, counting down.
CACTCCTGGCCGCCCTGCATGAACGACACCTCACCACCACGAATGGCCACGCCCACCAGCGCATTGTCGAAGCCCAGCGCCTCCTTGGCGCGCGCGCGGATCGTCTTGGGCTTGAGCCCCCAGAACGGCGTGATCAGGTCGCGGATGGTGTCGAACTCGTCCACCAGCTGCACGTCGTTGTTCTTGGCGAACTCGAACCAGCGGTCGAAGTTGGGCGGGGGCGGCATGCCGTAGCGGCGGCGGTACTCGCGGACAGCCTCCTCGAGCGTCTTGCTCTGGCGATCTCGCATGTTGCGGAATTCCCGTTCGGCGTCGTTGATGAGGTACCAGATGGGGTGCGAGCCGGAGCCGGAGACGGGCTTCGGCCGCGAGCCGCCCTTGCTGGCTACCGGGGGCTCGTCCCAGCTGGCGGCGGCGGGCGGACGGGATAATCTGCTGGAGGACGGCGCATCGTGGGTGTCGATCCGGGGCTTGGGCCGGCGCGGCTCAGGGGGGATGCGGAGGAGCGAGTAGGCGCAGACGCAGAAGACGACGACGGCCGTGAGGAACAGGAGTTGGCGCCGTCGCATCATGTGAGCCACCATCGGACAGAGAGCGGCGGTGCAGAAAGCCTGCGATCTCGATCAGGCGCACGCGCGCGAGCGGACGCTGTGCTGGCGGCGGAGGAGGAGGAAGAAAGAGAGGAGGGGAGGGGAGATGGAGGAGGAGGAGGGAGGAAGGAGGGTTGCGGTGCAGATACAGATACAGATATCTCAGCGGCGGCCAAATTGGAAGCAGCGACCAGCATCGGGGATGGCGCCGGGACGGAAGGCGGCTCCAGCAACAGGGGAATACGAAAAAAGAACAGAATCAAAGAGCCGCTAGGACCAAGCCGACGCTACAATATCATCGTTAACCACAAGGGAAGTTGGCAAAATTGTGGTTCTCGTCGAGGGTGTCTGTTCTTTTGCTGCTGTCGTGCTCAGCGCTGGGCAATTCCAGGAGTCGGGACGCGTGCAATAACGCAAATGTCATTAGCCCGGGCCTAGGCTTGCCAGGGTTCTCGATCGACCAGGGCCAGCAGGGGTGGCGGCTCTAATTGGACGGCGCGCTGCCCAGAAATCTTCAGGTTCAGCCTGCTACTGCTTCAGGGGACTGCAGGAACGATAAGGTCGCCGATGAGACGGGCAGTGAGACATCGCGAATTGACTTCCGAGGATCCAATTGCGTTGGGCTATTTATATAAACTCAATCCGAGTCAACAATAGCCCCGAGCGCTTCTCAGACACGGCACAGGCTACGTCCAGCATCGCCGTCTTCATCCCATCCTGCTGCTCAACCTGCAGTCTCACTTTCCACTGCATGGATGTCTGTCTAACCCCAAACAGTGCATTCCGGGCAAGGTTAAGTGGTAGCGAGCCCCTAAATGGCGCCTTATCGTGCTTCGAAGCTCAGACACACAAGAAGCTTGGAAATTGAGTGCTTACTACGCTCAACAACCAATAGCACCGTCACAGTTCCAGCCTCACATGTCGCGAAAGTCACCCCTCACAGGTCGCAATGTTACAAAAACAAAAGAAAAAAAAAATTCACGGCAGACAGCGAAATCGTGGCTCTGAACATCTCGTCAAGATTCCATTGCTAGTGCTGAAGTCTCTGCAGCTATCCCAATGGTCGCAAATGGTAGGTAGGTATCAACCATCGTCATCATCATCCCATAACGCCGAGAATGCCAGGCCGCCTCAAAACTTTTGATTTTCCCGTTCCCTCCGTCTAGTAGAAGAAGCCAATGATCTTGCCAGCGACGTGCTTGCGTCGGGCCTCCTCGTGGTCCATGATACCGGCCGAGGTGGTGAGGATGACGTAGCCGAACTGACGGGCAGGGAGCAGCTTGACAACCCACTTCTCGAGGTCGGCGAGACGGACGTTGTAGCGGGGGGAGATGACACCGGTCTTGTTCAGACGGCCGTTAAGCTGAACGACAATCTTGCCGGATCGGTGGTCGTCGACCTCCTCGAACTCGCCAATGTAGCCTGAAGATAGAATTGTCAGCAATGTTTCGAGAGACTAAACGTTAGACGTCATGGGTAGTTATTTAAAATCAGAAAAACGTGTAAGATCTCCGAATTTGAATCTATCGGCAACTTATAGGGGCTGGATCGTGGTGCAGTATCGATCGTAGCCCTAGTTATCATGCCGACTGGAAAATAAAATTCAACGTACCATGTCGCTGCATGACCTGGAGGAACTTGATAATGACCTTGGAGCTGGGTCGGATCATAACCTGACGCTTGCCGGCCTTCTCGGCGTTGTTGATGGAGTTGAGGGCATCGTGGAGAACCGAAGTGCGAACCATTTTGGCGGTGTTGTCGGGGAGATTCTCAAATCAAAGCGGGAAATGAGGTATCTGCCACAGAAAATGCCATGTTAGCCTTCCGAGGCCTATGAGCGTGGAGAGTGCCCTCAACGATCGATCGAGGAGGGTTCTGCCGCCCAGTGCTGAAGAGGAGAAGCGTATCGAGAAACGTCGCCGACAGTCCGGTCGCGCCACGGCACCTCACCGCGGGCGACGCCCACGATTGCTCTCCTCTGCCGTGGTCAAAGGCATCATCTCGCTGGATCCGAGTCGCTGTCAGTGGCGGTCATGGCAATACATACCTCGATGTTGCGATGGTTCTGAACCGGGCGTGGATTGTTCGAGCGAAAGATGGGGCTGATCGTGTGGGAGAAAAAAAAAGGCGTCCAGTGAGGGTCGGCGAATTGCTGTGTGCCCTGGTGGTCCGTGCACGTAAAAATGCCCTAAGTGTCCGCCCGCGCACTCGGCCACGGCCACCCAGAATTCGGCAAATCCCCGTTCGCCGTCCAAACGAAAGACTTTCCAGATCACGACTAAACAAATTCCCTTCCCCCCCAACTTTCTCCCCCTTCACTACAAATCAAGTCTTCGAGGATCGCCCGACAAGAACAAACAATCCAAGATGGTCAGTCGCATCTCCCCCTCCTCTCCGCCAGGCCGCCAATGCCTCCTTGCCCGCACTTCCGCCGCCGCAGGCATGCGCTCCACGACGAAATGGCGGGGGGGAGAGATTCGAGATGTGGGCAAAATTTTTGGCTAACATTTGCGCAAAGTCGGACGTAGAGGATAACGCCCCCGAGGTTGCCGATGAGGTCGAGGTTTCCGGCGATGCCCCCAAGGGCCAGATGTCCGTTCTCGATGCCCTGAAGGGTGTCCTGAAGCTGGCCCTCATGCACGACGGTCTCGCTCGCGGTCTCCGAGAAGCCTCCAAGGCTCTGGACCGACGACAGGCCCACATGTGTGTGCTGAACGAGCAGTGCGAGGAGGAGGCCTACAAGAAGCTGGTCATCGCTCTCTGCTCCGAGCACAAGATCCCCCTGATCAAGGTTCCCGATGGCAAGCAGCTCGGCGAGTGGGCTGGTCTTTGTATGTGGCTGCGATATGGGAAATGATGGGACACCAGAAGTGCTAACAGACTATTCCAGGCGTTCTCGACCGCGAGGGCAACGCCCGTAAGGTTGTCAACTGCTCTTGCGTCGTCGTCAAGGACTGGGGTGAGGAGTCGCAGGAGCGATCCATCCTCCTCAACTACTTCCAGACCGAGCAGTAAATGTATGGGCGGACGGCGTTGATGTGGATTTGAAGAGGATTAGAGGCGCGGTTCTGACATGGAGGCCGCTGGACACGACTTTCAGGGTGTACTCTAGCCACTTCTGTTGGCATCTAAATGGGTTGAGGCCTGACGTCTCACGGCCATCTTGCATCGAGAGGAATAAAAAAAATTGGGCATCACGGAATATTGCACCCGGGAACGGAAGGGGGTTTTGATATGAAGTGATGTTGTGTGATAATGTGATACGCCCATATTATTTTTCTCCCTTCGACCTAAGGCCAAGATTAGAGACTCCTTGCGAAGTTGTCACTTGGTTGAATTGACTTACCATGATGATGTGATAACCAAATCCAGTCTTGACCTCGGCGAATTTAGGACTCGCTGTCGTACTTGGCTCAAGGGCAAAGGCCACTTCTTCAAACTTGGGATCGAGGCTGCCTTTTGTCTTCCATCCTAAAGAGCCGCCTAGGGGGTGATTTTCAAAGTCAGCAACTCTCTGTTCAAGAAATTGTAAGATTTCGTGATGACCAACCTTGCCTTGCCTTGTCCTCTGAAAACTCCCTCGCTACCTCATCAAACTTGATGCCCTCATTCAACTTGGCCAGAGCCTCTTCCTTCTTGCCATGCTTCTCACACTGAATACCTCGTTAGTGCATGAATAGTGCTAGAACAGGACGGAAGAGCACGAACCAGGATATGGCGGACGTTGATGGACATGGCGCCCTTCGACTTTCCACCTTCCTTCTTCTTGTCCTCCTTGTCACCGCCGCCGCCGCCACCTTTCCCCTTTGCCTTGCCCTTGTCCGGCTTGTCGCCGCCCTTTTTGTCGTTTTTGCCCATCGCGATGATGCTGTTGCGGGAAGAGGTGGATAGAGGTTGAGAACAGGCGATGATGGTTGGTGAGATGTTGCTGCCGCTGCCCCGCCATAATAGACCCTGGGAAGTGACGCATTTTGCCAACGCCCCTCATTCAATCTACCTTACACCTCGCACTCATGACAATCCTGCATCTCGACTGAACATTCAAAGTCTTCTAGTTGCTGGCGCTGTTGAGGAATTGAATTCCATTTGCAAGTATGGCTGTTTTGACACTTTACGGACTCGGACCTGCGTTCCATGCGTCTACTACGTCTTTGTCTGTGTCGTTCCGCCTCGATGCCTTAGAACCACCCGCTGGGTTTGGCTCTTCAACCGACAGACGAGGAGCAGGGCTCAACGCTCTGGCTTCAGAGCTGCCACTTAGTGAAATTTCATGCATTCTTCCTGTGATCGCCAATGCTCTCTTCCGAAGAAACTCAGCAGCAACGTCGTCCTTCAGCCGCCTTTGAGCTATCACTTTCCCGTTATACCGTGCCCGTGCCCGTCTATCGAGGGCCTTCAGGTTTTGCCATTCCATGAACACTTGGTCGCCATATATCTTGTTGACCATCTCTCCTTCGTAGGTCTCGTACTGACGCCAGTCGTCCAGCTGTGATGGACTAGGAATATCAGTCAGGTCTGTCATTCGGGTCTGCCCCAAAACCCTCTCCAACCTCAAAGTCATCGAGTGTACATCGGTGTCGGTATTGACCTTTTGGCTATATTGGCGAATCACATATCTTGACCTTTGTCAGCATCGCTCCCCGCCTCTAGACGACATCAACTTACAGGCCATCGTATCGTACGCCCGCCTTAGGTGCTAGAGGACTTTCTAATCGATCTCCGCGCAGGATCCGAATCCTGTAGCCGACCCTTGAGACAAGCGTGACATGCATGTCTTGTAAGGTCCTATCTTTGGTGTATTTGGAGACTGATCCTGATTGCTCAACCTCTTCTACACCCGTCATCAAAGGCAGGGCTGCCATGCCATATCTGCCCATTGTAGGCACCTCCACCGGACTTCCGACAATGCCATCTCGGTAGGCACAGGCCAAGTTCAACCACCAGCTAGAAGTCTCAGTAAGACATGACACATCCACGTAAGAGTTTGGCATTTACTTACTGGCCTACATCGAACTCGTTCCCTTCTTTGGCCGAGAGCTCCCACTAGGTCTTTGGTTGCCACATATCGTGAAGGTCTTCGCTCTCAGCATCGAATTCAACATCTTTGAGTCGACCTGTTTTAGGTAGCTTGGAGTATCTGTCCTGATTGATGGTGAAGAATCGCTCCCGAAATCGTATTCCCCATAGCCTCTGGAGAGAATGTGCCATGGCCACATCACTTCTGAATCTGCCCGAAGCCTTACTCGGAGCATTCATCGGGTTCACAATGTCGCGTAATAACATATCGAGACGAGCATACTCGATAGTCGCCAAGGCGAGAGATGGTTTCCTATTCTGCTCGTCATTGATCCACATTGATATCAAACGCATGGCTTCCCCCCATCGGTTGCCAAGTTTTCTCTCATGAACAAGACTAAACCGGGTCTCATCGCAGAGGCGAAGTAGGTCATCCTGTTTGACTCCTGGACCCTTGGAATACCTAGATCCTCCAGGGCTTGCGAGTGATACAGTTGAACCGAAGGCTGAAAGGGGGTCTTAGTTGTATCTTGTCAGCTCGTTAGACTCGACGCCATGGTATGTTCATACTTCTCGTAATGTTTCTTGTGGCACTCCTCGGGCAGGAGGACGATGCAGGTGATCCAGTGTGCTGACCTGGCCAGAGGTTTCTGAGCTGATAGCTGGCCGGAGAGAACTGGAGAATAATTTAGTAGGGGTAGACTGGTCAATGAAGTCTTCAGTAAGATCTCACACATTGGTCGTTGTTGGTTGGGGGTGTCCGTTTGTCCATAGGTATGCGAACGTAGAGAGATCTGTCGGAAAGCTTTAGACTTAATGGGATTAATGAGCATTGAACGAGCAGGCTCAGTAATTAAGTGTTAGGCCTTGCATAAGGTAGGACTGCAAACAGATTGTATCACATATTCGTATTATAGGGTTCAAGGGACGGTGAAGCAGTGGCATGGCTCTACGTTATGGATTACAGTCAACTCGCAACAGGAAGGTACCTTATAGAAGAGTTCTATTGTTCCTTCTTTGCTATAAAAGTATCTCAGACCAACTCGTTTAGCATACGTGGTGTCTGTACCTGGAAGGAAAGATCGTGTCTAAAACAAAGTCAGTTCCTTCCGCAGCTTGTGCGTTTGACGGAGTTGCATAATGTCCACTAGCAATCCACCGTGACATATCTCAGCTTACAACTAACACCACAAATTACACGGTAACATCGCAATGATTGATGTGGAAATCCGTCAGAAATTCTCTGAAGCCCCTGCTTCTACATCGCTATCGAACCACACTCAGCCAACCTCACGTCACCTTATAACAGGGCGCTCATTTGAAGCCGAGGAGACAAAGAAGAAGAGAACGTTTTAAAATTCTGAACATTCCCCGCGTTCTTATAGGAAATGAACCTCGGATATTTAAGTTGAGGAGAAAATCTGGAGCAGGCCGGACTTTAGAGCATGAGCTTGCCCCATCGGGTTGGCAGCGCTGTGGCCATTGGCGGGAGGCTTTCATGATGCTGGAGCTGGCAATCATTTTCCGATGCGATTCATAAGGGAAGCCCTGGCCATCGACCAACAACGGGCCCCTTTTCCTTATCGAACGATACATTGTCTTTCATATAAACCAGGACTCAGGCTCATTGTTCGTTGCCTCTTTCAAGTCGCCTCTGGATCATTGCAAAAATGGCCCCCATCCAGCTTACAGCCATCATCACCCCCAACCCCGGGAAGAAAGAGCGGGTAGGCTGGAAACGGGCATATTTAACAAGCAGCGAATGACTGACACGCCCCCAGTTTCTGGAGCTCTTTGAGAAGTGCTGCCGCTATGTGAAGGCCAACGAGCCCGGGATTCACCGCTACGAAGTGCACGAGGGCATCAAAGACTTGAATAATGGCAAGGAGCTGCTTGTGGTGCTCGAGGGGTGAGGCGCTTTTCGTGAAGGCCGGGTCGTCGCAGAACTGACACTCTTCAGGTACGATGATCAGGAAGCGCTGGACAGCCACCTGAAGACGGAACCGGTGGTGACCATGATGGCGACCATGGAGAAGGAAAAGGTTGCGGACGTGCAGATTATCAGGACAACCGACGGCCCCCGCATCAAGAGTCGGATGTGATGTAAATAGTCTGCTGACTGGAGGATCCAGAGCGTGGACGAATTCGAAAAGAGAGATTCCATCAACGGTCCAGAACATTCACCAGAGCCCGTCAGCGGTGAATCCTCTGTCCACAGGCCCCCTTGTCGAGGAGCTCCTTTGTGCCAAGCGGTGGGAACCGACCATGCATGGGACTGTCAAAAGACCTTTTGGCTGTCTCGACGAAGAATCCTGCCTGTTATTAGGAATGTTGCTGGTCGATGAAAGCTGCTAGCCTGGCCTCTGTGAAGGCATTCCGAAAGTTATTATGGAGGCGGCCGCTGGCATGTCTGGAGACTGGAGCTGACCATGACTTCGTATACTAAAATTATACGTAAATTTCCACGTAAACCCGTGCCACTTCCTGAGGTGTAGCTCGTGGCGCTCGGCGGGATAGTTAGCTGAAGGGAGACAAAGATTGTGAGGCGACATATTATTGCTCGTATTGCTTAATCACGAGGCCGTAGCTAGCCACCCGCATACAAATGCATGCCGGCGTACGATCACAGCAGAGCTCACTTGCCTCAGCCTGCGGCAGTGATCTTCAGGAACACGAGACCTGACGCACGTCCGACGCAAATAGCCGCCCTTGGTTGGGCATCTCTGACTGCGACCAGTGTGTTCCGTCATCTTAATATTGCGTCTCAGCAGTGACAGCGCTGTGCTGCGGCGGGGAGGGGCTGCTAGGCGTTTGTTTCCAGGGGACCAGCCCCCGCGCTAGATGCTGGCTAGCGCCGTACCGCCCTCCTGGCCTCCTGTAAGACAGGAGCTCAGCCCGCAGATGACGTCCCAGAGGGATGCTTCACCCAATGGAAATTCATCCTCTAGACGCCTAAACCCGCTCCCGACCGTTACAGGGGGGAAGCTGCGCCGCTGCGGCTCCCACCGCTAACAAGTGAACTGAACTGAACGGAAGGTCCCTCCCTTTCATGTTTGATGCTTGCCCAAAATCAGGTTGTGCCATCCACCGTCATCCATCATCTTGTTTCAACTTCGGCATATCTCAGACTTCACACCAACCGCCCGCAACCTCACATCGCCTCCCAGCACAACTCACGAACATCTCCCGAATCGCTTGCGACCTCGCGCCGTCTCCATCACTCGGTCATGAGCCAGGGCGCGCATCGATCCTTTGGGCATCATCTCGCGTCCTGAGCAACCCCTCTGTCCCGTCCCGTCGCCTCCCATCGCCATGTCGTCAGCATCCCGCCGCTCCTACAATCCGGGCCGCCGCCTCAACAGCGAGAGCGGCCGAGATCCCAACCGTCCGCGCGCCGCCTCTCGCGCCCAGCAGGTCATCGTCGACCATGAAGAAGCTCGCAGCTTCGCCCTGCGCGTCGCCTATCTCCACTATCTCTTGCAGCCCAAGGCCAAGCGACGGCAATACGTGCCCGCCCCGAAGCAGCCCGCGCGGTCGCACACGAGCGTCGGTCAGCTGGTTCAGGAATACGTCTCCGGCGCCTCGTCGAGCCTGAAGCTGCCTCACAACTTCTCGAGCGTCGTCGTCGACAGAGTTGGCGGTGTCATCAAGAACCAGGAGCGCCTCCCGGGCTACAACGATGCCGCCGTCAAACGAAGCTTCGCCGAAGCCTACACTGCCTTCACCGACAGGAACTTCCGCAAGACCATTGACAAGGAGAGGAAGCTCGAGCCGTTGGTCCTCATCTTCTACTCGGCTTCCACAAAGGCGGCGCAAAAGGGCAAGACCCCCGACGATGATAGCTGGAAGGGCATCCCCGATCGCCACCTCGCTTTGTTCATTCGACTCGTAGCCAACATCCTCCGAGATCACGGCCATGACCGCGACAAGCCAGAGCTCATGTCGAGGCTAAACACTCTAGAGAAGAAGCTCCTCACAAACGACCAAGATCTCGCTGCCGATAGCACGGGCACCACGATCGAAGTAGTTGTTCCCCTGAGCTACGACGTCAAGGACATGCCGATGGTGCAGACCGTGGCGCAAATCTTCGGTCTCAGTTTTTCTGAGGTCCAGGCCGAGATCAATGATCACAAGCAGGTGTGGACTGAGGAAGCTGCCCTCAAGGACCTAAAAACCTACCAGGCCAGACTCAACTCCAATCTCCCTGGGGCTTTGAGGAGCCAGGACTTTGATATCGAGGATGCCTTTCAGGAATGGAAAAAGTCGGAAACAACATGCCTGTCCCAAATGATGCTGGACATCCTTTCGGCAAAACCAGAGCTTGCAAAGACGTCAACTGGGGGTCTCGACAAGGCCTTGCCAAGTCGCCCCCAGTCTACCATTGATGATCAAGCCTATGCAGACCTGAGTCGTGCTCTAGCAGCTAATGACGGCTCACTTGCCTTTGACCCGTCTCTGAACCTAGCATCCCTCTCCATTGCGGACACCGGAATCAGAGCCGTGGAAGAGAACATCTATATGTTTGTACCTTCAGATCCCAGGGCTTTCTACAAGTACATTGTCCAGCATGCCATGAACTTTGACCAGCTCCATGCAGACCCCGACGTCGATTTCCAGCCCCTTTCAAGAGTCTCACTAGAACTCTTGACTGAGCTCTGTGTGCGATGGCGTGTTCCCCAGTGCTCCAGGCTCATTGCGATCCTCGAGGTTGCCACCCGCAAATACGTCGATCGAGAGATGTTGTCAACGGAACTGGACGCAACCTTTGACTTCGTCAAAGAACCTCTTCCTGAGGGCAAAAAGCCTCCTCATTTACAACAGCACAACGTCCCGCTCTCCAGTCTTGATCCTGCTCGATGGCCCATGCATGATTTTGCCGTCTACCAACATATGCTCCATACGCTACATGACAATCTTCTTCGGGAAGTCTATGACTTGATGGACGGGTGCTACAACGTGAAGCCACCCCCTACTGCGGTCCCCCTGTACATCCTAGAGAGTCACATCTACAGTGACCCCAATTTCTCTCCCAAAAGCGAAGCTCTAGATGACTTCGCCGACCACCTTGCCCAGAAGCTCCAGCAGCGGGCTGCGGATGCCTACCGAACATATATGGAAAAGGAGATTCCAGCGCTTAAAGAAGAATGGGAGTTTGGCCATGTGGTGAAGCTGGGTAAGACCGTCATCAAATTGTGCGAACGAATTAAGAAGCGTTACGCAAAGAACCCTAAGATTTTTGGCGTCGACCCGTTAGAGATCTTGATCGCGGAAGTTTACCCAAGCTTTGAGGGCGACGCAGATGCAATCATCCAGGCCATTCTTGCGAGCGCTGAAGAACGGAAGGAGGAGATTGATATTCAAGACGGATTCGATCTATATGGCGAGCTGGTAGCGATTCGACGCATCCACCACGAATACCTCCCTAATCAGCCATTTGCTTTCAGCATCGAAGACGCAATGTCGAGCTTCGTGTGGCGATGGATAGCCAACGCCGAGGATAGAGTCGAAGCTTTCGTGGATGAGGCAGTCAAGCAGGACCAATTCCAAGTTCGCGGGGAAAGCCCAGATCATATACCTCTGGACTCGGAGCGACACAGTGTCTCGGTCATTGACATCTTCATGTTCTTGAATCAGACGGTAGATCGGATCTTCCAGCTGGGATGGAACGATGATGAACACCATGCACGATTCATGACGCACCTTGCACGGGCGATATCGACTGGTGTTGGAAAGTATTGCGAGATCTTGGAGGAACGGTTCGCAAAGGAGATGGACCGCCCTTCCGCAGAGGAGATGGCAGCTCAGTCAAGGTCAACTCAAGAGAAGTGGATGCAGTATGCTAAGGATGCTTGGAATAACAAAGACAAGGCAGAACCATTCCAGTTCTATGCCGAGGTGAGATACCTAACAAGCATCGTTACTTGCGGGTTACTAACGTATGGCAGTCGTTTGTCAAACTCAATAACATTGAGTACGCCATGCAAGAGCTCGATAAGCTCGAGAAGAAGATGGATTCCGAAGCCTGCGCCGCTCTCCTAGAGAGAATCGATGGACCCAAGCGGAAGGTGAGGAGGCCTAACAAGTATACCTTCACAATTAAGGTCGTCGAGGCAGAGGATCTCAAGGCCTGTGATCCGAGCGGATATAGTGATCCTTATGTGGTCTTTGGAGACGAATACCAGAAGCGGCTTTACAAGACGAGGATCATATACCGAAATCTCAACCCACGTTGGGACGAGACTTTCGAGATCACGGTGCAGGGTCCTGTCAACATGATTGCCACGATCTGGGACTACGATACTTTCGGAGATCACGACTACGTGGGCCGCACGTCTCTTAAGCTGGACCCGGTTCACTTTAGCGACTATCTGCCGCGAGAGTTTTGGCTCGACTTGGATTCCCAAGGTCGACTGCTAATCAGAGTAAGCATGGAGGGAGAACGAGACGATATCCAATTCCATTTCGGCAAGGCGTTCCGCCATCTCAAGCGAACCGAACGAGACATGGTCCGCAAGATTACAGACAAGGTTGGTTTTTGTATCATTGGAGACGGCATGGATATCAGTATGCTGACCAAGCACAGCTCACAACCCAGATTAATCAGACGCTCTCCCAGGACACGCTTCGAAATCTCCTAGGAATGAGTGGGATTGGAGCTTCAGTCACGAGTCTGTGGAAGAAACGGACATCAACCATGACCGTGGCGACCTCGGCGCAGGTGGAGAATGCATTGGCACCCCTATTTCAGTACTTTGACGAGAACTTTGCCATCATGAAGCAGACACTCACGGATGCTACCATGATTGCCGTCATGACGCGCCTGTGGAAGGAAGTTCTGATGGTGATCGAGAATCTACTGGTCCCTCCGCTGTCCGAGAAGCCGTCGTCGCAACGACCACTTTCTAGGAAGGAAGTAGACGTGGTGTACCAGTGGCTGGACCTCCTATACAACTTCTTCAACGCCCGGGATGAGCAGTCGGGCGAGCAGATGGGCATCCCAGCCGAGGTTCTCAAGTCGCCTAAGTGGCACGAGCTTGCCTCACTGAATTTCTTCTACGATCAGGACACTAACAGTCTGATCCGAGAGTCAGAGCGTATGGCTGCCGCAACGGCTCAACGCGCCCAGGCCGCCCTACAGCAACAGGCGGCGCACCAGAACCGGCTCTCTGCGCCGCCAACGTTCGGGGCTACATTTGGAGGGATGGGCGCCTTCGCCAGTATGGGTACCATTCGGCGCGGCAAGAGTATAATGATGAGCCGCAACCTTGGGACCATGCGTAAGGCGAAGGAGGCCAAGCGTCGCGAGGCTCAGGCTGACCCCAGCGACGACATGATCCTGCGTATCCTGCGCATGCGCCCTGAGGCTGCAACCTACCTCAAGGACCGACATCGTCAAAAGGAACGTCAAGCAGCCACGGCGGCCGCGGCACTCATCGTCAAGAACAGCATGTCACAAGGGTGGAACTCGGCCGGCAGCTTTGGGCGGAACAACCTACCGCGAAGATAGGAGGCCTGAACGATGTGGGATTAACCTGGGGAGACTCATGGTGTCTATCTGCTTGATTCTGATTTGACTTTTATTATTGGGAGGCGTGGAGTGATTCGTTGTGTTCATGTTTTGGTTGTTGCGAGTTGTGCGAATCTGGATGGATGGAACGGCATCAGATACCCTCAAGCGTGCAGCGAGGTCGTTGTTTGATGATGATGATTCTTCTGTTTCTGTTTATTGGGGATACTGGACACCGGTGGCGTGTTTGACATGTCGGCGTAACATATGCTTAATTAATATGCGTGAGCTTTTACGAACAAATATGTCGTGTGAGACTGCTTCTTACATGCTGTGCCCCTCGTGACGCCATGTTCCGGTTATTCATGCATCTATAATCCCGCGAGACAACGCCAATGGTTACGAAACAAACACAGCGTAACTCACCGGCAGCGATCATCGACCAGACACTGTTCTACAACTGCCGACTTCCACGGTCCCGGTAGAGCGAGATAGATCGTCGCTGTTACAAACCTTCGGCAGGGCCTACCCTACAGGACGACAGGGAGGAGGCACAGGAGTCTCACATGCTCGCTCCGCAGCGTCGATCTCCTGCAGCCACGCACAGCGGAGAGACGCCCAACAAATCACAGGGGGCGGTTGGCGGGCTGGCTTTTCTCGCGGCTCCGTCATTGGAGGAGGGGCCGGGTAAGGGAAGGGATGGCAAGCAAATGGGATGGAATGGGGGCGAGTCGTGGGAGGACTTGGACAAGTTGGCAGGCAGTGCGAGGCAGTGAGTGAGTCTGTCGAGATGCGATGCAACATGGACGGATATCCCGCATCGTCGTCGTCGTCGTCGTCGTCGTCGTCGTTGCGGCATCCTGCAGATGCAGCTGATAGAGACTGTAACTCAACTTTGCCGCCGGCCAGCACAGCAGGGCACGTTTTTGTCTCCGTTTGGAACGGCGGTACGGAGTGGCCGGTTTGCGCCTAGGGGCTCAGGCTCCGTCGCGGATACGATGTCAACCAACGTGTGGCTCGGGATCTAACGCTGCTGCTAAGATAGAGAGCGAGAGGGATGGATTCAGGGTCTTCTCGATGGAGCCGCCGAAAAAGAGGGTCGAGAAGTGGCTCTTTCGTACTCCGTGCTCCGTTGAGGGTTGCCGGAATCTGCCATGATTGTCCTGGGCCTTGCTGGATGGGGAAACGAGGTGGAGGAGGGATCGATGCATCGCCTCTACAATCATGGAACAATCATGCGTGCCTTCTCCATATGCAAAATGTCCTGTGCGCTGATTGTTCGTAGGACTCTGAATAGTCGGTCGTCGATTGTTTTCTGGACCAGACCAGGACGGAGGAAGAGCGCAAGAGTTGCCTAGTGCCAGCAAACTCAATGGTCCATGAGGATTGCAACATTGCCCCTTTGCCACCTCTTTGCCGAGGGCGGCTAGCCAGGCAATCGAGTGTTGAATGTACATCTGAATGCGCCCATTGGTCGTGTGTTTATGTGTAGGCAAAGGTACTGTTAGGAGTAGCTCTCTCGAACATGCCTCTGGAATGTCGGAAGAGCAGTTGCCGGCACATAGAAAAATATTGCAACAAACTATCAAACCCCGTCAGCAACTAACACCTACGGCCCCCAAACCGACTCCCGCTGGTCCTGGACCCTTTGAATCGGAGGCCTGCAGATGGAACGATCTCCCAGCAATGACCTTCGGCTATCTCCCGCTATGATGAGGGGGAGGGATCTCTGAGGAAAAGGGAGCAGCAAAAAAAGGGTCCTGTCTTCTCGGGAGGGCTCGCTGTGAAACACGCCGAGGAGGTCGGGGGATAGGGATCGACGGCGATTGACCTGCCACTGAAAGAGGAGAGAGACAGGAGACTCTGGCCTGGCCAACACGATTACTCCGTACAGGACAACCGGGGAACGGTTGCTGAAGGAGTGCTCTCCAGTCTTGGTTCACCCAAACTCGGATAAGGGCATCTGTCTCTTGGCGAAAGTTGTCGTTTCTCACATTTTGCAGGTCTCGGATCATAGCAGCCGTGATTCGTTGGACAGGACAGGATAGGCTTCCCTCCAATAGCTCCTTGCCCCGTGACTGACCGGCTCACGTGGTGTTCTGTGCCCTTGCTGGCGATCCCCCCCTGTGCGCCTTCCCTCATCACTAAGCAGTCTCAGGCTGTCTGTTGGCAGGAGATGCCCAGATGCTCCTGCCGCTGCTGCTTCTACTGCTGCTGCTGCTGCTGATGGAGCCTGCGCGGATGACGCCAAGCCGCCAGCGGGGCTTCCAATCCACGAATCAGCGCCCCATCGGCTGCACGGTCCCTCCAGTGACGTCAGCGGCTAGCACCTGCTCGGCCCACCTACTGGACGTCCCCTGAAGCCGTTGCCCTCCTCCTGTCTGTTCCCGCGGCTTGGCCTGGGCTCTGTCCGTGCGGCAGAAGAGGCGAGCCAGAAAACGTGACAATTGTGATATTCGCATCTGGGTGTTTCAGCCTCGAGCTACCGGTTGCAATTTAACCTCATGTTCCGTCAGGAGCGGGGTTCGCGAGGGAGGAGGGAGATCAAACGACCCCCAAAAACCGCCTGACTGTGCAGCTGGGGCGTGCATTGGCTCTCGGCTAGGCGGTCTGTGGCTGGACAGTGACGTCGATGACGTCTGACACTGTGCCGCGACTTCGACATCTTACTGTCTCGCGTGTGCTGTCTCCCAACACTTTGGCCCTGGCTGGCCCCTTATTGCAGGACATTCACCCTTCATCCTACCGGCTTTTGCCTTGTGGAAAGTCAATGCGTCGTTGAAACGTGACACTGATAAACAAAGCCACAGGAGGATAATCTATGCTTAGGCCCGAGACCAACGCATCCACGAACAGGGCGCCGTCAAAGCGGTTCTTGGGTCCTTGTTGCCCGAGGGTTAGCCTCACAACCGGTCCGTCTACATACGCAAGAATAAGGCCATCATTGAAGCTACGGCGTCTAATCAATGGACTCCATCTCGCACCAAGAGGAGAAAATTGCAATAGAGAGTAAAAAAACACGAGATAGAAATCTGCTAGAAGGACCGGATAGGCCCGCTTTTCCAAGAATAGCCGTTCCTGACTGGTGGCTGAACGAGATGCGGCAAAGCGGCTAGGAGGCACTGAGTCGCTCTACGGTGCGAATTGCAGCAAATTTCCCCACACAAACGGTCCCGGCTCCCCAAACGGGCTAGCGGTATGCGGTGCTTTCATCTGCTGTGCGAAAGAACTTGTCCACGTATGTACGTACAGACTCGGGGAAGGCGCCATGCAAGCAAAGGCAAGTGGGAAAAGACTCACGAGAATAGAGGGAAGGAGAGAAGGAGAGAAGAACAAACATCAGACAACCAGATAGCAAGAAGCGCCACAAGACGTGCCGTTTCCATCACCACCTCATCTTCTGATCAAGTTCCTGGCGGCTGGCGCCTCCGAAAGACGGGCCTCTAGTGGCTGCCCGGAGCTTGCTAGCCCTGTTCCGACCAGAGTGTGGGAAGACGTGAGACATCGTTCGCCAGCTTCATTCCAGAGCGCCCTGCCTGGGCGGGGGAGAGAGAAAAGACGTTGGAAATCCGCGCCTCACAAACGACAGCCCCGTCGGCTCTGCTGTGCTCTGCTCTGCTCGCGGCGTCTCTTCTTGCTGGATCCCAGGCCATGCATACCCGCTGGGCACCAGGGTTCCGACACACTAACACCCGACAGGGCAATCGATCGATCAGTTCGTATTGGCGCCATTGGGACGCCGCGAAAGAGACGGCTTGCACGGAGGAGGACGAGACGGCACGTTGAAAGGCGGCTGGAGCCCGACTGCGACCCTCCTCCTGGCTCACCGGTGCAGAGTTGGCCGTCACATCGATACATATCCCATCCTCAGGACACCACCTGCTGCGAGAAGACGGCTCCTATTCGGGACAAGCCCCTCAACGACGGCCCAAGACACGCACGAGGGAGCCCAACTTTTATATTGTCGAGGCGGACCAGTAGTAGACGACCCTACGGAGTACTTGATCCGTCGTTGGAGAACGCCCTAAACGTGAGGTTCCCTTTCAGCGCTCCCAGTGTTCTCACTGCACTCATACACACCCCTTCTCCGCCCCGTCCCCCATCCCCGTCTTCTCTCCACCACAACCGCTTTCGCTGCCCCATCGAGCCCATGTCCTTGCTCTCCTGCCCGCCTGTCACCTCGTTTTGCCTTCTCGTGGTCCCTCTCCTAGTGTTGTCAGTCACTGCTGAAATGTCCTGGGCTTATTAGTTCTGCTAGCAGCCTAGCCCGTCTGGAGCCCCAGCACCCAGCGCCGAAAGGACTAACTCGTTGGTTAGATCTCTTAACTCAGACTAGCCGACTCGGATCCGCCTTATCTTTTGCGGTCGCTCACGCTCGTTTCCTCCCCGGGGCTTTGGGCCGTCCTTTGTCCTTGTTATTCCATTCTATCCTTTTGCGGTCGCCTTTCCTGGAGGTCTCAATCTCTCACATCGCAGTCGCAACATCGTGACTCGGCCTCTCGACCCCCAATAAGGGCTGGCTGCATCACCACCCTCCTTTGGCTCGAACCTATCCCGCTGCGTGGACTGCGATTGCTCTGCGCGTCAAATCCCCCTCGAGGATGCTTGTTGAGCTGCGTCGACCCCGTCCGTGAACCGCCGTCGCTCGAGATCGCGGCAACCCAGCCGTTGCAACCCCTCGACATCCGCGTACACCCCCAAACCTTCGGCCACCCGCAGCGCGCCCCTTGCCGCCCATTTCCCCCGCAAACACACCTTCGACATTAAGTCCTTACTTGCCCGACTGCTACCGAGCAGTCAGAGCCCGAGCAACATGGTTGACGACGCGGCCTTCGCGGCTGCCGCCGACTTCGTCGCTTCGTTGGCTATTGGGTCCAAAACGCCCACCGCGATCCCGGTCGCCCTTCCTCAAGTCGATCTTCCGGGCCGCGACACTCCTTCAAAACGGAGGCTCGAGAATGAACTTCAGAAACTCGCGGCTAGAGTTAATCAGCTCGAGAGCCGGCCTTCTGCGGTCGTGGCTTTCCCTGAGACTCCCAACGAGACAAACGACTCCCTCTTTGGGGAAGACGTTGATGCCTCGCCGACCAGCCGCAACTCGGTACCTCCATCAAAGAAATTGCACGCCCAACAAGGTAGCCTGCACAATCCGCATCTGCCTTTCCACGAGCTGACAGAAGAAGCCCTCGAAGGACTTCGCGAGCATGTCGATGACCAATCAAAGTTGCTCGACAGCCAGCGACAAGAGCTCGCTGGAGTCAACGCCCAGCTTCTCGAACAGAAGGAACTACAAGAGCGGGCCCTCGAGGTCATGGAACAGGAGCGCATCTCGACCCTGGAGCGTGAGCTGTGGAAGCATCAAAAGGCCAACGAGGCTTTCCAGAAGGCCCTTCGTGAAATTGGAGAGATTCTCACAGCCGTCGCTCGTGGCGACCTCACCATGAAAGTCCGGATGAACACGGTGGAGATGGACCCCGAAATCACTACCTTCAAGCTCACCATAAATGCTATGATGGATCAGCTGCAAATGTTCGCTAGCGAAGTCTCACGTGTCGCTCGTGAGGTCGGTACTGAAGGATTGCTTGGTGGTCAAGCCCGAATTGGAGGGGTTGATGGAACATGGAAGGAATTGACAGACAACGGTATGGGATCATTTGTTTCGACTCAGAAGTTTCTACTAACAGACTGCCAGTCAACGTCATGGCGCAGAACCTCACGGACCAAGGTATGTTTCAACCCCTGCACTATAGCAAACAAACTTCTCTAACCGATGAAATAGTGCGAGAAATTGCCTCTGTTACAACCGCTGTCGCCCACGGTGACCTTACTAAGAAGATCGAGAGACCTGCCCGAGGTGAAATCCTACAACTTCAACAGACTATCAATACCATGGTGGACCAACTACGGACCTTTGCATCGGAAGTCACACGCGTCGCTAGAGATGTCGGAACTGAGGGTATGCTTGGTGGACAGGCTGACGTTGGGGGAGGCCAAGGAATGTGGAATGATCTAACTGTCAACGTCAACGCCATGGCCAACAACCTGACGACCCAAGTGCGCGACATTATCAAGGTCACCACGGCTGTCGCCAAGGGAGATCTCACCCAGAAGGTCCAGGCCGACTGCAGGGGAGAGATTTTCGAGCTCAAGTCTACGATTAACTCTATGGTTGACCAACTCTCGCAATTTGCCCGGGAAGTTACCAAAATCGCCAGAGAAGTCGGTACTGAGGGTCGCCTCGGAGGCCAAGCTACGGTACACGACGTCGAAGGCACCTGGAGAGATCTAACGGAAAACGTGAACGGTATGGCTATGAATTTGACGACCCAGGTGCGAGAAATCGCCAAGGTTACGACTGCTGTCGCCAAAGGTGACTTGACCAAGAAGATTGGCGTAGAGGCAAAGGGAGAGATTCTGGAGATGAAAAACACTATCAACCAGATGGTGGATCGGCTCGGCACCTTTGCCGTGGAAGTCAGTAAAGTTGCTCGAGAAGTCGGCACAGACGGAACCCTCGGGGGACAAGCTCGAGTCGCGAATGTGGAAGGAAAATGGAAAGACCTCACAGAGAACGTCAACACAATGGCTTCGAATTTAACAGTCCAGGTAAGTTTCGACTTCTGTCCACAGGCGACTGATATCGGAGTTTGTCTAACCTTCGCATAGGTCAGAAGTATCTCTGCAGTTACCCAGGCTATCGCGAATGGAGACATGACACAGAAGATCGAAGTGGAAGCGAATGGAGAGATACAAGTTCTGAAAGTGACTATAAACAACATGGTGGACCGCTTGTCGAGTTTCTGTTATGAAGTGCAACGCGTTGCAAAGGATGTGGGAGTCGACGGGAAGATGGGTGCGCAGGCTGATGTTGCTGGATTAAATGGCCGCTGGAAAGAAATTACCACGGATGTCAACACCATGGCCAGTAATTTGGTAAGTCGAAACAAACCGCTGACTTTGTCTAAAATTGGAATATGTCGGACTAACTGGTATCTAGACGACACAAGTGCGCGCCTTCTCGGATATCACCAACCTCGCCACGGATGGCGACTTCACTAAGCTGGTCGATGTAGAAGCATCTGGCGAAATGGACGAGTTGAAGAGGAAGATCAACCAGATGATATCGAACCTGAGAGATTCGATCCAGAGGAACACGCAAGCCCGAGAGGCTGCTGAGTTGGCAAACAAGACGAAGTCAGAGTTCCTTGCGAACATGTCGCACGAGATTCGAACGCCGATGAACGGAATTATCGGCATGACTCAACTGACCCTTGACACTGACCTGACTCAATATCAACGGGAGATGCTGAATATCGTCAATAATCTTGCGAACAGCCTCCTAACGATCATTGACGACATCTTGGATTTGTCCAAGATTGAGGCCAGAAGGATGGTTATTGAAGAGATCCCGTATACGCTGCGTGGAACTG
This sequence comes from Xenoacremonium recifei, assembly GCA_012184525.1. NCBI lineage: Eukaryota > Fungi > Ascomycota > Sordariomycetes > Hypocreales > Nectriaceae > Xenoacremonium > Xenoacremonium recifei. The sequence goes on along the minus strand of WOFQ01000011.1, from coordinate 473,841 downwards.
TTTTCAATGCCCTCAAGACCCTAGCGGTCAAAGCCAACGAGAAGTTCTTGGATCTTACTTACAAGGTCGATAGCTCTGTTCCTGATCATGTCATCGGAGACTGCTTCCGTCTTCGCCAGATTATTCTGAATCTAGTTGGAAACGCGATCAAGTTCACGGAGCATGGTGAGGTTAGCTTGACGATCAAGGAGAGGGAGGACCAGAGCAACTGCGGAATTGGAGAATACGCCATCGAGTTCATCGTCGAGGATACTGGCATCGGTATCGCGAAGGACAAGCTGGACCTGATTTTCGACACCTTCCAACAGGCCGACGGCTCGATGACGCGAAAGTTCGGTGGCACTGGTCTGGGTCTTTCCATTTCCAAGCGGCTCGTCAACCTGATGGGTGGTGATTTGTGGGTGAATAGCGAGCACGGCAAGGGCAGTGAATTCCATTTCACCTGCCGAGTGAGGTTGGCTTCCGACGACACCGAGATGATTGAGAAGCAGCTCGGACCGTACCGCGGCCACCAGGTCTTGTTTGTCGACAAGTCCAAGTCCTGCTCTAATATTGGAGTCATGCTTGAGAGGATCGGCCTCAACCCTGTGGTCGTGGATTCCGAGAAGAGCTCAGCACTGACACGGCTGCAATCCGGCGGTACCCTGCCGTACGATGCTATCATTGTCGACTCGATTGACACTGCACGGAGATTGCGGGCGATCGATGACTTCAAGTATCTTCCCGTGGTCCTCCTGGCTCCTGTTGTCCATGTCAGCTTGAAGTCGTGCTTAGATCTCGGGATCACGTCGTATATGACGACGCCGTGCAAGCTCATTGATCTAGGCAACGGCATGATACCTGCGCTCGAGAACCGTGCCACCCCGTCGCTCGCCGATAACACCAAATCGTTCGAGATTCTACTTGCAGAAGATAACACTGTCAACCAGCGGTTGGCCGTGAAGATCCTGGAGAAGTATCACCATGTGGTGACAGTGGTGGGCAACGGTTGGGAGGCAGTGGAGGCCGTTAAGCAGAAGAAGTTTGATGTCATTTTGATGGATGTCCAGATGCCAATTATGGTAAGAAACTGCTGATTGTTCCCTTTTTGAGTCCTCGACAAAGGAGGGACGTTAACCATACGTGTAGGGTGGATTTGAAGCTACAGGAAAGATCCGAGAGTACGAGCGAAGCAGAGGCAACCACCGAACGCCGATTATCGCCCTGACAGCCCACGCGATGATGGGTGACCGAGAGAGATGTATCCAGGCACAGATGGACGAGTACCTCTCGAAGCCTCTCCAACAGAACCACCTCATCCAGACGATCCTCAAATGCGCTACGCTGGGCGGCCCGCTGCTCGAGAAGAACCGCGAAAGGGAGCTGGCGCTGCACGCCGAGGCGAAGTCCTCGAAGCATAAGGACGGGTCCGGTCTGCTGCGGCCATCCCTTGAGAATCGATCGTTAACGAGTCACGAACCTATCCGCGGGACGGGGAAGAATGGGACTTCCATCGTGACGGAGCACGAGGATACCATCACAAAAGCACGTCTCGATCTCTCTGATTTGCGGAGTCTCTCGAGCTAACCGTGACGGCTATCTCCAGCTCCTCTTAAGATCGCATAGTAGCTAAGGGGGGAAGCACGTCGAGCGTTTCCAACAACACGCTCATGCTGCTAACGGCGGGCCGGTTGTAGTCTGGGAACTCGAGGCTCTTCGAAGTCTCTCCACGCCTGCAGCACCTACGGCCCGGTACCTCGTGGTCACGCCTGGAAGCGTACCCCTCGGTCATGATTCACCGAGAGCACAAACCCGGCTGTCGTGGACCGTCGGCCCGTTGAGGTCACGATATCCACGACGCGATGACCCCTGCTGCTTGTCTCATCGACGGACTTCATCAACCGGCCGCGAGACGTTGGCCTGCTTCCCCGGAGGCGGCACCTTATGACTTTGTTTATGTCTACATGGCCGGATTATATCAACCACACCCCCCACTACCGCTCGCTATACCTCTCTAATTATACGGCTGTCAGGCTGGCTGGCGCTTTCTCTCGTGTATTTTACAACGCTGGTGTTTCTGGGGGTCACGGGGTTCTTTGCACACATCGTATTCTGTCGGCGCAACCTTCGTTTGTCATTTATCAATCACGTCGCTTCGGCCGACGCGCGGGGATAATTCGGAGTCGATTCTCCCCTGCTGCTGCTCGGGGATGGACGAGCTACCTCTTTTGGACGTCTTGTTACTTATTTTTTGCATTTCCGCTGGGTCTTTTCTTATCCTTATTCTTTGGGGCATGTTGGTGGACATGGCATAGCGGACATGGCGGGAACTGCGGCTGGAAGACTTTGATAGTGCAGGGGAGGAGAGGGGGGCTATGGGGGATTTTCAATGGCTGTCCGATAGCGAGTATCTAGGATGCAGATTTCTCCTCTGCGAAGGCCCATTTACATCGAATATGCAGAAGTCTCGTGGTGGGGAGATAGTTTCTCCTCCCTTGCTGATATTGTCCGAACTGAACTGGCTATACCTCGTCGTCCGAGTACATGGATCCGTGATACCAAGAGGTGAGGTGAGGTGAGGTGGGAGTGAAGTGTGAGAATCGGTAGGGGTGTCGGCCGTACCCAGCATTAGGTAAGGCTTCCGTCAGGCAGGCCAGGCGTGTATGTGGTAGGCTTTCCGCCTTCTCCTCGGTCGTTCACGCTGAAACGCCCACTATCAACGTACCACCAGCGCGTCTTCCCACCCGCACCCGGGGCCCGGCGACAGGTCACGACCTCCCTCACGCCCACGGCAGTTGGGTGAACTATTATGGCGGGAGGCGTAGCGAGCCGGGGACGGACCATGATGTGATGCGTGTCAGCAGACGCCGGGGGCCGGATAGCGACTTGTCGAACATCAGCTGGCTCGGCTCTGCTCGTTTGAGTCATTCTTGCTTGCGGGCGGTCTGGAAGCGGTGGCTGCATCGTCGGGGCTGGCTGATGCACCACTTCGCTTTCAGTCAGCCAAGCCTTGAATCTAGCCCGCCATCTCCCAGGCCCTGAGCGGGCGGCAGCTTCACCATGCTTGAGAACGGGCCACCTGCTGAAAGGTTTCCCGCATGAGACTACCGCAACAGGTGTCACATATACGTGCCAATGAAGACGAATGAGCATCAAAACAACAGTCTATCAAGTCGAAAACCTCGTCCCTCCTGACAGAACCCCACAATCAGCAGCCCACCATCGTTTCTCCCTTATGGTTGAGTCCCTTTATCGGCTTCATCGTGAGGAGTTTCGCCGTTGACGGGTTTCGTGCCATTTTGGGTGGGCGCATCCTCCTCTTTGTGATCGGCGGCTGGTCCCTCCATTTCTCTTGCCGTAGCTTCAACAGCAGCCAGAATAGCGTCAAGCTTTGCCTCAAGAGTCGCCAAATTCGCCTCCAGGGCAGATGCAGTTTGTTCACCCCTATAGAAGAAGGGCGTATTAGCCTGAAGCATGTCACTGAATAGGGGGCGCCGTCTGCAGAACTGAAGAAATTTGCACAAAATAGTACCAGTAACAACAAATGGAGGAAAAGGCATTTGAAGCTGCGGACGGAGAGGGTTCTCAGCACGGCACAGCACCAGACCCCTGGATGCTGCCAGGGGTTGGTCAGTGGCGAGATGCAGAGCACATGGCGCATCCGAAATCCCGCTTGAGATCTTGAGTGTCGGGCGATGGCTAAGATCGTCCAAGGTAAACTACACCGTAAATGATGGCTCGCTCGAGCAATCCCATGTTAAGGGACATCACTTGTGACTTTTTGCCATGAGCCCGATTGAGCGTGGTGCACGGGGAAGCTTTAGGCGTATGGCGACCTGAGCATCGCTAGACGCCGGCGTTGTTCTCAAACCAAGTCGGCGCTTTGACTTTCGGGGTTCCCGTCAACTGTGAGCGGTCTGTTAACCCCGAACGGCGTCTTTCCCCAACCGGAGACAAGACCAGGCTCAAAGGCTAGGGCGTCAAACGCGGCGAGAGATGGAAAAATTGTCTATGAATTTGATGGCTGTGCAGAGCAAGATGACGAGGGGAGATCGGGTCAGGTGGTGCCGGATGAGGCGAGGTTGAATTGGGAGTTAAACAAGCACTGCTAAGATGAGACTAGGGCATGTACCTGACGAGGTCCCGGTAGGCCTAGAACGCGAGTCTGTCAGTCGAGGGATACATATGCGACCAGGTATAATGAAAGGCACAAGGGGTCGGCTGTAAAGGAGGGTGAATTGCAGATTGAACATGCACATCAAAAGGGCTCGTGGGAATTGGCCGGGGTCTCGACCGCACGGAAAGCTGTCGCCAGACGCCCGGCATATAGGAGGGGTTTGAGGGGTTTGGAGGGGGCATGGAATGCAGGTTGCCAAACGAAACATCAACCCCGACGACAAGGGTTGCTTTCCGAGGACTCGACTGACCTGGGCGACATTAGATTCGGACGACTCTTGCGCTTGGGAACGGGAGTCGGCAGGAGGTTGCTGTAATGGGGCCATGGCTGCGGACAGTTGGGTACCGATGGGAGAGCTGTGATGTGCAATGCAGTTGGAAGGTTAGGTGAAGGACCCCGTATCAAAGGGTCCGATCGTTGTTGTAGGGGGGTGTGGGCGGCACGTGTTTTCGCCTCTTGCCTCTGCGGAACTGTCCTAGCTCTTGTCGCTACAAGTCTCAAGTACTGTACAAGCTGACGAGGTAGTTGTTCTAAAAGTAAGGAGCTTGGGCGTGGCCGATGTAGATCGGGGCCTGGTCGAGACCACCAGGGGGATGCTGAGATGTGGGAGGGATGGTAAAGTTGGCAAAAGTCCATTCGACGACGAATGGAAGATCGGGGAGTTTGAGATGCGGGTGGACGGGCCCGGAGGCAAAAGGGAGAGGGGTCTGGTGAAAGGTCGATTGAGGGGGGGAGGGACTGAATGCCGGGAATTATTCAGGTGCCATTCCGCAAAAATACGCAGACGAAGAGGTAGCTCTGGGGTCCTTGACAGCCTCTGTCCAATTTGTCGGTCCGGGCTTTGGGTTGGGGGTTGGAGCTTAAGCTGGGGGCTCGGTCTGGGTTGGGTTGGGTTCGAGCGGCGGCCGCGATATCGATATGGCGGTGGCTTCAGCTTAGCCTGGCCTGGATTGTGGGTGCTTGTGAGGGGAGGATCGTTCTGGCCACACGCCACCGCTGTCTGCGATGCAACGCCAAGTTGTTCGACCCTCTTTTCCTTGTGTCTGTTTGTGTTCTTTGCTTGCCCTTGCTGCAACTTTGGCGAGGAGGATTCTGGTGGATGACAAGGCGAGCAAGCACGAACGAGAGACGCTGGACAAGGTCGATGAATGACAGGCCCAGAACCGAGAGGACTGGTGGATCGTGAGTCAGGGCTGTTGGCGAGCATCTCGCAAAACAACGTAATCTCAAGGGATGGTATGGACACAGTACAGAGTATGCATGTGCAAGACACGGAGCAGAGCAGGCATCATGGGATGATTCGATGAAGGGTTACACAAAGGCACCGGCTTCTTGGATGAGGGATGATGGGATCTCCAGGTGGGAGGCTCAGCCAGGGGTCGGGGGTGGATGTTGTTGGTGCATGGGATTCCGAGAATACGGAGAGGGTTGAGGCCTGACTAACATGCATCTTTGAACGGAAGGAAAGGTACAGGTACAGGTACAGGTACTTTCCTTGCCGAGTACGGATGGGAGCAGGAGACCCTCTGTAATACAGGTACACACGCAAGCTGAGGTCCTACCTGGGTAGTGCCTTCCCCCCAGAGCCCGGGACCTGGGATCGTGCCTGCCCAGCCTGGAAGCGACGCTGTGGGATGTGGGAAGTGTTGGGGGAGCGTGCCTGCCCTACCCTGGCCGGCCTCGTAAGGTGCGGCAGGTGCAGGGCGCGGAACCGGCCGGGCGTGCGTTGCACCTTCTGCAGACGCCGCGCGATTGATCATGGAAACCTGAAAGTCCAGGTATCAGCAACTTAATGCACGGCCCAGGAGCACGGGAGTTGGGAAGCATCGACCTGTGATCGTCGACCTACTCCGTTCTCCTCCGTTATAATGAGGCGGTTATGAGAATCCGACGGTTCCTTCCAGCCCAACTAAGTGGACGATCCCTCGGATGATAATGATACCGTAGCACGGCAATTCCACTCAATGCGCCAGCACCCTGGCTTGGATTCCCACTAGGCTGGTCCCTGACAGAGGGTAATTACATAGAAGGCAATTGTAAGGCTGCGGACTGCCGTCTTACACGAGGCGCTCCCCTACCATACCTAGAAGGGAGTTCTGGTGTTGGTCGCATAGAATTGGTTCATAATTAAGGCATTAAGATCACTAATAGCAAACAGACGTCGGCCTAGCCAAAACACCAGCCATTGGCTCGTATTGACACAGATTCCGCCTGGTAATTGGTCTAACAATTCGATAGATTCCCTTCATAGCGCTGTGCATGGGCCCGGCCGGGCACTCAGCGGTGAACCGCCGGAACAGTGGGCTCCCACCGAGCAAGTGAGAGCTGACAGCGCTGGAGAACGGGAGCTCGAGGGTCAATCACTTGATCTTCATCAGATGCTCGAGCGGACTATGCCCAGGCGGTCGAATTAGGCTTCGGCTCCGTCAGCGCAATTCCGGGCTCTGGCAGACTCAGCGCAAGGCGGGAGCTGGCGTCGATACTCCATAGTGGGATGTCGTTAGCCTGCGTTCTCCGACGAGTCTGATGATATCTGAAGGAAAAGAAGAAAAAATTCATCTGGGGCGGCAACCCCCGGCAAGGCTGTCAGAACTCTGTATCAGGCGCTTTGCGGCGTATTGCTCTAGCTGCGGACACGGCAGACTCCCTGCTGCTGCTGTACAGAGTATGGCCGCAATAAGTTGGGATGCCGTCGTGGGACTCGGCTCCTCCGTACCGGTACATGTCTCGACGGCTCATCAGGAAGGGAAGGCACTGTCTAGACCTCTTACTAAGTCGTCCGTCCGCCTGCCACCTGCCGTGGTGCCGCTAATGCCACCCTCGGCCTATCCCGACCCCTCCCCCGGTCGTCGTTCCATCCTGGGCTGCTTTGAGTCTCGAGGCTTGACGGTCTAGACTCGTGACTCTGACAGCGACCACTGCCCAGCATCAATCGCCAATTCTCCCGTTGGCCGGGAGTGCGGGCTCGCCTTCGACCACGATCCATTGGATCCATCCCAAAATCCGCCAGCAGAGACGCTCCGAGGAGAGACATTGCAGGACCCTGCAAGCTGTCGCCGTGTCTATCGCTGCGCCCGCTTGTCGGGGAGACGGCCCAGCAGAGCCAGACGAGGAGCATTGGTCGGTGGACGATCGATCATCAACTGGAAGCCAAGCCTAGGCCCAAGAGGTGAGGTAAGGTACGTACCTACAGATGAAGTCGCCTTCATCAATTCCACCTCAGAGGCGGCGGAGATGGCTTGCGTGGGGAGCACGACCAGCTGGAGCTGGACCAACTGGGCGGCCCCAGCGACATGGGCGCCATGTGCGGCTGCTGGCTCTAAAAATCTACCCGGCATGCGAAATCGACGGGACGAGGACATACGCGAGACAAACTCTCAATGAGCCTCGAAAAGCAGCCACACAACAGGCTCCGGGCTAGACACCGGAGGCGATAGATGCAGATTGAGGCGTTACGCCTGTCGGGGAGCCGGCCACCAATGCCAGACCGGGGTTGAGGACGGATCGAGATTCTAGGCCCATCGCCAAATTCCCATGCTGCAGACGGCTTTTGAGACCCAGCTTGCCAGCAATGCCAGCAGCAACCCGTTCTGTACTGTACGTGCGCACTGATTCGAGCCCAATGCTGAGCTGCACCGGGGATGGTGACATCTGGGAATCGAGGTGACCGTCGGCTACCTTACCCTGCTACCCTGTCGATTATCCAACCGTTACGGATGCCGTCTGCTATTCCTCCCTCAGTGCATACGCCGCACGATCCGGAGCGTTTTGTACGGAGTTGACAGAGAGAGGAAGGCCTTCGGCAAGGTGATGCCATCGGTAGTGGCGCAGAGGGATGGCCGACTCCGTATGTATGAGAATCAGAATCCGGGAATCGCTTCAATCGACAAAAGCTATGTGACATCGATGCTCTCGAGCAGGCAAACAGGCTGGCACCTCGACATTTGCGTCATCTCGCACCGCCTTCAACGCGGATCATCCATGGAGCAGTGATGCCTGGGCTGCGTTGACGATGGCGTCGGCGGCCGGGCTGGCGAGTCAACGGTGGCCACCGTGACGGCTTGTGACCAGTCGTTCCGCGTCCGTATTGACCCAGACAATCAACAGCCCTGCCATGTGGCTCTCAAGGGTAGAGAAGCTGCACAAGAGCGCACCAGTCCACCATGCTGTGGTCGGTGGTGGTGGTGGCGGGACGGAAGGGGTTGCGTTGCGGTGGTCGCCTGGGGATTTGGCATAACAACACCAAGAACTTACCCACCATGGCCCCGATGGCCGTCACCGCTGCCGTCCGGACGTGGTGCGATCCACGAGCCAAACTTCGATTTCGACAGCCGTCATGGCCCGATGGGCGATCAGGAACGCCCGGGGGAGGGTGTGCGGGCCAAACCGGACGCTCCACATGCTCGGTCTGCTCCCTCCATTTGCTACTCTCATCCCGCCCAGGGCTGTTCCGGCAAGGGTCAGCCAGCCAGCTTCAAGGGCCGGCTTCTCATGGACGACGTTGTATCACTTTGGCTTGCAGCCCGTCTCTTGATGGATGAGCTCCAGGCCTCCAAGCAGGCTCCTCCCTCGGACGCGGCGCGCTGGAGCTATGCAACTACTTGTATGTACGGTCGAGCTCACATCTTACACCTTGCTCATCCACTTCAACATGGGCTTCGTATTAGTCGACCCCCATTAACCCGCGATTCTGCCACCAAGAAGGTCACCAGCCAGGCCACCATTCGCTTCTCTCGTGGCTCCCCGGCCCAATCCGCGGCGTTGCAAAATCTAGACGCGCCCTCTGACATGCGGACAATGAGACCTAATGGCCCAGTCAGGAGTAGACGCAAAGCCTGTCACAAGCACCAGGCCACTTGGAGGAGCAACGGCCGGCTCTCACCACTTATGCTTGCACCAACGATCGAGATCTGAATTGCGTCGCTTCCTATTTTTGCCCCTTATCGGACATTTTTTGTCGGCCTAAAAGCAAAGTCTGGAGATATGAGAGATCAGCAGCTCTACCACGCCCCTCATGCTGTCTAGCTGGATCCAGGACGAGAGTGAACGCCTCAGATCATCATGCCAATTGCTGGCCCTAAGTGAAGGGGAAAGATGGCAGAGAGACGGCAAAGAGTCATGTCAGATGCGCGATGCGCCATGAGCCAGCCTTCCGGGCCTGGCGCTCGGCTCATCCGAGGCAAGATCGTCGCCGCTCCACGGCATCTGAGCTTGTGAGAGAGCCAACTCTAACTTCTGTAATGCAACGCAACGCAACTACAGTACGTGAGATGCACCGATGGTGACTCGACGCTCACGGAGTTGAGCTGTGCTCTCGCTCGCTGTGGACATGCTCTCCGATGTCCCCACGGCGCGCTGCCTCTATTGCCATGCTCACCCCACGATACCGAGAACCCCTTGTTCTCAGAGCGGTCTTCGCGCAACGACCACCGGCCAGCCTTACCCATGATGCACAGATCCTAGCATTCGCACACTGAGAGGGTCTGCTACGCCTGGCAGTGTCAAATATCAACAAACAAGCAAGCCTGCCGGACGAGCTAAATCCTACCAGGAGTCTCTGGACCCAGGAGTCGAACCAGGCACGCACCCAGCGGCTACTAAAAGTGCGTGTTCGTGGCCTGGATGTACCGCTACCGCCGCCTCCCTCTACCCTCACGCCCCCCGGGATGGCCCACGCACTCCCCATTTAGACCACAGACGACAGACCCCCAGCATCTGGAGACTTGCGAGTTTGGTGCTCGCTTCTCAGTTGCCATTTCTCTCCACACGCCTCCTCTGACTGCAGCATTCATCGTCTCTTCTTCTTTTCCTTCACTCGCTACCTCCGCTTTTCTCTGGCGACTCCTCCCTTGTCTCCTGGTAAAGAGGCCATAACACCTTGAAAGTCTTTCTTTCAGAGCTCGTACCGGTGGTAGCCCGTCTGATAGTATTCGGTACCTCCGCTGGTCACTACCCCTGGGCCCCGCGTGGCGTAGATGCAACAAACGCCTTGGCTGTCGTTCTTCTTAAGTCTCGACATCTAGACCCGGGCCAGAAGTCGCAGCAAGCATCAGCAAGAGCAACAGCGCGAGGGACTGCATCCTCTCTCGCCTTGCTCCCACAATCCGCAAGTCTCGCCTTGCAATCCTCGCCTCGTCCGTCACGACTAGTCATACACCCCTGGATACCCTCTGGATCCTCTTCCCTTTGGACAAGTCGTTTGTCTTATTCTGTTCGATCCTCCCATGCGACCAGACCTGTGGGAACTCCAGGTCCAGAACTTCGTTCCCCGAAATCCATCTCGCATCCGGCCTGGGCTGGTACTCGACCCCAGTCACCTCATCCGTCGCCTCATCTTCTCAGGCTCTGCATCACCTGCCCTTGAGAACTGAACGGCTTTTGCTGAGAGGTCTCCTTCTCGACATCGTTGTTTCGACAAATCCCGTCTTGTCATCCACTCTCGCCAACTTTCTTTGCCAATCGAGATATCCGATCGTGCGCCTCCGGGGTGTCAGTAACCGCCTGCCATCTTCGCACCATTTCACTCTCACTGGCACTTTTCGACCTTCCCCCCTCTCACAATCTTCTTCTTCCGGTCTCGTTATTGCCTCCCCGGCTTCCTGCGAGTGCTTTGTTCAAGTGGCATGTCCGTTGATCTGCCACACCTCTCAATTCCCATCCGTCGATCATTCTCTTCTCAACCCCTGACCTCTCCCATCGAACTCCTTCGATAGTGTTGAAGTCTTCCCGGTCCTTTGCGCGTCACTCCATCCTTCTCGCTTCTGTTGGTAGCCCCCGTTTCCTTTTCCTGCTCCATCCCCGTCGTCATCATGCACCTCTCCTCTTGTGGTTCTTCCCGCTTGAACTAGTGTGCCTCCAACCTTTCTACCACATGACACTCCCCTCTGTACCCGATACTCGTTCCACATCTTAGTTTCTCAAAGCTACACCAGTCATCTACTCACTAAAGAACCTGGCATTGATTGCTCTCAGCCAGAATACCGATTGTTCAAGACATCATAACGAAGGTCAACACCAACGAGCCATTCATCAACATAGCAAAGATCGCCGGATCGGCATCTTCGATATCTGGTAGCCACCCAAAGCTCTGAATCCCCAGCAAGGCATCCCGGAAGCCCCTCATTTCGGTCTCAGGACAAGATACTCCGAGAATTGAACTTTCGAAGTTTTCTTGGACTTGTTGAAAAGACACACGGCGAACATTCGTTCAATAAAGCGACCTCATCCTCGACCTCGCCCTCTTCTCGCAATACTGATCATTGTTGATACAATTCACCGTCTCTGGCTGTCTTGTCTCATCGACCCGATCCCTTCGAGTTCGGGGAACTCGTTCTCAATTCTGATTCGCTTTAATTCGCCCCGACCGTCTCGCGGTAAATGTTGATACCACGCTGTGGCAACGCCTGGAAGAGAAAGTTAAACAATAGTGGTATCCCATCATTGGTATCACCGTCACCAAACTAGCCGTCTGGATGACTTCAGAACTCGAGACCGTGTTTGGAGAGTTGGGGTTGAGCCAGTATCTGGATGCGTTTGTTGAACAGGGGTTTGATGCGTGGGATATCATCCTAGATATCCAAGAATCAGATCTGTACGCCAAAGAAACCATTCCATCCATACCGTTGTTGAAGCTGACCACTCGATCAGGGATGCTTTGGGCGTGAAGTTGGGCCACAGAAGAGTAAGAACCGACAGCACTTTCTTCTCTTAGTCACACTGCTAACGTATCAACAGAAGCTCCAAAGACGAATTGCCAACGCGAGAGGCATCTCCCCCAGTGCTTCGTTGGCGTCTCCTGTCAGGGCGAACCTAGACGATGTAAAAGCCGATGGTTCACGATGTGACACTGCCCGAACAGACTCTGGACAAGAAGGCCAAGGCGTCGCGAAACGAAAGTACCGAAGGCATCCGAAGGTATATTGATCTTCTTCAAATGCAAAAATGGATGATACTGATGGGTTAAACTTGAAGCCGGATGAGAATGCCCCAGAGCGCCCACCTTCGGCATATGTCCTGTTTTCCAATAGTGAGTAAACAATATCATACTAAGCGTGAGTAAAGGTGACTGACCGCGGAATATCGAAAAGAAATGAGAGAGGACCTTAGAAGTCAGAACCTCAGCTTCACAGAAATCGCCAAATTAGTCGGGGAAAACTGGCAGAGTCTTGCCCCAGCTGAGAAGGAGACTTATGAAAGACAGGCCAACGCCGACAAGGAGAAGTACCACCGTGACCTCATGGAGTACAAGAAGACCCCTGAGTACAGAAAATACATGCAATATCTCCAAGAATTCAAGGAGAAACAGGCCAAGCAGATCCAAGGTTTGTCATAAAACTCCCACATCCTTCCCTTCCGTAGCATTCGAGCCAGTCAAACTAACTTCAGATCGTGTCTTAAGTCAACGACAGCTCAAAACGACCAAGACTTGAGCCAGCAAGGTTACGGCAAGGGAGTACGAGCAGCAACACACCACCTGGAACACATACGTCGAGTGGGAGTGAGCCGCCACCATCTCGCCAGGAGCGAATCGATTCAATAGCGTCAGGGGCTGAAAGCCAACACTCGTCGACCACGCCTACCTTAGCATCGCAAGCCAATTCCATTGACGACTCCATGTCATCTCCCCGTGGCATGCACATCGAGGGAAGTCCCCGTGAGTCGCATCGTCGCCATGCTCGTCGACCATCGTCATGGCGGGAGGGCGGACGAGAAGGGTCAGGCCACCACCATTTGCCGTCCCTTTCAGACATGCTGGATGATGGGAGGATGGGAGTGTCAGGACCCGCATCCTCTGAAGGAAATCCATATTCATCGGGCTTTGTCGCTGCCAACCTTCCGAGGTCTATCCCTGAGCCTCCCAACGTGCTGCCTACAGCACCACCTTCTCGGGCACCACTCCTTCGAAACGAGCCATCATCGACCGGCAGCCTGGGGTCAATCAGCCCTGCCACGAGTTTCGCACGAACGCCTGGCGAAGGCCCTCTACCTATACACGCACTCCTCTCAAACCATACACCTCCGGTCCCTCCATCAGTGCCCATGGTAGCAGCGGCATTTGATCAAGGCTCGCCGCCATCGCTCACAAGCGGAGCCAGCCCTAGCCCGACGGAGCCGCCGCGGCCGCCGTTCACGCATCTTGCAGGGCCTCGGGGATACGGTATCTAACCCTTTAGCCCCAAGCAGATTCATGAGCAAGTCAAGCTAATTGACCCTGAAGGCTTTCATCCCGCGCCTTCCACTTCCCAGCTCATGCAGGCGGAAAGATCAGGTGACGGCGACGCCCTTATGATGCCAGCTCCTGATCCTGTCACCAACGGATTTGGAATACCAGGAAGGTTTCGCCTGGATGGAGTCAGCGCGCTCCTGCGAGCTGGCGAAATTGTCGGAAAGCCTGGCCGTGAGGAATAACCACTTGTCGAAACGAAGGAGAAAGACATGGGTGGAATAAAAGAACATCTCAATCAGATCATGAGAGATGGGAAGCTGGAATGGGGCATAGGGCTTCAACAAAAAAGGGAGGAGAAAACCACCAAAGAAGAAAAGGGAGGAAGAAAGGAGAAGACAACAACCGCCACACGCCCTCTCGAAAAAAAAGAAAGAAACCTATCATCATCTTCTTCACACGCGGCGTCTTTCCGATTTATTTTCACGTACACGGCCTCACCTCACCGCTAGGAGACCTTTTTGCCGGGAACCGTTGCTGAGATACCCGTTGAATTACTATTTCCTTTTTTTGTCCTTGGATCGAGACTGGTATGACGAACGAAACGGACGAAACCGAAGGTGGGTGGCATCGTGCTTGGTCTTGGTTTCGCAGATTTTTGCGACTTTGGCGTTTGGATCTTGGATATGGGAGGTAAGTGAACCTCCCATGTTAGGATATGTTTGGGTCGGTAATAAGATTTCGACATGAGTCTTGGTGTATGTATATATATGTGGCTTCCCCTGGAAATGGGAGTGATTTCATGATTCTTGACGTTTTGGTATTGGGTTGGAATTTGCTTTTCTGACGTTTATCCATTGCACTGGAATTGATGCAATGCAGCATATGGGCATGGGGTTGGACATACGCAACGGCATAGGTATGAGCAATGGCATAAGCATAGGCATGGATGATGGGTGATGGGTGGACGCGGATAGAGGGGGAAAACGCGGTGCTAATGTACGACGGATGTACGAAGGGATTGAAAAGAATACATACCCATCTCGCCTACTATCTCTTGGGACTGATTGAGCGAGTGAGGAGAGAAGCTGAGAGCCGAGGGAAGCCTGGCTTATTATCATACGGTGCTGTCTCTTCCCCTCCCCCTCACCCTTGCCGAGCGGTGAATGGCTTCCCCCCGGCGAGCCTCATGCAGCCCGCCCGCAACCCGCATTCTGATAAGCCACGTGCAACACAATGAGGAGAAAGCAGACGTCGATCGGGGCCCTCATAAGCTTAAGGTCCCGGGCGGCGGGCGAGGGGTCAACGTCATGGCGCAGCCACACGAGGCTAACGGCCAACTCCACCGCGCGCGCGTGCTGCCGGGGAGGTGGTTCCGGATAGCAAGGACAGGGCTGGGCGCGAAGGAAGGATGATGGGATGGGATGGCCTCAGGGTGACGTCTGAAGTTGAGGGGGAGAAGATATCACGGGATTGGGGTGGAAGTAGGAACAGAGTTTAGTGAAGGGGTAGGTGCAAGTTAGATTTGTGGAAGGTACGTTATGTATATACGTCGTAATAGAAGGAAGGTGCGCCCTCTCTCGCAAGGATGGGGACATGTCATCACAGCCCAAATAACTCATGACCTGCTACACCCATCCATTGCTTCATCATTAGGCACCGTTGAACGTCCATCAATTCATACCCGAACCCGCACAAAAAGAAAAAACAAGGTCCCATCAGCTCTCTGGCCCGCTCCCCCGGAACGCCGCCCCGTAGGCAAGGTATTCTATCATATCATCTGCTCTGCTCTACTCTGCCCGCCGCTCAGACATCACCCTCGGTAATCTCGGCCGTCCAGTCCTTGCGAATGTCCAGCTCCGTCAGGTCGGCTGACTTCTCGATGACGAGACCCTTCTCGTTGGCGAGATGTAGCAGACAGATGAAGCAATAGGACGTGGAGATGTCGTCCATGGCTGGCTTGGGGTATACCGACTGTAAGTTGTTCATGACTGACGTGAACTTCAGTGGCCTCTCCTCAGCCTCTGCTGTCGGGTTTGCGAGCCGTGCAGCCTCGGCAGATTTCTAAGAGAACACAATTAGCAACTTGATGTACATTCTCGCATCGTCATCACTCACATCTATGTCCATGCCTCGCCAGATCTCTTCCTTGAGACGGCGCACGTCCACCTTCTTGGCCACTCGCGCATAGTTGACGTACTCGGGGCGCACCCTCCTGGTCTGAGTCACGAGCGTCGTGCCGAATGCACCCATTGTGTTGGTGACGGCATCGCCGTTGAGCAGTGCTGTGAAGCCAATGCCCTCGGTGAGCCCGCCGGCGCCCTCAATGCCTGGCGAGAAGTGCTCCCTGGCGTCGGCAAACTCCATGTCGTCGTCGTCGTCCATGTCGCCGCCGGGGAAGGGCATGCCGTCGTCCTGGAAGAAGTTGGCATCATAATCGCCCTCGGGGAGCACCGTGTCCTCTGAATTCTGCATCGGTGACTTCTGTTTCGCCCAGAACGCTTCGTCCATCTCGACCTGGGGCTCGTTCTCTTGTTGCAGGCCACCGAAGCCGGCGCGGGTTCCGAAGCCGGTCCGTCGACGACCCAGGCGAGCCTTGGGCTTGAGGAACAGGCTCAACAGCGACTTCGAGTTGAAGTGCTTATCGTCAGGGAGCAGATTCCGTGACTTGGACTTCCAGTCCTTCTTTGGCATGCTGATAGCTGACGTGTTGGAAGCTTGCGTGTAGATGGTGTCGGCAAGCGTCGAGTCCAAAGGTGAGGAAAAGTCGATCTCAAACGGCTCCTTCTCCTTGCGCTTCCGACCCTCGCTTGCGGGCTTGTTGACGTCCTTGATCTTGCGAATTCTCCAATGCTCAGCGCTGCTCCAGTTCTTCTGCAGCGCCTGGTCGAAGAAACCCAGAATGTCCTCGTGCATCTTATCGGCCTTTTGGGCGCTTGTCATGGATACCACGTATTCTCCGTTGTCATCGAAACCTTCGCCGTCTGCACCTTCGTCGCCCAGACCGGCATCATATACTCGCATCTGCGGCTCGAGGGCAGCCTCTCTTGCCCAGGCCTCGCCACCTTCACCGAAAGCGACATCGTCCCCGACGTCAAAGGCCCCGAGACCAATATCGTCCATATCATCAAAGCCTGCAGGGGCATCCCCATCAATGACAAGGCCTGAGATATCGCCCAGCGCACCAGGCGTCGGTTCCTTGTTCTGGTCTTGTCGCCAGTCCTCGGGTGCCTTCAGGAAGGGGATGTCCATTGAGCCGGACGGGTCACCCAGGTCAAAGGTCTTGAGAGACGGGCATACATCGAGCTCGTCAAGCCGGCTCAAGTCAGCTGGGAGGAACTTCGCGGCAAGGGATGCCAGCGCCGCAGCATCAATCTCAACATCTGCCTCATCCTCCTCTTCTGGTTGCTCTGGCTCTTCTTCTGGGATGGCTGAAAGATCACCGTCCTCGTGCTCGTCATCTTCGTCTCCCGCCTCTTGGTCCTTCTTCTTGCTGAGCAGGTCGGCGTCGCCGGAGTCGTCGCTGCTGTCGAACACAATGCGTCCTTGTGAATCGATCATGAGATGGTTCAAGAGGAGACCTTTTGCGCCGCCTTCGTCGAAATCGGCGGATGCCTTCTTGAATAAAGGATCTACCGTGAACTCCAGCTCGAATCTCTTGAGCTGGAGAGAGCTGAATGATGGCGCAAGCGTCGCTTCCGAGGACCTTTGAGTCTAGATAGATAGGATTAGCCAGCGAACTTCTGTGCTGCTGGAGTTGCAATATTACCTTCTTCTTGGGCTTCTTCTTCACATTGCCGTTCTCGTCGAGCTCTTCTTCGCTCTCTTCGCCTTCATCGCCCTCCTCGCGCTCCTTCTTCTTGTTGTTGCTGTCTGCGAGACCACTGAGAAGCTTCCCGGTCTCTGTCGCGACACTGTCGACTCGGTTTGTGTAAATCTTGACGCATCCATCAAGGGTGCAGCTGGCCTTTTGGAAGTTGACGCCATCGCCCTCCTTGAGAAGGGACATGTCGTGAAAGTAATCGATCAGGGCAAAGTTCCACGAATTGGTCGCATTAATCTTGTTGTCCGTAGCCATCTTCATCCATTCCTCAAAGTTGGCGAGGATCGGGACACGCTTCATAGGCGTGACGGCCGAGCCTCCCACAACGAAGCCCTCTTCATCGTCACCGCCGCGTCCACCGCGAGGCGTCCGCGGATCCGACATGGGCGATGCGTTCTCGAGGTCGTCCATCCTACGGCTGACCTTGCGGGGGGTCGCAGCAGCCTTGATCTCGTTGATCTGCCTCTCCTGCAGCGCTCGTCGCGAGCTCATCCGCTGGCCCTTTTCGTGCGCATCGTCGTTCAGGGGGATCCTAGCGCGGCGCGCGATGCTCTGTCAGCCAACGCACGGAGTTGTTGCTACGGCGCGTCTCGCTTCGTTTCGTTTCGCTTGAGGCTCAACTCACTTGATGGGGGATGGTTGTGCTTTGTACGGCGAACCTGCCGATATCGAGCCTGAAGGCGGTCTGGCGCTGCCGGCGCG
The DNA here is from genome assembly GCA_012184525.1 of Xenoacremonium recifei. Classification (NCBI taxonomy): domain Eukaryota; kingdom Fungi; phylum Ascomycota; class Sordariomycetes; order Hypocreales; family Nectriaceae; genus Xenoacremonium; species Xenoacremonium recifei. The sequence goes on along the minus strand of WOFQ01000011.1, from coordinate 455,997 downwards.
GGGTACTTGGGCAACGCGAGGCATTTTGTCGTGGATTGATGTGAGAGGATGAGGGTTCCGGCTGTCTCGACGAGGCCTGGCGCGTCCCGTCGTCGTAGCGCCGGAGCCTGTCAAAGTAAACAAAATAAACCGACGTGGGGTATGCTGTGATGCCTGACAATTGAGGCATTAATAGCATGTCTTGGCACGTGGAAATAAGGTTGTCGGCGTGCACCGCCTCACACAACAGTGGCGAGTGTGGCGCCGCCCTAGCCCTGGAATCCGGGTGATATCAGGGATCACGATTGGGCGGCCTCTTTTCGAAACCGGGACAGGACAAACGAACGTCGGAAAATGGACACCCTTGTCTCTCCGTAGGCCTTGATTAGGTGCTTGGCCCGCCCCGGTGGACGACGTAATGTACTATAATGACACGAGACGGCCCCTCTACTATCAATCTATCGAAGCATCGTTTCCTTTCTGCTGGAGTCAGTCGCAATTCCTTTTACCACTCAGCTCCGGCATCGGCTCCCGTCCCGTCCGCACGCACGCACGGCGCACGCGACACGACATGACATGAGGATTCCGGAAGCATGGCCAAACCCATCTCGAGAGGGCGCCGCCTGAGCTCGCGCCCGTTCTATACGTCGGTGCTGCTCCTGTCACTGCTCACAGCCTATTCGTTCCTGGCGCACACGACGTATGGTTCCAGTTTCGGCCGCGACAATGCGCTGATAAAGCGCAGCAGCAGCAGCAGCAGCTTGGATGCGCTTGAGTGTCGCGACGTGCACACGGCCGACGACAAGTGCGCCTTCGTGAAGCAGTACTGCGTCGACGACGATGCCGGCCTGATCCCGTACCTCACCATCTACTACTGCCAGCTCGGCAGCGTCACGCCCATTGGCTTCACACTGTTGGTAGTCTGGGTCGGCCTGCTGTTCACGACCATCGGCATCGCGGCCAGCGACTTCTTCAGCGTGAATCTGAGCACCATCGCCACCATTCTGGGCCTGAGCGAGAGTCTTGCGGGCGTGACGTTTCTGGCCTTTGGCAATGGCTCGCCCGACGTCTTCAGCACCTTCGCCGCCATGGGCTCCAACAGCGCCAGCATGGCCGTGGGTGAGCTCATCGGCGCCGCCAGCTTCATTACCGGTGTGGTGGCGGGCTCGATGGCGCTGATTCGGGAGTTCCGCGTTGACCGCAGGACTTATGCACGGGATATCTGCTTTTTCATCGTGGCTGTTGCCTTTACCATGGTGTTCTTGGCAGACGGTCACTTGCACTTTTGGGAGTGCTGGCTCATGATTGGATACTACATCATCTATGTTATTACTGTGGTGCTGTGGCACTGGTACTCGACCAAGCGAAAGGCTAGGCTTCGAAGAGAGGGAGAGGCGCGCAGTCACGTCTACGGCCCGTCCGGGCATGCTGGCGATGAGCTGGCTGGCGAGCCTTACCGCGACGATCCGGATGATGTGGATAGTGGCATCAGCTCCGGTCAGGCCACCCCCATGGACATCTCTGCACTGGAAGCAGGCCCTAGGATTGAAGTCGACGGCCATAAACCACCAGAGGACGAAGAAGACGACAATTCCAGCACAGATCACGAGCGTCTGGTCGCCGCCGAGGTCGCGAGTAGCATGCGCGTTCTCCGGACTAGGGGCAAGCGAAGCCACACCATGACCCCTATCCGGCCAAGCTTGGTTGGAGCTCTCGAGTTCCGATCTGCCCTGGCGCATTTGCAACGCGAAGGCAACTTACAACTCTCCAGCATACCCGGCCGCAGCCACTCGGAGAACCAAGTCCCGAGGGTTCGCAGAGGTACTACCACTGCGATTCCGGAGTACAGCCAGACTGATAGTCAACTCCTCGGCGGTTCGTTGGATTTCCAGTCTAGGAGGGAGAGGGCCCTGTCATCAAGCGATGCACCCGCACTGGCAGAAGCTCCTGAGTTGTTGATCCCGATATATGAACCTTCGGACGACCACTCAGAACGACAGCTGTCAGTGCCCACCTCACCAGCCAGCGGAACACGCATGTCGAGCCCGAGCCCGTCCTTTACCATTGACGGGAGTTTGGCACCTCCTCCCCGTGGCCCAACTGGGGCCTCTCACGACGCCCACGAAGCACCTTATCATCGACCGATATTAACCCCCCAATTACATCTCAAGATCCCGACTCAATCAGGGAGCCACAGCGATCCATCTTCACCTGCTGCTCCATTTCCCCTTTATACCGACTCACCCGCAATGCTTACCCCTCACCCCCATGAGCAAGCCGATTTCACATCACCAAGTCCATTGACCCGAGAGAGTCCCTTTGCGGACCTTCAGATCCCCGCCGAACCACCCAAGCCTGTGAAATGGTGGCCGTACTCCGTGCTCCCGCCCCCTCATGTCCTCCTTGCCACTGTGTTTCCCACTCTACAGGGCTGGGAAGGGAAGACGATCTGGGACAAGTTTGTCAGCGCCATTTCAGTGCCGAGCATTTTCCTCCTGGTCATAACGCTACCAGTGGTCGAGTCTGAAAGCACTGACGAGGAGTCTCTGGTTGAGACCTTTATAGATCCGTCGAGTCAGAGACGGCTCAGCGTTGGATGCTTGACGCCAGCGATATCGATCCGCCCCGATTCGGCACACTCTGAGACGGAGTGGCAGCGATACCAGAGACGCTCAACCAGCCGGGGAGGTGTTAGCAACATAGCCGCTACAGTCTCACCCGGCGTGGCATCTCAAGTCGTCGACGACTCAAGTGAGATTTCAGGGTCATCGATGAATATCGGCCCCCCTGCTATCCCTCCCAAACCCCTGTCCGAGTATCCGTCTGTGAGTAACGCCAACGACGAATGCGCGGGCTGGAATCGATGGCTGGTCGCGCTGCAGCTCTTCACTGGGCCCCAATTCGCCGTCTTCATTCTGTGGGCCAACATGATGGAGGAATGGGATAACCCGGGCAAGGTGTACGTGAAGATGATGCTATACACCTTGCTTGCGTCGCTGGTTCTTCTTGGCGTCTTAATAATGTTGACGAACGAGAGCTCCCGGCCGAGGTATCATTACCTGTTGTGTTTCCTGGGTTTCATTATAAGCATTGCATGGATATCGACGATTGCTGGAGAGGTAGTTGGCGTTTTAAAGACAGTTGGAGTTATTCTGGGCATCTCGGAGGCGCTCCTCGGACTTACGATTTTTGCGGCCGGCAACAGCGTTGGCGATCTGATAGCTGACATTACCGTGGCACGTCTTGGATACCCCGTTATGGCATTGTAAGTAATCTCCCGCGTCGTGCAATAACACGCACTCATTGATACAACACAGGTCAGCATGCTTTGGCGGGCCTATGCTCAACATCCTACTCGGCATCGGAATTGGCGGCGTCATCATGATGGTGCAGAAGGCCAACTCGAAGCATCGCAAGAACCCCGACCACCCGATCCGGTACAAGCCGTACAAGATCCAAATCGGAGGCACGCTGATGATCTCGGCCATTACGCTCCTTGTGACGCTGATGCTGTTGCTCATCATTGTGCCCATGAACAAGTGGATTTTGAGCCGGCGGATAGGATACGGCCTTATTGCGCTCTGGGTCGTTAGTACGATTGTCAACGTGGTTGTCGAGCTGACAGGGGCGTGGGGGGATATGAGCTGAGGCGAAGGAGTTCGAGACGGCCGCGAGTGTATTACTGTCGCTTATGAAGCATTTTCATGTATCGCTGATCAGCATGTACCATAAACGCTCATACATACCTGCATAAGAAATGACTGTCTCTTCATCGTTGTTTTGTGCTCCTGTGGATGGTTGAGATGTCTCATCAAAGTGAAGGTCAGAAGAGAGTAGAAAAAGCTACCATATGAAGAATGTGCCCTGCACAGTGAGAAATAAAAGAATATCGCGTCCTCAAAATAACCATGTGGCATAGAGAATATAATGTATTGACAAGAAACGGGTAATTGATGCGCGGCGGGGGGGTTCGAATGCTGAACCTCCAAAAAAGAAATGTTTGGATCACAATCTCTATCCAAAACCTAACTTACCGTTACGGCAGTTCGACACTTTTCTGGGGCTACCGGACCCCTACAAACTATAGCAAGCATAACAATAGAATATAAAGGGTTAGTTGTTGGTTGTGATTCTCTGCTGTGGCATTGGCGTATATTCGGTGAGTTGAGGTGGACGGGTTGGTCCCACTTTTGAATTACTCACCGAGACTCACCGGGTCTGGCAGCCAGAGTGGGGCAGCAAGCTCAAGTTCAAGAGACTAGGTAGCAAGCATATGGGGGAAGAATTACTATTTTCCATTTGATATCAGAAGGCATTTCAATACTTCCTGTAGATATAGACTTTTGTGTATTCCCGTCCACCACTTGTAACGCCATGTCCCTGAACGCCGCAATAATGCACTGAAGTCTCCTCCACCATCCAATCCTTACGCCTTCTTCCCCAGGGCATTGGCCTCGTTCTTCCTCATCTTGCGCTCATTCCTCCGCACCCTTTCCTTGCGCTCCCTCCGCCCATCCGCGCGCTGCGACGTGCCCTCCTTGCGCTCCCGCTCAGCCTTCATATCGACCTCCACAATAGGATAATCCTCGCCCTTCTTGTTCAAGGCCTGGTACCCCCACTTGCGCTTCCACTCGCCGGACTGCTCGTCAAAGGCCAGGTTGCGGCGCTGCTCGCGCGTCTTGGGCTTGATGCCCTTCTTGGCGGCGAAGCGCTCCCACTTGGTGGGCGGCTTGGGCTGCGGCACGGGCTTCTCGCGGGGGAGGCGCGTGGCGGCCGCGGGGAGACTCAGGAGCACGCCGTCTTTGGTGGAGGAGAGGGGGCAGGTTGTGAGGAGTTGGTTGATGAGCGATTGGGCGCCGTCGCGGGCCAGTGAGGCGAGGGATTGCTCGAGGGGCGTTGAGGGGTCGTGGGTGACGGGGTTGGGGTCCTCGGCGAGGAGGAGGCCGAGGTCGAAGGTGTAGGGCGTGGGTTTTTCGACTGCGACGGGCAGTTTGGGCTTGGCGGATGGCAGAGCCATTGCGAGATATTGATAGCTTTTCCGGATATATTGTCGTGGAGTTGGGTGGTAGTGGGTGAGGCCTTGAGGCCGTTCGTAATGAGTTGATGCTTCTGTGAAATGCCGGCCTGTCTGTCGCATGGGAACTTTTTTTTTTGGAGGTTCAGTTTTCTGGACCCCGCTAGTTCAAATTGGTGCTAGTGCATCTGTGGCCCATCGCCGCGGGTTGTAAGTTGGATTGAACCTCATCAGCGCCGATGATGAAAGCAGATCAAAGCTTCGTTAGAACTTGTTAAACACGCAATAATAGTAAAGAGCAGTATATATACTTAGGAGCATGGGTTTCAATACAAATTTATAAGGATCAGAGTCTGGTTGTCGTGGTATATGAGTCGCTACAGCACCGACTATCTATCCTAACCAAACACAACAATTCGGCCTCACACATTAAATATCTGAGTTTCTTAGGGAAAGACATTCATCTATGCCCTAGTAGTTGGTAGAACAATGACTTCGGCTTAACTGAGGTATCTTTGCACGTATTCTGCAACCTGCGAGTCCACGGGAGATAGTTTCCCCGGACCACCTTTGGCAGCCAATTAGCGGCAACAGACCCCTGTTAGCTCCCGAGCGTGTCTTGAGTTCCTCGAGATTTTCGTCCCATCCGACCTCAAAGCTCCCAGCGGCTGCGAGACTACCAACTTCAACCGGCCCAATTGGCCTCAATGCGGCGATAGCGTACCTCGACTACACTCAGAACTCGAGGGCCTTTTAGTCTCCGCCACAATGGCCTCCGCCAGCTCCCTCCGGAGCCTCATACGGCCATGCGTGCCTCGAGCACCTCGAATCCATCCCGTCCAGCTCTCGATAACCTCCTCCGCCGCCCCCTTCTCGACGAGCGCCGTCCACTTGGCAGCTGCGCCAGCCAAGAGCCGCCGCGACCTGCCCCAGAAGCAGAAGAAGGCCTACAAAAAGCGTGTCAACATCGTGCCTGTGCGGAAACCTCAACCTGGTGAGCGAAAGGCGTACCGCAAACGCATCCAGCTTAGCAACAATAGCGCCCTGGCTGTTCCCGGCCTCGATACCCTGACGGCCGAGAACATGGCTCGGGATGACAGCGCGGGCCGTGTCTTTGCGCTGCCAGACCATGTGGTGGACCAGCTGAGGGCGCTGGAGGCCTTCAAGACGACGCAGCTCTGGGGGCTCTTCCGACGGCCGCACGTGCTGTTGCGGAAGGAGGCTGTTGAGCTGGTGAAGAAGTTGGAGGCGTCGGCGGCCGAGAAGAAGGCGTTGCGGTGTGTGTTGACGGGCAGCAAGCTTTCTGGGAAGAGCATGGCCACTCTGCAGGCCATGTCGTATGCTCTCATGAACAACTGGGTTGTGGTGCACATCCCGGAAGGTATGGTTGACGGTCTCCTGTAATGAGCTTCAAATCACTGACTTGCTTTCTTTAGGCCAAGACCTGACCAACGGCAACACGGAATACTCGCCCGTCCCAGACACGGATCCCGTGCAGTTCACCCAGCCCGTCTACTGCCTGAAGCTGATCCAGAGCATCTACCGCGCCAACAAGTCCGTCCTCGAGAAGCTGCACCTAGAGAAGGACTGGTCCCGCTTCACCAACCTCAAGCAAGGCGCCACGCTCTCCGACCTCGCCCTCAGCGCCAAAGAGTCCGAATACGCCTGGCCAACCCTCCTGGCCCTCTGGACCGAACTCACCCTCCCCGGCCGGCCCCCCGTGCTCTTCGCCCTCGACGGCCTCGCCCACATCAACCGCATCAGCGAGTACCGCGACCCGGCCTTCAACGCCGTGCACGCCCACGACCTAACCCTCGTGCGCATGTTCGTCGACGCGCTCTCCGGCACGACCGCCCTGCCCAACGGCGGCGCCGTCATCGCCACCACCTCGCAGAACAACTCGCTACGCCACCCCTCGCAGGAGCTCGTCCTTGCGCAGCTCGAGGCCGGCCAGGCGGGCCGCACGGTGCCGCAGCCGGATCCTTACGAGCGTGGGTATGATGAGCGTGTGTACGATGCGCTGAAGAACGCGTGGGTGCTGCGTCTGGAGGGCGTGAGCAAGGATGAGGCGCGCGCGTTGATGGAGTATTGGGGTGCGAGCGGGATGGTTAAGGATCAGGTTACGTCGACGAGCGTGTCGCAGAAGTGGACGGTGAGTGGGCATGGTATTGTGGGTGAGCTGGAGCGTGCGGCGCTGCAGCAGATGAAGATGTAAATGTATCATTGTACGGTAGCAGTTGGAAAAGTGTACTATATCAGCATCAGTGTAGAACAAGAAGAATTTCACCAGTTTCTCTCCGTATTGTAATTACTTTTGTAATTACTGTCAAACGCAGATGACACATAACTGTTAAACATTTGCTTGCATGGCTTCATTCATCACTACCCCTATCGTGGCCCTACATAGTTCTATCAGGCATTGAACCCCCCCATTTGTAAGCCAGTACCCTGAAATCCGGAACGCCACTCAGTACACTTCAACCAAATATGCCGCACTCCATTACACAACCTGTCAAACAATTCTTAAAAGTCCATCTCGTCCTCATGGTCGTCGTTACCCGCCGTGACAAACACCAGTCTCGTGCCATTGCCGCTAGTTTGCCAGACCTATTACAAAGAGTTAGTACTAAAGACATAAATATGAAATAGACAAGCGGATAAGTTCTTACATCAATGTCAGTGTACTCCTTCAGAGCGTTGAGCCACTGGTCCTCGGTGAAGCCCTTGGCGATGACACGCTCCTTGACCTTCCTCATGCTCAGCTCCACACCAAGCTCGTCATCATCCTCAGCATCGTCAGGTCGGCAAGCCCCAGAGTCAGCCAGAGCCTTGACGAGGTTGTAGATCCTGCTGCTGGCGTTCAAACCGCGGCGGCCAGTGCCCAGGTCGGTGTTGAGGCTGTCCTTGCTGGCCTCCACAAGACGCAGGGCCTCGTCGACGTCGTCGGGGGTAACCTCGTTGCTGAAGCGAAGACGGGCCAGCGCCTGTGCCAGTCGGACGATACCGAGAAGGGTTCGGGGAGTGGTGTGGGTGAACTGCTTGCCCTTCTTCTCGGCACGCTGCTGCTGGTCTCGCATGCGCACATATGTCTTGATCATGTACTCAGACACAGACTCGGGGACGACAGGTCGGTAGGTTCGGGCCTGAGCAACGTAAGAGCGGACCTCGTGGGGTGAGAAGACGACGTTGTCGGTGCCAATGTCGGGATGTCTGCTATTCATGTGGACAAAGGCAACGTGCTTGGCCAGCTGCTCATCGGTCTCTCGGGTTGGGGTATCAAGGAGGAGGAAGAGAATGTCGAATCGAGACAGGAGGGCAGCCGGGAGATTGATGTTCTCAACAGGTGAGATGCGAGGGTTGTATCGGCCGTAGATAGGGTTAGCGGCTGCGAGGATGGAGGTTCGGGCGTTGAGCGAGGTCGAGATGCCTGCCTTGGAGATAGAGATAGTCTGCTGTTCCATGACTTCGTGGATGGCAGTTCGGTCGTTGTCGTCCATCTTGTCGAATTCATCGATACAGCAGATACCGTTGTCAGCAAGGACCAGAGCACCACCCTCCAGAACCATCTCATCGGTAACAGGATCACGCATAACGGCAGCAGTGAGACCAACACCACTGCTTCCTCGGCCAGACGTGTAAACACCTCGAGGCGCGACCTTGGAGATGTACTTGAGCAGCTGAGACTTGGCCACACCAGGGTCACCCATCAAGCAGATGTTGATGTCGCCACGGATCTTCATGCCATCACCCATCTCCTTGGTAACACCGCCGATGAGAAGCAGGAGAAGGGCCTTCTTGACGTCGAGATGTCCATAAATTTCAGGCGCAATTGACTTGGCGAGAAGCTCGTAGACTTGACCGGTTTGGCGGTACTTTTCGATTCTTCGCACAAGCATGGGGTCGACAATCATCTCACTGTACGCCTTCTTGTGCTGAAGAATGTGGTGGGCCTCAACATAGGTGTCGGTCAGGAGACCGGCCTTCATGGCCTTGAAGCCCGTGTAAGGCGTAGGAAGGAAGATGCCCGAGATATCAACTACGTCACCCGGGTTGACTTTCCTGACAAGGCTTCCGTAGCACATCACCGTCAGGCTTCGGGGGATTTGGCCAATAGGGACCTGCTCAGCCATCTCTTGCACCTTGACTTCCTGGAAGGGGAGGAATTTTGAAGCTCTCGAGGAGGGGTTGAGCTGACCCTTGGACTGGTTGTTCTTGCAGTCGTCCGAGGGACACACCGTCAGGGGCGCATACTGCTTCTCGCCAATGGGCTGGAAAATTTCACAACCGCACCTGTCGCACGTGTAGGCGCTGACCTGGACGATGGGCTTCACATCCGAGACTCGCGTTGCTATCGCGCGCACGGTGATGAGGTGGCCGAGATGCTCGCCTCGCACTTGACGAACGGCGAGCGCCTTGGTCGGGTTGCTGCCCGTTGCGGATCGGGGCTTGAAGACGAGGGTGTACCTGCGAGTCAATTCGGCAGGGAACTTGTCTTGGGCGACGGTGGGATCACGCTCTGCAGCCTCCTGGAGCTCTCGATTTCTGGTTTGGCGACGCGCCATGAGGACATCGAGCACGTCGTCCTTGAATCTAGGGTGATTGTTAGAGTTGATCGGATAGCAAACGTGAAGCTAACTCACGTCACATCAGTGCTGGGCGTTGGCATCACTGCGTCGACAGCCCTTGAAAAGATCTCAACATAGTGCTTGGTGTTCATCTCGATGGAGTCGACCAGCCGTTGGCTTTCCTCCTGCTGGCTCTCCCACTGCGACTCTGTCAGTCTCCATCATGCTTCCTGTATGAGGCCATCAAACCTACCAAGGCCAAGTCATCCAAGTCGATTGTGATTTCATCCAGTGTCCGATCGGCAAGTTGTTGGAGCAGATCCTTGTACTTGTGCTGAGGGGCTCGTTTCCGTGCGCGCTCCTCCCGACGACGGTCCCCCTCCGTCTCATCCTCGTCCATGAAGTCGTACTCGTCGCTCAGATCATCTTCGGCGATGGTGATGTTGCCGAGCGCAGTGGTGATGGTCTGCTCAGGCGATGTCTTGAAATCTTTGAGAAACTCCTGGAAAGAAGCTCGGGGTCTGTTAGCGATTTGCAGCTTCAGCAAGGGAGGACGCCAGCCATTGCTCACCTTGCTGCGACTCGTAGCGGACAGGCGCCTTGAACTCGCGGAGCGCCATCTTGAATTGTTGTTCGCGATGCGGCGCAGCTTGGAAGAACCTTGCAAAACAGAATTGTGCAGATGGAGAGTTGAAGTTGGTGGCGGCGGCTGCGGCTGCACAAGACGACTCGAGGCACGATCGCTGCGAATGCACAAATTGGTGGGCTGGTTGGCTGGGCAAGATTGAAAGTGGCAGGGGCAGGGGCAGAGCCAGGGATGTCTCAGACGCGTCTTTTCGCGTCACGCGTCGCGGCGCCACAGCTGCAGGCTTAATTGCCCTGCTGCGCCACACGCGAGATCCATCTCCAGATGCTTCTAGCCACAACTCTAACAAATGGCAACTAAAGACATCCCATCACGAGGTACCCTCATCCCCATACTCAATAGGTTATGACATAAACGAATGATATTTCACAAAAGACCGACTCCAATTACTACTTCAGAAAGAGACGAGGCCCTCATTCGACCTTGTTTGTCCATCCATGGGAGCGACAATGACCAAGCCTTGTTTGTTACCATTGGGCAGTCACAACTGGGGATGTAGCCTTCATAGCGCGGAATGCGTCGAGAATTTCCTGTCGATCATCTGCAGATGCCAAATCAAGTGTTTCCGCCTGGTGTACGCGTTGTAGAATACCGTCCGAGTCTGGAGGATCTTCCCACACATAGATTGCGCACCTGGTTCCAGCCGCTATGATTCCATACACCTGTTGACCCTTGTACCAACGCTCCAAGAAGTAGAAGACTGTATTTAACATCTGGTCGTACCCCTTCTCCCATTCGTCGTCTCCCACCTTCGCACTGGAAGATTTGAACTCGGCGGCAATGAATGGAAGTCCATAGGCTTTGAACTTGGGTGGCCAATTTGCGTTCGACTGCATGAGCACGAGGTCACAACGACCACGATCATGGGCGAATTCCTTGGAGGACCCTGAATTAGACAGTATATCTCACATGCACCAAGGATTGACCTACTGGAGAATAGAACCAAGAGTCATTGTCGTTGAGGGGGAATATTTCACCGAGAACATTGACCCATAGCATTGACGTGAAGCATTCGTAGGAGCCTGTGCTGGTGGCGAGGTAGTCGATCAAGCGTTGAGTAGCCATTATTGAAGACAAAAAGAATGAACTCAATGTAATAGATTGCGACAACTGAATCTGCTTCGGGACCGATATCCGAGAGATAACAGTGCTACTAATCTGGGCCTCTTATAGATTTAGTACTTTTGACAATGAATCGAACCGGCGCTTGGCTTGACATTGTCAACACAACTGAATGGCTACTAAGCACTAGCCTAATTTGGCCTTGCGACCATGAGTAGTACGGAGACAGGCTGAAAATTATCAGGTGTTTTGCCTGAAATGTGCATTCAGCTGCATCTTGGCATGGCCGTGGCCCGGGCTGGACCAATCGACTTCCTTATGTAGGTCTTCAGGTGACACCCAATGTGTCAGCGACATCCTTGCAATATGCCGACGGTCTGTTCCCGGGCCCGTCAAGTGAATACATATCTGGTCTTGTGATAGACGCAACCCTGGTCCTCCCCGCGTTGATATAGACACCGCTACCTTGTCTTACGTGTGCTGGGGTTTAAAGCGGTACGGCCCGTATGTAAGCCGCCACGCTACTCCGAACTGTTGCTTGTGTTAGTGTCATTTGGGCCTCCTCCAGGTTGTCGAAATAACTGCCATAGACTTCTCGCCACGTTTGATCTCCCATGATCCGATAATTGATAACGGCGGTATGGGACTTGAACAGGCCGATTCGGTGACTCCGCCCGTAACTCGGGCATAGAACAAGCTGTGGCTCTTAGTTGTAGTCTGAGGCGCGAGTCGTCCCTTTTTGTATGCTGCGGATTCTTCCGGGTGATTACATGCTCACAACCTTAGCATCGCCAAATTTGTACCTAGGCTGTCATTCAAGACAGACATCCAGCTGATCTGCCTCATTTATGGCCGATACATCTGCTATAAAGTCATGGTGTCCCTCTATTTCCAGCTCCTTTGACCATACTCTAAGTTAGCTTGTCACGCGGCCTCGAACTATTGGGCCATGAACACTTGTTAGCTTAGGAGAATCTTGTTCCTCGTAACCATGGCGCACAGGGCTCCTCGTTAGAGAGGCGTCTCGATACAGAAGTCAATAAATCTTGAGATTTAAGTTTTTTATATGGAAACTACGCTGTTTGACAATCTTTGACACCCTGCCCCTCTTTCCGCTTCGACACTAACATTTTCGCTTGTTCTTCCGAACCTGTCACTTCACTGAGGATGTCCGCCAGCCGAAGAATAAGTATTGCTGCCATCAGCTTCTTGTCTTGGGTCGTATCCAATATTCCCGACTCCAGGGTTCAAGTTAGGCTGGTGTCCCTGACTGAGTTCTGCCGGAGTGTCTGACCCAGGCCATTGGGAAAACTTGTCGGCCTGAGGTCTCCCGGGGTGCTGCTGGTAAGACCCCATATCTGGGGAAAGACGCGGTGGGTAACTTGGACCAGTGACGTCGCGTGGATAGCCATATAAAGGCATACCAGTCCGTCGATCGACGTATTGGTGTCGTCCTGGATTCAGCGCATGCTGCACTTCGACTTGAGGCGTCTCATGAGGTCGCGGCTGCGAGTAATAGGTCTGCCTTAGACTGGGCTCTCCCCGTGGCCCTTGTCCAAGCTTGAAGTTTTGAAGAGGGTTATCGCTTTCGTCACCTTGTTGGTACGAAGCCCTGACTCCAGCCCTCTCAGCCTTGAACGCCATAACAGTTTTCTCTTTAGCACGACGGTGAGTCTCGTGTGCGTAAGTGTCGGCGTCAGCGCCATAGACTCGGTTTAAGTACCCTATGAAGTCGAGATAGGCGTCCGAGACAGTCTTCAGGTTCTTCACCGTGAGATGTACTTTGGTGTCTGACTTCACTTTGAGGTCGTACTTGCTGTTCGCTGCCTGTGCATCGAACTCGGCCAGCGCAAGAGCCGTCTGGCAAGCATTTCGAATCTGACGACCGTTCCATCTCGCCTCCTTGTTTTCCCGCCAGTATGTCCCTACCATGTAAAGAATTTCGGCGTAATAAATTTTGATCTCTCTGCCTGCCTCTTCGTACCGTGCCTTAATCATACCGAGATTCAGCTCGAAGACCGGAAAATTATCAACGCAGTGGCAGAAACATGATTCTTTAATCAGCACTAGAGGTGGTAAGAGTACAGGAAAGCTTCACTATGCTGCAGGCGGAGGAGCTTGTGAGAGTATTTACTTAGAGAATGACAGTCCAAGGCGGGCTTTCGGAAACAGGAAGAGTCGGGAACTCTACTATTTCTTGAAGCTAAGACTGGGTCAAGCCTGAAGGAGTTCAGGTCCTATGGTGCCACGAGAAAGCGATCCATGACTAGCTGGGAGGTTGGAGAGTGTGTTGTCACTCGAGCAGATTGAAGCGGATCAGCACAGAAAGCCCACAAGACTCCTAATCCTTCCTCCAATCTCTTGTTTCTCTTAGCCGCGACACTATAACCCCTTCAGGAAACGAAATCTACGCGAAAGCCGAGTGCGAAGGCTATAGAAATGTCGGTAACTGCTGCTGAGCAGATGAGGAAGAGATCAGGAAAGGATAGTGAGATAGAGACATATTGTCCTCGACCGAAAACGAGAAAGGTTTCCACAGAGAATTAGACTTAGTTACAATCATAGGAATAGGCTACCTAAGAATATAATATTAGTAGGTACTTGGAGAAATACTACTTAGAATATTAAGTCAATTTACTTAAAGAATAGGAAATAACACTAAATAGCTTTTACCTAATTCTAAAATTCTTAACCTAAGCCCTTCAACAGTTGCTAGAAGCTTCCAGGCTGCTAAGCACTAACAGTCACAGCTCGTATAATGACCATAGAAGGAATAAGTCTTGCGCGAGACACAAGCGCTAACACTGCTAGCAGATACCACGAAACTGCGGATATTGCCTTTCTCGCAACGATGGTGCGGCCAGAGCTGCATAGTAAGGATCTTGTTACTAAAGGCATTCTCAAACTGCACGCTGTTCCATGCCTGGTTGTAGTTGTAGCAGGTGCTCCCGTGCTTGTGCACTAGAAGACCACTAGTGCACAAGGAGTAGTCGGACAAATAGCCATAGTAGTGGTAGTGAGTTCGTTTGACGAGTTCGCCGCCGTCGGAGTCGGGGCTGCGTTTGCTCAATGGGGCATCACTACTCCCAAAGTCCCGCGTGACCAAGGTGTTGTTGGTACTAGCGGCTCGAGTGCCGATAGCCTTTTGGCCCAGGGCACCTTGGCCGATCAGCCAGCGGTAGGTCGTGGTGTTCGCGTAGATAGCACCGTCCTGGCTTTCGTCGTCCTCAATCGTGTCCTCGGTGGCGATCTGCATGCCCGTGATAACTTCGGGGATGGTCATGCAGTTGTACAGGCCCATATCCGTGTCTTCAAGGTCTATGGTCCGATTGCTACTGTCCGGAAACACGACAATCAATCCTTCGTCGACGTATACCCGGTAGCCAGTGCTGAGGCTGTTCAGACAGTCCAGGAAGGTGGCGGTGACGCCCGCGTGCAAGTCGTCCGGGCCGTAGATGGTGATGTTCTGCCCCATAACAGCGGGAACAGCGGCCCAGAGAAAGAACGAGGTCCGCATGATGGATCAGTGGTTCACAATGGTTGAGAGAAACGGCGTACAGTTGAAGGCCCAAGGGACAGATGCTCTGCTTAATGCTGGTTCAATTCCCTCTTGGAGAGCTGGGAGGTTGAATTTATTTATATAACTTTTTCTTATAGTATGCTCCATAGCTCGACATGCTTTTACAAAGGTACCTTTGTTGGTTGGTTAGTCGGTCTTGCCTCCAACCAAAAGGTATTTTCAATTTCAGTGACTTTAGATTTGGCTCAAGGTGGGGATGGGGAGGGCCAACAAAGGGGTTAAGTGAGGCATTTTGCAAAGTTCTATGCTCAATTCTGCCAGGTAAAGAAGTCAAATACATTAAAGAACATCAATAAATCGATATTGAGAATAATTTAACTCTGAGATACTAAGTAAGTGCCATGTATTCATAAGTATAAGACTGTTTATAGTGAATATCAATGTCAGAGTAGTTGAAACTGTCTCCATCTAATAACTGGGTTCAATACTGCTCTGGCATTAAGTTATCTCGAAGAGATACTATTACAAGTAGTGAGTGCGACCAGGAGGGGAAGTTGGATTAATCGGAACACGGCACCCGATTACGTGTACTCGTACGGTAGTTATCTAAGACACATAGCTATAATTCTCGTCCCACCTTCCTCGGCGGCTGCAGCGTTGCTGTCTTCATTTCCCCAAAAGCATCCATTCCGGACTAGATTCCATAATCCATCAAGCTGAACGCTGTTGAGCCGAGATGATCCTTGACTTACCACCCGATATACTACAGTACATCGCTACTAAGTTCGATTCGGTCGTCGACCTCAACGCTCTCGTTCAGACATGCACCTATGCCTACCAGGTGCTCAACCCACATGTCTACCAACACGACAGCCGATACGGCGGAAGCACGGCATTATTCTGGGCCGCAGTTGAAGGGCGTGGAGCCACAGCGCAGAAGTCGCTCGCAGCCCATCGTGCAGTGCGGTCAGCACGAGCGACGCAAACTATCGCTGAACAAGCCCTCTTTGCAGCGGCAGACAACGGCCATCCCGCAATAGTGCGACTGCTGCTCGCTGTGGAGGGCGTCGACGTGGACGCGAGGATCAACCCAGTATCCGGAGAGACGCCCCTCATGCGCGCGGCAAAGTCGGGGCACGGCGAGGTGGTTGACATACTCCTGGCGACGCAGCGCGCGGATGTGAATGCACGGGATCAATGGGGCTTCCGGCCGCTGTTGCGGGCCGCGGCGGGACCGCATGAGGCAGTAGTCAAGCGGCTGCTGGCTGCCCCTGGTGTTGATCCGAACATCTGCGATCAGGATGGGTGGACGGCTCTGACCTGGGCGGCGAAACATGGCCATGCGGCCCTAGTAGAGTTGCTGCTAGCCCACAGGGTCGATCCGCAGCCAAAGGACGATGCAGGCAACTCGCCATTATTCCAAGCGATTCTGGCCGGGCACGAGGAGGTAGTGGATATACTGCTGAGTTCGAGAGCAGTCGATATAGAAGCAACGGATGATGACGCGCGGACTGCCCTTACGATGGCTGCGTGGTCCGGTCATGCAGGCATAGTGCAGCAGCTGCTAGCCGCGGGGGCCAGTGCGGATATCAAGGATGCGTGGGGAGAGACGCCCTTGTCCAAAGCTGTGCAGGGAGGATGGGTTGAAGTGGTCAAGATTCTGCTGGCCACAGAGACGGTGGATCGTAACTCTCGGGATGTGGACGGACGGACGCCCCTATCCCGGGCGGCTGAGGATGGGTATTTGGAAGTGGTTGAGTTATTGCTCGCGGCGGGGGCGGACCGGGAGATAGCAGATAATGAAGGTAAAATTCCTCTCCAGTGGGCGGAAGAGTATGGGAATGAAATATTAGCCGATATACTACGAGATTAGGGTTGGTTTATAATTGCTTGCAGCTTTCTCCAAAATTATGCCACAATCCCTGTCCTGCATGTCTGCGCATTTATTTGCGACTATATTCCCGGTGTACCTTTGCAGTGAAAACTCTTGTTGAGGCTCCTCGAGATCGACGGAGACAGTTCTACGGCGAGTAAGGATCATATCTGCAGCTGTGACCTATATTAGCCAGGAATCTCCCTATGGGTACAACTCAAGGGGATGCTAACAGTCTCGTCCGGCAGCAAGTGCCAGGTATTATCAGTAGATTTAAACTTATAAGTCTTCTCCCTGTGGCATAGTAATATATAAATGTCAGTATTCGGTAAATATTGAACCTAATTTCCTATTATCCTGTGCAGAGTGGGAGACTAAGTGTTATTCTACTAGGCGAATTCCTCTTATAGGGAAATTCTTACCCAGTACAGTGCTCTGTAGATTTAATTTCCTAAAAATAGATAAGTCTAAATGACCTCGATTATGAGAAGCTGTTATCGGGATCTAGTTGCTGTTTCAGTTCTTGGTCTCCGTCCACACCTGTAATGACATACCCGTAGTGGCATATATATACTAGCATACATATACTAGCACATATATACTAGCACACATATACTAGCACACATATACTGGCATACTTGTACATATACTAGCACACACGGTGCTGATAGGGAATTCTTTATATGGCTCTCCCCTCTGTCGTCTCCCTTGCGCAAATCACCCCACTAAGATCTCCCTGAACAATGCACCTGCAGCCAATTAGACGCAGAGAACAGAGTGCAAGGATACAAACAGTCCCGAGGTTAATTAGCCAGCTCAACCACCTGGATTAACCTGGCCCATGCAAGGTTATCTTTCATAATGCCAGGTGAGCCAATCGTCGTCCTACAACACGCACAAAGCAGCTGATCCACTTCTGGGTCAGTGCCACAAGTGAACCACAGAGGACAAAGGGTGCACCGCCCTGGCATTCAAGGCGGTTTGTATTTGTTTTAATTCTTTGAGATTGCCGAGACGGAAACTTACTTTGAGTCTAATCTGTACCTGCATTAGCAGTCTAGCTACTGCATACAGAGTGATAATCCAATAAAAAAAATGTTAGGAGGTAGGAAAACTCAAACTGGGCAGAAATTCACGCAAGTAGATTATACCTCTCAGCAGAAAATCATAAAAGGAACCTCCTCCCCCTCCCCCCCCAACTAATGATTATCAACTGCTTGGTTTCAGGTCATTATTTAGGACCTGCCTACCCTTTAATAACTAGTAATATAATTAGCTACTAAAATATAAAAGTTCTAGTTTTTATATAATAGGTAGTAATAAGTTATAATACCTACAGTTACTATATTAATACTATATACTTCGGGTGTGGTGGGCGCCAAAAAGTGCATTCAGCTTCACAAGGAAACGAGGACCAGACCAATGGGATCCCATGTGCCAAGTCGGCAATTTTCTAAGTTCTATATTTAGATACCACGGAGTAATTGCTCCGATTTTCATTGTTTGGGACTTTGAGAATTGTAAACCGTTATGCGCATGGCCTGCAAAAATCCTTGCCTTCCTATGAATGTGAGTACCGTAAAGATGATACGGGGCTCTCAGTCACTGATTCGGTACCAATTTAGATGGAACAAACACCTGTTACTACCCTCAATCTCTCATGTTCTTCCTTCGCTCTGATGGAGCCCCCAAGACCGTCCATTCCTATCCTCCATCTACAGCCCCCTTCCGTGGACTTCATTGAGAACCGCCTTCAAGGATACCATCCGGCGTTTGCGATGCCACCGTCTCAATACAATCCTGATCTCGGCATCTTCGTCATTTGCCAACAGCAAGCGTGTCCAGCGTCAGCACCGCTGGCCCCGACCAACATAGTGTCGACAGAGGATGCTATAAACGCAACACCAACGGCCATGACCTACATGGCCTCCCCTAGGCCGCTGGCTGAGCCCACCGCTGTATTGAAGTTTTGGGATTCGTTTTTCAATCGAGCCATGGAGCAGTTCAAATCCACGCACCCTGAAGAACCAAAGGAAATCGCCAACAAATGCTGCGGCATACGCGACAAAAGCGATTGGACCACTGTATTCGACCAACTTGAGGCAGCACAGCAGAACTATTGCAAGGTTGACAAGGGAGCCAAAGCTAGGCTCAGGAAAGTATATAGGAATTTTGCTGATCGTTTCGCGAAACCTCTACTGGGCGCGTCCAAGTTTGTACCGAACATCGACTACGTCACGCCAGTATTGGGAATCGTCCAGATCCTTCTCGAGGTGCGCTCAGATTCTCCAAGCCACCCATTGCTTTCCTATCTCTTACCAGAAATATTGATGCCAGGCGTTCAAAATCGCTTCCGAGGCACGCACGGAATTTGTTAACGCCTTTGACGGCATCGATATGAAATTTCAATTGGTGGAAATGTCTCTTGAACTGTTTACAGAGGACCAAAATATTGACAAGGCTTCGACAAATCTAATTGCCGCTGTTTTTTACGCTATTGAGTGCGCCATCGATTTCTTTCTCAAAAGCACTTGTAAGTGTCCCACGTTTTAGTCGTAAAGCCTTTCCAAAACGTCGCTTTTAAGATAATGTTGGGCAGGGAAGAAAGGCTTCTCGGCTACTACTCAAGGGAAAGAGCACCAAAAAGTTCTGAGAGATGCACTAAATGACATTCAATCTAAGAGTGCAACTCTCATGGAACAAACTGAGATGTCCGACAAGTACGCAATGAGGAGCGACGTCAGGCAAGTACTGGACCGTAAGCCACAAAATTACACCCATGCCAAAAGAAGAGACTGCTCAGTAGAAGTCAGGAACATCTCAAGGGAATTCCAAACTTGAAAGAATAAGCGATAAACAAGATCAACTCCTTCTCGAGCAGAAGCAAAATTATCAAGTCCAGAGCCACTACACACTCAACCAAATGAACAAGCTATTCACCGAATTTGAGAAAAATTTGGCAAACAAAATTCAAAGCAGTTAGTTGAGATATTAATATCCATATTCTCTTTCAAAGATCTTAACATCCCTTGGCAGGTGTCGAGCATTTGATTTACGAGCGTTCTCGGCCGTCGTCGCCCTACCCCGCGGCAAGTTCGACATTTTCTCAACAGTACATCAACCCACAAGGCCTTTTGAACTGGATAGACATACCAGACCTGATGTCTCGTGACATAGATTACATCGACAAGAAAAGATATCTGCATGTCTCGGTAGACGAGCAGGCTCGCGCCGAACAAATCATCCAGTGCAGTCAGTTCAAGGAATGGCTGGTATCTCCTACTTCAGCACAACTCCTTGTGCACGGAAACTACACCACTGAAAGAGACTTCTCTGGGCTCTCTCTCTTCTGTACATCATTCGCCGGTGCCCTTGCTGCGAGGGCTCCTAGGTTCCTCCGCGTCATTTTCTTCTGCGGGCATCATAAAGACCCTTTCGAGGATGACTTTACTGGGGGCCGTGCCATAATCGAGAGCTTCATCCGCCAACTTCTCTATCAGCATGATTTTGATGTTCTGGCACCAGCTTCCTTAGTGAGTGAGGACTCCATCCGTCGTGGTGACATCAAGGAACTGTGCACTCTGTTCAAATGGCTTGTCCACCAGCTCCCTCAAGACGTTGTTTTGGTCTGCATCATTGATGGCATAGTATTCTATGAGAGGGATTTGTTTAAACTTTCTATGGGGCTTGTTTTGGTGGAAATTTTGAAGATGTCGAACGAACGAAGCACCCAAGCCGTTGTCAAAGTCTTGATCAAAAGTCCCACAAGAACTACAGAGGTCCGGAAACCGCTCCAAGACGACTTCATTCTTTCTATGGAAGCAATGCCTCGTGCTGAAATGGTTGCTAGCAGATCAAGGCTGGAACGGCAGCTCGGGGAGGGATTTGATAATATTCCAGAGGATGCAGAGCAGTCACGACGATATTAGTCGCAGAACGATATGAAGCGCCCGAACTACCTATATTCTGGGTCCAAAGCTTAACAAAGCCCCTATTTCAATTTTCTATGGGGAATTTGACTCCTAAGTAGCTAAATTTAAATGACTCTAAACTATTGTTGAAAAGACTATAACTTAGGTGCAGACATTCGCTAGGCGGCCACGTGACTCCCCGCGTCCGAGCCCCGGAATGGGGAAGTCGCCGCCCGACGGCACGTGTGAGCTACCTCGGCACCGGGCCCTGCAACCGAGTCTTGTCTGTCGCAAACCACCTGGAGCTTCTGGAGCTTCACCAACCACGGCAGTTTCTGCTGCTTTTGCATTGACAGTTGTCCGGTTCAATTGCGGTGCTCATGATTGATTTATCCGCACCATGGCTCCCCGACGAAATGCGCAATCCGTTCCCGCGGAGGTGTCCCTCGTCCACCTCAAGAACTGCTTCGTGAACCTCCCCGCGTCGCTAGTCTCCTTGTTGGTCAACGTCAATACAGTGAGTACATGGCCCACGAACTTACCAGTTGCTCGCCGGGTTGCTTACTTAGTTCCTAGGCTGTGCAAAATGTCATCGTCGAGCTCAGTTTCCGAGATACTTCGTCTGGCGCAGCGTCGCCGCGGTCCGTATACGTGGGGTGGACGGGCATGCCGAGCAAGAGGAGGACGGCGTCGCTTGTCGGACGCGATGGTATCAGCAGCATGAGGGGTTCGTCGCGCGACCAGGATGTCCAATTGATCGAGCTCGACGCGACACTGGCGAAGACTCTGGGCCTGTCTGAGGGTCAAAGAGTCACGGCCACCGTCCACTTCGACCCCCCGTTGGCGCATACCATCAACGTCGAACCTCTCACCCCCGACGACTGGGAGATCATCGAACTGCATGCGACCTTCCTCGAGCTGAACCTTCTTCAACAAATACGAGCGCTACCGAATCCATCCTACAAAGCTCCCGACGGCACCCTTGTTGCGCCTCATCCGCTCACCCTACATCTCTCTCCGACCTCGACAGCGAGTATCCGAGTAGTGTCGCTGGACCCAGCGCCGCCAGCTGATGCTCCTTTTGCGAAAATATCCCCCGACGCAGAAGTCATTGTGGCACCAAAGACAAGAGCAAAATCCTCGTCAAGCACGGGCGACCATCGGAGCGTCGCGAGCACGTCAAAGTCAAAACGAAGTGGTACGAGCACCGTGCGGAGGAAAAGTGCGCGGGAAGACCGAAAGCCCGCCATGTTTCTACGCGGTCTGGATAGGTCAGCGTGCGATGAGTATTTCGACGATGAGCCGGCAACTCAAGACTTCAGCGTATGGGTCGACCGGGATCTTCTCTTTTCCAACGCCTTCAGGGGAGTCAACTACGTGGTTGTGGATATTATAAAGCCTGCTGGCATTCAACAGCCACAGCCTGAGGATGCTACCGCGCCAGCTGCCACCAATGCCTCGACCAAGATTATTGCCAACCTCCGATCGTGGATCGATCCCCCTAACAGCCAAACAGTTGCACTCTCGTCGCCTCTTTGCGCGACGCTCGGTTGTGTCGGCCTTGTTGGTGGTGTTGTGAAGCTACAAGCTGCATCGCCGCAACTTACCCGGGGCGCCGTTCAGGGGGTGAAAGTCTTCCCCTTTGCAGCCAACGCCAAAGCGACGGAAGGTCTCAAGTTTGGCGGGGAGTCGAAGGCTGAGAAAGAGGAGTCGGCAAAGAGGTTCCGTCAGATATACTCTGCAACTAGGACTTCGGAAGGTCTTCTGCAAGGGCCGCTGACCGATGGGTCTGTCATTGGGGTTTTCGACGGCCTCGACGCTCCTCAAGGCTGGGAAGGCGGAATTGTGAAGTTCACGTATAGCTCGGAGGCTGCAGCTCAGGAGCAGAGCAAAGATGCTCTCAACTGGATATTAGGTCTTGATGCCAAGATACCTGTCGAATTTCAGCCTCCTACACCACGCCCATCTTGGATGTCTGAGTCTGACTCGTTCGAGCGACTTCCCGTGAACGACGCCCTCCTCGTCGGGATCGACTCTCTTCTCGACAACCTCCAATCGCAGCTTGCACACATGTCATCAGTCCTGCTGACGGGAGGGATGGGGTCTGGAAAGACGTCAATATCAAAGTATCTCGCACAGAGACTTCGGGAAGAGACTCTGTTCTACACTGTCTACTTCCCATGCAGAAAGCTTGTCACTGATGAGACTAGAATCTCAACTATCAAGGAGACTCTAGGACGTCTTTTCATGTCTGCGAGCTGGGGCGCAAGGCTCAACGGCCGAGCGGTGGTCGTTCTGGACGATATAGACAAGCTTTGCCCGGTCGAAACAGAGCTTCAGGTTGGCAACGACAACGGAAGAAGCCGACAAATCAGCGAGACCATCTGCTCGATCATACGGCAGTACTGCACCAGAGATAGCGGTGTTGTAGTCCTTGCCACTGCTGAAGGCAAGGACTCCCTAAACGGCGTGATAGTCAGTGGTCACGTTGTCCGCGAAATCGTCGAGCTCAAGGCTCCTGATAAAGAGGGCCGACGGAGAGTCATGGAGTCCCTGGTCAACCAAGATGCCATCACGGAAGAAGATGTCCCCTTTCACGACAGTGATCTGGACAGTCGACCGCAGACGGCAGATGGCAGCACAGGAGGCGACGAGAGCAATGCTTGGATGGATGGCGTCAGCCAAACCAGCCGAGAATATTCATCATCTAAGGCTACCGGCTTCATCTTGGACTCGGACCTCGACTTTCTTGATATTGCCGGCTCTACCGATGGGTATATGCCAGGGGATTTGACCGTCCTTGTCTCACGAGCTCGGAATGAGGCCATTATCCGCTCAATCGGGGAGTCGAGCAGCTCGGACACAGCACCCGTTCGTCTGAGCCGCGTTGACTTTGACAAAGCTCTGAAGGGCTTCACACCCGCATCTCTTCGAAACGTCTCTCTGCAGAGCTCTTCGACTAGCTTTAAGTCCATCGGCGGCCTCCAAGAAACGCGCAAGGTGCTGCTTGAGACGCTCGAGTACCCAACTAAGTACGCGCCCATATTCGCCCAATGCCCTCTGCGACTACGCTCAGGTCTGCTCCTGTACGGATATCCAGGATGTGGCAAGACTCTCCTGGCTAGTGCCGTAGCCGGAGAGTGCGGGCTGAACTTCATCAGCGTCAAAGGCCCTGAAATCTTGAACAAGTACATCGGTGCCTCGGAGAAGAGCGTTCGAGACTTGTTTGACCGAGCGCAGGCAGCGAAGCCTTGCGTGCTTTTCTTCGATGAGTTTGACTCCATCGCCCCCAAGCGAGGTCACGACTCAACCGGTGTTACGGATCGTGTAGTCAACCAACTGCTGACCCAGATGGACGGAGCCGAAGGACTGTCAGGCGTCTATGTCCTCGCAGCAACATCTCGCCCTGACCTCATCGACCCTGCGTTGCTGCGTCCTGGCCGTCTTGACAAGTCCCTGCTCTGCGACATGCCCGCTCTTGAGGACCGTGTCGATATCATCAAGGCGCTCTTCCAAAAGGTTCGCTTAGCAGATGAGCTGACCGCCTCAGACGAGCCCCTGACCGACATCGCCCGCCGCACTGAGGGTTTCTCGGGCGCCGATCTGCAGGCACTTGTCTCCAACGCCCAGCTCGAGGCCATCCACGATGTGCTGGATGTCGACGGCCCGGTGACAGCATCGTCCCGCCGTCCCAATGGTACTGGTTCCGCGGCAAAGCCCAGCACTACGACACCCAGCTTCGTTCAGTTCCGCTACGGTGAGGCAGAGCTTCCGACATCCTCCACCACGCCACAAAGTCGGTCCGCCGCCCTCGTCGAGAACGCATCTATCCTTTCAAAACTTGAGGAGATCAAAGTCGCCCGCAAGCGCGCCAAGGAGGCACAACGCGGAGTCTCTGTCGCGAATGCACAATCCAAGCCTGAGGTTACGGAGCATCGAGAAGTGGTCATTGGCTGGGGTCACTTGATCAAGGCATTGGATAACACTCGGGCTAGTATTAGCTCCGAGGAGAAAGCGAGACTACAGAGGATCTATACGGAGTTTGTGGTGGGCAGGAGTGGTCAGATGAAGGACGGTCAGGGGAGCATGGAGATTGGAGGGCGAAGCAGCCTAATGTAAAATGCCATGTCTATATGTAGAGGTATGTAAATATGCATATATGGAAGGGAAATAGATTCTAGGCGTTACTTTTGGGACTTTCATCTCATCATCATTTTGCCGGTAAACCCGCCATTTCAAATATGGCTAGAGTTAGCCCCCTTCTGCCCATCGATTATCTTGGTCATAGTGTCCAGAATGGTCGCATGGAGGCTTCCCCGGGCGGCCACCAAGCCCCTATTCCGGTTGAGATCCCTCCCAGCGCCAAAGTCCATCTCATTACCATCCAAGTCCGTCACCTTGCCGCCGAGTTCAGTCAAGATGAGTTGCGCTCCGGCGTGATCCCACACATACATCCGGGACTTGCTGCTTGCGGGAATGCGGAACTGCACATCGCCGCCGCCCACGATGAGAGCTGCGTATCGGATGTGAGAGGACCAGATCTCCGTGTTGGGGAAGCGGGCACCGTTCTGTGATGCGAGTTGCCCGATGACATCGTGGCGGCAGGACGTGCCGTAGGCACAGTCGACGATGTGCAACGAGGAAGAGAGCGATGAGGGAGCCTCCAAGGGGCTGAGAGGGCGAGCAGGTAGGAGGCCTGTGGCTGTCATGGTGCGGATTGTAGAGCCTTGCCCGCGTACGGCTGTGAGCATAATACCCAAACCGTCCTTGTCAACTGAAGTCTCCTCAACGCGACCAGTCTCGAGGTTCAGATTCGGACAGCCCAGAACACCAACAACTTCCCGACCATCCTGGATCAACGCCAGCGATACAGCATACTGCTGACCCTTGATAAACGTAGCAGTCCCATCAATAGGATCCATGACCCAGAATCTCCCCTGCGGGCCTCCCATCCCCTTGCCCCCAAGATCAATCAGCTGCAACATCTCCTCCACCGACGCAGGCTTCTTCAGCGGCTTGCCTCCATCCTCGGGATCAGCCACATCCGCCGCCGACGAGACCAGCTCAAACACGCGCTCCCGCAACGCAGCATCCGCCCGAAGCGCCGCTGAGTCCTCCTCGCCTAGGAACGCGTCTTCTGGAAAGGCCTCGCGTAAGGCGCTGATGAGCAGGGCCTGGGCGGCGAAGTCGCCGACGGTGACGGGCGAGGCGTCCGCTTTGGTGATTTCGCTAACGCTGGAGAGGACGGCTTTGGTGAGGATTGAGGCGCGCAGGACGGCGAGCTCGGCCAGTTGGCGCTCACGAGCGAAAGGGGCTGTCATTGCGTAGAGTAGAGGTCTTGACTGTTGGCTGCGGGGTTTGCTGGTCGTTTGGAGAGTTCCCGAGAAGATGGCTTGATGTGATGTTTGCTGTATTCACAGTAGCCTGGAAGACAATATATGCAGAATTTTCAACGTTCTTCGGGCCAGAGCTCGCTTCTTATACGTTAGTGTCAAGGTGAGGCTGTCTCAGTTGTGGATGGCCTCTCACCGAAGTTTGAGGCGATGGTCCAACTTTCTCCACATGACATGCAGATGCGCTCTCACGTGAACAAACCAGTATTAAATCAACTTCAGCCCTTGAAAAATTAAGTAGGCTCTCAATCTAGCAGAGATATTTGCGACCATTTTCGCTTGAACGATTGCGCTCCTAGGCCTCTAGGTTCTGAGTGTCATCTCTGCCCACAGGCTGAACCTGCCAAAGCTTAACCAAGAAATATTCGTTTCGCACCTTCAGTCTCAACTCCTTGCATTTCATGCCACAGCTAATTTCCATCGACCCGTTGACTGGGATTACAGAATGTTCGTCACCCACAGGGTTTTTGGCCTCATATTCAGACATCCGCCTCACCTTGAAGAGGAGTATGCTCGACGATGATTTGGTCAAGTACTCAACCTTCAAAGTCATATTGGACAGCTGAAGAGACCAAGTATTCCCTTTGCCAACGTGGTTCCACCCAGAAGTCTCGCGCAAACTTGTGAGCGCTATGTTTGGTAGTGAGGTCGATCGTCTGGTGGTATCGAGCACTGAGCCTGAGTTCTTTATAAGTTGTTCTGACAACACTTCCTTCTGGGAAGTTTGCTGATTTGCTGGTCCTGATACATTCGACTCCTTGTCTTTAAGCTCCATCATATTTGCCGTCGAGTTATTCCTCCGACCGTTGGGAACAGTCGTACTACCGCTATCGGGTTCGTCATTCTGATTTGCGTTCGATTCGGCCCGTGACGAAACCCTCACCACCGAGAGGATACTACCCGCATTGCTTGAAATAGTGCTCTCTGGAGGGTAAATAGAAGGTATGGTGCGCAGAAGGAGGTTCACCCTATCTACGATGCGGTACTCCAAATCTGTGACAAACCCCTTCTGAAACTCCGACATCCGAGTCGCTGGAAGCCGCCAACTTGGATATATCCTCCCATGTGTCTTTGGAGTTTGATACCCTCTGATTAGGGTCAAGAAGGCATTGCACAAATAGCAAGCATCTTTGTGCGAGACGATGATTCGAGGCGGGTTCTGAGTCGCATGTTCCTCAAGATACCAGACGAGCTGTATCTCAGCATGTATCCTTAGCTCTTCCAATATCTGCAAATTTTTTTTGAATTCTTCCCTGGGATTTTTCGGTCTTCTTCCTAATTCCTTCAGTGTTTTCTCTTTCCAATTTACCTTCTGGGAGCCTGCGATTTTATCCAACGTTGCTTCAAAATCCGGGAGAGGATCTGGAATCACCAGAGGAGTGAAGGCCGATGAGTCCAGCGTCACCAAAAGAACCGATGCTTGCCTCAACACGCTATATTTTCCGGCAAATCTCACCAAGTTGTAGGCATACGTCTTATACTGAGCCAGCTTTTTAATAGTATCGAAAAGTGCAGCTCGAGAGTTTGGGCGCATATTCGGTTTCTTCACACAGCCTAGGGCTTGGAAGATAACCTTGACATTAGGCACTTTCGAAAGATCATATGCCCGCTCGACGATTTTCGAGCAGGGGTCTTCTTGTGTTGAGATATTCGACCGATCAGCGCTTCGACAATCTTTCAAGGCCTTGATGAGATCCTCTGAATAGTGTCTTAGGTCCTCGTTTTCAACTCCCTCCATCTGCGAAACTTTACCTAGAGCCTGTTCAAGAATCGGAGGCTTGTCTTTTTCGTTAGTTTTGCGAGATCGTTGAAGAATACAAACGCGGCACATGGAGATAACCTGAGCAAAGACCTTGGCCTTAACATCGGTCGAAGAATCTATTGCGAGTGATAAGTATACATTGCGAAGTCTCATAATGCGTTTCGGTTTTTTTTTTTCTCTTACAAGACTGGTCATCCCTCAGCAGTTCAAATATGGTGTCGAATCCCGTTTTAACAGAGTCAAGATGCTTGGATTCCCCAACTTTCCAAGCGTTGGCTGCCACGAGAACTTCCAAGCGCTGTCCATCCTCCTGGAGGCAGACCGCAGAGACATTATTTGGATCCCGATCAATATTGGAGAAATAGGCTAGAATGCGAGCCAACTGCTTTTCGTCTTCGATGCTTAATGTTCTGGACGTCTTGCGGGTGCGCGATGTTTCTATAATTGGGTTCGACCGAGGCAGCGATTGCACTTCGCCCAGTGCATGTAGGAGTGCGATGCGCTCGGCATACTCAATCCCTGTCGCGTCAGGGGATAGGTCCGCCATTCTGAGAGCATAGGTAAATATCGCTGAGAGGTTTTCCTCGACGGGATAGGCTCTGCTTTATAACCACCCTCTCAGCCCCTCGCCGCGGAGGCCGACCATCTGCAGCGTTCCAAAGTGCATTTTCTGCAGTCATTCTGCCGTATCCAGTGGATCTCTTGCATCTGCGAGTTGGAGAGTGACCAACCGTATCTCACCTGCGGGAGGCCGACCATGGTCAAGTTCTGGGCTGTCAACGTTCAGCGCCCAATAAACGGCCCAACAGTGGCAGACAAAGGCCAATAAAAATCACGAAGGAGCAGGCACTCGAACAGTCAACCAGGCAATCTAACACTAGTTGAGACAGTCAACTAAATCTCAGTCCTAGGTACAGCGGCATGCCATGGGCTTGGTCTGGGTGTATCATCTTTATTATATCATCATGTGTCTAACGAGCTGGGAGTGCTCAAGTCTCCTCCCTTGGCTCGACTGCAGCGCTTCTTCCACCCAAATGCGTATAAACAAATCATCTCTAATGGCGGGGGCCCTTTAGTCCGCTCAATGCCCTTTGACGGTCCATCGTCATGCCAAATCAAAATACCCTTTCAAGGCCGTTACCCCCAAAAAAGCTTCATCTACAAAGGCCGGTCCCACTATGACAGGATTCCTTGCTCAACTGAGAGGACCTTCCTGTCTCTGAAATGCATGCAAACCGTACTCCGAAAGTATTGTAAAAGGCCAATAGAGAAAACAAAGAAGTAGTGAAAAGAACAAAAAATCATGCGTAGAAGTCACACTTGTGTGAACATCTTCGTACTTTTGACAGCCGGATTTCGCAAACCCCCCGATCCGGTTGGGGTAACTCCTCAACTCGTCCTATACCATGCAATCCGGGTATGATCTCGAAGAAAAGGCCCTTATCGTCGTTTTGGCGAAGAGCATGCAAGCAAATGTTCCGAACGCCAGAAAATGCAGTCACAGTGTGCCAGAGCCGTCACGTGGGTT
The DNA here is from genome assembly GCA_012184525.1 of Xenoacremonium recifei. Taxonomy (NCBI): domain Eukaryota; kingdom Fungi; phylum Ascomycota; class Sordariomycetes; order Hypocreales; family Nectriaceae; genus Xenoacremonium; species Xenoacremonium recifei. Next base: position 426,744 of record WOFQ01000011.1, on the reverse strand, counting down.
GTCAAATGAAGTAAAGGTTGTGTGTTTCGAGTGAGATTCTCCAAGTGGACGGTAGAAACTCACAGATCAGGCTCCGTTAGTCTTCGCTGAGCCCGATTCCGCCTGGTCCTTGTCCTTTTGTTGTCGGGTAGCGAGAGCTCGATACATCCCACTAAGGCGCTCCCCAGTGATGCTCTTACTTGTGTCCTCTACGGGCCACAAAGCTGCCAGGAAATCCCTGCCGTCAATGTTAGCTGCTTTGTCCTCATGACGATTCGCGACCAGGAAAACTTACCAAAAGTTCTTCTTCAAATCTTCATCGGCAGCGGTCGCAGCAAGCTTTTTATCAAGGAATGTACCGATAGCAACAAGTTCGGTGCCAAAGATATTAGCTCGCTCCTTGCTTGACTTGATCTTGTCCTTGGTGGTCCCCAAGATTCTCTCGAAGTTCTTGTGGACTGGTCTCAACAAATACCACATCATGGCATCGTTGTCTTGCTCCCGTTGGTCTCTGTCATCTTCGATACGTCGAAGCTCATCGAGTCGCCGCAGGGCCCTGGCTCGGCGATCGTCTTGGGGTCGTGGCTCCCGATGAGGGCTACGCTCACGCTCACGATCTTCACGATGCCTGTCGTGGCGACGATGGTGGTCGTCACGGTCGCGATGCCGATGCTCCGAGCGTCTATCATCCCGTCGGTCATCACGTCGGTCATCACGTCGATCCTCACGACGACTATCGCGCCGGTCTTCGCGTCGGTCACTTCGGCGATCGTCCCGGCGATCGTCTCGGCGGTCCTCCCGGCGGTCATCCCGACGATCGTCACGACGCTCATGTCGGCGCTCCTCGCGTCTATCGTCACGTCTATCGTCACGTCTATCCTCATCGCGATGCCGTCGCTTCTCGGTTCGCTCGCGGTCATCTCCATGGTTACCAGAGCGGCGATGTTCGTCCACACGGCGGTACTTGGGACTGCGGCTATCCTCATGGGATGCTTGCTTCCGCTTGAAGTCCGGTCGAGGAGTGCCTCGCTCCTCTCCGTGTAGGTGGGAGTGGTGGTGCTCGCCATGGCCATGTTCCCTCTCCCTTTCCCTGTCGCGATGCTTCTTAATCGCCGGCTGCGCGGGGGAAGAGTTGCCACTGGCTCGGTTCCCATTCGTGAGATGTTGGTGTTTCTTGTTGTTGCGATGGTGGTTCTCGACGGCTCTTTGAACGTTACGGTCAGTAGAATGCTTCGACTGCAGTACCGACAGCAGATATTCGGATCGACGGACGAGGTGAACGGCACCAGGTGCTTTCATCTTGTCGTTGCCCTTGCTTCGTTCCTCTTTCTTCTCAACACGGTGTTCCTCCAGGAAGAACTTGTCGCCCATGTCAAGATCAGGGTCGTCACGAATTTGCACCCAAGCGCCAAATCCATGTCTGTCGATACCGACAAGAAGCATGGCGTCTTCTTTCGCGCCCCAGGGACAAGAGTAATGTGCCGACTTGGTAGCATCGGGAAGGCGGAATGATCGCCATTCGGTATGGCTTCGAATCGCCTGCCGCAGGAGCGCCAACTGTTTGGGTCGCTCGATCGCTGTCTCAGCGTTGACTTTCTTCAGCTCGCCAAAGTCTATGAGGACGGCTTTCCGATCCTTCTTGGTTAATGATTTGCCCATCTTCTTTTCTTCTTCAACGAGCTTGACATTGTTGTCCTCGACAGCTTGCGAAGCCGCTTGAATAAAGTCATTAAGGACAGACTTGACGAAGTCTTCGTCCCGTTCGCCTAGCTTCGCTTCTTGGATAATATCCTTGGCTCGGTCGTCCATCGAACCGAAGCGGAAGTAAGCTTTGATAAGATTGCGCTGCTCCTTTTCAGATAGCGGTCGCTTGGGGTCGGCAAGTAAGGCTCGTTGCTCCTCTTCTTCCTGCTGCTGTTCCCTCTGTCGCTTCTTCAGGCGATCTGCACGATCCGTTTCCCTGTTGCGATTTTTCATTGTGGCTCTCCGAGGCGCGCTTTCTGCGGCGACCTTAGCCAGATAAGCTTCATGCTGATTCTTCTCTTCCTCGGCTTTGATCTCAGCGAGTTTCTCTGCTGGAATGATATCGTCCCAGTCGAGATTGATGTCATCCACTTTGACATCAGTAATCTGCATGAAGTTGTCCCAGTCGATGCCGCCACTGCTGAGGTTGATCTTGTCATCGACCTTGGTCTTGGTGACTTCAGCGTTCTCAAGGATGGAATCAATATCAAGTTGCTCCAATCGTTGTTGGTTGCCGCTTTGCTCGAACATCTTGGACGAACGCATCTTCAGAACCATTTGAATATCTTCAGATGTAGAGGGTCCATCAATCTTGAGGCCCTTCTTGTTGAGTTCTTCCTTGAACGCCGCTTTGCCATCATCAGTGACACCGGCCTGTATAGTAAGGTACTCCAAGAGAAGCTTGTTGCGAGCACGTTCCAGGACTTCTTCCTCAACGGTCTCCTTGGACACGAGGCGGTAGATGTTGACAGGTCGCTTTTGGCCGATACGATGAGCTCTGGCCATGGCTTGCAAGTCTGCCTGGGGGTTCCAGTCGGAGTCAAAGATAATGACGGTGTCGGCAGTCATCAGGTTGATGCCTAATCCACCGGCTCGGGTTGATAAAAGGAAGCAGAAATCTTCGCTGTCTTCCGCATTGAAGTGGTTAATGGCCATACGTCGGGGACCTGCAGCAATGGTACCGTCCAGTCTCTGGAACTTGTAGCCTCTTAATGAAAGGTAGTCTCCCAGGATGTCGAGCATTTTGACCATCTGGCTGAAGATAAGAACTCGGTGGCCATCCTTCTTCAGCTTCGACAAGAGTTGATCAATCAACATCATCTTACCACTGCTCGCAATGAGTCCCTTGATCTGGTCCTCTCTTCGCGTGCTGCCGCCCAAGACTCGCTCTTCAGCGCCCGGGAACATGTATGGATGATTGCTGACCTTCTTCAGTTCCATCATGATATTGAGCAGCGAGTTCTTGTGGCCATTGGTGGCGTCGCATAGAGCAGTGTAGTTACGTGTCAGAATGTTCTTGTAGTAGTCCAGTTGGACATCGGACAACTCCACTCGAATGATCTTCTCAGTCTTTGGAGGAAGATCAGACTCAACCGTTTCTTTGGTTCGTCGTAGAATGTAGGGCGCGATGGCCTTGTGAAGCTGCTGAAGCTTTTCCTGAGCATCAGCGGCGGATAGGGAATCCAAGTCTTCATCGATGTCGACTTTTCCGGGATTCAGGAAATCAAGCAGGGCAGAAAGCTCAGCCAGGTTATTTTGGATCGGTGTTCCCGTGATCAGCATCTTGCAAGGAATTCCAAAGCCAACTAGGCGTTGATACAGCTGGGATTCGCGATTCTTGAGTCGATGGGCTTCATCGACAGCAAGCGCCTGCCACTTGATAGACTGAAGAAACTGCCAGTCCTGAAGAATAAACTCGTAGGAGGTGACCAGGACGTTGAACTTGGGCTTCTTTGGGTTACCGTCAACAATAAGCTCATTCTCGCGAATGATTTTGCGGGCTTCCTCTGGGCCCAGGTACACAACATAGTTCAGGTCTGGAGACCAAGTGTTGAAGGTATCGCACCAAGCTGGAATGACACTGAGGGGAGCGACTACCAGCCATGGGCCCTCTTGACGACGGGCATTGCGCAACCAGCTCAGGAAGGAGACTGTCTGAACGGTTTTGCCGAGACCCATTTCGTCAGCCAGAATGACATTGTTGCCTCGGCACCAGTTGAGGCACAAGAAGTTGAGACCTCGAAGCTGGAAATTGCGAAGCTCACCACCTTGGATGTAATCAGGCTGCTTCTCCAACTTGGTCATTCTAGAGCGAGTGTCGAGGTTGGCCTCCTTCCGGTCCGACGACCAGGATCGCACTGCTCGATCCAGATATTGGTCAATCTTGTCTTGGAACGCGGTGCTGATGTCGGCGGCTGCCTCCCAGGTGCACTCTTCGTAGGTGAGGCCCTTCCACTTGACATAGTATTCATCACCTTCCTCGCCATCTCGCACGGCAACAACTCTCTCAACCTTGGTATAGTCTTCGAAGGCCTCTTCATCTCGCTCGCGGTCGAGGAAGAACTGCTCCTTAGTCTCGGGGGGGACGTCGTCACCGAAGCGAATGTCGAGTTCTTGGTCGACATACTTTCGGAAGTAGTTCTCGACCTTTCGGAAGCCGCGCATGTTTCGTAGCTCTTCGATCGTCTCCCATGTATCATGCATGTGAGATTTGCCTTGCCACTTGATGAAGTACTCAAAGTCGTGGCGGCTAGAGTCCCAGGTCAGGGTCAAGCCATCCTTCAATCGATGTCGGACAACTTTCTCGACGTATGGCGAATCATCAACGTAGTCAGCAACGTAAGAGGCTTCAATGATATCGTCCTCGTCTTCCTCTTCAACATCGCTCTCTTCGTAAGCGCCTTGCTGGACTTGAGCGGCACGTCTGCTTGACCACCGCTTCTCCGCGTATACAAGGTCAGGTTGTGCTTCTCGTTGCAGTCGAGCCTTCTTCTGTTGGCTCTTAGCCCGGGCTCCGCCATAGTTATCCGAGTCAGAATCCGAATCGTTGGTCGAGGCTCGCAGAGTAGGGGTTCCGATCTTCGAGGCTGCATTATAGGGTCAGTGGTCTGGCAAGCAAGACGAAGGTGGTCAGAGGGAATATTGGATAACCTACAAGTTCGGGAAGATTCCACGCGTCGCCGTTTGGCACCACGCTGGCGGCTTGCGGGAGTTACATCTGAGTCTGAATCTTCAGATTCGACCTGAGAATGATGTTAGCGAAAATACTACGATTTAGTGATGATGTCTGCGCGTACAATTTTGCGTTGTTCACGTGGTCGCGTCTGCAGCGTATTGTCAGTCTCAACAGTGGCACGAGGTGAAAATTTTTCATTGCTTACACTGCGCCGGAGTCCATATAGCTCTGGGTTTGCCTTGATGTACTCATCCTCGGCGATGGGTGCTTTCCGCTTGGGAGCGCGGTTCGAGTCGGGTGAGCTGGCACGTTCTTCAATAACGTCACCATTCTGAGATGGCACACTCTCCTCCATGTCGAAGTCGGCATCTTCGGAAGCATTGTCATCACTGGCTTCATCGCTCTCCGACATATGCTGATCGTTGTCGATATCGTTAGAGATGGGATCCGCGTCTATTGATGGCGACGGTGATGAGTTGTGCGCAGAGTGATCGTGGGTTTCGAAGGAGTCAGCGTCGGTGGTATTGACGCCGTTGTTGAGCATCGGATTGGTTTCATCGTCCGGCGACAGGTGACCGTTCGAAGGACCACCTAGGATCGGGGTGGACATCATCTTGAAGTTGCCGGACGCTGCCTGCTGTAGTTCGCGACGACATTAGCCTTTGCTCCTTTGCAGTAGCGGTGGGAAGACATGTGAGGGATTATCGGGCAGCGGCGACTCAGGCGACCCAAGGGCATCACCGAAATAAGCCAGAGAGGCAGCAGACGATGAAACTGGGCAGCCTGTCGCATCCCGCATGAGGGTGGTGATGGGAAGGCTGAAGAACAGAGACACCGCAATTGGGGTGGCCTGAGGCTCACGGAGGGCAGACTCGAGTGGCAGACGTGTCTGCATCATCGAGGAGCATCGTTTCCATCAAAAACAAGCACAATATGGCGCAGGAATAGCCCTTGGGCGCCAGCATCGCGAAGGAGGCGGCCGGAGTCGAGGCTGGTTCGACGATATGTGACCAGGCGGCAGACCCATGGCCGCGGCAGCAGTAGAGGGCAGAACGGGGGGACGTGGCAACTTACAAGTCATTAATGAATGACGTCCAGGCCGCGAAGAGCATCTGTGAGTGACGGAAAGCAGCTTCGGAGGTCCTGTGCGGAATCGGAGGACGAACGGCGGTTCGTGGTTGAGGGTTGACGAGGACGGGCGGAATGTCACAAAATGCACGGTGGAGAGAGGCAGGAAAGAATTGGGATGCGCGGGAGATGGTCCGAAAGCACGGGCGCACCTTGCCTTATCAGGCCAGGCTGGTTTAGTGGGGTCACGTGACGGTACCGGCCACCGGGGAATCCTGAGCTCAAAGTGAGGTGAGAAAACGCGAGGCGAGAAAAAAGTGAAAAAAGGATCCTCAGTGTTGGTCTTGTTTGTCTGGCACTTATATTGCTGTTTATTTTGAATGGTCACGCGAGCATCGCGTTGGCTGGGAAAACATGAGGCTCAGATTTTGGAGATCGATCATCGGCGCTGTAAGTCCAGTACCCTGTAGCCGATAACCTCCTCGAGGATAACCTCGGGTTACCAAAAGTAAATCTGTGTATCGCCTTGCTTGTCTGCGGCTTATTTGGTGTTTCTATGCTCTCTATTGGTTGGGCGACATCTTTGTGTTTGCATGTTCAACCTTCTGAGGCTATGACAGTTATCCTGGGGAGATTCTCGTCTCAAGGCGGCCGACTTGAATCATCCCGAAAGTGAGAACACATTCAACAAAGGGTTTAATTTTCAACAATGTCCTCAAATACATGCACAAGACACCTTATCCAACGGGCTTGCAAACGGGCCGCATCTGTCACCGTCTTGTGCAACTGAAGGCAGCAGGCATCGCATGCCGTTATCCATAAGCTCGGATCCCTCCTTCCAAGGTTGTCGAGGCTTGTGGAGGTGCTGCAGACAAAACGTCATGGTTAGAGCCCACAGCAGATCAGGTAGCTATTGTCAGACTCGAGGGTGCCGTTCCGCAGCGACCCGGGCGAGGCGGTACATGGCTCCAGCCACAGCCCTAACAGCGCCTCAGCCTCAGCCATGGGCGCTCACTCTCAGTGTCCCGTCTCCCCCACCGCCCTGGCCCCGCCAGCAAAGCGGACGATTCACGAGGCGGGAAAAATTGATGACCACACACCGCGCGACAGAACGTCTCTCTACCGTGCTCTTTGCCCCCTACAAATTAATTTTCGCCCTGCGAAGCTTCGTGTCGTCAAGCCTTCGTCTTTGCGCACGCGAGAGCTGACTTTGCGTCCCTTTGGGCTGGACGGCGCAGACGACCTGTTCCACTTCCCAGCTTTTTCCTTCCATTTCAAAAAAAATTCCCAAGCCCCACCATCGTGCCCTGAATTGATTCTGTGGCCTCGTCGCGATCGCAATCATGGCGGACAAGCTCACTCGGTACGTTGAGGAGGACCTCGCCATCTCGTGCCAGCTGTTGAGACAGTCACTAACGCGTCACCAGTATCGCTATCGTCAACAGCGACAAGGTTCGTTCTATCCCGACCCCTCCCTTTGACAGCTCCCCGACGATGCTCAAAACCTACTACCCCGCCATCCCCACGATGTTGATGCCCGGAGGCTGACTGAATTTTCCATGATGATAGTGTCGACCCCGGAAATGTCGCCAAGAATGCAAGAAATCTTGCCCTGTCGTTCGAAGTGGCAAGCTTTGCATTGAAGTCACCCCCGAGTCGCGCCTGGCCTTCATCTCCGAGTCGCTCTGTATCGGTTGCGGTATCTGCCCGAAGAAGTGCCCCTTCGACGCCATCACCATCATCAACCTGCCCACCAACCTCGAGAGCCAGGTCACCCATCGATATGGCCCCAACAGCTTCAAGTTGCATCGTTTGCCTATGCCCCGTCCCGGTCAGGTGCTTGGTCTCGTCGGAACCAACGGTATTGGCAAGAGTACCGCTCTGAAGATTCTCTCGGGAAAGCTCAAGCCCAACCTGGGCCGACACGCCAACCCCCCGGATTGGGAGGATGTCATCAAGTACTTCCGTGGTTCTGAGCTCCAGAGTAAGTCACAGACACCGCTACTGATTATGAGCCTTGATGACTAACACTGCATAGACTACTTCACCAAGTTGTTGGAAGATGACCTGAAGGCTGTTGTCAAGCCTCAGTATGTCGACCAGATCCCCAAGGCCGTCCGAGGCCCCAAGAAGAGTGTGCGCCACCTCATCGAGAGCCGTGCATCATTGGGCAACATGGAGGAGATCGCCAACGTTCTGGAGCTCAACCACATCATGGACCGAGACGTCAACCTCCTGTCCGGTGGTGAGCTCCAGCGTTTCGCCATTGGAACTGTCTGCGTCCAGAAGGCCGATGTGTACATGTTTGATGAGCCGTCGTCCTATCTCGATGTCAAGCAGCGTCTGAGCGCTGCCATGGTCATTCGATCTCTCCTCCGCGACAACGACTACATCATCGTTGTTGAGCACGATTTGTCAGTCCTTGACTACCTCTCTGACTACATCTGTGTCCTCTACGGAAAGCCCGCCATCTATGGTGTCGTCACCCTCCCCTACTCCGTCCGTGAGGGTATCAACATTTTCCTCGACGGCCACATCCCCACTGAGAACTTGCGATTCCGTGATGAGTCCCTGACTTTCAGAATCGCTGAGGGAGCTGATGACTATGCTATTGATAAGTCTCGCGCCTTCAAGTACCCTAAGATGGAGAAGGCGCTTGGCTCCTTCAATCTCCGCATTGATGCTGGCGATTTCACCGACTCCGAGATCATTGTCATGATGGGTGAGAACGGTACTGGAAAGACGACGTTCTGTCGTCTGCTTGCTGGTGCCCTCAAGCCCGATGGCAAGGGCCAGGTCCCGGACATGCGAATTAGCATGAAGCCTCAGACCATCACCCCCAAGTTTGAGGGTACCGTCCGCCAGCTCTTCTTCAAGAAGATCAAGCAGGCCTTCCTCTCTCCCCAGTTCCAGACCGATGTTGTCAAGCCCCTCAAACTTGACGACTTCATCGACCAGGAAGTCAAGAACCTGTCTGGTGGTGAATTGCAGCGTGTCGCCATTGTCCTGTCGCTCGGTATGCCCGCCGATATCTACGTCATTGACGAGCCCTCTGCCTACCTCGATTCCGAGCAGCGTATCATTGCCTCTCGTGTTATCAAGCGATTCATCATGCACTCCAAGAAGACCGCTTTCGTCGTCGAGCACGATTTCATTATGGCTACTTACCTTGCTGACCGCGTCATTGTCTTTGACGGCCAGCCCGGTATCGACGCTCACGCCAACAAGCCCGAGTCTCTTCTCACTGGCTGCAACACCTTCTTGAAGAACCTGGACGTCACCTTCCGTCGTGATCCTACTAACTACCGCCCCCGTATCAACAAGAACGGCTCGCAGCTCGACCAGGAGCAGAAGCTGAGCGGCAACTACGTAAGTCTATTGCTCTATGCATTTTTAAATTTTTTACTAACACCAGTGCGATAGTTCTTCCTGGAAGAAGGCCCGGATAAGAGCTGAGGGCGTCCCTAAGGACACCTCTGCTCCCCACTATAATGCATCACCCGGCGTTTGGGGCGTTCAAAATCACCATGGGAATTCGCTGAGGCAGCGGAAGAGCGGCGGGCTCACCGGGATTCTGGGTATAGAGAAGGAGCACGGCGCCGGCGAGGACGACGATGCAGATGGCTAACAGCGGCGACGACAGTCTATCCCCTGCTGTCTGGTCCTACGATGGTACGAGCTTCACCGGAGTCACTTTTGTCTGGGCACTCTTTCTTGATTTTCTGTAATTTGCTTTTTTGAAATTTCGTCTCTCGTGGTCGTATTGGCTAGGTGAGATGGCGGTGAAGCTCGGACTCGTAGATTGAGGGACAGCGGATCAAGCAGGATGACTGTCGTCGGGGTTTCCTATCCTCGCGGGAGACTCGTCAGATTTATCTTGGCTGCTAGTTGCATAGTTCAATATTTAAAATTGTATCGTCAACTATTACTTGTTCATCTAAACATGTGACTGAGCTGGTATCTCTAGCATAACTAGAAAGTCTTTGAAGCAGAGCAACACCGGATGTGAGCACGTGACAATCAAAGACGCATTTACAAATTGATGACTTTTCTAATTTTATTCCTCCCTGAGATATGTCTACTGTCTACAGTCCTGTAGGTACAAATTGTTTGGGAGTGATGAGAATGTAAAGAAGATGAAGCAAAGGTCGTAGCTGCGGGGAATTGTGAACATACTAAAGACAAAGATAATAACGACTGCCAACCTCAAGGCGGAAGACGAATCTCTCCCGTGCCATTGGCAGAGCAAAAGAAAAGCAAAAAGGTATATAGGGGGGAAGGTAGGTAAGGTAGGTACGCCGAAGAAGCCTGTACTCAAAGGGGTGTCATCTCGCCCAACATACTAACAGCGGTCTTGGCGATGTCACGACGTACTCAGGGAAACAAGAAGCCTCGATAATCGAATCGACTAGAGCCCTCTTAATCCTCCTCGATCTCGCCCTCTTCGCTACCGGAATGGACATCCTTGGCTGGAACTTCTGCAGGAGGTGTCTTGTTGCGGTGTCGCGGAGGCGTACGCTCACGGGATCTTTCTCTTCGTGGGCGCTGTTTCGAGGGTTAGTTATCAGAGTGGGTGGGGGGTATGCTTTTGGGGGCCTTGCCTTGGACTCTCGAGAATCTCTGCGGGTGTAATCGTCTTCATCATCAGGGCGGCGCCGTCGAGAACCCGACGGACGCTCATCTCCATAAGGGAGTTCATCGTACGAACCTCGATCCGTGCGGCGACGATACAGTCTCTCGCGTTCCTCCTCACGGTCTCTGCGCTCGCGGTCGTAATAGCTATCATCGTCACGACGGGAGCGAGAGGGTCGATCATAGTCGCGATCCCGGTCCCTGTCCCGTTCGCGTTCACGGTCACGGTCTCGGTCCCGATCACGCTCACGATCGCGCTCGCGGCGGGGTGGCGGGGATAGACGTCCGCGCTCGGACGTGAGTAGGTTCTCTGCCATGGTAGACTTGCGATGATTGCGCTCGCGCTCTGCAATAGCTTTACGTCGGTCTGCTTCATATGCGTCCGGTTCGGGGCTGCGACTGCGTCGACCAGTACGTCCACTGCTTCGATGAGATCGCTCACCTCTGGATCGGTCTCTCTCCCGGCGATGAAGGTCTCGCTCGCTGGAACCATGATCACGCCGACGATGGCTGCGGTCTGCTTCCTCTTCCTTATCTCGAAGACGACGCATGTACTTGTCGAAGGCGCTTCGCCGAGCTTCCTCGGAGCTGACGGCCCGGAACTCATCTGAATTCAGTAGTCGAGGGCGTACCTTTTCATAAGTGTCTCCAACGCTGATAGGGGGGTCTAGCCGCTTGATGAATGCACGCAGGTCTTCGACTGCTCGCCGTTGTTGCCGTTCCGATTGTCTGTCGTCATCGCGCTTGTTGGACGAACGCTTCTCGCGGAGCTGAGAACAATGGTAAGTATGCGTCGTGGGGCGATCTCGAAAGACGAGGCAACTTACTCGGTCGAAGATGAGTTTCAAGATATCACGAGTCATGTTAGCAGTCCGTCGATCATCCTTCATAATGGATAGGAACTCCTCAAAATCGCTCGAAGGCGTGAGATCAAATCGCTTGTCCTGTAGAAATTGTTAGTGGGTTTCAAATATCTTGGCTCGTCCGAATTTACCTCAAGGACATCAATAACGTCGTTTCGAGGACCACGTAGGCCACGCTCCTCCTCCTCAACCACGTCCCAGAATAGTTCTTGAGGCGTTGAGCCATTCTGGCCAGCCATGTTGGTGTATCGCTCGTCATTCTCGATCAAAGGAACGATTTGCTGCCATTTAGTGCCAGCATTGATCTTTCCATCCTTGCGGAGCTCACTGAGGAGAGTCTTGAATGCATCTCGGTTCTTGCGTTCCTTGCGGAACTTCTTGTTCTTCTCCTGTTGCTTGGTGTCGTTGAACGTGCGCTCCAAGGCCTTCATGTGATTCTGAAATGCCGTCAAGATATCAAACTTGCTCAGGGTCTTGTACTTCTCATCACTCTGGAATGGTGGGGTGGTTGAAATGATACCTTGGGCATCCGCCCAGCGAGTATAAGGCTCCAGATTGAGCTTCGGCAGGAGATCGATGAGTCCGTCCATGGCGCTCTTTCGCGTCGTGGTCTGTTGCTCTGCGTGGGCCTTCTTGAGGCTGATGATGTACTCCTCGAACAACTGGCGACGCTCATTCTCATCATTAGTGGACCGGAAGATGGTCTCACCTTCGATCATGGGTCGAGCAGTCTTCCAACGCGTATAGTGCGTGATCTCCGGGTGTCTTTTGAGCATGGTCTCAAAGTCAGCGCGAAGCTTGGTCATTCTCTCCTTGGCGCGTTCCTTGTCCTGGATGACTACATCTTGGCAATACTTCTCGAAACATGCTCTTCTATCCTTGGCATCCTTAATGGCACGCCACTGGGGGTCTCGGGCAGCGGCTCGGATGGTCTGCTCCCAGCTCCAGTCAGGCTGCACTCCGCTGCGCTTGAGCAGCTTGATGAAGGCGGCCTCGGCCTCCTCCAGCGTCGCATACTCGGGATCGTTGCTGGCAGGGACGAACGCCTGCACCTTTGGGTCTGTACCATATGTGAGCTGACGGGTCTCGGGCATTGGTTCACGGTAATCGCGGTCACGATCCCGATCACGGTCACGATCACGGTCACGATCGCGTGGCTGGTCGTAGGAACCGCCTGGGTATCCGCCGGGAGTATATGGTGTCGCTGAAGCGGGAGTAGGGGGCTCGCTGGTCGCTCCCAGAGCACTCTTATAAGCCTCGGGCATCTCCCAGGAGCTCTGCTTTGTCTCGGTGTTGTACCAGTACTTGCGACCGCCCTCCGCAGTGTACTCCTTCCACGGCTGGTTCGCGAGAGCGCGCTGAAAGCATCACGTTAGCAATCCGTGATTGTGCCCGACTTGCAGGATCGAAAAATACCTCGGCCGCCGTCATCATATCCTCCGGCTTCGTCCATTGCGTCACCTTCGTCGTGGCGTTGTAGTAGTAGGCGCGTCCATCAGGCGTGCGGTGTTCCTGCCAGGCCGAGGCAGGCTGCCCATAGGGAGCACCGAAGCCGTTCATGACGTTGACTCGCACGTCGTGAGGAGGCGTTCCTAGTAGATACGTTGATAATCCAGCGATGCGACTCGGATGAAGAAATTTGCCAATGAAGCGAGTTGTTGTTGAAGGAAGAGCAATCGGGCAACGCGACGAGCAAGCGCAGCTGCTGAAATGGAAGGAAGGCTGAGATTTGCAGGCGGTTAATCAACTTTTGGCGCACGGACCAGGTGGGAGGGCGGTGATGTCGGGGATATGCAATTAACCAGCTCGCTGCAGCCAGCCGCCACGTTCTCGGTGATCACACGCTGTAAATCAGCCACTCAGGGGCGGCCACTCACCGTCGTAATTAATGACAGCCAGCCTTTGCTTACCTTATTCACAACGCATTGTCCCCAACGGCTGGACCGGGAAACTCGATCTTCTTTCATTGAGCTTTGTTTTGTTCGATTTCATAACTCCACAGCCACGGTCCAATGAGGCGATAGCGTCGTGTCGCTGGCATCATGTCTGAATCCGAGGTCGTGACCACGGGCGACCTCACCACCATTAACATGTTCAGCCCGGATCCGTCCACCGACTTTGCGGAACAGTCACAGCTCACATACTTGGTTCCAGCTGAGACTAATCTGGACTTGGACAAGGCATTCAAAGATCTGGAACCCGGGAAACCCATTCTTGATTCTATAAAACAGAGGGAAACATTGTTCTTTGGTGCGCGCTCTCGCAATTCTATCAGATCTCGTCACTTACAACTCCGTAGATGAGACAGTCGACGTGCTTCTCATTTTGAGAGCTCCATGGACAGATGAACAGACTCTTCGCTCTCATCTCAGTAGACTCGTTATTTCCCTGGAGGCGCACGTTGTAAACGGCGTGTCTGCAAATCGGGACAGCTCCCAAGCATCCGACCTCATTTTCTCAGGCAAGGTTGAAGATGTTGACGACCCCTTCATTGTTGTCGACGAGGAAGATAGCGACGGAGAGGATGAATCAGGACAAAAGCTTTACGCTGTATGGAAACTATCCGTGTTTCTCACCCGTCCACGTATGCGCCTTCACAAACCAACCGTCGTCTTCTCTGCGTCAGCTGCCCTGAAGCCCGAGGTGCCACCCGACTTTACTGTCCGAGGGACTGGGTATCTTCAGAGTGGCGTGCCATCGAGTTTCAACCTGCTCGAGCCCTTCAGCACCGATTCTGCTCTCCATGGAGCGAAGCCACGGCTTTCCGCCTTGCGAGTGTCGCGAGTAGCCCCTGTGACGCGCCAACACGACCTCATGCAGCACATACGAGCACTCCAGCATCTGGAAGTACCCGTATTCCCCGTCATCCACACCAGGATACGCTTCTCCAGACCAAACACGTCGCCTTCAAGTTCCGCAGTCATTGCCCTCCTTGAAGTCGACTTCACCGCATACTTTGACTGCGAGGTGATGCTTGCTAAGATCGACATGAAAATCGCAGACGGGAGTGTTGAGAGCCTCAATGACGAAGCCGGCATGCAACTACCTCTCAGCTGCGTTTCCCACGATCACATAACGTTCCTCTACCGCATTGCGCCCCGCGAGCTGGACTTCACGCCCAAGAACCCAACCCGCGATCTCGACATCACCATCCACGCCACCGCCCTTGTCGAGCCTGGTATCTGCACCCCGAAACTGTCCATGTCCTGGACCACCAACCTCGACTTCACCACCCCCGTCAACCCCGGCTTCGGCCCAACAACCGGCTCCGGCATCCAGCGCTCCCACAAGCCCTCTCAGCTCTCCATCACCGGCCAGGCGGTGCACCCTCTCAAATCCCCCTCGGTTACGCGCCCAGACGCTCTACCGGCCCTCGAAGCCGCCACCCAGACCGAGGCTGCACTCCCAGAGCTTGGCATCACCATGACCTTCAGCGGACCGTCGGACCCCGTGCACCCTGGCGACGTCTTCTCCTGGATGGTCTACATCGTCAACCGCGCCACCGAGAAGCACGCTCGACCGCCCCGTAAGTTGGCGCTGGTCGCGGTGCCGAAGCGGCGGCGTAACGAGGTCCGCATGATGCGGCCCCCTTCGACTGGTCGGCGACGGCGTGGGGAGAAGGAGATATCGGATGCGGTTCTAGATGAGAACGTGCTTCACGCCATGCAGAAGAGCTCGCTGGTGGATTCGACTGATGTGGTCTGCCTTAGTGCAGATACTCGAGTTGGACCACTGGCGCCAGGGGCTTGCCATGTGGTAGAACTGCAATTCCTTGCTCTCCAGGCGGGACTTGTAGGCTTGGAGGCCATTCGAGTAGTTGACCTCGGGTCACAAGAGCACGTCGACATTAGGGAGTTGCCTACGATGATTGTAGAACCACTAGCAACATGAAGATGAGTTGAAAATATCATATTTTCATTACATTTTAATGCAAATCATGCATCGTATCATGTCATAGCCCATACAATGCTAAACCAGGTTGAAATGCTAACAAACGCCGCCTGATGCGATGCTGCCCCTATGGAATGCGCCTGATCTATACCTGCCCTACATGCTTCTAAAGCACATCATTTCACAGATCATCAAATTCATTATCCCATCCCAAACGTTGGTAGATGGATATCTTCTCGGCGGGTGGTTCATTCTGCAGGTTCTCTGTGTCCGGGACCGTCCTTGACTTCAACTTGACAGGTGTCGCGAAAACTTCATTGTCTCTTGAGGTGAAGCTCAACCGCCTCTGCTCCTTGGTTGCGCTTGCCGGTATGATTACCTGTTCAGCCGATACAGTCCTCCGTTCCATGAGTGGCGACGGCGGAATCATGAAGTCATTGTTAGCTGGACGGCGGAGGAAGTCGGATGTTCTGGTCGACTTTGTCGGTGTACTCCCAATTCTTTCGGCAGAAGATGGAAACGTGTCCCGATAGCCAGTGCGAATGCTGGTAGATGGGACCATGGACGGAACACTAGATGGAGGAATCACTTCCTCGGTACTCAGGATCGGGATATCAGAAGGCGACTCCGGCCTCGTAGCGAAGACATCTTTAAAGCGATTATTTGCCGGTGTTGCCTTTACCTGGACTGTTGTGCCTAGTGAACTTCGCCCGGGTTTCCTCACTTCTGAATAGAAGGTTAGCCTCTTGATAGGGTTTGTTCAGTATCTGTGATCACTCACTCTTCATCGAAAGTCCTGTCGACACACGACGCTGATCTGCCTCGGCCATCGCCTTGCCAACAACCTCACGATTCGGTTTTCTAAGAGCAGAGATCGCATCCTTAAGCTCTGCTTCAACAAGAGCCTTCTTAGTAGCCTTTGACTCCAGCAGGTTTGAAACGCTGTTGCTTCGCGAGAGAGAACCGCTCCTTTTTAGGACCGAGTCTGATTCTCCTTTAACCATGCTCTTCAGTACTGCTGGCTCACTGCCCTCCCTCTTGATTCCAGGTACGGAGGTCGTCGTAGCGGAGCGCATTAGAGCAATCATGTTACTAGGACCTCTCGACATGCTGCGGCGGCTTTGTTCAGTGGACAAGGCCCTCTGCAATGTACGAGGGCCTTTGCTCGGGGTAGGTCGTTTGGTTGCTGCTCCGGGCTTCTGATCACGTTTGCTGGATGAGTGCTTTTGGCTTCGCGATTTGGAGGACTTCAAAATGACGGGCCCGCCGAATTTCCTGTTGATAGAGTCACAAAGTTCGGGCAACCGTGCCGAGAAGCTGCCATGATTAGCTTTGCTTGATGGGTTCGCAGGGGTACACTCACAATGGTACGATGACATCAACACAGAAGTCTTTCAGTGGTTCCGAAGACGCCTTTTGAGATTGCCCATCTTCTGGATTGCGAGAAATTTGTGAATCCTCAAGCAAAATTTGTTCATCAGATGCTGTTGATTGCCAAATGGTAAGTCGATCGGCATGCACATCGACCAGAACAGGGAGGTTGTGCTTGTTTCGTTTCTTCGGCGGAGGGGGCGGCATCTGTTCCTGAGACTCTAGCCCGGGTAGCACTGGTAGCTGGCTCTCTTCTCCATCTTCCGAAACTCTAAGGGGCTCCAATGCAAGAATTTCGAGGATGAGGATCATCTGAAGTTGGGTCTCTCTCGTTCGGAGCATAGACGTCAAGGACCTGATCTGCGCAGGTGGTACAGTCGGCTCGTCATCTTTCAACTCGGGTTTGTTGGTGTTCCACCATAGCTTGATATGGTCCTCCTCGTACGGATAGAGACCGTCCTTGCCCAACTTCATCTTTCTTGCCCGTCGTTTTCGTTTTCTGCCTTCATCGGAGGTTTCGACTATGGTCTTCATCTTCGATATTATCTCCGGGACGGTCTCGCGATACTTTTTGTCGATTTGAACTGTTGTTAAAACAAGAGTTTTCAAGAAATCTATCAGATCACCGATATCCAAGATGGATTCCAGATCCATGTGGAATGCTGAACGTGCTCGAGACAGAGGTCCTTTAGCAAAATACGCCAGCGAGCCCTATGAAATTAGCCATCTCTATTTGCAGTATATAGTCAAGTCTGTAACGCACCATTGACTTATACAAAGCTTCAGAATATTGTGTCCTGACATTGTCAAAAATGTCCTCGGCCGTCTGTTTCGGGGGCGAGTCCGTATTCGCGGGCGCCTCTGTAGCCAATGTTGGTGCAGGCGTCTTCTCTTTGGCTGCGAAATCGACACGGGAGGACTCTTCATGTTCCAGAGCCGAGGACGGCTGATCCCCAACAACAGTGTTTGTCTCAGCCGAGGTTACTCGCTTGGTGACATCCTCAAATGTCGATATGGACTGTGACCTGGCACGCTTCTGAACCATGGACTGGATTGCCTCAATGGCAGCCCGCTTCTGTTTGGACTCCCTGTGTAACTCCCGAATCGGAGCAGCAGGGCTGCTTTGGCGTACTGGATCTTGTCGAGGGGCAGGCCTTAGCCGTTCCTTACACAGAACCGTGGCATGGCTCGCCAGCTCCTCTAAATCAACCCAAGATCCTAATCGACATACAACATAAAGATTGTTTGTCTGCCTTTCGAGCGCGTAGACAGTTCGAGTCGAGTCGTTGCGGGCAAGTAGAACAACAGGAACAGATCCCATCCGGCTTTCCAAATCGAGGATTTTGACGTGACACTCATAGAACCGGCTTCGTGAAAGATCGGATTGAGAAGCGTCAAAGTCAATACATGACAGAGAAAGGTGCTGGCGAGGAAGCACCATTAAGGGATGCAAGACGCGGGGCTGGACATGGAGGTTTGGCGGGTGTGGCTGAAGATGGTCAGATTTAGCTTGGAGAGACGCGAACGAGGAATGAGATCCTGACCTTCAGTGCAATGGAGGGCTTCAGTAAGTGATCCATCGCGCCAGAATCAGACCTCTTCCTCTTGTGTCCTTTTGCCGAGTCGAGGACATCGGAGCGGATTGGGTTGTCCTCGGAGCTGGGAGTTAGGATTCTCGACCGGGACCGTTGACGCGACGCGCCGGTCTCGAGTCGTCCCCGCGAGGACATGGAAGGTGAAGAGCTTATTGATGAGAGATCGACATAATATAAAGATGAGAAAACAAGCAACAGCTATTGGTAATGGAGCTGTTGGATATACAACTGAAGAGACTATACAGATAGTAAGGGTACAGACGACGTCGAGGAGAGCGCGGATGCAGTGCAAGGAATTGGCGGTCCAAGGGCGGGAGTCAATAAACGCGTCTGCCGGTGACGTATGGGGAAGGAGCTCCAGACGCGCAGCGCGCCTTCCACTGTTTAGCCGCTGGAACGTCCCCAACGTCCACTATAACCCGCTATAACTCGCTATAGGGCTGCTATATCCTGCTATATCCTGTTATAGCCCGCTATAGCTCTATAACGCAACTCGCTATAGCGCGGGGTAGCTCCCTCAAGCTCCCTCAAGCTCCTTCAACTGAGTTACGCTCATCAATAGGGAGCCCAAGACACGATAAAATGACCTGTTACGGGATGGTATATAGCCATTGGATTCCTTTTGGTAACCAATGTAAGAAGCAATCGCTCAGAAAATACTTGCAATTGCGAATATTCGTTCGTTCCCTTACCTTAGTGTGGAAGGTGCCACACAGCTTGATCCTCACTGGAAGGGAGGCTGAAAGTCATTTAAACTACAGCACACCTCGCAACTCCAGCTTCAACACTCAAATTTTCACGATCTCAACACAAGACATCAGATCACCAGCTCTATCTCACCGATTTCGACGGCGCGGCTTTGGTGAGTGCCGGACTTCGTACTGATCTACGTTGAGCATCAGTCTAATGCACCTTGAGCCGTTTCTGTCACAAACATCCTAGAGTTGGTTAGCAAGCCGACTAACACGTAGATCCAAGCAACATCTCCAACGATCATCCCAGCATCACCAACCCCCCTTGGATCAACAACGACGTCAACATCAACGCCCGCCCCCTGAGGGCCAACGGCCGGATCTTTTGTCAAGCTTTTCCGTACCAACGCGCGCTGAGGATATCGTCCTCAACGTGGCCCGCAGGCCGTCCAATCCGCATTATCGGATCGTCGAGGATTAATCTTAGCGTCGATCACTGATTGCATCACAAGGCTCCGGATACTGATCTGCGCGCAAGTTTGCCATGATCGAAATCTGCACTTGCGCATCTCGACGTGTCAAATCGCGCTCCTGCTCCTCGTCAGTAGCAGCCAGCGCTCTGCCGATCCCCATGGAGCTTCTGCGGTGTGGCTGGCATAGCTGCTCCTCAACTGCCGCTTGGCGTTGCTAGCTGGAAGGTGAAGCTGTCAAGAGCTCTGGACTAGGCCACCGTTACAGCCTCGATCCCTGCAAGTACCTGGCAGTACCGGTTTGTACTTGTGCCTCGTCAAGAAAACGGGCATCTCTTCAAGCAGCATGCACACCGAGGATCATGCCCAGAATCGAGACTTGACGACTGCAGATGGGACCAAACGGGACCACGCCGGCTTTACCTGTGGATATACGGAGTAGCGGCATAGCGGCTCGCCAACCCGCTCAACTGCCGCAGATGGCCAGACGTCGCGGGACTCATCGCTGCCTCGGCACGGGTGCTGTGCGATTTTGGGCCATCGCCGGGCGTCAACTCTGCTGAGTGTTCTGGACTCAACTGGAGATGGGGAGAGGCGAGAAGAGACTGCAAAGCACGGACAGGCTGTCGTGGGGGCCAAAGGAGCGCTGAGGTCGCAATAGGCTTCTGCTCGCTTCTCAGTGTTGGTAACGACACGTCGGGTTTTGTTGGTTCAGAGCCCCGAGTCCCCTGCTGGGGTTGTGACAGGCTGCACAACAACCCTGACTCGTTTTCGCTGCAGCGGTCCCAACAACCTGAATAGCACCTCAACCTTTCGGGTTCGCTGTACGGCGAGTTGCGGTTGTCCTCGCTGCATATGACCTGACCACCACCACCATTTCTTTACACGCCCCGTCATAGCGGTGGCAAGCTGCTGTTCAGCCGCTGGAGGGCCAGTCCAGGTCGCATCGGCGTAGACTGTCAAGCTGAGCAAAGCTTGCGAAAGGAAGGCCAAGTGCCGTAGCGAGGGGTGGTCTGGACTCTCACCAGCAGAGAACTCTACAAGACACCTCAGCCGCGCCGAACCCCCGGTTCGTCCCAGGCAGCCAGCGTCTGCTCCAGCACAGCGAAGACAGACCTGTCATAATCGTCACTAACCGAACTCCGCCGCCAGTGCAACCCTCCGAGCCGGCGCGGATTCCGCTCTCGGTGCAGGCACGCAGGGTGACATCGCAAGGCCCATTCCGTCCGTCTGTTCGTTCGCACTCGCTCACACCGCAGCGTTGCATCCCCTGATCCCCCAGCCGGACGCAAGCAGGCGGGCGGGCCAGGCCAGCCAGCCGCTGTCATGGATAATGAGATGTGACTATCTTCAGCAGTCCAGCTCGTGAGGGGTAGAGATGGGAAGCAAGCTAGAGGGAGCTCTCTCTCTCTCCGTCTCCCCCGGCGCCGCCGATCTTGCTTTGGCTCGCTCGCTGTCTCTCTCCCCTCGCCTCCCACCGCCCGGCCTTTGCCCGCTGTCTGCCCGAGTCGCAGCCAGCGCCTCGAAGCGGCCACGGGTTAGGGCCTCGGGCCGCCCGGGGTCTAGGCTTGCAGCCAGGATGCTGCCCCGATCGGTCTGGGTGCAGCCCGTCTGGGATAGACTTTCTCGCGCGCGCTTCCCTATCGGGAGGTCTAGATTCTGCGAATGGAATGTGGAGGCGGGAGCCTCTGCGAGGACAACTGGACGGTGTTCGCTGAGGGCAGCGCCGCTTCCACGCTGTCGGTGACGCGTGACAACCAGAGGCAAGCGAGCAACCTCTCCACACTCTGGGGGAGGCCTTGCGAGGCTTGTCCTGGCGGGCGACAGTTGTCACCCGTTGGTATGCGGCTATGCTTGCGGCCATTGTTCGTTGTCCTGCTCCCGTCTGGTCTACCGTCTTTGGCTCAGACACTCAACCGCCCGAAACACCACATGGCTTCCGCACGGCCGCGGTACTTACAGTACTTGCGGTGGAGTCTGTGCTGGCTGGAATTCAACACCACCAGGGCCTGGCCAGAGCCTTGAATGTGTGAGCTTCGTCAACGCCTGATGTGATCGATCAAGCCATCCTCCACCAACGCCCATCACCAATCACTATGACATCACCTGTCTCAACTGCCCACCTGACATGCACAAGGATGCAGTAGTTACTCTTGGAAGATTTTGATGTGAATGGTTGTGTTATTTTTTCATTTCATAATGTTCGGTATAGATCAACGTCTAATGTACCAGATCTCCCCCCCATCTGGAGACCTTCCCCCTCATCATCATGCCCCCCGGTTCCCTGATATACCAAGCTCTCCAGATCTCGCCTCCAATAAATCCAATAAGCTTCAGACATGTCGTGTATTATAGGAAAAGAATCCCCAAGCGCCTCCCTTGTCCGCCATTGGACCGAGCCACCTGGCGGATGCGTTGATCTCCATGATGCCACTTCCTTTTGTTTTTCCCTCCTGTACGCGCTCCGTGTTCTTCCCACTCAGCCGTAGCGCCGGTAATTCCATTACATTAGGGTATGAATTCGTGAGATATTTAGACCAAAAAAAAAAATAATAACTCTTGATTTGTTTGCGTTGACGATTACATCGCCTACATCAAGAAAATCGCCTGTTTATGATACAGTGCCCGAGACCGGGTGTAGTGGAAAATCGCTGTAAATGCATGAATATTATTTCGCTGTCTCCGAATCATCGTTCGTGGGAGCGGGGTATAGAGAGAATGCATCTTCGGGCAAGGGCCAATGAATGCCTTCACCTCTCGACATGAGCAAAGTTGGAGGGTGTCATGTTCATGAACTGAGATTGCCTCGAATGCTGGCTCGGCGAAGATCTTGCCGACATGGAAGAATCTGACCAGTTGTATTCAGCATTGCCACCCGAGTATCCAAAGTACGCAGGGCCCATTGGCGGCGCTGGTGCGAAGGACGGTGTCTGGGGCTGGCTGGCACAGCTGTTGGCAATATAGTTGGGTACGTTCGATGCCATGCTAGGCATCTCAAAGTCGGTAGGGAAACCGCCAAGGCCGGGGGTCACCAAAGGCTCATCGGGGATGGCCATATCGTATGCAGAGTCAAGAGCAAACATGTTCTCCATGATGCCAGGTGTAGTAGGGGGGGTACGGAGAGTAGGGTCGTGCATGACAACGAGCTCTGACGGGAACTTCTCGTTTCCTGACAGAGAAGATGGTGTGACTTCGCAAAGACCGTTCTGGGTCGTTGAGACGATAGGCGTGTTGGGGGTTGGTGGGGCGACGGTGTTGGTTACGATGGTAAAGTTGGGAGAGCGGTTGAGCTGGTAAAGAGCCTCGACGTTGCGGTCGAAGAAGGGACTTCGAGGGGTGCCCGAGGGCTTGGTGATGCGGACGGTTCCCGTAGCTGAGGCAACACGACGCATCGAACTGCCTACCTCTCCGCGGCGGCTCATGTCAATGCCGGTACGAGGAACACCAGCAGAGTAGCTTCGTGAGCCAGCCAGGGCTAGATGCGGTGGGCGACGGTTTCGGCGTGAGGCAATGTCTATTGAGGGTGGGGACTTGAGGTGCATAGGCGAGGAACTGTCATCGACACTGCCCACGGACAGGCTGCTGTCATCGTAGTCACCCTGGTACTGAGAGTACTGATCGGGGATGGAGAAGGTCTGCTGGGTATATGAGGGGGTAGGCTCGCCGCTAGTGTCAGGCATGACAAACTGATAATGGCCAAAGTCCGCGACAGAGAGCTCATCACTCTGGACGCTGTGGGCTCTCTCTGAAATAGAGAGAAAGTCGGACGACGGCTCAGAGCCAAAATCATCATTAAGACCAGCCTCGAGACTAGGTGAACAGTAGTCGACCCTAACACCACACACCTCAGGCGTGACGACGGCGGTGTCTGCAATCTCCTTGATGGATACAGCTGGTGATGAATGAGCGGTAGGTCCCTCGGACTGGCTTGTGGCGGGCGTCTCAATCTCTTGTTCGGGGCTGGTGAGGTCCGAAGGTGCACTGGACTCGCGCACCTGAAGCTTGGGAAGCTTCCGTGGCTCTGGGAAAGGAGCACTTGAAGCGACGAGGTCGCTGTGTCGGTCATTGTCGGAGTCACCCATCTCGGCGGAGCCGTTGTCCTTCTCCATCTTTTGCTTCGCAGCATACTCCCGAATATTCTTCTCCTTCTTCTCGCGAGCGCGCCGGTTCTGAAACCAGTTCTGTCATAGAGTCAGTGGCTTGATGTGAGTGCACGAGGGTGGGGAGGAGTAAGTACGTTGATGCGTGCATTGTCAACCCTCATCGATTCTGCGAGGGCCTTCTTGGTGCTGCTGTTTGGCTTGTGGTTCTTCTGAAATTCGGCTTCCAAAACGTCGACCTCCTCCTTCGAGAGGCGAGGCTTGGAATCTGTGGTCCTGGACATATGCTGGTGGTGAAGCCGGTGGTGGGCGCTGTAAAGCTCCATTGACTCTGGCAGATAGGCAGCGTAACTGGACACTGGGTAGGGAGTATAAGCAGGGCTCACGCCCTGGTAAGGCCACCCTGACCATTGGCTCTGGCCAAATCCCATGTTGTCCATGGTGGCGTGCACTGTGCAATGATTGATGTCGTCTGGAGGGTCAAGAACAAGTGAGAGAAGATGGTCCAATGGCTCCTTGTCTGTGGTCCTGGCCTTCAAGATCAAGCGAGTGTTGGTTTAAGGATGTACTAGTGTAAAGAATGACTAGGTGAGATTCGCTGGAGCTTCGAAAAGAGTGGAAGGAATGAAGATGTCGAGCTGGGAGATGTCGTTAAGAAGTCGTGGAATCGGGTCGTCTTTTGAACAATGGCCAGAGGGCTTGCAGTTGGTGTGAGCAAGCGAGAAGGGCGCGGGAGTGTGAGACAAGTGTCTCTCAGAACTCTGCCCTCGGGAGGAGGATGAGGGCTAGGTTCGACAAAGGAGGTCTCACTCAAGTCTTGGTCGTGGAAGGGGAAAACAGTTGATGAACGGGGTAGGAGGGGCGTGGGAGGTAGAAGAAGGGCAGGATAATAATGTACGGAGCGCGACGTCCATGGGCTAGGGACTAGGAGCGAGAAGTGCACCGGCAGTCGTCTGGGCCCGTCATCACGGTCTGCGAGATGGCGTGTGGGTTCGCACCCGAGGCGCGAGCTGGGGTGACGGAAGTGCAATCAGACCCCTGGATCCGTGGCCGGGGTAGGAGATCATATCTGAGAGAGACCGGAACCCACGATGTCCAGCACCGCTGCATCGGCCAGCAGGCGAGGTACCTCAGGTACCTGACGCGACTTGAGGTCTGCGCTTGGCCTCAAGCCACGCCAATCGACAGGGCTGCCAGAAACTTTTTCATTAGCGAGGCCCCGGGCGTCCAGACAGGGGCTATCCCATCGCACCGCGCCGGGGGCGGTTCTCTGTGCTGCCGTCGGTGGCGGCGCCATGCCCATCCACTCAGGACACTCCCTGGCGGCGCCGTGTCCCTCCCACCCTCTCTGGTCCCTGCTCGACTCTTGGCTTCTTGGCCCTGGCGAGCCTCCATATCCCTCCCACACCCACCTCGGAGGGCCAGTGGGACTGGGCTAGCCAAGGGTTGGCTTTCTGCGTGGGCCGCCAGCGACGGGGAGGGGGGCGGGGACCCAACTCTAGCCCATCGCTTCTCCTACTCCGGCCGTGATAGGGAGTCGTGCGTGGTTGACGTTTTCTAATCCGTCCTGTCTTCTCGACTGCAAGAGGAGGGATGCTGCTAGTGGAGAACTGGCGAAGGCGTCCACGACGTCGTAGTGTAGGTACCCAGTTCGAGGGGTTGACGGTTGATGCACGTCGACACAGCGGGGACTATGCCAGGTCCCAGGGCAACGGCGGCGTGCGCAGAAGCTCACTAACACGTCGACGTCGACGCTGTCATCGCCAGTCCCTCGTAGTCAACACAGTCGCGCTCTTGGGTCGCGTTGCCTGTGTGCCCTCGTGAAGAGGGAGGCGGCGCGCGAGAGGAGCATGATCATTTCCGATGCAGACGATGGGGTAAGATCAGCTGAAGGGAGCCACCGGGAGGAGGTGCGTCTGGGATCGTCCGCAGCTGTGGGTGAGAGGTGATACTTTGGAGGACAGAAGCCCTGTTGGCGGTGGTACGAAGCCATTCAGGTGCGGTGCGGTACATAGGCTGGCGGTATGGATGGTCGGGCTCGGCAGCGGGAGGCTCCAGAGCCGGTGGTTGGATGATGCCCAGCCGGCCATGGTGGATGCACACTGTCTTGCTGACCGCACCTCCATCCATCCATCAACACACACAATGTTCCGTGCTCAGTGATCCGTACAGTACTTCCATCCATCCCCATGGGCCGCCGAAGTCAGGCTCGAGGCTGTCAACGCCCAGGACGCGCTGGATGGGTCCAGCTGTGCTGTGCCGTGACAGGGGTGGCGGCGCGAAGAAGCTGCCCAAACCATCTAACACAGTCGAGAACCAGAGCTGTCGACGGTGAAGCCCGTACGAAGCAGCCGGGTTGGATGCAGATGCTAACCGAGCATCAAGAAGAAGCCCTCCTCCCCGATGCAAGTGGAGAGCTCTGGCCCTGCGGTCACAATGGATGGAAGGCCCCAGCGCCTGCGAAGCGCTGCAGGTGCCCAGCGGATGTGCCTTCCTGCCACTGGCCGGTCATCCAATGCCTTACTTCCTGCCCTGTCTGAAGTCCTAATTACTGCCAGCAGGCAGGTGCGATGCAGCCAGGGGACCCGGACGGAGCCCAGCAGTCGCCAGTGGACCAGCTCTAGGGCCCCCTACGGCTGCTGTAATTGGGCGGCTGAGCTGCACGGAGCAGCAGCCCCGGTGAATGGGGAGCTCCAGCTCGTCCGGGTGCAGGTGCTGGCTTTGCGCCTGCCTCAAAGCTGTCCCGGGACTGGCTGACAGCCCGGCCAAGCTCAACACCTCACCACTGCCACCGTTCGTCGTCTCTCATGACCTCGTTCAACATCGTCCGTTGCATCCCATCCCTTGCTTTTTCCCTTTTTTTAGCCCCCGATCATCGAGCCTCTGTTATGTCTTGCCTCGGTGCTCCGCTCGTTGACATCACCCCTCCTTCTTCCCCTTCCCCTTCCCCGGACACCCTCGACGACGCCCTCGGACGGTGTGGCGGACGCACCGTACTCCCCCTCCTGCAGCTTGCCGTGCATCAATCCATGGATCACATCCATCACAACACCACCATTACGCGCTACGAGGGGAACTCTCAGCACAGCCCAGCCCAGCCCAGCATTGGCCCCAAGCGTCCGTCCAGCTTACAGCACAGGGCTCCGCTCCCCTGCTGTCTTCGGTGCCATCCACTGGTCCATCCGGCGCCTTGGGGGCCACTCGATTCCACTACCCAGCTGCTCGGGATAGGGCCAAGTTGACCGGCTAAGCCAAGTACTTCGAGTTGCTCGACCAGTCAGGAAACAGCCGCAAGTCGACGCAGCCATTTTGGGTTCGCCCCCCTGGACCACTCTCTTCAACTGTGTCGAAGATGTGCATGGTTTTGCGAGGGAGAAATGCTTTTATTACACAACGCCTCCCTTTGTTATTCCTACCGACCGTCTCTAGACGATTCGTCACCTAGGACCCCCATTCGACACCAGTTTAGCAGAATTCTCTGGTCAAGAGGCCCAACAATACGATGCGCCCAAAAGCTGTCAGGCACCTCACCTTCTCCAGCTTCTGGCCTCAACGCCACTACCTTTTTCAGAACGCTTGTCGTCTCCCCCACCTTAGGTCGTGATCCTTTCCGGTGACCCGCCAGCGCGAACTTGGCTAGACTCTCTCCAAAGGAGGCCAGCCTAGCCAAATCGTGTCGCTTAATCCATGTCGTTGATTCGCATCCTACATCTCTAAGCAAAAACCAAGCCGCACACGGTCAGCACCGCATGAAGCCATGCATCCCAGAATGGGCCAGGATCGAGGCTGGTCTTTCTTGACCGATTCTTGTGTGGTCTGGCAACCGTTGTCACAGTTTGTCTGGGGCCCGCTCCATTTGCCTCAAACTGGTCCAAACAGAGAAGCAAGAGAAGCGAGAAGCCGTCTTTCCGACCCATACGTGACGGGCTGGGCTGGCTAGGCTTGGACATGCTTGTCCCTGCACAGCGTGCCGCCAACCCTGCAGGTGTGCAATTTGCCCGGCTGGGGCCGCATCTGCCAAGCACGAGGTTGGAGAGCGGTCCACGGTTCTAGCTCGACTTCCTGTTGTTTTGTATTAGTGATCACCGGCAGCCGCAACTCCACGTTCTCGAGCCTTATCAACAATCTCCGTCAACTAAGGCGAACATTAACTTCACGAGGCTTTGACGGGAAGTCTGGTCCCTCAATAAGTGCCAACTCAAAATTTAGTACTTTGTCATCTCGAACCGTTCCCTCTGGAACGTAGGCTTCTGACATAGCCGCCTGGGCAGTCGTGATTTCGATGCCGATGCAATATCCCAGCGGACATGACCCGGCATCGTGCCATATCCCGGGGCCAGCGTCACTGCTGCTTAGGTACGCAGCCTAGCTGCAAGCTGAGCATGTCACCGTCAGCGGATCTGAGTGGTCGATTGCATCTCAGCCCCTCTGCGAGCATCCATTAACCCTGCTGCACCGACGGGTTCTGTGTGGAGGGTTGCATTGAGTCTGTCGCTGAAATAAGGTACATAGATACTCATCCAGATAAGCAAGCTACTCTTTGCCAGCAGAGCGCCAAGACGTAATTTTCCCAGTTGCACATCGCTGCCAGCCCGACAGCAGAGCCGTCAGCTCACCTCCCGGTCCTGGTCAAATCTGGCTTCGGTTCCTTCGCTCTCCAAACCAACAAACAGATGCCTGCCGACAAAACTCGGGCAGCGGTCGAAAACTCTGAAACCCAGATACGGGTCGGTTCCTCCAAAAGCGCAGAAGCAAACCGCCTCGTTTCACGATTTCACGGCATGGCTCCTCCACGGAGTCGTCCCGCTTCCGAGTACAACTGGATCTCGTACGCAGTCCATCACAGGCGCCTGTGGAAGCTTGAAATCGTAGCCCTACCGTATGCGGTGCCCACAACTTGGCTGCCGGGTGGGGTCGAGACATGACGAACCTCACGGAGGCGCCGAAGAGAACGGTCTGGACTCGTCCGACTGGAGCCGAAGTTTGGTGAGAATTTGCGCCCAGTTGTTCATGGCGGCTGCTGAGAGCGCCTGAAAATCCGTTTCGAGTATTCAAGAGCCGTGGGTTATTCCCAATAAGCCCTTGGGTGGTGGGTGTATGAGATCTGCCTGGGGTGATGCGACGCAGTGCGGCAGGCATTCTCCCGGCCACCATGGAGGTGTCACGGCGCGTCATCTTCTCGAGAAAATGGGCATTAATTATGTTGGAATTGCGGCACCCAAGCGGGGTTTGTCATGTCAATTGCCTGGCCTGCACTGCCTTGGCCAGTCACAGGTTTTGGCAATGGCAGGCGAGGCTCTGAGCAGCATAAGTGATCAGCATTGCGCGGGATCTACAACGGCGAGGATCGAGCCGAAGAAGTGGGCAGCCTGAACGGCTTCTGGTTTGCTCCAGGTTTGTCGGATGGGTTTGGTTCCGGGGGTCTGGCCGGGGAAGATCTTTTGTCGATCACTTGGTCAAGACCTGGCGGCTCTTGCTCTGGACCGTCCGAAGAAGGGTTTCGACTTTCGAGGACCACAACCAGATCAGGAAACTCCACAACTACGTCGAGCCTGTGGCATCCTTTCTCAGCTGAAATGCCCGCGAATGGGTGTCCCAATTGAGCGGCTGGATGCACTGTAACGCTACCCGGCATTTAGAGCGTCAACCACCCACGTCAACATACAGCAGAAGCGCTTGTCGACTGCGTCACGTCGTGACGGGTCAGCGGCTTGTGCAGCACCCAAGGAGACAACAAAGCCTGGTCAGGGGCTGCTGTGACCAGCGGGGTGGTCTTTCAGCGCCCACGGCATCACCTGAGTCCCCATGCGTATGGCAGTCCTCGGGGAGTGACATGTCACTGCCTTTAGAGGGAGTTGTTGGCCAGATACCGCCTTACTAGATTCGGCATCCACAGTGATGCTACATCTCGATCCTGTTAACAGACCAGTTTGCATCCACTAGATTGACTCTGCGCTGGAAGCTGTCGAACTCTGGACCTGACATTTCAAAGAATAAGAAACAGCGTCTCAACATACGGATGCATCGAGGCATCGACTTCTGAACAGACGCGTACATCAGTCCGTTGTCAGCCAACGGCTTCATCAGAGACATGTCTTAGACAGCCTGTGGCTTGGCGTCTTGGAGAGAAGCCATTGGCCAGAGCCTCCGGAGTTTAAAATGCACGGGCAATCGCATGGATGAGGAAAGGCTCGTTTCCCAACTCGCAAGCCCTCTACCTAGATGGGCAACACGACCGACCTTTTCCTCCGAAGGTTGTTCTCTACACGATACAAGCCGAATGCAGCATCAGGTCTTGCGTGTGCAACACCACCGCCAACTTGCGGATCCGAGGGCGTTCAACTGCCTGGAAGCTCCAGATCCCGAAACGCTCGCCTGGAATGCCGGACTTGGCAAGGACCGGGCGTAAAAAAGCTCGGGAGAACCTCGCGCTGGCGCTCTTGGAGCTCCTCCGTCTGCAACGCCCGGGGAACCGGTCACTGGCCAGTGTGACAGTTGAAGTGATACTAGTTACCAGCTCGCCGGATAGCTCTGGCCCATGCCATTTTGGCCACGTCCTGGGTGCTGGAAACGACGACGGTTCCCTGTGGATTCTTCGCATCGTGCCATATCCCCATTTTGCCCCATCTAACAGCCCTGTCCGTGGCCACCACGAGGAGGGGTCTGATCCCGAAAAGCAGACCTGACCGGAAGAAGCAGCTCTGGTCTGTGAGAACGACACCAGCTGGGGGTCTAAGCAGGGCTGGCCACGAGGAAAAGACTCGGAGACCCAGCCTTCATCGTGAGTCGTACGTCGTCGGTCAACTCGAGTGGGAGTGGGCACTCGACATGTCCGAAGGGCCTGTCGTCGGCCATCAGCGGACGCCAACGGGCGGCTGACCCTCCCCATGTCCAGTTGCTCAGCTCCTCGGCCAGGGGACGGAGCGTCAAAGCCAAGAGGAAAGACCGCGATCCAGAGTGTGGTTGAGTTTGGCTTGTCATGCATTTTGTCTCGCATGATGGGGAGCAGCAAGCAACCCGACAGGCAAGGCTCACAGGGTACAAAGGGGTACATGGAAGCTGTCAGTGCTGGAAGTCCAAGACATGCTGCGATGGGGCCGATGCAAATCAGCCGAAAAGGGGGCAGGGGGTGCTGGTAGCCCTCCAAGCCCTCGAAGCATCAACTCGCCTGCTAGCACCGCGCGGGCCAGAGCCGGGGAGATTAGTGCCAGCTCAGGCCAGCGCGGCCACGTGTGAGATGGATCTGGTCTTTGCTTTGCGGAGGGTTGGATCGCGACCTTGGCGCTCCTTCACGCGGCACGGCAATCATCAAACATCACGTCCTGGACAAGAGCGGCTCTCCACCCTGGGTTGAGATGCCCATGATGCGTGGCGGAGTCGGACGGTCAAGTCCGGAGGCTGAATTTCGAGGGGAGAAGCACCGCGGAGAACGACCGTCTCTCGCAAGTGTGTTCTACAGGCGTCTTCTTTCCCCGCCGCCCACTTCCCGGCGAATTTCCAACGACAAGAACCCCCCCGGCAAACGTCCACCGAGTTGCGACTGGCTGGCGATGAGGCTCAGTGCCGGGGGTTATCAGCGCCTCTCCCGACTGACTCGGCGGTAATATTCACTGATAGGTTGCTCTCTCGCGACTAGGCCAATTGAACTCGCACCTCGCTTGTTGGGAACTCGGGCCAAGGATCATGGCACCACGACCCGTCACGGCTCATCGTGCACCGGCTCCGATGGGATTTGATTTGAGTCGTGACGGCCGGTACCACGAGGCAAATCTTAGACCGCGCGATGGGAAATTTGTTTTTTGTTTTTCACGCTGCTTTCTTTTCTCGCGATGAGTGCGGTGGTTAATTGGGGCGCAGGGACCCTCCCTTCAGCTACCATTCGCGTGTGAGCCTGAGACTTTTCTGCCTCTTCCATACTCGGGCTGCTGCAAGGAAAAGGAGCGAAACAACGGACACGTTTAGTTGACGACACTCAGAGTCAGTCGCTTCCGGTTGGTGTTTGGGGTTTCTGGGTCGCTCGCACAGCCGGTCGAGGGCCTAATTTGCTTCGGTCTGCGCCAGTCTCAACGGCCTCCATGGCACTACTCCTCGCGCCTTCGACTTGGAGACCCGCCCACTACCGGCGCAAGGACGGAGGAGGGAGACGAGTTGGGCAATGAAGAGACTGTGAGGGAAGGGGTACAGAAATGAGAGCTCCGGACCACCAACAGGGCGAGGTTCCGGCGCGCCGTGCTCGTCGGTGCCGAACTTGCCCGAGAGTGAACCTGATGCCGAGAAGAGGGCGTTACGCCTCTGACGATGGCCACCCAAGCTTCTCAACCAAGGGCCTCAGATTAGTGACAAGCGTCCTCCCACCCCTCTACCACGACGGGACCTTACATCCGGGGCCCTTGACAGACGTCTACGAGGTGATGCAGGCGACGCCGTGTACGCCAAAGCGTCGCCACATCCACGGCCTTGGGAAATGAACTGCGTCGGTGACCCTATATCCGATGGTGCTGAGTCGGGGGCAATGCTGTACGACCGCGGGTGCCGAGGACCAGGCCGTCCTCCCGTGCTCTGTCTCCAATTCATGATGCTATTTTGATCGCTCATCTCTGTGACTATTTTGATCTCGGGCGCTTTGTGCCATGGTGACACGGCTCTTGATGTTGGCGAGTTGACGAGCTGCCTTTCTCCCTGATCAGATGTCTGCTCGGGTCGTTCCTGGATGGCCCTGCAGATCAGCACAACCTCAACCAGCAGACGGCGGTGCCATCAAAGAGTTGTGCTTCCCCAGAATCCCCTCAAGGCGCGAATCATGACATTCACCGGAACTCCCTCTGGCTCGTATTCTCTTCAGGGGCAAAATGCACCTGCAGTTTTCGTCGAACTCCAAAGCAGGGTGCGATTACACAGGCAGCCAAGGAAGCAAGCTAAGAACCCGTTCTTCTCTTCGAACGCACTATCTCCACTGTCGCGGCTTAGGGGTTTGGGGGTGTTCAAGAGGACGCGATGAGCACCGGCAGCCGAGACATTGGGTGGGCCGTTCAAGGCGCTGGATGACCTGCCCAGAGTCGCGAAGGTGTGACAGCCGGTGACCAACTGAAAGCTCAGTGAGCCAGAAGCCTAGCGAGAAGCCCGAGTGTCTCAAGGACTAGCAACCGCGGGATCTGGGCACACGAGGGGACGCAGATTCAAAAAGCAATATCCGACACGAAGTGACTCTCGAGACAGTGACTAGTAGGCGAGTGTATCAACTCGCCCTGGTGGAGCTGATGGGAGGGTGCGAGGAGTAATAGTGGTCACGGGTCTCAAAGGACGGCTCCAGTCCTCCCTCCCTCCCTCTCGAACCAAGATGCTTCGATGAGATGAGATGAGACTATGAGTCTTCAGCTGTCTCGACATCGCGTCGATCATCTAGTCGTGTTCTCGTGAGCGCGTGACTCCAGGGAGGTAGATGAGATGACGATATGAAAAGGGTACTGCTATTGCTGTTATGACGATGCCCTCTCAAGGGGCTTTGTTTTTCTCCACGGCCTGGAATCCCATATTCATTTCTATTGCCCATAGTCCGCATCTCCCTCTCAATGTCGCACTCACTGGCGCAGTGCATTCGAGATTTCTATCGTCACCTTTCCTCCCTCTTGACGGACCACCCTGACAGACTCAAGGTCCTTGACGATCCAGTCTGGCCCTGCGCCAGCAACTTGCTCCACGGTATGGCTTGTCACCAACCCCAACACTTTGCAGCCGGCGGCCTTGCCAGCCTTGATGCCAGCCGGGCTGTCTTCCAACACCAAGACCTCCTTCCCTTCGTCCTGCAGACCAAGACTCTCCCGGCCGAGCAGATAGCAGGCGGGATCAGGTTTGCCATTCTGCACCGACTCGGCGGTTATCAAGTGCTCCGGGACGGGAAGCGAGAGTGCTTTGAGCCAACCGTGGACAAGTGGCTCAGTGCCAGAGGTGACTATAGCCCAGGACCCGGCTTTGGAGATGAGTTGGTCCAGTATAGCTCGAGCTCCTGGGATTTCAACAGCCTCGCTACCATAGAGCTTTGGAAGTAGTCCTTCCATGTTCCTCACGTCTTGATCTTGGTCAGTTACAGGTCTTTTATATCTACTTCAATGCTCGAAAGGAAGTAGTCGCGCCATCGAAGCTGGATTTTGTTTTCAAGAGCACTTACATTCCCAATTTGCCTTTTCAGGGGCTAATATCTTCAAGATATCTATACTACGCCGTCCATGGGAAGTCTCTAGGATGACGGCAGGCTCGACCCCTATCTCATTGCCAACACTATTCGATGTATGAGCAAGACTCCAAGGTTAATGATGTGTTGAATTTCTTACGTGTGCCAATGCTTCACAACGGCCTCGGTTGAGTCGATGATGGTGCCGTCCATGTCG
Organism: Xenoacremonium recifei; assembly: GCA_012184525.1. NCBI lineage: Eukaryota > Fungi > Ascomycota > Sordariomycetes > Hypocreales > Nectriaceae > Xenoacremonium > Xenoacremonium recifei. The sequence continues at coordinate 392,999 of WOFQ01000011.1, read as the reverse complement.
AAAAGGAACCCATCAAAGGACACCTCCAGCGGCGGGAGGCTGTATTCCGGTTGCGATCCCATCGTGTCCAGAGGCTCGTGATTATCTCAGTGGCTTCTCTTTTACACTGCTCTTTGCCTTTCAGAAGTCTCTGTCAGTCCCTCTTATATCCTGGGGAAATACGGCGTGCTGGCGGAATGACTGTTCGTGGCCGTGAGAGTTTGTGCCTGTTGACTCAGAGTTCAACGTTACGTTTGACTTGTGAAGCTCTTGAAGGCCACATTGCCGCTCCACTTGGAAGCTCCGTTGGCCACGGTGCGGGATGCCCCGAGCTGGTTAGTAGATGGGATCCTCCTTTGGTTGCTGAAAACTGGAGCAACTTGTAAGATGGCGAACAAACAGCCCATTCACATCACAATTCTATGAAGTATTCTGGACGCTTATTACAAAGCTATGAGGAGCATGAGACTGTCCATGCCACCTCGTGTTTGATTTGAAAATAGCATAACACTCCTTGCAAATTCGGGTATATTGTAGTTATGGTTTGCAAGTTTGTGTTCAAGAGACACCTAACACACACCAGGATGCCTGCATTCCCGACCAGCACCAGTGTTCCTTATGCAACGCAAACTATGATCCTCTCACCTTAGACGGGCGACCAATGATGGCTTGTCTTTGTTCCTCATTGGGACAGTGCCCAGAGACGGGTTCAGGGATCCAAACTTCCCTGCTGGTCGCAAACGGGTTGGACAGGCATCAAGAGCTCGTCAGCGGAGAGTACCTTTTGCCCTACCCTGGACCAACCAGGCCAGCCACAGCAGCAACCAACAAATGTAATGGCACGAACAAGGGACGAGAACAGCTGGAATCAACCCCGCACAGCGAGGTGGCTGCTATGCTCTCAGGCGATGATCCCGCTAACAGAAGCGCCCCCTCGCCCGTAGCGCCTCCGGAAGCAGACCGGCGGGCGGTATAAGTGGCCGCGCCCAAGCATGGGCTAACTCCAACCAACAACCTCTTGGGTCTGTCTCATGGAAGCCTTCTTGCACCGTCTTCCTCTTCTCTAACAGCCGCAGCGCAGCGCAACGAGTGTCACCGTGGAGGAGCGACGCGAGAAATGGGCTCACAGATTGGCGACCACGAGGAGTTGACGGTGCTCGTCACCGGGTTCGGGGTGAGTTCTGTTCTGTTCTAACACAAAGCACACACGACATGACATGACATGACCTGAGAGAGGCCACACGTGCTGACCAGCCCTCGCATCACATAGCCCTTCCGCGAGCAGTACCCCGTCAACCCGTCGTGGGAGATTGCACGAAGCCTTCCAACGTATCTCCCGCCGCTGCGAGCAAAGGACCCCAAGCGACGCCAACAGGTTCCAGCAGCGCCAGGCCTGCCCGAAGTGCGCATCCTCGTGCACTCAGAGCCGATCCGCGTCAACTACCGCGTGGTGCGCGAGCTGGTGCCGTCCTTCTGGGAGACGTACCAGGGCCGCCGCGTGGACATAGCAATTCACATTGGCATGGCAGGCCCGCGGCCCTTCTACTGCATCGAGCACCGCGGCCATCGCGACGGTTATCGCTTTGCGGACGTCGACGGCGAGAAGCTGGGCGATGAGGGCGAGCAGAGCGGCGAAGACTGGATTTGGCACGGGCTGCCAGAAGAGCTCGAGACGGACTTTGACGTCGATGACGTGCTGGAGCGGTGGCAGGCGCACAGTCAGGAGGATCTAGACCTGCGAATCTCGGAAGACCCAGGCCGGTACATGTGCGACTTCATCTACTACTCCAGCCTTGCACACCGACTCAAGCAGGGCAAGCCGAAGAAGGTCGTTTTCCTGCACGTGCCGTCGGACGCGTCGGACAAGAGCGTGGCCCAGGGCAGGGAACTGACAATCAACTTGATACGGTCCATCGTGGAGAGCGAGGTCGAGCGACGGGCGGCGAAGGGAGAAGAAGGACGGCCATGATAATGAAGGTGGAGGTGACGGCGAGCTTTAGCTAAAGCCTCTGGGTGCCATTGCATGTGGGAATCGGGCTGCGCGGTGTTCTTGGTAGCGCGGAGTAGTGCATTTGAAGTATCTCTGGGATTCTCCTGCTTTGCTATCTCCGTCTCTGTCCAGGTGCTTCCATGGCCTGATTACTTATCCGTTCCGTGTCCATCGTGAGAATGCGTCGCCCGCGGAGAGCAATGACATCACCGCTGGCATGCCCGAGAGCGCTTACGTCAGGGAAATGCTCCAGGGTAGGTTGGGGCTTGTGGCCGTAGTTAGACGGGGAAACGCAAAATCGCCGTCCAGACGTCGCCGACTACAGCGAGATGTGGTCGGCGAACTGCGACGTGACAAATGGGGCCGATTTGTGGCGATGAGGGGAGGGGGAGGGGCTTCTGCGTGCGGGAGTGTGAGCCTATATAAGAAGAGTGTTTCGTTCGACTTCGGGATAGTCTTGATATCCGAGTCCACTTTGCTAGCCGAGAGTTCAATCATCTTCGACACAAGTCGCATTAGTCACCTGGCAGTCAGTATCTGCGATTGTATTCTCCAAACATCACAAAACCATCAACTTAACAACCGCTCACAACCACAATGTGCAAGAAAGCCACCTGCGACACCTGCAGTACGTCCCCCTCTCTTCTCACAACCACCTAGACTCTACTAACACCGCCGCAGAGAAGGCCTCCTGGTGGGGATGCGGCCAGCACGTGCAAACCGTCCTCGACGCCGTGCCCGAGGAGGACCGCTGTGCGTGCGAGCCCAAGGTCGAGGTTGGCGGGAAGCAGTACCCGCCGATGGCTAAGGCGCCGAACTGACTGGTTGGGAAGGCCGCGGAGTGGGTGTTGTGGGCGAGGGGGAAGAGGGCTGGGTGGTCGGCGGAGGGGGTGGTGGAGGAGGATTTGGGATGATGGTGATGATGAGGATGATGATGAGTTATGAGTGATGAGTGATGAGATGGGTTGGTTGGTGGGTGGGATAGAGGGGTGGCGTTGAGCGGCGAGATGAGATTGGTTGTGGAAGAAAGAAAGAAAGATCTTTGTGTGTTTATGTGCTGCCCTACGTGATCTGATTCTCAAGTTATGGTTGTAGTTAGTTCATTGTAATGCAACCACTCATATGATCTGATGATAGGTCCTTTTCATGGCCGGCTATGCAAATACGTGACAAACCACCATACACTGCACACTCCCTTGACAGAACCTACCTTCCAAATTCCAACTCTCCCCTCACCTCCTCCTCGCACCACCACCCACACCCGCATCTCCCCTCTCCGCCAGACTCACCACCTCCTGAATCCCCGCCGCCTCCTGCTCCTCCTCCAGCGCCGTGATCTCCTCCCGCGCATCCCACCACTTCTCCTCGCTCAGCTCGAACGCCTTGGTCTTGATCTCTTTGACGGTGAGCGTCTCGGGCTGGACGTTTTGCCAGCGGAGGCTGGTCATTAGGATCTCTTGCCACTCGTTGGAGGTGCGCACGAAGAATTCGCGGCGGGATTCGAAGGGCTGTGGGAGGTGAGTGATGTGTCAGTCGTGGGTTGAGGGAAAGAAAGGGGGGAGGGGGCTTACGCGTGGGTGCGGGAGGCCGTCGTCGATGGCTTCTGCGTCGTCTTCTTCTGCTTCTGAGGTAGTTGAAGGTGTGGTGGACGTTTCCGAGGCGGTTTCGGAGACTTCATCCTGCTGCTTCTTCTTGCGCTTGCTAGGAGTGTGGAGTTGTTGGGCTGGCTCTTCGTATTCTGCGTCTTCATCGTCCTCCTCTTCCTCCTCATCCTCATCGTCATCCTCTTCATCGTCCTCCTCGTCCTCAGATTCCTGTATCTCCGTGTTAGTCATACATCGGACCATGACTTCGTAGAAACTCACAATCCAGTCCTCAACAGGGCGGGTAAAGATCTCCTTGCAACCATCGAGCTTGTCCAGATTAATGGCGTAGAGGTCATCAAAAGTAAACTCTCGATCCCCCTTTTCAAACGTCCCGCCGTAGATGTATAACACATCGTCCTGGACAGCCAGCTGTGCATTGAATCTGACATGTGGCGGCTCCAATGTCACAGGCATCTCTTTGACAGGCTTGTCGTCAACCTCTTCCTCCTCTTTCTTCTCAAGCTCAATCCCATCAGCGTCCTCGAGAGAGGCACCTGTCTCCAGCGCCGCCAGGTTTCGCAGCAGCTCTTCTTCGTTTGCCTGGCCACGAGCACGACGGTTCACACGCTGCTCAGGGGCGTTCCGCTTCTGCTGCCGGGGTTTACGCAGGGCGAGGGGCATGAATCGATTGCGCTCGATGTTCCACGCAAACAGCTGGTTGAAGAACTCGCTGTCCATGCCTTCCTCGCTCTGCTCAACATCGTGCACGCCACCGAAGAGAATGCCACGCCCCTTGTGCCAGGCCATGGTAGCTCCGGCACGGAGGGGGTTGGGTGCATTTGCTGGCCTCTTCCGCTTCTCCCAGCGGACGGCTGGGGGAGTGTTGGGCTTCGCGTCTGCGGCAGGCTGGCTCATACGCAGGAAGAAGCAGTCGTCATGAACTTTGGGTATGAGGACGTTCCGCTGGGCCTGAGACCCGGCCTTGTTGCCCTTCTGCTTCACCTGCACAGTGGACTTGACGCGAGAGTACCCTCCGTAGAGCACCGCCCCCTGCTCATGCGGCAGCAGCGTGAAGGAGGATCGCGCATCAGGCTTCAGCTGAGCCGACGGCAGCTGCGGACTGAACCAGACGAAGTTGACCGTATCAAAGATCCACAGGTCGGCCAAATACTTGGTCTGGTTCGACGTGTCCTGGAAGCCCCCAAACAAGATGATGTACTGCTTCCAGTAGGTCATGCGGTGACCACTCCTTGCCGGCGGGCTCTTATCCTTCCCCTTGACCTCGATCTTAGTCCACTCACGCGTCGCCGGCTCCAACCGCCAGAAATCCGAGTAGTGATGAAACGTGCCCTGCTTGGGCGACGAGAACTCACCCCCGAAGAGATACACATGATTCGGGTTTCCCGCGCGCGTCCACGCATGGCCAGACCGCGGCAGCGGCGCATTCGGCGACGTCACGCAGCGCCACTCGTCGCGTGCGATGTTGTAGACGTTGAGGTCGTTGTAGAACTGCGCCAGCGACCCGTTGAAGTACTCGCCGCCGAAGAGCAGCAGCGAGTTGCTGTCGTGCGGCGAGGCCATCAGCGTGGAGGCGGAGCGAGCCCGTGGGGGAGCCTCGCTGACTGTCTCGGTGATCTTGAGGAACTGCTCCTGTTGGCGGCGATACTCCTCGAGCACCTCATCTAGGTCGACGTCCTCGGCATCGCTGCCCTCGACCTTGGCCTGTTTGGTCTTGGCTTTCTTCTCGCCCTTGCTAGCCTGCTTGGCTGCTTTCTCGGCCTGGGAGATGAGGTGCTGTCAGCGCTATTGTGCCGGGAGTTGTTGAGCTCATGTGCATTCTCATGAGGTCGGGCATCATGGAGGAGGGGCAATTTTCATGGAGGGGCTTGCGATGGAGGGGTAGCTTGTGAGCCTCACCTTCTTGGCCTTTTTGGATTCGTTATTCTTCTTCTTGTCCTTGGCCATTGTCACGTGCGTGGTTTGTGACCCCAAGGGATTTTTTTGTGCAAATAATCGTCGTTCGAGGAAAATCCTGCTGGTGGATGGAGTCGCATGAGGGCTTCATCAAGTCACATTCAAGCTTCACAGGTATAGTGCGAATATTATGACCAGACTGTGCACAGTAGCTGCGATTTTCATGGAGGTCCAAACTGCTCTCTTTTCGTAACGGGCAGTTTATTTGAATGAATTTGTCAGATTCCCTGATATGTAGCCTTCTCCAATACATTTTCTACCACTCATAATTTGGTAGCATGGTCGAAACATTGCTCGCATGAGTGCTCCTTGCAGACATGTGTCAAAATCCTCTCTCTCCTTTCAGAACCGAAACGTAGTTCTGATATTTCGAATGTCCACTTGCTGTGAGCACATAGGTTTGTATCTTAAGTTGAATATCATGACGCCGAAGTCGCGTCCTTTCCCGGCAAGTAGGCCACCATCGCTTTGCTCGCTCCCTCCATGCAATACTGTACTACCTCGACCTTTCGACCCGGCGGTGCCAGCTTGGCAATTTGGCGAATGTCGCTTGTCCGAGGCAAGAAGAGCGCATGGTCAAGCCTCTCATACGCCCCGTGCAGGTCGGCGAGGTTGTATGGCTGCATGTTATATAGGTCAAACACCTCGTCTGTTCGGTAACCGGGCCCTCCCCACGGTGGACTGGCGAAGAGGACGGTAGCGTCAAGGTCAAGCTGTAAGTCAGGATGCAGCTCTTCTGGGCGATTGAACAGCTTGTCTAGGAACTCAAAGCTGTCTCCGTGGACCCACGTGATGGTTCCAGGCTCGATTCCATAGACAACTGAATTGTGTTGAGCGCAGGCTAGTGTAGCAGCGTCCCGCTCGATGGCAATGACTCTGCTCCAGCGCTCTGAGAGGGCGAAGGCAATGCTGTTGCCGCCTGCTCCGGCGAAGAGGTCAACTAGAATATGCTTTTTCTCGTCGGTCCCCGTCATGTCTTGGGCCACTTGACTGAGACAGAGTGAGCATTTCCACACTAGACTCTGAGATGTTGTTGCTTGAAACTTACTTCGCGACGGGCTCTGGTGTGACGCCGAACCAGGCGTCGTCCGTCATGTAGATACCGTCATCGTAAAGGGAAAAGATGGAATATCGTTGGGCAAAATATCTGACATCTGTTAGCGTAGAGCTCAAAGACCAAGAAGATCTGATGAATCGGGAACGAATACGAACTTCTGAATGTCCCAAGGCACCTCATGCTTCCCTTCATAGTGATGGCAGCCGTCCTGTAGCGGGAGAACCTCAGCTGGCTTTACCACGCTGCTCGGCTTAGGTTGTAGACTCCCCATTTTCACCCCTGCGACTCTCGAAGTGCTCAGGAGGAGCCCGGAATGGCCGAATCCATGATCTGCGACACGGGAGAAAGCTGTGGTGAAGGACAGTCACAGTTGAAGAAAGCTAGGTGCCTGCCCGAGGGCTTGGTGAATTTCAGGACGAGGCTGCCATGGACCCGCCTAAATTCCCCGCCACAGCCCCTAACGGCTGGGGCGTTCTGGGGCTTGACCTGCAAGGCTGAGGCTTGGCTGGCTGGCATGGTGACAGCTTGCTGGACAGAAGCTCCCACGTCTGACGCAAGCCAACCTCTCCAGCTTCCATCCCTTTGATACCCCGAAACCGCCCTGGAAATTGGCTGCGAATTCACCGGCCAGAGGAGCTGCAGCAATCATGTTCAACGCACTGAATCGCTTCATCTCGCGTCTGGATGGCGACCATCCTCAGCAGCGCCAACAAGAACGAGGGTCCTTTGGCTTCCAGGTCTTGAGGAACACGAACTTGGAGCTGGCTGTCGAGCCCTGGTTCGACTTTATCGTGGGAATCAACGGCAGGCCAATTGTTCGCGCTTGGATTTTTTTTTTAAAGACAGCAATTATACTAATGAATGGTGTAGGACAATCCTGATCCCCAGCTCTTCAGCCAAGAAGTGCGGAACTGCGCCGGCGGCACCGTCACCCTAGGCCTCTGGAACGCGAAGGTATCAACACAACTGGATGCCGTCTGAAACAGGAAATTGACAGATGGATCTAGGGACAACGGACACGAGAACTTCACATTCCCGTCCCTGCAGAGTCAGCAAACCTTGGCTTATCGCTCCAATACTCGCCACTCTCCCTCGCCGCCAACATCTGGCACGTCCTCGATGTTCCCGCCAACTCTCCCGCCGACGTCGCCGGCCTTCTCCCCTATAGCGACTACATTCTCGGCAGCCCCGAAGGCGCGCTGTATGGCGAGAGCGGCCTCGGCGAGCTCGTCGAAGACTACATCGGACGACCCCTTCGGCTCTGGGTTTACAACAACGAATACAACGTCACGCGCGAGGTGACCATACAACCAAGCCGTGACTGGGGCGGCCAGGGCGCGCTGGGATGTGTGCTGGGATACGGCGCGCTGCACCGACTGCCGGCGCCTCTCAGTGAACCTGTCGATGCCCCTGGCGAGACCATGTTCGACGGTGAATTGAACGAGAAGAGTGAAGGTGTCTTCGTCCCAGCTGCCGAGGAAGCGCAAGGAGGGGCAGGTGGTGATTTCTTGGTGCCAGCGCAAATGGTGGCGACAAATCCCGTGAGCGCACCGCCGCGAGGAGGCAAGAAGAAGGACCGGCATGCGCATGGCCATGGACACAGCCCAAACCAGTTGATGGATGATTACTTCAAGGAGGAGGAGGCTAAGAGCCGCGAGTTGGATAACGCACCCAAGGGGGCAGGGACGGGAGTGCCACCACCGCCGAAGGCTGGCGGGCCTCCTAAAGCCGGCACACCCGATCCAGAGGCAACTACATAGCTGGTCCGAAGGAATCTAATGTGTGTTTTATGCCCAATGGCTTGGGATTTGTGTCATATCATAATCAAGGCGAAGCAGCGAAAGGGTTCAAAAGTTGGGAATCTCAGGCTCAAAGGATCTTGCTTAAATTGCTCCGCGAAGGACACCGTGGTCCTCGTTTTATGCGCCATGCTCGAATGCCGTCTTGTAATATACACTGAATCTTGGGACCCCCGAAAGAAAAGGTCCCTGAAAGCCACCTCCCTATCAACCCACGTCTCGCGTGGGACGGAACCCGGCCAGTCTAGTTGATGAAGTTGACACAGAAGAAGTGCAGGATGAGACTGCAGACGACGTAATCGGCGAATGCTCTGGAGTAGAAGTCAGCATTGAGAATTATACTGTGAGTCTGCATCGGAATATTCGTACCTCTCTGGGGACACTGAAGGGAACTCGGACTTGTTGGCCTCGGTGGTCTGCATGCGCAACGAGACTGCCATCGTCAGCACCCTGCCCTCAAATCAATTCACTTTCGAATCCATCAACCAACTCACCCGTCAAGACAAACTGCCCAACCGTCGCCGAGAAGCCCGACAGGAACGCATTGAACGGCTACACCCCTCGTCAGCAACAGCAACAGCAACGTCTTCAACCTCAAGATCCCCAAACCCACATAGTTGCCCGCGAGAACACAGTACAAGAACTGCAGCCCCCCCACAGCCAGCAAAAACACCAAGAACACATCCACCAGCTTCGTGCGCTGCGGCGTCGTCTCCATGTAGTAATCGTAGATATTCGCCAGCACCTGGTCCCAGCTCGCCGCACCTTTGTTGATGGGCGACGACACCGCGGGCTTGCTGCTGGGCACGGAGCCGGCAGCCGTGGCGCTGGCCTGCGTGGTGGCCGCGGCGGAAGGGGTGATGTCGCGGGCGGATCGTCGGGGAGCCATGGTGAAGAGTCGTGGTGAGGTGGTGGTGATGGAGGCTTGCGTGGACAGTACAGTGTTGGTGAAGCACTTAAAGTGGCAGCTTCGAGATGGACACGAAAGCTTCAGGGTGGGCCGCGGTGTGATTGGCTGAGGCGGCGTCGGCATTGCAACCCCCCCCGGGGCGAGGTTCGTGCTCCGCTCCAGCGCCGTTTCTACGGCGTCAATTCAATTCCTCCGACGTCCCGACCAGGCTCGGGCTTTCAGCTTTGCGACTCCTCAATTTGCACCTGACCAAAAGACTCGGTTCGTGAGCCGGGACTCCCGACTTCTGTATTTGGCACTGTATTTCAAAATGGCAAGTTCTGGGAAGCCAATGGGGAGGGTTTTGGAGTGCTGACCGGTGGTAATAGGCCGCTTCTACGTCTCAGCTCGATTTCCCGTCCTACGTCCTGGGCGCCTTGACGGCCACCGGCGGCATCATGGGCTATGCGCGGACGCGATCCGTGCCGTCTATTGTTGCTGGCTGCAGCGTCGGTCTCCTGTGTACGTTGCCCGCTCATCCACATCTCCGACTGACTGCCTCTGCAAGCTCCTCCCGAACTGACCCTTACAACTCACCAGACATCCTCGGCGGCTACCGTATCCAGAACCGCGAGCCCTACGGTGTTGAGCTCAGCTTGCTCGCCTCCGTCGTTCTGGGCGGCTCGGCTTTCCCCCGCGCCATCCGTCTGCGCAAACCGGTCCCGATCATGCTGAGCGTGCTCTCGGCGTTCGGCCTCATCACCTTTGGCAATGCCTTCCGCAAGAGCCTGTAGGGGAAATGGCCTTGACGGGTGGTGTCAGACATGAAAAGCATATATATTCAATGGTCGTTTTGTGCGGCGCTGGTGTGTGAATGGAGGATCGTATCATTGCCGCTGTAATTGTACACTGTTGACCATTTCAATCAATCCACGCCTCTCCCTATCCCAATGCTCGTGTCCCCGTGAACGCCAGTGATGTAGTATACAAAGTCGAGAGGGAGAGGCCAACCCTCAACCCAATTCGAGCCGTCTAGATTATCGTACGTTCGCCGTCTCGGGATCGGTTCGTCCATTACAAGCCCAGCTCGCGCTGCGCTTCGCGGATCTTGTCTCGCTTCGCCCGCGCGGCCTCCCGGTTCTCGGCCTGGATCTTCGCGCGCTCGAGGCGCAGGCACTGGTTCACCTTGTCCTTGGCATCGTTGCAGCTGCCGACGGCCTTGTGCATGAAGCCCTTGGAGTGGCACTCCTCGAGGGCGGCAATGACCTCCTCGCACGCTGGAAACCCGACAATTAGCAGCAGAGACAAGTCACAGAGAAGCATCAGTCGCACCGAGGGCGTTCTTGGTGTGCAGATGGGGATGCATGGCGGCAGTGGTTGGGACAGAAAATGTCGTTGTGGTGTGAGCCGGGCGAGGCGTTGGAGGAAGAAATCCAATTCGGGGTCTGCCGCTTGGCCCATCTCGAAACGCTCGGACCACGTGCCAGCCCGGGCGCTGGACCCGCGACAGCCTGGAGCGAAAGCCCACCGAATGAATTACAGTTGAGATGGGAGACGTCCATTCATCAATCTTCAACCTCCAGCCTCGACACGCACGACAGTCAACAGCGGTCGTCTTAGGAGTTGCTTTCACTGTCGTCAAGACACTAAACTCCGCCTCGCCATGTCTTCTCAGCAGGTCTCTGCGAAAAAGCAGCAGGGTTAGTGCACCCCATCTCATTCCCGCGCTGGCTTCATGCCTGATAACCTGTTGCAGAGCTTCAGACGACCTACTCAAACTACAAGAACACCCTCCAGCAGATCGCCCAGAAAATAGGCGACATCGAACAGGAAGCTGAGGAGCACAAGTGCGTACATCAACCCCTCCTTTCTGGCTGTGAACTGCCATGACGTCTTGGTGGAGGACATGTTACCATTACCCGTCCTCCCAGACCCTTGGCAAACTCACCGCTCTCACAAAAACGCCCCTTTCACCGCTCATTTCTCACCTTTATTCGTTAGGCTCGTTCTTGAGACCCTAGAGCCCCTGTCTGGGGACCGCAAGTGCTTCCGCTTGATCAACGGCGTGCTAGTCGAGAGGACCGTGAAGGATGTTGTCCCGGCGTTGAAGACGAACCAGGATGGGCTAAAGATGGTACTGGACGATTTGGTCAAGCAGTACAAGACCAAGCAGGATGATCTCGAGAAGTGGAAGGTTGGTGCATACCCGACTTTTGGTATAGACGAAAGATGCTAACGGTTTTGAAAACAGAAAAAGAATAATGTTCAAGTTGTCCAGCAATGAGATTAATCATGCAATAAAAAAAATTGAAATGAAAAGACCTTTCTGACGAAGTTCAAGTCACCTGGCTGCCTTAAACTGCTGCAACTACGTGTTAGACATCTACACGGCGTCGTTCTTGATGTTTCGCTGTTGCCAAAGTGTTGAATTTGGCCATGGCCTGAATTCCCGTTCTTACCTGCCTGCGAGATGATGCCACGCTTACTAGGAGGCCTCGCGCATTATCCGGAGGCCCTCATATGAGCCCATTTAGCCTCGTCATTAGGGCCTCATTTTGATCCGCATGAAGGGCGAGTCGAGACATCCTGACATCAAGCCCCTCACGAAAACTGCGCGCTATGCAATATCGAGCCGGGACGAAGCAAAAAGAAGATGGTGTTGATGCGTTGTCCAGCGCAGAAGTCCGGCACGGTGGGGCCTGGCGGCAAGGGCGTCTCAGTGCCCAACGGCATGAGAGTGTATGTACGTACCAGAACCCTCCCAACACTGGTTCTGACAGCGCACCACTTGGAGCCAACTGCAATCAGCTGGCGGGGATCCCGGACGTTCTGGATGGCTGAAAATGCCCCGATCCGACAAGGCTTTGCCCGCCGTATGCATGCCTGCAGGTCATGTTGTGCTGGTGATCCAAACAAACGTGCCGCGCCAGTTGTTGCAAACAAATCCGCTTTGCCGTGACGGAGGGCTGCCAATCTGGGACACTAACCGTTCGTGTTACAGGAAAGGCCTCTGCTGATCTGGGACGTGGTATCCGGAGACAATGCCCTGCAAAGGATGTAAGCTGGATCAGATGCCCTGTTTTCCTTCCTGCCGCATAACAGTGACCTGCATTCCGAGGCGGACGGTGTCGGCCCCGGAGGACGATGTACGGTTTGCCAACGAGGCCGCATATAAGACGATGGACAGCTGGCACTCCCTCCATGCTTGACCACCTGCCCACCATGCCACGTAGAAGTGCAAAGAGGCCGCGTAGGATCGGGATAGCCTCGCGCTGGACTTTGGGGCGAGCGCTGGTGTGTCTGGGTCGCGGCCTTGAGGACATGAAATCGTGATCCGACCTGAGGGGGCAGTCAGTTCCAAGAGCCCGGACCAAGCATGCCCGAAACATGACTGCTCGACTTGTGTGGGGGTCGTTCGTTCGTCAGGTTCCATTTCATCGGGCAAGGGATCGGTCTAGGGTGCATGTCGAGACTTGGAGATGCAGCTGTGAGTGGCCACACCCTGGCCAGCGTCCCGCATACTGGCTGCATATCGACTGTTGGGGAAGCCAAGCGATGTCTTCTGGAAGCTATGGATGTATTCGAGCCCAATCTCCGTCAGGGTATGACGGAGTGGCCGGTAGCGACTTGGCTAGTTGAGTAGCGACCTGCTGCAAGAAGGTGGCTTGGATCTCGACTTGATGGCTGCGCCTGAAAACTGTCATGTCTATTTGACCGCTGATCGATGGACGGATCGGAGATCCAAGGCTGTATGACCTCGCTGGGTGTGTACCATGTAGTGCTGGCCAGAAGATCAGGACAGAGACAACAAATCGACCTGCGACCAAGACGACATGATCACGACAATCTAGTGTCGTCATGCCACATCCCGTTCGTGACCCTCCAGCGTTTGTACGTAACCGCGATACTACCTGCGCTGAAACTGTGCCCAGACCGGATCGGTTTAGCCTTGGAGAGACGGGTTGGAAAAGAGGCTTATTGGGTCTCAATTATCGTGTCGACCTGGTGTTTTCCTTTTCAGCCTGAATCCTGGTACAAAGTTCCGAGGCCATCGCGCAGGTCGGGTATGTACGGACGGCATGAAGGAAGCGTCAGTGAAATGGCAGCAGCCCGTCTCCCCGTATCCATATGTGAAACGGATGGCTGGCTGAAGATTCGGTAGGTTGCTTCTATAAATGAAGTCATCTTGATATTTGAGGCTGGGAAAGCGAAGCCGCATCCTATTGGTGAGCAAGGTATGGAGTCTTCCCTGCGAGAGATGAGCTGCTGCCGTTTGCTGTCTTTAGCTCTGATCTGTGACAGCGCTCCCGTGCCAATCACCGCATGTGCTACGGATTGAGGCGAGCTTGATCGGGACGCACGTTCGTTGCGGGAGCGCAACGGAGAGTAGTCGCCCGCCCAAACAACGATTTTGGGGGCCTTTGTTGGGCTCGTTGCCTGCTACCCTACCATTGCCTGTTCCTGTGAGGCGAACCATGTGCTCCAGTTGGCTTGTCGATGGCGCGCCGGCCATTGTCGAATGAGGGCCAACAACGGCCCACCCTCTCCGTCCCGTCCAGCTGGGCAGCATCGTCAGCGGTCGAAAGTGCTGAGGCCCGCGTTGGAGAAGCGTCAGATGTTTTGATTTTCCCCTCACAGTTGGTAACAGAGCTGATAGGTTGGGGGATGCACGTTGTTGAGGCCAGATTCACACAGCAAACGGATGGAAGCCGATTGCGGCTGTTAGTGACTGAATTATCAGCATAAAGCAGATGTACATTCTGGTATCAATACTCCCGTCTGTACACCGCCACCCGACCCGGATCCGTGTTCGGGTCTGGCATTGATCACGGAGGGACCGGGGGCTGCTTACTGCGTACACCGGCTATTACTTGCCTGCGGTGTTCCGTGTGCAAGCTCCGGTGAGGGAGATGGCGAGCCACGACATGGAGGGAAGAACCGGACTTGCTGGCATTGAAGGAGCCGGTCGCCTGATGATTGTTTACCTCCTCTGATGTGTAAAGGGTGTGTACTTTCGAAGTGCTTGGTGTTGAGAAGAGTTTGTTGTTCTGTTGAGCTTCCGGTCAGGATGAAAGACAGGAAGGAGCAGTGAAGGAAAGCAGTAGACAAAGAATGTCACCAGGTCATTGCCCAACAAGGCCTAGATCAGTCTTCACGAAATCGACAAGCGACGGCGCCCTAGCCCAAAGCGGCTAAGCCGTGGAAGAGCTGCTAGGCTGCTAGCTCCAGCTAGGTTGCTAGGCCATCGAGCTCTTGTTGACCGCCCGGCGGCGCCTCGAACCTTTGGGCTGGGCTGGCTTTCACTCTCCATCGCAGATTTCCCTCCTGCAAGCAGCGAAACCCCACGCCAATCCAGTTGCACTCCACATCTGCACCCGCTGCGACGTCGTCGAACAACTCAGACACCCTTTTGCAGGCTCTTCTCTGCATCAGCCAGTTCCAGCATTAGCCTCGACTCGAAGCGAGCCCAAGGCCGGTTCCCTGGCCCGACGCGATACGATACGATACCGCAAGCCCAGGCCCCCCTCCCCCTCCCTCGCCGGGACCGCCGCCATTGACGAACGAGAGACGCTCCGGCATCGTGTAACCCGCAACCGCACATCCACTACGCTTCCCGGACGGCATCCTAGCTGCCTCTGCTCCGTGTTGAGACGCGAGATCGAGCTTGAGAGACCGAGAGACGCAGACCGCGCGCGCACACACACGCCTCGGCCTGCATCTATCCAGCCCAGCCCAGCCCAGCCCAGCGCATCGCGTCGCATCGCCTCAATCTCGCCTCGCCGCACGCGCAATAGGCTGCCTCTGCCCGTCCTGTCCTCCAAGAGGCATTGACAGGCCCGACGTCCCCCGGACAAGCACGCGCGATCCCGCCTGCGGCACCGCAACCCCTGCGCGCGTCTTCTCGTTCAGCATCTGGCCGTCCGTCCTCTTGCGCTTGACGCCTGACGCCTGACGCCGGCAGCAACACCAGCCAGACAGAAATCGGTATTCCTACGCGACAGCTGCCTTGCCTGCCGTGCACGATCCATCCACGCCCCTTGGCTCGATCGCACGCACGTAGTTGTCGCTGTGTCGCTCGCTCGCTGGCCTCCTGCTCGGCACGCCTGCTTGCGCCGCTCCGGATCCACCCCTCCCCCTCCGGATCCCGCTCCCTCGCTCCATCCTCTCCCAACCCATAACGAAGACCGCCTCTGGTCGACACCGCAAATCGCACACCCCCCCTATCGCTTTGCCCCCTCCCCCGCTACTCGTCCAAGCCTCAAGTTGAGGCAAGGCAGAGTCATTGCATCGGCAAGGCACAAGGATTCCAAGCCCCCAAGGTCCCCTAAAACCCACCTGGCGTCATAGCCCCAAGATCCCGGGCCAGGGACCACCGCCGTGAGCGACTAAGAGCCCTCGCCGGCAGTCAGGATTGACGCACCGCTGCAGACGCTTGCAAGCCCTACCGTCTGCGACGTGGCCAGGGGGACACATCATCTTGGAGACCCAGCTTGTGCCAGCCCGAACAACCACCAATTTACAAGGACGCTAGCAGCCGCTGCAAGTAGCCAAATATGTCGGAATCCCCCCAATCTCCTCCAAAGGATGTCGACCAAGGTGCACAGTCACCCGACGAGGAAACACAACCGCCCATGGATCCCAATTCAGACCCGCAAGCAAACCTACAGGGCTACGAGTTCGAAGGGGTAAAGGAGCAGGATCGGTGGTTGCCCATAGCCAATGGTATGTTTGCCGTCTCCCCCCAATCCTCTATCCTGATTTGCCCGCCTTCATGCGCGAGATCGACTCGACATCTCAGCCTTCCAGCCGTGCAGATCTGGCAGCGACATGTCTCACGATTCAAGCTCCAAGCCAACCAAGGCACCGCGCGGTTCCAGAGCCGACAGAGGGGACGAACTCGATGCTAACATTCGAAACTTTGCTCCAGTGGCCCGAATCATGAAGAATGCGCTCCCTGACAATGCAAAGATCGCAAAGGAGGCCAAAGAGTGTATGCAAGAATGTGTCAGCGAGTTCATATCCTTCATCACTAGCGAAGGCAAGTCAATGCTTTCCGCAATCCTTTTGGAGTCATAGAGACTCCTATGTGTTTGATCTCACAGGAAAATCTAACTCATGAAACCAAATAGCCTCAGAGAAGTGTCAGCAAGAGAAACGAAAGACTGTCAACGGAGAAGACATTCTTTTCGCCATGACATCGCTAGGCTTCGAAAACTATGCTGAAGCTTTGAAGGTCTATTTGTCTAAATACCGCGAGGTATGTATATTGCTTAGCTCGGAGCCTTGTAGACGAGATCGACCACTTGCTGACACTCACTGTAGCAACAGAACCAGTCCAACCGCGAAAGAGTCATGGAGGGCTCTTCTTGGTCCGGCCAAATGATGGCTGGCGAGAAGGGCGAAGGAAGTGGGGAGTACGCAGGTGGAGAGGGAGCCAACAGTGTTGAAGGTGCTCCCGATTCGAACTACATGTACGGCGGCCAACCAGGCCACAATGGCGCTGGAGCTGGTGATGGGTACTAGACGGATCCCACGAGCCGCAGCGTTAAGCGTGAACGGCCTGAGGAAGCTCGAGATGTTGCCCGACCTTGCGCTGATGGACAAGGCCATGGTTAAATCTACAGCCAGGATCGGTACCTGGTGCAGGTGGCACTCAGGCTCGGTTATATCTCCTCGCGAGATTGTACAAATATCGCCACGACGAACGGTGCATTGATGCTACGGGCTGGGATGGCATGTTAACGGTTGTATATGTCGCGGGACGGATTGGAGAGGACGGGACTGGGATGAAAGGTTGGTTGGTTGGACGCCAAAAAGTGCGATTTTAACATTATTGTGTCGGGTATGTTTTTCATTTGGTGGTCTGAAGGTCTGAAGGATAGATTCCCAAGGTTTGCTTTCAGTTCACTCGTCGCCTCGGGAGCGGTCCCGAGATGCGGCAATGTCAGTTCGGCAGTCACCCAGGGGACAGTAGTTTGCAGATAACGGATATGCATCAAGTCCCGGCAACAACAGAGACTATATAGCTTTCTAATTCACTGGCTTTCTACGAGATGGACGAGAATCAGGAGGTTTGGCTGAAGCTTCAAGACTTCTCGGTGTAAGTGGAGTGTGACGTCGAAAGCGGCCCATGCACGGACCAACCTCACTCAGGTAAGCAAGCTCTAGCGCTCATGGACAGAAAAAATTAGAACGCTCTTAGAGGCGAGGCACGTGCCGCTGGCCTCCCCCACCTCTCTCTCCATCAAAATTTCCCACTGCCTGGCGAAAAGTCGCACCGAGCGCCTAACATAATCTTCCCCAGCAACGCCTCACCTTCCCCTCAGTCGCATTTCACAATCTAGGACGCAGATTTCCCGGCTTGAATCTGTGGATCGAGAGCGCGAGGCGCTGGCGTTGTTTCTATTATGATTGCTAGCATCGTCCCTGCTTTGTTACAGCACTTATTTCAGCCTGCCTGATGATCTACTAGACCCTGCGTTAACGTCGGGCGCACCAACACAGCCTGCATCGCTGCCTACGGAGACATCATATTCTTTGCGACTGTAAGACACAGCGGGCGCAAACGAGCCTCAGTATCCATTATTCATGCGACCCTTCACCCCGACGCGAAGAACCACCTCTGGTTCTGTTCCCAAGAACTCGACGCCAGTCCGTTCCATCCTGAAGCCAGTCTCCATCCTGGGCAGGAGGAAAGCGGACCATGCCGGACTCAGTGACTCGATAGATCCGCCTGAGAGTCCTAATAAGCGTCGCAAGGTCTTCTTTGACGATATTCGAAACGTCACCTACGAGGTCGGCGGCCGAACGATGGATGACGTAAAGCTCGAGGTCAGGTCGGCTCTGGAGGAGCACCTTCGAGGCAACGACGGGCCGTACGATACACTCAAAGAACAGTTTGCTAGCGACAAACAGCGTTATCTGCCTCCGGTGGTTGGCGAGGAGGATGACACTCTGAAGCCCCATGAGCTGCAGGCATATGTCATGGCTTTGACCGGGTGCATCCCCATACTCAAGGATAAGGCCTGTGATGGACTGGTCAAGACAATTCTGAAGTGCTCCTGGTTGGGTCGGGATGACGACTTCGTCAAGGTGTTCACCCAATTCCTGGCCGCTCTCGTCAGTGCTCGGGGCTCGTACCTGCTTCCCGTGCTGAGCATGATGGTCGAGAAATTCACCGACACCCGATCATCTGTCTGGTGCGTTCCAGACTTCCCTGAAGTTAGCCGCGAGGTGATGCGAGACCGACTTCACTCCACCATTCAGTACCTGCTCCAGATGTTTCCTTCCGCTACTGCCGTGCTGGAAAATCTTCTCGGCGCCAAGTTTCCCTTTCCGGACGAATCCATGCGCGTTCATATGGCATACATCGACAACCTCCTGCGAATTAAGGATTACGTCCCTGTCTTGCGCGATGAAGTCTTCGACCTTATTATCAATCGGGTAGTGAAGATCGACTCGCAGATGCAGGTGGACCTGGAGGATCTTGACGACGATGTCACGGCTGCGGTTATGTTCGCTCTGCGAGAACATTCAGAGACTGTCGAGTGGGAAGATGATGACGATGACGAGAGCGATGACGAGTCTGTCGACGCTGACGATCCCGACTTTGACCAAGATGCGGCGCGGATTAAGTCAATCAAAGACAGCGTGGAGAAGATGGATGCAGCTCTCGACACTCTCTTCAGAGTATACACGCCTCATTTTTCCAACCCCGGTTCAGACAATGCCTTTGACATGTTCACCATCCTCCTGCGGGAGTTTGACCACATGGTCCTACCGACTTACAAGTCGAGGCATACGCAGTTCCTCATGTTTCACTTCGCCCAAATGCATGAACGATTGACGGATGCATTCTGTGGACAACTCATCGCGACAGCATTTCAGAACAACACACCCAACGTGTTGAAGCAGGCCGCAGCGGCGTATCTGGCTAGTTTCGTCGCTCGAGGGGCACATATCCCAGGCCATTTGGTCCGAAGCATCTTCCAACTCCTCCTTCACCACCTGGAGACGTACCGGCGAAAATACGAGCCGATTTGCCGAGGCCCGGACCTGAAGCGCTTTCATCCCTATTATAGCCTTGTCCAGGCAACTCTTTACATCTTCTGCTTTCGATGGCAAGACTTGGTGGTAGCGACTCCGGATGTCGTTGACCCGGAAGATCCAGCATCATACATCGGACAGGAGGTGGAGTGGATTGGCACCTCTAGGAAGGATCTTTCCATTCAGATCTACGGCAAATTGAATCCCCTCAAGGTCTGCGCGCCGGTCATTGTGGAGGAATTCGCGAGATTAGCCCACCGCCTCAACTTCATGTATGTTTACCCGCTGGTTGAGGGAAACAAGCGAATCCACTTGACGCAATATCTTTCATCGACATACTCGACGGGAGGCGCGCTCCGTGACGCGGGCTACGAAGCACAAGACGAAAGCTTCCACCAGCTGGATCCGTACTTCCCCTTCGACCCCTACCAGCTGCCAGTCAGCAAGCGGTGGTTGGCCGGTGACTACGTTCATTGGAAGGCGGTGCCTGGTCTGAACGCAGACGAGGATAGCGACGACAGCGACGACATGGATGAGGGCGACGAAGAAGATCTCGAGGAGGGCACGGCCACAGACAGCGAGGGCGATGACTATGATTAGTGAGGACGACGATGTCACGAGGATATAAATGTGTTTCTAGAAGCTCATCAGCGAGGCGTTGGCGGAATCATGTACGGGAAACCATTTGCTGGTATTTGCTTGATACTATGGCTATGCGCCATCTGATGTTGGGAGTTTAATTGTTCATCGGAAGACATCGGCTGGCGACAGGTATTCAAAAGTTAAAAATGAAATCAAAATCACCTATAAATACGTATAGATCCGTCTTCATCGAGTTGCTTTCTCTGTCTTGCTGTCCCGACTAGGTCTGATTCCGCATGTCTGAGGCTGAGCCGAATGAGGAATCAAGACGCGAGATGCCTCGGCTGAGTCAGCGTCAGCCTTGTGGGGATTGGCGGGTTTGGGGTCGCATTTTCAGGCCGCGATGAAGCTCCGAGCGGACACTGCAGGAAATACCCCGCGAGGCAGGAGCAGCTGCATCATACACACGCCTTTCAAGAACACGTGCCGGGCTTGGAGAGTTGCCCTAACACACCGACGACGGGCAATTCTCTCACCGTCGCCATCTCTTAACGCCCTAGACCTGGAGTCATGAAATAGACGCCTACGCTCGCACTGCAATCCACCGATTAAACCGCTCTTCACGGCGAGGACCCGCACCGTTCACTCTCTGGGCGTGCAGCATGAGGCACGGCACTCGTTGGCACCAGCACACACGCATCAGCAGCTACAGCCATGTCGGATCATAGTGAGGGCCAGCGAGGCCCGCGACCATCGTTCACGTCTTTCTGGAAGAAGGGAAAGGAGAAGCTGAAGGGGCGGGATCTTAAGTTTGTCCAGCAGCAAGGACAGGGTCCGAACAGTGAATGTGAGTTGTCCGTCTATGCGTGCGTGTTTTGATATGCCTGTTTCAGCGGTCATATGGGATTTGGCGGGAAGTAAGCGCTTCCCCCAGATTTGTCATTCGTCTGAAGACGTGCGAGGCTATGGGATTATGAGCGTGCTCGACATGAGGAATCCAATGGCAGGATCGGGAAGTCAGCACCTAATGATCTGTCATGCCCCCCACGACATGACGAGGTGAAAGTTGACGGGGTCCGCACTCGCATGGAACAATATTCCTTGGTCTGCTCATCAACACATCGCCTCTACGGGTCCAAGCACGAATATGGTCTGGACACAAAAGCGAACGTCTACTGGCGGGGCTCGGAAGAACTTGAAAGCTGACGGACCGAAACGTGTAGCGCCAGAATCCAGTGGACGAAGTCCTGAGAACCAGCAGCAACAACCGTCGAAGGAAGAGAAGGCCAAGCTCCGCAGAGCCCAGGTGCGACGGGCTCAGATCCAGCATCGCCAACGCAAGGCCGAGTACGTCAAGCAGCTGGAGCTTGATGTCTCACACTATCGCGAGTTGATCTCGCTCACCGAGGTCGGAAACGAGAAGTTGAAGCATGAAAACGACGCCATCAAGCAGCTCCTCATCAGCGTTGGAGCCATGTCTTCGATGTCTGCAGCCGTAACGGGACCGCCCGCACATATTCCCACGCAGACTACGGCCTCCTTCCAGGCGCGCAGTCCATTCGGAGCTGGCGATAATGGACTGACGAATCCCGCGCTTTCGCTGAACACGAGCCCGTCAGCGTTTGGTCAGGTTGACAACACCTTTTCTCCCCAAAATGAGGCGCAAACTCCTGAGCTGTTCGGCGACATCAACGTCGACGACCTCACTGTTACTCTCCGAGATGACCCAACCTTGGGCACTCCGGTTTTCCACATCAGCTCAAGCTCTGGCTACAGCAGCCAAAGTAGTCCTGCAGCTGCTAGCGATGGCGAGATCAAACTCACGCGTGCCCAAGAGCACCAGGTTGTTAACTTTATCCTGGCGTAAGTTCCTCACTTTCCTCTCCACCTATCATCAAAAGAGTCACTTGAATAACGAAATATCTCCAGGCTCGAGCATGTTTGTTGGAACCATTTCTTCCTTGGCGACTTCCTTGGCCACGAACACCAATGCGATGTGTCGATGGGCCACCACATGATGGCGTCCACCATGTGCATGGCGCAGGCTCCTGAGTATGTATACATGGATCGCAAGGTCACGGGCAAGGGAATGCCAGACAACTTGAATCCTCCCAAGGGCAAGGTGATAAACTTCGACTGGCCGGCGACAGGCATCTCGCTCGACGAGGTTCGCAGCCTGGCTGGAACGCTCAACCCCGGCTACACGGAGTTGACGCCAGTTCAGGCGTGGTTCGAGTTAGCGAACAGGTATGGAGTGGCTAGGATGCTGGATGAGAGAGTTTTAGAGGCTCTGAAGCAGGAGTTTAACGGCGTCGTAAAGTGTGTCAACTTTGGCGCGGCGATGGAGCGGGAGGCCTTCGAGAGCGTGGTGAGCCGGGTGCTGGGTCCGGCTTGAGGGGAATGCGAAGGATTGCAGGATATCAGTCTTGCCACCAAAACTTGCTCACGATGGATCTGAAGATTCAACCGGTCGTGCGCGGACTTGTACAAAGTGGATTGCGAGAGGTATGGGGATGGATCGTCGCAGTTTGGAATCACACCAGGAGGGCCCGGAGTCCGGACCACGAAGACTTGCGATGGCATCGGAGTTGACTTGGGAGCGGACGAAGGCGGCTGAAAGCGGACGAAAGTGGATGAAAGATTTACCAAGCTCATAGGACTTTGTTTCTTGGAGAACCAGGCGCGAAGGAGTCGAGGCGACAATGCTTAATCCCGGCTCACGGACGGCCATCTCGAGTTGGATAAACAACAAAAACAACCAGGATAGGATACGACGATCATCTATTACAATGTGATGAGACAATGCTTCAAAGAGAAACAGCCGACAGACAGCTCAATAAAGGGATACTTGATGGTCACATAGATGGATAAATTGTGAGGTGACTGACTGTTCCCGGTTGAGAAGGTTACTGCGAGATTGTTCTACCAGGGCCCGGACCTAGATCATACATGCGCTCAGTCTGCCGTCATTCCTTGAATTTCAGCAATTGACCAATACGAGCTGCACGTTGTTTACCCCTGATCGGGACTCTTCTTTCAACCTCGCGTGAGATTGATTACATGAGCCACCAGCGCGGCCCGTGATTGGCGTCGTCGGGCCTCATGCACGATTTGGAATCAAATCGCATCCCCACAACCTTACCTAAGGCAACGGACCGTCCTTCGACTTACACTCCCTTCAGACAGCAGATGTGGAATCAAAACTTCCTCTTCCCTGTCGTTTCCCCAGATTGACGCAGCGGCTCGGTTGTTGATCCCGACAGAAACGGAAGTATGTGCGGCGGAACGTTGCGCCGTCTCAATTTCCCGACCTACCGGCTTGATGGCCTGTGATGGGGACCTTCCTGGCCGTTGGGACCTGGACGGGTGAAGCGGCAGGGCTGAGGCCCGTTGCGATGAGATGAGAGGAGGGGGTTCGGGACGCGGAGGTAACGGTGCTGGGCCGGATCGTGTTAGTCGGGCGGAGCGGCGAGGCGAGGCGAGGCGACAACGATGTAAGTATAAAGACATGAGGGCAGAGACGGGGAGGAGACTCGCGAAGAGCTGCACTCATCCACTCGTTGAAGCGACTCAGATAGACCTGCAATTATGAAGTTCCTCTCAGTTCTTGCGCTGGGCGCCACCTCCGTGCTGCAAGCCCACGCCCTGCCGCAACACACCCCCGACAGCGTGCTGTACTTCCTCGACAACGACCCTTCAGGAGCCAGCATCGTCGCTGTGCCCATCGACCGCAGCTCAGGCTCGCTGGGCTCGCCAGTGAAGACGTCGTCAGGCGGCGCTGGTTTGATCAGCAACAATGCCATGGGCCAAGTGACCGTCGGTAAGAAAGCCAAGCCAGCCCCTGATGAATAGAACTCCTGAGGAGAACACTCATCCGCTGATACACCCCCAGACCCTATCTTCTCGCAGGACTCGGTCGTCGTCCACGGCAACGATCTCTTCACCGTCAACCCGGGCTCCAGCACCCTCGCGCGGTTCTACATCGCGGCCCACGATCCGCTGCACCCGACGCTCCTCGGCGCCCCTGTGGCGACCGCCGGCGACGTGCCCAACACGCTGGCCTACTCCCCGCGGCACAACCTCGTGTGCGTCGCCAACACCGGTCCGATCGCCGGTCTGGAGTGCTTCACGGCCTCCTCGTGCGGCTCGCTGACGCCTCAGGGCTCGCTGCGGCCGCTGCCCGTCAACCAGACGGCTACGCCCCTGGGTCCCGCGGGGACGACATCGGATGTGCTGTTCAACCCGGATGAGACGGCTGTGTTTGTCATGGTTAAGGGCGATGGCACGGACCCAGGTTATATTTATGTGTATCCTATCGATGAGCATGGTGTGGTCAGCGAGACGCCCGTTGTGAGCCGTCCTCCGGGCTTGCTGCTCCCCTTCGGCACGGCGTGGACATCGAGCTGCACGGCCGTGGTGACGGACCCTGCATATGGCGCTTCGTTGATCGCTGTTGAGGCCGACTGGACGGTGCGTGTTACTCACAAGGTCACCATCGCAGGCCAGGCGGCGGCATGCTGGACGCGCGTGTCGGGCGAGTTCGACGCTGCGTATATCCTCGACGGCGGCAACTCGAGCATCGTGACGCTGGACCCCTTCTCGGGCGAGACCAAGTATGTGATTTCCGGGCTGGCGGCTGGCATGGGCAACTTTGACGGTGTCATTGACGGCGACTACCTGTATGCGCTGCAGGGCACCGCGGAGATCGCCTCGATTGACCTCCAGGTCGGTGGCCGCTCCAAGCCTCACGTCGCCCACACGCTGGACCTCTCAAGCGTGGGATCCCGGGCTGGCTTCACTGGCCTGGCCCTCTGGACCAAGGCGTGGTAATAGGAAGGGAAAGAAAAAAGCACGTTGAGACGTCACAAGGCTGTGTTGGACCTGGTTGATCTCGTTCGCTCCCAACGCCAACCCCTTTTTTCTAGTACATAAGTTTTTAATCGCCAAATACATGCTCCCGTTTAGACTCGCACGTGCAATAGCCCCTCAATTCTCAATTCTATAGCGCCTTGACAATGCTTCGCTCGTCAAAAATATCCTTCAGTAGACCCTGGATGCAGGCTTCGCGATCCAGTCGTCCCATCGCGTAGGTCGTTTCAAACGCAAAGATGCTGAGCTGGCCAAAGAACGGGCGCAGCACCTTGGCAACGAGCTCGTCCTTCCTCTCGAGGCTGACCTCGTCGTTGATGCCGCCGGTTCCGCCGAGAAGGGGCCGTCTGGATGAGCCACTGGCGATCAGGTGGGCGACGGACTCGGGTTGCGTTGCTGAGTTGGTCGCCGAGGCGCCGAGTTCCTCCGAAAGCTCGTCAACAAGAGCCACGGACTGGTAGTTTGCAGATCGGTAGACCGCGTCGATTGTGTCCGTGATGAACAGCCACTCATGCAGCTGGAAGTCGTCTGGAGCAACGCAGATTAGGACATCTAGGAGTTTGCATGCCTGAAGAATCGAGGCATTGGTGTAGGTGTCCGAGGCAGTGCTGTTGTCAGGGGCCACAACCGAGGAGATGGCGGCGTGGATTTCGGCATTGACGACGGGCCAGAGCATGCCGAGATTGATGGCGCTTGTCTTCAATGCCAGAGCTCGAACGACCATGTAGATATCAGCACGAGTGGCAGAGGACGGTGAAGACGTGGCCGAGGCAGCCAGAAGCTCTACCAGTTTGCCGAAGACGGTAGTGAGTTCTCCGGCAAAGGCGTCATCCGCAGCCGCCAGGATCAACGTTGCGATTCGCCTCAAATTCAGCTGAGTCTTGCGATCTGCTTCTAATCGAGCAGATGTAGCACCCACTCCGAATACAATTCCAGCCGTGGTGGGAGGGTTAATGCGTGCAACAATCTCAGTCATCCTGTCTTTGTCTGCTAGAGTCCACTGCCTCAACAATGGTATCCAGCCATCCTTCGCCAAGCTAAGGTTCATGGCAAAGAACTTGGGATCATTGAAGGCATCCCCAACATCTTTTTTCCAAGTCTTCTGGTTTCCCTGAACCCTAGAGAGCTCTTGGAGCAACTGGACTGTACTCTTAGAAACATTGTCGGGGAACGCCCTCGCCTTAATTGTTGGGCCGATGACGCTGGCTGAAATGGTCCCAGCTGCAGAGAGTACGCGGTCGGGGTCGACTAGGATCTTGGCCAGAGTTGGCACGACAGACGCCAGCATTGCCACGACATCATCCGAGGAGTCGCTGGTCCCATTAAGAGTGCCTCGCCGGACCATGTCGGGCTTGTGCTTCTCCGGAGTGCCAATTGACGCCGGAGTGTCAGCAAAAGTGATTGGCCTTGTTGTAAATAGAGCAGTCAACAGGCGAAGGAAGGTATCCTATATCAAGTTAGAACATTATTCTTATCTAGCCATAGCTGGCAGCGGGCCACTTACTCCTAGTTCCCTTCGCATCCTTTTCTGCTCTCCGAAGTTGGTGTTGTCGACCTTTGCTCCCAGAACGGCGGCGAACTCAACCAAGTTCGGCAAAGTTTGCCTGTGAGGGAAGGGGTTTCCTAGCAGATCCTTCAAGAAGGTCATGCAGTCTGGCCATATCTCATCCATAGCATCGTCATCCAGTGACCTCGCGTATTCCACCAGGAACACGACCAGATCTGTATCCTGTAGGGATATAGTCATTGTCGACTTGCGGGAAGGCTCCAAGGCGCCAGGGTTTGTTCGACTGTAGATGGCGTTGAACAGTGCCGGAATGCTGTGTCGGGGCCTGGACGCTTCCAGTGCTGCGAGTAGGTTGAATACCTCCGACGGTTGGTTCTCAGTCATCGATGTCTTCCATATATCTATAACAGTTTCCAGACATTCTAGATTTTCTGCATTGAACAGATGCTCGAGCAACCGTCTAGCCCGGTTCCTCATACGGAGGGACGTGTAGGTGAAGGAAGATGCGGAGGATTGATGTTGCCGCTTTGAGTCGTCACCTTGACCCCATGACCAGATCTTGTAGCATATGCGAACGGCATCCTGGAACGCAAGGTGTACTGTTAGTCTGTCATTCGCCGTGGCGCTTCGAGACTGTGGCGTGTCTGTCTGGAAAACACCCGAAACCATGCTCCCGAATAGCGACTGCGGTTGATCGGGGCTCTTAGCAATCTGTACCCTGGCCTCTTCCGAGAGTAGTTGGTCGTGGCCTTTGGCCAACACCTGTTCGAGTCCGTTGAGAAGGTATATCAGTGTTGATTCCGGTGTCGCGAGGTTGTCTCCTGATGCGAGTGACGTAGACTGAAAGGTGTCTCTTAGATTGTCAAAAGTTGTTCCAATTTCTTTGCAGAGAGTCTCAACTAATGGTATCAAGACTTGGAAGATAGAATCGGCATAGAATGGTAGACACTCGGTAAGGAATGAGATCCAACTATCAAGCACAGTACGGCTCGACGGGGAGCTTAAGCCGTCTTGTAGGCACTTAAGCAACTGTGGAGGAGGTGTTGAGACGGCAGGGCGGGATTCGTTTGTTGCAACGGACAGCCTGCTAGATCGTACAGTGTCGAAATTCATGCCCCTCTTTTCAGTACCTGGCGATGTCGGTAGATCGATAGGGACGAGGTCTCGGAGTTTGAGCGCGTCGTGTGTAGCCTCAAGCAGCAGCACTTGCACATACGCGTCTGAGCCAGTCAAGGACCTGAAAAGTCGCTCGATAAGAACATTTTCGAGGTGAAGACTGGATAAGGAAGCTGCGTATCGGCTCAGAAGGAACTTGTGCAGAAGACCGAGTGCGTATCTGTACAGGTGACTGACACGGTCGTTGAACTCTTTATCAGACGACGTAGCAGGGTTTCCTGTAATACACCTCATGCAGACTTGAACGAAGAACTCCTGTAGAGTCAATTCATTCTCACCGCCGCCGGCTACAACCGATTAGCACCACAGACAAAAAGAGTAACAGCAGCGCACTTACTGCTGATCTGTATTTGTTGACCCTGTATTGATATGTGTTTCGAAGCCAGAACTGCCCACGATATGTCCCCAGCATATGCCAGGATGTTTGAGACAGTCCGCAGATAGTATAGACACAGGTCTAGGTCTTCGTCCTCGGAGAAGATCGCATCTTCCGGGTGTGATTTCTCACTGTTGACGTTGTCGACCAATTCACGAATGAAAGGAATCTCAACCAGCTTGTTGACAAACACCAAAAATAGCCTGAAGAAGTCAATTTTGTGGAAGCTTTATGGGGAAGAAGTTAGTTTACCTGTCAATGCCAACCATGTTGTTGAGCCATGATTTGACAGTCATGAAGAGGTGAGTCCTATCGTCTTGCAACGCATCGAGAATGAGAAACAAAGGTTGCGTCAACATGACTTCGTAATTATCAGTCCCCGAAAGTCTGGGAAGATGCCGGAATTCGAGCATTGGCGTTTTGGAGCCTCGGCGTTCGGAGCCAGACGCATTGTCCTGCAAAGAATGTGACCATAGAACGCCGAAAGTCCTGCCAGTGTCAATCGGCTCCAGACCATGCTGATAACTCGAGTCTGGAGATACGATGAGTCCTGACAGTGCCGCTTCGATGTCACGGCTAGACGGGGTCAATGCCGTCTGTAATTGCCACAAGCTCCGAACGGCCTCGACATGATATTTTGGCTCAGAAGCGGACAGATAACACCATGCATGTCCAACCAAAGGAACCACTAATTCGGATAATTGAGCGGTTGAAACTCTCTCGGCATTGAATAGTTGAGTTGAAAGTTGCAGTATTGAGGAGAAGTCGGGAAATGGGATGGGGGCGGGTTGCTCCAGTCGTTCTTGTAGGTAAGACAGAAGCTGTTCAACATCAAGTCTATAAGCGACGGGAACCTTTTGGAGAATGAGAATGAGAGTGCGAATTCGGATGCCAAGATCGGCTTCAGTTTTCGAATCACTGGGCTTGTTGCACACAAACTGAACTGCCTTTCGCAACAGTAGATGGCCAATTTCGACAGGGTCGAATGGAGGTGGTGAGGCCTCAACACTTCCCTGGTCGTTGACATAAAATGACCGTATTTTCTTCAGCAACTCCATATTCGGAACAGAACCGAGCACATCGGCCCCATTTTTGCGTTTCGCGTTTTCGGGAAGCTTCTCAGGGAACGCCCTTTCAGGAACGAGATCTAGGAGCCCTATAGCAACGTTGAGCACATCATCTGGAAGAGACATTTGTAATCCCCCATTGGTGTTTGTAATATGGCGTTCTTGCGAGTCTTCTAGCATAGAGAGCGCTGCCAGACAGCACAGGGGGGCATGGATTGTTATCATTTCCTCTTCACGCACGTTGAAGTTGGTTAGAATGAAGGTGATCAGAGAAAGTCGATCGCTTCGCTCTGGAGTGGTAAGGTTTCCCGGGCCGATGGCTTGTGCTAAGAGCCCAACGACTTCTCCGTAAATGAGGCCGCTTTCTATGCCGTCGAAAAAGACACTTGCACTGCGTAAAACTTCGGTGAACTCGGCCTTGGTCGATGCCCGGTCTTTGAAAGCGCGCACGCTCTCCACGATGGGGAGGAATACCTCGGGTACTACGAGCCCCCCGATTTCCCATCGATCCATCAGCGAAAGGCATACTCTATAGGGCCGGGCTCTCTCGACGGCACTGGTTTGAGGGTTGCCTTTAATCATGTTCAGAAGAGCGCGAGTTAGCGGTTGGAGGCCAAACTCCTCGAAGAAGCTCGTGCGGGATGAGAAGTAAGCCTGCTGATGCTCGGAGGGACTCAGCGGCGCATCGGATACACTGTCGGTTTCAGTGGCTGGCGGATCAGGACCGAGAAGCCACGCCCATAACCGTCGATTTAGACTCATATCGCGGCGTGTCACCACACCGACTGCTGCCGTCAAGAGAAGCTCAAGATCTCCTGGCTTCACTTTGGTCTGGATGACTTTTGAGTTCAGGGGTAGATGGGAAACGAGGAGATCCAAGAATCCACGCTGGATGAGGAGCTGCTCATCAGAAAGCCCGCTGGCAAAACACCGAAGCAACAGTCCTGGCTCGGGGCTGGCTACAATACTGGCGAGCTTCTCTTTGAGTTCTTCGTCATCGCCCTTGGCCTTCGTAGCCCCCGAAGCCGGACCCAGGGGAGGAAGACATCGGACAAGATAGGCGAGGGCACCGGATCGACGAGTTTGGCTGGTGATGGAAGCCAAGAAGAAGCATTGCCAGAAGAAGTCATCGCCGTATGAGTGGCGCTCGGTCAGTGCCTCGCTGTGGGAAGGTCGGATAGCTTGCTTGAAGCTCTCAAGCAGGCGGAAAGTGCGTTCAAAATCCTCGCTCGTTTCTTCCTCCAGCCCGGGTAGCAACGCGAGGATAATGGACTTCATGGCGGGTCTTAGAGATCTTGGATTCAAGCCTAAGAAATGTTGCTCGAGGAGGTCGAGGTACGGCGATCGGACGGAGAGGGATGCGAAGGACAGCGTCGTTGCTAGACCTGGGAGGTACAAGGGAAGATCTCTCGACAATCCATCTTTTCCAATGACTGAAAATATGTAGTTATACACCTCCAGTGCTTTCTGGTGAACGCCAGAAGGCAGCGAGGGGTTGAGGCATTGCGAAAGGCGTTTCGCAACCGTTGCCTTGGCGGGAATCGTCGCGATCGATTTCGGGCGTGCTTGGAGAGACTGGACATTTGCTATCAGCATATGTACTTCGCTCATGAATGCTTTGCGGAGCTCCAGACCTTCAGTAACCGATTCAGGAACGATATATAGTCTGCCCACTCCTCCAAGGCCGTTTCGAATAAGACGAGCGCGCGGTCGACGCCATGGGCATATTTACGATAGTGCTTGTCTTTAACGGGAACCTCCTCTACTCAGAGCATGTAAGCGACCAACATTTCCAATAGTTGAGTACAGGCTGGCATTGTACCTCCTCCTAGTTGATTCCTCCATTGTCGTGGTATGGGCGACTCCCTGCCCGAGCTCTCGGGGGAGACAGATCGCCGTCCCGGTCCGGGCTCAAGAGCCATGGCGGAGGACTATGCGGTTCGGGGGCGAGGAGGGGCAAGAGCACATGAAGCTCTCCGGTTGGGGGCGACGAAGCCAGGTTGCATGGCTTGAAGCCAGGAAGTTGGGTGGCCGTGAGATGGTGGTGGAGGAGGAGGCTGAATTACGACGCCTCATAAGGGCTACGTTGCCTCGACGCTGTACCTGCTGTAGCCATGGGGGAGCTTCCCCTGGAACAGGGCCTTGGAGGTGCCTGGAAGACCTCCAGTGGGGATTAATTCTGGCTGCTGATTGGCGGGTCGACATGGATGGCAGCTGGCCCCAGCTCTGAGGCTCCCGCGCGAGGCTCCAATCTACGGGCAGCCCCTCCAGCTGGTTCAATGCGTCATTGGCCGACCGACAATCGACATCTTTCGCTCCTCCAACGGCTTTCATCGCCGTCCACCTTCTTCCTCCAGACGTCCACGATGGCATGATGGAATGATGGCCCTCCCAACAGAGCGCTTACTCCCCAAGGGTCGCCCGCTCCTGGATGCTCAATAAAACGACACTTTGCTCCCTCGAACCCCGCTGAGCCGGATGTGCGCCGACTCGGCAGCCCGTCACGATGCCCTCGGATTCGGCGTCCCCCGATAGCAGCGACTATCGGCCCCCTCTCCCCCCGCGACCGTCTACGAACACCGCCCCCGATGCGAAGTCACTACAGGCGCAAGCCACGACAGCCGTCACTCCTGTCGAAATCCAGACTCTTTCGTTCCCCGATGGATCTCGAGGGACGTTCCCGACGCCAGGCCCGGACGCGATCCCGAGCGAAATCGACAGCGGGCATACTACGCCAAACCGCCATGTAGATAGCGTCAATGGCGAGGCCGACGAATCTGCAAGCGTCATGAGTTTCGCGCCAACCATGCGACCTGCCGGCGACATTGCCAGTCTCCTAGCAGGGGAGCTGCACAAGAGGAGCCCAGCCTGGAACCTGCTCCGGGCCCAATCTGCTACGGTCCAACCATTCGAGAAATCACGAATAGCAGCCGACGATAGACTCGCGGACTTCGATCAGGAATTTAATGCTCTCCCCGAGGAAGGTGAAGACTTTCGAGACGACGAACGATTGAGCTTGTGGAAGTCCAAGCTGAAGCATTATATGATCCTCTCATCGGCAGGGAAGCCGATCTGGAGCCGGCATGGAGATCTCAGCCTAATCAACTCTTCCATGGGCGTCGTACAAACCATTATATCATTCTATGAGGAGGCCAAAAACCCTCTCCAGGCATTCTCGGCGGGAAACGCCCGGTTTGTCATCTCGATACAAGGCCCTCTCTATTTCGTGGCCATCAGCAAGCTCGGCGAGAGCGACTCACAGCTCCGAGCCCAGCTAGAAGCCCTCTACATGCAGATCCTATCAACTCTTACTCTTCCTACGTTAACCAACATATTTGTTCATCGCCCGTCTACAGACCTACGAAAACCTCTGCAGGGCACCGAAACCCTGCTATCGTCGCTCGCAGACAACTTCACCAAGGGCTCTGCTTCGGCGTTATTGGGATCTCTAGAGTGCTTGAAACTTAGAAAGTCACAACGGCACTCTATCAACAACACGTTTCTGAAACAACGAACCGAAAAGCTCCTATACGGGCTCATCGTCGCGGGCGGAAAGCTCGTCAGTGTCATCAGACCACGACGGCACTCGCTCCACCCAAGCGACTTGCAGCTAATATTTAATATGCTCTTTGAAGCCGACGGAGTGAAAGCGGGGGGCGGGGAGAATTGGATACCCCTATGTCTCCCCTCGTTCAACAACAAAGGTTATCTCTACATGTATGTGAGCTTCTTTGGAGGCGGCGCCGAGGGGGAGCAGGCACCTTCAGCAGCAGACGCCGCGGGTCGGTCTACGGGCGAAGAGATTGCCATGATTCTCATCAGTGCCGATCGCGAGAGCTTCTACGAGCTCAAGCAGATGCGAGACGACGTCGCGAAGCAGCTGGCAAAGAACGGCAGTCTTGCCATCATCCAGAATGCCGCTCGGCTAGGCCGGCCGATGGTCGCCGACATTGCCTCGGGAAGCCCAGTCAGCCATTTCCTGTACAAGTCACGGGCGAACGTACAGTTCTGCATGGCGTCCCTAGACCCGGCGTTCTCAGAATTGGTCGAGCGACGGCGGCTCATGACCGTCTACCACGAACTCCATGCGTCGATCCATGCGAAACACTCGCACCTTAAGGTGTTGCATTGTGTGAATGAAGATGTGACATCGCTGGCGTGGATCACACCGGTCTTCGAGTTCTACTGCGTGGCTGGGCCCAACGTGACGAGAAGCATCATGGCACAAGGCGCAAACAAGATCATACAATGGGCCAAGAGGGAGGAAGAACGTCTTTTCATCATTGGTGGTGGTGTGTTCTAAACCACGTCTACCTAATCGCAATATTCATCACATTATCCAATCCTTGAGTTCCCTAGCAAACCCTAAATTATCCCAAACGCCTCGTGCCGTCGTGGCGTCAATGGCTTAAGTCCCGTGCCGTCCCAGATCCATTACATACAGTCGTGAGTTCCCGTACTCCGTCAGGAGGACGCATTGAGTTTTTTTTTATTTCTTCGGTGACCCTTGTATCTCAGCGATGGAAACTATCGCTTGGGAATACGAGGATTCGGTCGGTGAGGGACCGTCGGGATCATTGGGGGTGATTTGGCCTGATGAGGGCGTCACGACGACGCTGCTCTTGCGACGGCTCCGAAGCGTGTCGAAGTAGCCATCTCTGGGCTCAGGTTTGTTGCGCAGCGCAGCAATGGACTTCTTGGCCCATTCGCGAACCCTCTCGTTGACACTGGACCTCTTGGAATCCGCGTCCCATGACGCATCTTGCCATCTTAGAGGCGAGTCTGGGTTCATCGTCATGGGCCGTCGGTTGGTATCCTCGCCAAAGCTCGTGCGCGAAGTGGTGGATGTTGAGGGCCAGGTGAGTTCTGTGGTGGCGAGAGTTATCCGCGAACTGTTGACGAGGGCTTCTGAGAAGGGCGCGTCAAAGTCCTCGATGAAGCGCGGGCTTCGAAGGGAGGTGGTAGAACGAGAGAACTCTCCTGGTTCCCTCGCTGGGATGGGAACCTTGAGATCGGGCTTTCGGGACGCCATGGCTGCTGTGCCGTGAGACAGAGGAATGCCAGAGAACCAGGTTTTCGAGAAATGTCTGGTGACGGTGGGGGTTCCTGATGTAAGGCGAGGGGTGAGGGGCGAGAAACGAAGAGAGACACGATACTCAGAGTTCAAGAGCAGCGGAAAATCTCACATTTAAGAAAACCCAGGGTCTCGGTGCTGCATGAATTTATGACTTTGACAGGAGCCGGGGAAGAGGGCCCTTTTTCATGACAGGCCTCAGTTAGACATGTGCTTCGCATTAGTTCTTCAAGGTAGAGCGGAACGGCGTACGGTTGACCCCTGACTAGATTGCTAGAGTTCAACAAGCTCGTGTGAGTTCTGGCTAGCCCAGAGCCAAGTGGACTGCCCCGGCCATGTGTGGGCATGGGGGGGGGGGGCCCAGAGCCAAGACGGTGACCAGTGGAATTGGAGCAGAAGGCCTGTTGCCGAACACAAGGAGACCACAAGGACGCAAAATCCTGAGCCACCGTCGACGATGGTGCAAGCCACATCGGGCGCTAGCCGGTGGGAACGATGGGAACGTCTTCGAGAAGAGCCACCCGGCTTAATTAAACCTTGAAGTCGGTGCTCGGAATCATCAAGGAGAGGGGTCCTCCCTGTGCCCACCATGGCCCCCCATTGCTGCCGAGAGAGGGGATCACGAGGTTATCCGGGGACTCGTTTCGATCGCCACTGGGGTCGTCGACTGCTTTGGGCAACGGCCGTGCAGCGTGCGGATCACGGGCTGGTCAAAAAGGAAATTGTGGTTGTGACTCGATGGATCTGTGCCGACGTCGCCCGAGGGCAGAGGAATTCTCGTCTGTCATCCTGGTGCACGTGAGTCATGGAGAACGAGGGGTCTGCAGCGCCGATACTGGAGACTGCCGGCGTTGTCTGAGACGATGGCTGTTCCTGGGAGACAGTCCCAGGGCGGCTGGGCGCAGATGCTGTGGAATGCAAAGAAACGTGGCACTCCCTTGCTGCTCCATTGCTCCCTGGCGACCAGCAAGTTAACTGGGCCGGGACACGCTCAATGTCTCGGCCAATGACACTGTTTTAGGACTGCACTGCTCTGGAGAGGTTGAAGAATGAGAATGACGTCCGGCAGTTCTGATGAGGCTCAACAGAAAGTCGAGGCTGCTTGATGTACGAGTCAAGTGCTACCTTAGCCATGATATACCAGGAGCAAGTGCTCACAGGTCACGGGCCTCAGATGCCTCAGGCTCAACCTGATGATACATCTTTCTGTTACGGTAGGTACCTTGCCTGAGCACCTGCCTTGAAGTGAAATCTCGTCTGCAAGGCGCCTGCATTATCAGATGCCTGGGCTTTCCGTTCTTAAACCCAGCGCACGAATTCTTCCCGTCTGTCCTGTCTACTTCGGAACTCGCGGCTCGATAGGCGAGTAAGTATCGCAGGCATTCAGTTTAGGAGGCAGAGCAATGGGAAGGAACTTCATCGTCTATCTCACTTTAGTATCTCCTAAAATGCAGGTGGGATGTAACTTGGAAGTCGCCAAATCTGCTAAACGAACGGCAGTCACGTCCCAGCTCTTTCCCTCAAAACACTGATCACCCAATCACCACCGCACCCCTCTGCCTCACGATAATTTTACATCTGCCAACCTCTCATCAAGTGCCTTCACCCTCAGCGGTGAAGATGAGAGGAAGCATCCAGTTGAGAAGGCCTCCAGTCGGGTTTCCATCACTCAGCTCCAGTCTTGAGCTCCAGTCTCGTTGCCTTTCAAAGTTGAAACCTCATTCTAGTATTTGTTTTCTCTTCGGCTGTATTATCAAGTTTCTTATTGTTTCGTACTTGCCTTGTGGCATCTCGGCCTCATGGATCTTCATCAGTCTCGGCAGAGATCCACGAGCCAAACCTCTCTGAACAGCACATATCGGGCGCACGGCAAACCGAACTACTCTGCTTATCCCCGTCCGCATCCGCAGCGACGGCCGTTACGAAGGATCAATGATACCTCCAACATGCTGCGCTCGCCTGGGCCGCTCGAGAGCATGCTCAAAACGACCACTGAAACCGGGGATATCGGGATTTTTTCCATCAAGCCCGCAGGCCCATCAATGACTTATCATCGCTCACCACAATCACGAGCGCCTTTCGGTGATGAAAGTTTGCTTTCACGACCGCGGTCAAGAGGCACGGACGATGGTTATGTTCAGGACGACCGAAAGAGGCTACCTTCTTATCGAGATACCACCTCTGAGATCATCTCGCTCTATGGCTCTTCGACGCAGCGATCGTATTCTCGATCCTTCTCCCCATATCTTGATGACGGCCAAAGATCATACTCCATGACGACTTGCAGTTCAAGACAGTTCCCAAGTCAAAAGTCATCAGGTACTTTGCAGAGCCTCCCTAGCAGTCATGGATTGCAGCGGCCTCGGTCGCCATATCCATATCCTACTCGGCTTAAACGCCCAGGCATCCGGGCTGCTTCCCCTGCAATGACAGAAAACGGAGTCATCGATTACACTAGAATGGTTGAACTTGACCGAGCCTCGCCGGTTGGCCACCCTCTAATGATAGCCTGCGGGTCCTTTAACTGACGAGATGGTAGCGAACGGTTCATGGCCCTTTCCGACCCATGCCCATACAAGGCCTCAGGAAACCGCCCCTTTCTTTGAGGTCCGACTTGAACCGGTCAACATCCTCTCTTCCTTCACGAGCTCCTGTTACACCTTGGACCCAAGGGCCTGGATCAACCCGCGCTCGAACACCAGTCCGAACACCAAGTTCTTCGCATTCTTGGACACCGAGGCCAACACCACGGCCATCGCCCTATCAACAACCTGGAGTCCCCGTCGATCAGAGCAATCGATCATCGAGCCTCACATCAATCGTGGAGATGTACCAAAGGCCTATTCCTCCAAGCGCAACGGTTCCCAATCTTTGTTCCCCGGGGTCATTCTACTACGACTATACCGAAGAGTTTGAAAATAAGCCCCCTTCGGATTTCGACATCGGCTCCCCAATATGTCCAATTCCCCAGCGAGCGAGAAGTTTTCGACGCCCCTTGGTGCTTCGAGATGATGACCAAGCTCACTTAGACGGCGCAGAAGTGCGGCAAGAATCCGATGAGCGAACCCAGGTCCAGTGTTTGGAAGGTAGGAGAAGTCTTCAAAATCGAGAATTGTGCTAACAAGATACAAGATGATCGTCTTTCAAGTAATGGTCCGGTCCAAGCAATGGACGAGATCCTAGATGTTGGCCAACTTGACAAACAATCAGCCAGCTCTCAGGACCCCCAAAACGAAGATGATCAATGTGTTTCAGACTCCAAAGCACCTTCAATCCTATTTGAAGAAGATCCTCTTGAAGCAGACGATCAGAGTATCCCCCAACGGCCAAGAAGAGAAGATTCAAGTTCGGCTCCACCCACTCAGGGGTATAGTGGTCAAGACCATATCAACTTCTCGATGCCCCAGAGGTCTACCGCTGTCTCGAAAAGTTTGAGAATTCCTGCTCAAAATATCTGGCGTCGATCCAAAACACTGAAATTTAAACCCGACTTCGCTGGTCTTCCCAACAAAAAATCTTCGCAGTCCAGTCTAACAAGACTTCGTTCTTCTCTGGATCCGGCACTCACAGAGTTTGCTTCCATCATGACTTCTGTCGACAAGCTTGCAAAGCCTCCGTTATAGAAAAATGGAGATGAGCACAAGTGTCGTGACGAGACCACTGAGATTTCTAGTGAAGGAAACTTGAACCTGCAAAACGTCAAGCCTCCGCCTGCAGTGGATGCTCCAGACCTCACCAGTCAACCATGTCGGAGACTCATTGACACAGGAAACCGTCCATTTCACAAAGGCCACCGTCGGAATCTAGCGGCCACACGTATCGTCACTGCTGAACCAGAAGTCTCGCAAGGTGCCATCATGGAATTTGCCAAGACTGAAGATAAGACTCAAATCCTCTCTCCAAAACCTATTTCTGCAGCTGGAAACCTGAGGCTGAGTAACAGCATCTCGCATATCATGAAGACGTTGCCACCCCTGCCAGATCACAGAGGTCCAATCTGCGAATCTCCAGATGAAAGCTCTATCGACACGGAGGTTCCAACAGAGCTTCTTTTTACCAGTCCTGCGAAACCCATTCTGGGTAAGGAACGACAGAGAGACATGAGTCAACCGGTATCTAACAGCCGCACTGGAAATAAAAACCCAGAAGCTCAGGGATCTTCTTCTCGGTCCAATCCCCCCAAGCTTAAACTCAGGAAAAAGACGTCATACGCTCCTATGCTGCAGGATGGACATCGGCTCGATACTAAGGAAATCCCCGAAAGAACCTCGAGTAATATGGCCAACCCAAGGCTCAAGCTGAAGGTTTCTCGGACAAAATTGGGAGCCGATGTCTCTCAATCGGGGAAAATGGTCAAGAAGACGAAGCCGAAACAGTGCGACTCCTCGAAGCGTAGCAGTTGCCCGAGGGTCGAGATAACACCACATAGGGTCAGTTTCGAAGATATTTTCAAGCAGGCAACAGATTTCGAATTCCAAGGCGAGAACTTGCAGCCAATCGATGAAACTCCATGCAACGAGAGACCCAAGTCTCAGGCATCTGATCGGTTCGAGGGTCTAGATCCACCTGCTCTGATCAAAGTTGAGACAGAGCCGGGAGCGACCACGACGATCAGACATACGACGACTGCGTTGTTGGGTACGGCACCCAAAACATCGTCTTTTGGACAACGCGGGCGTCTGAGGCAAAAGCTCTCATTACTTCGACTCCGTTCTAGCAGCTCTGGAGACTCGACTACCAAGGTCAGCAAGAACGACAGCCGGCGCCGTCCCATAGGGAGCAATCGCGGCCGTGAGGCATCTTATCTGGTCCTCGATGATGCGGTTAGTAGATGTGGAGTTGGAATCATTAAGGAGCGTTACGGAACGTCAACTCGGATTGATAAGAAAGGCGGGTTGGTCCGAAGATGGGCAGTTGATGCCAAACGAGCGGTTCGATCGTGTGTGCGGAGAGTTCTGGATCGATCATCGAGCGGAAGCGATTAACGAGATGAGCCAATCTGCTGGAGTTCTGGCATTGCAGGGCGATCAACTCATTTTGGTTTGCTTCCTGGATTTGTGGGTTCGATACAGTGAAGGGGTTTTTGAAAACAAGACGTCGACTCCCCTTGGGGTTGGAAGCTTTTAGGCTTGGTTGAGACTTGTTGCCATCTTTTATCGCATGACGGGTAATGATGGCCCTTGAAGGGCGTGAGGAAATAAAGATAGCTCCGAGCAAGCCAGTTGCACATTGTTAGTTTTCTTAAGCTGATGGATTTCTTTCGCTTAGTATTCGTGTTCGGCTCAAATTGTGAAGAAAGATGGAAAATATCATTGCAGGTCGCTGACCAGCATCTCGCGTGCATCTATGATCTACATCTGCTACGGCGTCAATGCCTCACTAGGTCGGTCTCCGAGTTCCAGAAATGGCATCTCTCTACCTCGACGTCTGGGACAAACTCCAAGGCTGTCTTGCCCGTTTCAATCACCATCCTGATTCCGCCGGAGACAGGCTCCCACTGAGGTGCCCCTTTGGCAGGACGGTTGTTTGGGTTGAAGGTGGTGATGAAGCTCGTCCAGTATCTCTGCACCACCGGGATGATGGCGGTGTTGTAGGTGAAGTAACTGTCACTAACGAGACGCCTAGGGATCATATGGGCGCCGAAAACGGCAGCAGCCTCGTAGACGTGAGGTGTCCCGATGCCACGGCTGACAAAGGAGGCGTCCTTGACGTTGTAGCGGTACTGCCAGACCAGAGGACTTTGGCCTACCTTGCCAGTGCGTTTGCTCGTTCCATAGGCGGCGATGGAAGCGTTGACGAGGTTGTTGACGGGGCAAACAATGGTGGCATCGCCGTAGGCTCTGGAGGCCGACGGGAACCAGGGGGCGTGATGGGGGAGTTTGGGCTCGCGAGAATAGAGGTCGATGATCTTATCTGCCTGTTTCTCTGTCATGGTGGGATAGGTAACTCCGAGGAATGAGATGAACTCTTCGGGCGAGGTGGCATTATCGGCGAAGCCAGCACCCTCTAGAAATGATGGTGAGTATATGGCAAGACAAGGATGAACGAGGCTAACTTACCATTAGTGCAGGTACCGACCAGTAATGGCACTTTTGCAACTTTGCCGGCTGAATACAAGCGACTGGGGTAATCTGTGAGAAATTCCCCGTCTATGCAAGGAGTGAAGTATGAGCGAGGAGTTTCTGTTTGCCCAGGAAACGGCTCCACGATGTCGATTTTCTGCAAAAACTCCTGGGGCTTCGAACGGAGGCAAGCCATCTTATTCTCAGACTTGTCACAACCTGCAATCTTCACGATCCTGTTGAATTGATAGTCGAGGTCGGTGTACTTGGGATGTTGAGGGACGTAAAGGGACTCGGGGATGGCGCCATGGAAGAGACCCTGGGTGTCTCCTCCATACGCCGCAAGGTGAAGGGCCACGGAGCCTGCGCCAGAGGAGAGGCCATGAATAACGACATGGTTAGGGTCTCCGCCAAACTGGAAGATGACAGCTCCAACAATTACAGGACGCCTCGGGATGAGGAAAAAGTACCTGGCTGATATGGGCCTGCACCCACTTCATCACCATCCGCTGGTCCAGCAGACCGAGGTTGAGGTCGCCGTCCTTCTTCACTTCGGTTCCCAGAAAAGAAGCCAAAGAGACCAACGCGGTAGTTGCATGAGACGAAGACCATGTTATCGCCGGACGCGTGAATCAATTGTGTACCGTTCCAGGTCGGGCTGGAGTTGATGTTGTAGCCTGCGAGTGGCGGGTCAGAGGGTATCATGAAAGGCTTGGAGGGGTCAGCTGAGCTTACCGCCGCCTTGGATGGAGATCATGACGGGGAGCTTCGAGTTCGGTTTGACATTCGATGGTGCCCAGACGTTGAGGAAGAGACAGTCCTCGTCGATGCCGCTGTGCATGGCGCGGCGGACGGGGAGGCAAGACTCCCCAAACTATAGGTCATGACTGCGTTAAGAGGGTATCGAGGCTGACACAGATACAGCGATGATGCTACTCACTTCTGTGGCATCCTGGATACCCTCGATTGGTAATGGAGGTTGCGGCGCTTGCCATCGAAGGTCGCCGACGGGAGCTCGTCCATACCGCATGCCCAGGAACTCGTTGACGCCAGACTTGAGATGGGTGCCACGATAGGTGGCATAGCCTAGATCGAAAATGGGATCGTGCCCCGCGTGGCTCCGGCTGTAAGCTGCGACGGCAAGGCCAAAGAACACGAGGCAGATGGTGAAGACGGCTGTGATGAAGCACCAATTCCTCCTCCTTGGAGGCGCAGGCTGTCGCCGGGTATTCTTCTGTTCGCCCTCCGCGTCCTCATATTCATCGTTCTCCTCGTCGACGGCCGCGGGCTGGTATCCAGCGCCTCGCATCCACTTCGGCCGTGCGATGCCCTCGAGCAGACCCATGGCCGAGGCCACCTTGTCGGGGAGTTGGGCGTGCATAGAAGTCATGGTAACGTCGTTCAGATGGCAGGTGGATGTCGACAACAGCAGCAATAGATATGATCCATTCCCGGGGAGCGCCTTGATGAAAAAGAAGAAGCGACTGGCTGCTGGACGTAGACTGGGAGCGTGCAGCCACACGTGCTAACGGACAGCCAGTAGCCATAGGGTTATCTCGTTCTGTTCGATATCCCCAGTCTCATCAAGTTGAGTGGCTTATGAGGACATGTCTGGGTATTAAATCCTACTTTCATGAGATAGGTAGTATAGATAATAATGATAATAATTATGGAGGCGAAGTTCTTTTATACGAGGCATAAAGGTTTAAGTATTTTATCCTGAACACAAATATAACGCATTTGCACTCGCATGATGTAATAAATGAAATTATTTTCAACATCATAATGCTTGACGCTGAAGGTTTGACGATAAAAAAAAAGCAGAACTACTTTCACCAAAAGTTCGCGGTAGGAATAGGGATGTAGGACTTGCAGATGATCTGAGCGAAGTCCAGTACGGCAGCGATTTGGTTTAGCCTAGCCCAGCACGTCCTGTGTCCCAATAGGGGACTTTTCGGACTTCCATAGCTCCCGGACGAGATATACACAAAAACAACATTCCCGCCAGGCCTTGAAAACGGGTCGTGACAGCTAGCCGCAAAAGGTAGAATATCCAAAGTTACAAGAGTAACAAACACATGGAATATTTCCTCCACAGCATAGATTACTTTCCGTACAAGTAAGAGGAATTTCAATCCCATAACTGCATATTAAGTGAATAAGGTGTTAATTAGACTGTAAGCTGGCTACGTACCAGTTTTGAGGGTTACAATATGTAATTGGAAGAGGGCCCTCTTGGGGATTATCCGAATAATCATAGTTTAACGCGTACCCAGAAATACAGTCTACCAAAACATTAACAATTAAAACTCCACAGTGGAATAAATTACATACCAACATTTTTATCACCGCTAGTGAGATCTCCAGAGCAAGTTTGAACGCCATTATCGACTGCTGTAATCCATCCATCGACTTCAAACCCGTCTTGGACATGGCCAGTAAGCTCAAGGCATCCTTGAGCAAGCATCGAAAAGTGAGTTAAAATGGCCACAAGGCTTCTACCAGTGTGCTTTGAGATGCCCATAGTGAATAGAGAGAGAG
The DNA here is from genome assembly GCA_012184525.1 of Xenoacremonium recifei. Lineage (NCBI taxonomy): Eukaryota > Fungi > Ascomycota > Sordariomycetes > Hypocreales > Nectriaceae > Xenoacremonium > Xenoacremonium recifei. The sequence continues at coordinate 350,424 of WOFQ01000011.1, read as the reverse complement.
AGAGAGAGAGAGAGAGAGAGTATTCTGTGTTTTTATAAAATTTCTTAGAGGTCTTAGGTTTATCTGCTGAGCGATGAACGCCTGTTTATATAGCTGTGCTGCCTCTATATCAGGCGATCCTCCAAGACATCGTAAAGTTTTCAAAAGCGGGCTGGTTGAAAGGAAAATTTCCTATAAGGTAGGGGTGTATAGACTATTCGCATTTGCGGAAGGTTACACTTCCTGACCGAAGCCTACCTTGGGCAAATGAATACGCAGATCAGGGATATTTCTAGAAGGTAATCTTCAAGCTCCTGAGCGGTCAAAGTCAAGTTAAATGCCGCCAAATAAAGTATAACCTAGACCACGGGTGCCTAAAACCTACATATGCAGCTCTATACGATGGGTCTATTACGCCCGAGTTCTTAGTGAGAGAAAGTTGTCAACCAGACCAGACAGGTTAGGATCGATGCATATCGACAATTACGTTTCCTGGTCTGGAAGGTTGATCTATCCAGATTTGGTCACTTGTCGATCAACGTATGACAAGTAAGTCGCACGCGACCTTGTACTTTTGAATAATTACACAACACTTACATCATTTTTGCAGATAACTTCCATTCTTTACTCGCTGTCGGTAGATTGGTTATACTGTATGAGTGATGAGTAAGGAATGACTGTAAACAAGTAATAATGGTTGCCTAGAAGGATTTTGAGCTGAGAAACACACACACACACAGGGGTGCTACCCAATACGGGGTAGCTGACTGCAAATCCCCCGAGTCACGAGAGTTGCAGTAATAGTGCTCTGTAGCTGCTGTGACTGCAAGGGAATTGCACCTTGGAGAGGGAAGACCCTGTAGAAACTACACACACCAATGTATCTTCTCCCTACATGTCAGTGTTGCTGCGCCGTAAGCTTCGAGTGTGTTGCTACGGTCAGCCCTGTAGCATTGCAGGGGCGCTCTCTGAACGGAATAACCCGCCATGGAAGTCGTAAAAGGCTGGGCTCCTTACCAGCAATGGCCCGAAGCGCCGCCCAGTGGTTCGGAACTCGGCTGACTTGCTGATGGGCACGGAAACGAGGTGTATGAGATGTTGTCTTGACTGTCTAAGAACTAAATCAAACACACGCGCAAAGCAATCCATTCCGTTCTCCAATCCCATGTGGTTTGCACCAAGTCACTGTCTTATACGCTGCCCCAACCGCCTCCGCCAGGGGTCAACACCACAACCCGATCACCCGCCGCCACCTCAACCGTCGCCTTGCCGCCCAGACTAACACTGCGCTCCACACCCTCATTATCGCGACTCACCCAGATGTTCTGGCCCATGGCGCCGTCCTCACCGCCGCTGCCGCCCCGGGGTGCCCGCGAGCGCCGCTCCGTCAGAAGACTGACCTGGATGCCGTCCTCGCGGAACTCGATGTCGCGCACGATGCCGTCGCCGCCGGGATGTCGGCCCCGCCCGCCGGAGCTGGCCCGGATGCCGAAAGTGCGCAGCAGGCACGGGTAGCGCTTCTCAAAGACCTCCGGGTCGGTGATGCGCGTGTTCGTCATATGCGTGTGCACACCGCTCTCGCCGTCCCAGTCGGGGCCCGCGCCGGAGCCGCCGCCGATGGTCTCGTAGTAGCCGAAGCCGGGGACATGGTTGCCGCTGGCGTCTTTCCCGCCCTTGCCGAAGGTGAGGTTGTTCATGCAGCCCTGGGAGTCGGCGCAGGCGGCGAAGGCCTTGAGGATCACGTCGGTGATGCGCTGCGAGGTGAGCACGTTGCCGCCGACGACGCTGGCGAGCTTGGAGGGCGCGAGGAGGGAGGAGGGGGGCACGTGGATGGTGATGGGCGAGAGGCAGCCTTGGTTGAGGGGGATGTCGGAGTGGATGAGGCAGCGGAGGGAGTAGATGATGGCCGAGTGGGTGATGGCGACGGGGGCGTTGGTGTTGCCGTATACTTCGGGCCCGGTGCCGCTGAAGTCGAATATCGCCGAGCCGTCTTCCTGGATGGTGATGGATAGCGCAATGGCTGAGCCATCATCCATGTAGTCAACGGCCCGGAGAGGCTTACCGCCAGACCGTTGCCGCACTGTCTGTAGCAGCTCTCGTACTGAACGCTCAGCCGTGTCCTGGATGGCGTACATGTACGTCTGCACGGTTTGAAGGCCATGCTCTTGGATCAGCCCACGGACGAGGTGCACGCCCTTGTTGTTGGCCGCCACTTGTGCCTTGAGATCGAAGAGGTTGTCTGCGAGACAGCGTGTGCCCGAGCAGCCTGGGTGCTTGGCCGGTTCCTTCAGCAGAAGCTCCGTGATGCGCTCTTCATTGAAGTGTCCCAGAGTGACCAGCTTCTCAGCTTCAATGGCGGCGCCCTCTTCAGCGAGTCGCTTCGATGAGGGAGGCATCGAGCCGGGTAGAAGTCCGCCAATGTCGGCATGGTGTCCACGCGAGGCAACGTAGAACACAATGCTGCCGCGGTCATCGAACACGGGCGTGATGACGGTGATGTCGGGCAGATGTGTGCCGCCGCAGGATGGGTGGTTTGAGACCAGAACATCGCCGTCCTGCAGTTGGCCCTTCCAGCGGTTGTGCTGGTACTTGACGGCGAATTGCATCGAGCCTAGATGGACCGGCACATGAGGTGCGTTGGCGACAAGGCCGCCGTCGGGGGAGAACAGCGCACATGAGAAGTCGAGTCGCTCCTTGATGTTGGTTGACACGGCTGTCTTCTGGAGCGTGCGGCCCATCTGCTCGGCGATGGACATGAAGCGGTGTCCGAAGATGGAGAGTTGGATTGGTGAAACGGCGCTGGTTTTGTTGGCCTGTTGCTTCTTCAGGCTGTTGCCGTTAACGTGTGGCTTTGCGGCATCGCCGTTGGTGAGCGGCTTTCCGTTCCCGTTCACATGACCGTTGGTAGGGTTGCCGTTCGTGTGCTCATGAACCCCATTTCCGTTGACCACTCCATTATCGTTCACCTGCTTCACTGCTCCGTTGCCATTCACCTTCTCCTCAACAGCAGAAGACACAGGCACCGGCACGGGAGCAGTGTTCTCTAAGTCGATAACGACACAGCTGTCAGTCACAATCGCTGTACTATCCGGAACGACCAGAATCGTCAATGTCTTATCCAAGATCAACGCTGGTCCAGGGATTTGAACACCAGCCGCCATCTCGCTCAAGATATACACAGGGGTGTCGACCCGTCCTGCAACAGCATCGAAGCACACCTTAGTGGTCTCCTTGCGCTCGGGCACTGGTAACTTGGCGAGTTGCTTGAGCTGCTGGTAGGGGCTGGCGCCCTGGTGATGGTTCGCAGCACCGACGCCACGAACTCGGAAGTCATCGATGAGGATCTTCTTCCCGGGCGACTTGAAGCCGAACTCACGCACGTGGCGCTTCTCGAAGAGGCTCTGGAAATCGCTGTCTTCGCCCTCCTTCAGGATCATAAATGAGGTGGCAGAGCCCTCATACCGGAGGTTCAGGTAATACTCGTGGCGGACCTTCTCCTTGGGGATGCCCTGGCTCTGAAGCTGGACAGTTGCTTCCTGGGCAAGCTCCTCCAGTGCCCGATCGGTCTCCTTCTTGGTAGCAGGGCTGTATTCGATAGCACCCGGGCGTTGAGCCTCATGCACGACGTCGGCTAGGGACAGACCATAGGCTGAGAGGATAGAAGAGAACTTGTGGACGACAACGCGGGAGATAGACAAGGCCTTTGCCAACGAGCAGGCGTGCTGTCCACCGGCTCCTCCAAAGCAGGCCAGCAAGTGTTCCGAGGTATCATAACCTCGAGCCTCAGTCAGGGCTCGAATTGGCCGCGCCATGACTTCGTCGGCGACGCGAAGGAATCCAAGGGCGACGGCTTCAGGGGTAAGTTCTGCTTTGCCTTCGGCGCGGTTGTCCTCGTTGATCTTAGCCGTCAACTCCTCGAACCGCTGAGTAGTGATCTCCAAGCCGAGAGGCTCGTCTTCGTTAGGACCGAAGATCTTGGGGAAATATTCGGGCTTGATGCGGCCAAGGAATAGGTTGGCATCTGTGACAGTAAGAGGTCCGCCCTTGCGATAGCAGGCTGGGCCAGGATGTGCACCGGCGGACTCGGGGCCAACGACGAAAAGACCTCCTCTCCAGAAGAGCATAGAGCCTCCTCCCGCAGCAACGCTAGAGAGCCACGTCAGTTAGTCATATCGACAGATCAATTGTTATAGCACTTACGTGTTAATGTCTAATTGAGGTGACTGGATCGAGATTCCAGCGGTCGTGGTCTCGAACACATGCTCATATGTGCCTGAGAACCGAGAGCAGTCAGTCGAAGTTCCGCCCATATCGAACCCAATCACAGGTTTCGCCTCTTCCTGATCCCAAGTCGTCTGAGCGTAGCCAACAACTCCTCCAGCCGGTCCTGAGAGAATGCTCTTCAAGCCGCTGAACTTGCGGAAATCCACCAGTCCGCCATCAGACTGCATGAACTCACACCGCGAGCCAGCAGACCCCAAACCGCCATTGAAATTGCTGGACACAGAGTCTATGTATTTCTTAATGGTAGGCGTAAGGTAAGCGTCGGCTGTAGCAGACATGCCTCGAGGAACGACCTTGATCATGGGTTGGAGAGCTGAGGATTCCACGACTGAGAAGCCCATTTTTCGGGCGACATCACCTACCATCCGCTCGTGGTTGGGGTAGAGGTATGAGTGGAGGAAGACGACTGAGAGTGACCGAATCCCAGAATCCCAGATCTGTTGTAATGATGCCTCCACTGCAGCCATATCTGGAGTCTTAAGAATGCGAACTACCTCCCCTGTCACGCCACGACAGAGCTGCGGATCACTCGACACATCAATTTCTTGGGGACTCGAGTTTTCCGTATATCCTTCAAGAGTGATCCTCTCGTCAATCTCAACGGTGACTTCGTGGAGAAGGCTAGGCCGCTTCGCCGTCAGATCGAAAATTTTTGGCCGCGTCTGGTCGCCAATCTTGAGGAGGTCTTTGAAGCCCTTGGTGACTAGCAAGGCAGACCGGGCTCCTTTCCGTTCTAGAAGGGCATTGGTTCCGACAGTCGTGCCCATGCGGATGTGTTCAATTCGATTGAGGTCCAGGGGAACGCCTCGTGGGTGAGGCTCCCCTGTGACCTGCTCAAGGATGCGGCGAATGCCTTCTGTCGGTGCATCTTTGTAATTTGAAGGGTCTTCTGAGAGGAGCTTTAGGATGATGTCCTCCCGGCCCGGTACTGAGGCATGGACATCTGTGAAGGTGCCACCCCTGTCGATGGAGATGCGGATGTTTGCGGCTGAAGGCGCAGGTATGGAGGGCGTCTCAACAGCCATCGTCTCGTCTGTGTGTCAAGAGTGATGGTGTTTCTACTTTTTCGCTGAGAGGCTGAGACGCATAGTAGTTAAATGCCGTGCCCGGCCAGCACCGGTCTCTCGAGGAGCTCCGCATGTTTTCCTCGGCGGCGCGATTCCGACGGAACAGCAGAGTGCCTCATGGGGCATTACGTGAGAGCATCTCTCCTCCGCCTCGCTGCTGAGGTCCTTGAGGCAATGTCGATATGCATGCTGCCCGATCTCCGAAGCGGAGACTTCTGGGGAGAGGAATCCCGCACTCCGCGACGGCCTGGATAGTCGCACTGTGGGGGGAGCGGAGGCGGATGTCCGACCAGGATGCGTGCCGTTGCAGATGAAAGGACGCGATAGGCAAGATCTCCAAGATACAGCCACTCTTGCGGCTGATATCCTATCTGGCTGTGCTGCTGGCAGATCAGCTACATATACCCGGCACAAATCCAGATGGTCATGGCTGCGGGCGTACCCGACTGACGTCCACAATCCCCAAAGACGGCACTCACTTACATCAAGATGACCTACAGTCTGCTCACTGGCCAGGCGGTGCGAGATGCTGCGCGAGACAACATCCGTCTACCTTCAACGTCAGGAGTTGCGCCGGGCTATCTCCAGGTCAACTTGATGATCCTCCCATCTCGCTATGCCGCAGATTTCCGCAACCTCTGTGCCAGAAACCCGGTGCCATGCCCGCTTATTGCCGAGTCGGCAGCGGTTGGCAAATACGATGCAGTCACGTCGTATATCAAAGGCCTCCAGGGCCATCAGGTGCTCCCTGACGGCTGTGATATAAGGACAGAAGCCCCGCTGTACATGGTGTACAAGGACTCCAAGCTAGAAAAGGCGCACTGCAGCGACATCAAGGCGGAATGGACTGAGGATCATGTTGCGTTTCTCATTGGGTGCTCGTACAGCTTTGAGCACGAGTTGTCAGAGGCCGGCCTGACCCCTCGACACACGCTGCTGGAGAGAAACGTGCCCATGTACAGGACCAAGTTGGCGCTGTGTCCGGCCGGTGTCTTCACGGGAGGGACTTATGTGGTCTCAATGCGGCCATACAAGAAGAAAGACATCGAGAAGGTCCGGGACATCACTCGCAAGTACGGCCAGACGCATGGCGAGCCCATTGCCTGGGGATGGGAGGCTCTCGAAGCGCTGGGCATCGCAGACATCGATGTCCCGGACTGGGGAGATGTCCCCGTGAGTATGGACGGCAAGCCCCTGGGCCAGGCCCGCGCTGATGGCTCCGAGGAGGCGGTGCCTGTGTTCTGGGGATGCGGTGTCACGCCGCAGGAAGCCGTGATGAGGGCCAATCTGGAGGGAACCGTGATGGCTCATGCTCCAGGGCATATGCTGGTGCTAGACGCCCTGAACAAGGATGTCGTCGAGTGAAGCCAGAGAGGTGTGCGGGATACAACAATATGGGGAACTCTCAATGCAGTTACTAGGTAGTCGGGCGGATTCCGATGATGCTTTCCTTGCAAGCACCGAGGAATTTAGAATTCCGGAAGGTCTGGCACAGTGCGGCGGCGGATGGTTGAGGTGGAGGAGGAGAAAGAAGAAGAGGAGTCTGCGATCGGGGTGGGTCCCCGACGCTGGCCTTGTTAGTTGATTGGCCTTATCCTTATCGTGGCCTTCTAACGCTGTTATGACTATCTGAGCACAATGGCTATATTCATCATCAAATTCGCAAGTTTCGGCCGAATTGAAGGATGCTCTATTTGGCGAGGACGGTAAATTACTTCAACCGATTAGTTATAGAAGGCTGCGAGGTAGATCAGGTATATAAATTAGGAACGCAAGTTAGGGTTCATATTAGGGTATTCAGATCGAAATTCTGATCAGTAATTCAAATTTGAGATTCAGATATTGGGTTTATGTTTCAGTGCACAATATTCAGATCCCGTCTTTATCTGTCTGGTAATGCTTTCGTGGAGTACAAATTCAACATTTAGATGAACTTCGTTCCTTTCCTTGTCAAAGAAAATGAGAAGCACAACCTATCTTGTTTCAATTAAATATCCAAAGGAAAGGTAGAACCTCTTCAAATCCAACCCGCGTCAATGACAATACTCTGACTAGTCACCCCTGAGCTATCATCAGCCATAAGCCACAACGCCAACCGCGCGACCTCCTCCGGCTCCAGAAGCCGCTTCAGTGCCTGCATCTGCAAGATGAGAGCTTCATACTCAGGTGTGATGACCTCCCTCCTCTCCCGCTCCGTCGCAATAGCCCCTGGCATGATGCTGTTGACGCGGACGCCCTGCGGTCCGAACTCGTGGGCCAACGTTTTGGTGAGTCCGACGATGGCTGCTTTGCTGGCGATGTACGGTGCTTGGTCCTGGCCAGGGCGGGCCCATGTGATGCTGCCCATGTTGATTATGGATGAGGATCCGGCACGGATGAGGCCTGGTAAGAGCGCCTGCGTAAGGAAGAATTGGTGCTTCAGGTTGATGTCGAGCCCGCTATCCCAGTCCTTGACCGAGACGTCCATAGTCTTAATACGCCTGGCATGCGCTGCGTTGTTGATGACGCCATGAATCGCTGGAAACCTGTCTAGGATCTTCTGTGCTGTCGGCTTTAACTCGCTGTCGGTGTTGGTGATGTCGCAGTGGTAGAAAATAGGTGCATGCTTGACCTTCGCTCGAGATAGTTCATCAATCAGGTCCTGCGCTGGCTGGTCCTGAATATCAAGAATCACCATCTGGCTGCTCTGATTGGCGAAGAGCTTCACCATTGACGATCCGATGCCCGTGGCGCCGCCCGATATGACGATAACGCGGTCTTCAAGGCTCGGATAGTTGGCGAACTTGGACATGGTGAACTATGGGCAGACGTCTTCTATTGCTCTTTTTAATTGACTAGGTAGGTCTACGAAGTCTAGCTACAAGTTAGGAGAGTCTATAGTACATCCAACAGCATTTCATATAATCTCTCAACACCGCAGTTGTCTTTCGGAGATACTAATTCGGTAAGACCGCAGTCATGACGGCCGGATATCCCAAATAGGCAATCAGCCAACATCACTCTACTCTCTCCAAAGCCGGAACTGATTCCTGCATCCCCAAACTTGGCCCCGTAGTAACAGCACCATAGGCCTCCAATCCGGTACATTCGCGGCGTTGACGTAGCGATTGGGCTCAAGGGCGATGCCGCTACGAGGTCCGCGCCGAGGAGTGCTTGTCGGGTTGTTACTAGAAGGTGGGATCTCGGCGACGTCGATTCCATCACCAGTGTAGAACTGAAAAGATGGTTCGGTTGTAGATGCCTCCAGGTGTATCTTGGTGACCGGATGATACATCGAGATGTACTTTTTCAGTCGTCGGCCTCTTGTGTCGGGCTGCACTCTCGCGATATCCGTCTCAAGTACAAAACAGTCGTCGATGAAAGGTCCATTTTCGGCGAAGAGCGTAGGTTGGTTTGCGTTAACAGCCGGAAACTTTGATATCCCTCCTGTAGGAATTTGGTTATTGTCGACTTCCAAGTAGAGGTCCGCTGTGAAGGTAACTTCGGTACCAGCTACAGTTGGTCCGTCGCCGATATTCCAGTACCCGTGGTTCGTCAGGGAGCAGATAGTTTCGGTAATATTTTCTTCAGTCCCGGTCATCTCGGCTTCATACTCGATGTCAAGGACTATTTCTTCCGCGCCAGAATTAGCATCCCCAGTATGATCGACAGTATACCAAACCCGTGCCTCAACAGCCCCCGGGAAGCCTTCATCTCCATCGGGGCTATAGAGAGTAAAAAGATGAGCCTGTTTCGAGTGACGCACGACCTTGGTAGGCCCCTCCCAGATCTTTTTGCCCCATCCATTCACGCCACCGTGCAAAGTCGTAACATCGTTTTCATTCTTTACGAATTCATAGTCCTGACCATTGAGGCCGCAAACCTTGCCTCCAGAGAGACGATTTGGGATTCTTCCAATAGTCTCCCCAAAGTACGGATGGGCGTATTGCCGGTAATGCTCCTGCTTTGGGAAGCCCAGCACTACATTGCGTCCTCCGATGGTGAGTTCCTGGATGATGGCTCCCAAGGGGAGAAACTTGACGGGTAGACTTAGGATGTGAATGGGATCCATGCCAGCAGTATGTGGAAATCAAGAAGCCGTTCCAGAGACTTGGCAAGAAACAAAAGGTGCTCCTGGGCTTGGTTGGCCGCTGGTTTTCAATTTAATTGAGATGTGCAGAGCCGGTTTTAACAGAAGTAGTAATTCCGATTCAGAGTATCGCATTAGGTGAGCCGCGTTATGAGGGAAACCCCAACAGCACATACAGAACTAATTTATCCAAATGAATTACTCGTAAATGACATATTAAAGCATTTTACTTTGAAATTGTATCTTTGCAATATTTGATTTGTCACAAAGAAGCCACTAAAACTTGAGAGGTACATATGAGCCGATTTTAGAGATTAAACAATATTGATACTTGGTGTAGCTAATATCTTTTTGGTATATAGACCTCACTTGTAAGCTTCATGAATTTCCTAAGCATCTCTCAAAATCATGAGTTCCAGATTGAGACGTCTGTAGCAGTCCATTGAGGTAATGCCTTCCGAGTATATCACGTGACCAGTAGCCCGTAGTTGTGAGATCTTGGCTCTAGCTTCCGGTTCGGCCTAGACAGTTGCCGGCCTCCATCTACTCACCCCCCTGCATACAGGCTTCAAGCGCCTTAAACCGCTCTTTTTGGACTTCTGCATGACCTGACGTGCCCGTTGAAGGCCGGCTTGACATCATGGAGGAGACGCCGATGGGCGAGACCATCCGCATATCGTGAGTGCCGCCGTCCTCACTGACACCCCGGCTCTGGGCTAATACCTCGAGTGGTCAGATGTGAGCGATGTCGTCGCCGCAAGGTCCGTTCGCCCGCATATACTTCGCTCTCTTCTATTCTCTCCTCTGTGCCTAGCGCCTAATGCGTTGTCGCTTCTTTAGATCAAATGTGATAGGAAACGTCCCTGTTCGCGATGTGTCAAGGCTGGGACAGAGTGCATCCTCAGCGGCAGTGGTGAGAAGCAACGGTTCGACTAACATGCCCCTCTCATACACAAACGCATCGCTAAAGTAACCCCAGTCCCATATCAAAAGCCTACGTCCACGCTCTAGAGGGCCAAGTCGCTTCACTCGAATTACTCATTCGCAAGCTCACCGTCGCGGACAACGCCGAAAGAGATGAGATTCTCTCAGAGCTGGCCTTGTCGCCGTCGGCACTTGGAGAGGCTTCCGGATCCGATAACCCTGCCGAGCCCAAGGGAAACACAGATCCCAAGATGGTTGCGGCTCAGGTGCGGTCTGGACAGTTGAGGCGGCCGCGTGCAAATCACGTCACTCAGTTCTTCGGCGGCACAAGCCTCTTCCACATCCACCTCTCGAGAGACGTATCTCTCGTTCCGGGCGATGGTAGTCCTCAGCTCGATCCCACGTCTCAGGCGAACCTCAACGACACGAGCTTCGACATGGATTCGATGAGCTCACCCGAAACCACCGCCTACATGTATGCACCTCACGACGAGACGTCCCAAATGTGCATGGCGGCGTACTTCAAGGAGCAATACCAATTCCATATGCTTGTGTATCGAGAATACTTCCTTCGTGATTACGATGTTGGATCAGGGAGATACTATTCGGATGCCTTACTGTTTGCCATCTGTTCCCTCGGAGCGATGCAACTCGACGACTCGAGACGCATCTCTGATGTGTTTGCGAACCAAGCCCAGACCTTGATTAACCAGTCTCTTGACAGCCCAGATCTCACAACTCTGCAGGCCCTCTGCTATCTTGGATATCGCGAAATCGGTGTCGGCCACTCCTCCAAAGGTTGGCTATTCTGTGGAATGGCCTTTCGGTTAGCCCATGAGATGGGTCTTCATCTTGACCCTAACAACTGGGACGGTTCAACCGAGTCGAACCGCGACACGGAAATCCTTCGACGAGTATACTGGGCCATTTTCATTGCCGACAAGCAACTGAGTTTATACTTTGGTCGCCCTCCAGCACTACATCCCAACGAGTCGGATGTGCGAAATACTATCAGGCTTCAGTATCCTCCTGATTGGGAGGGTCTACTCGACACTTATATCTGCAAAGGGGCCTCGGCGACTGAGTTCGAAGATGGCGTGGCTCTTGTCGGCGCCTTGATCTACCAGGCTGAGCTCGGAAAGATTATCCACGTGATGATCACGGAGTTGTTTGAGAACCGGCGGGGCAACGTCGATGCGGCGGTGGCTGCCACGCGGTCGAGGCAAATACATGTGTCCCTCACGAAGTGGCTGTCCAGCCTCCCCGGGACTCTGCACTGGAATCAGTGGACGGTTGGCCAAGTGCAGCCTACAGTACTTCGGCTTCAGTATGTTTCCCATATCCGTGATTCAAGCAGGGGGTAGAGAAGTACTGACCAGATTTAGCATGACGTTTCATACCGTTATGATCATCCTGCACCGGCCGCCATCACATATGTTTGAGAAGCCGGGCATTGCTGAGAGCGAGGATGTCGAGATCTGCTACGAGTCACTACAGGCCATTCTGCGTCTAATGCGAACATTCTCACGCCACTACCGATACCGGTCATTGCCCCTCGACTTCGTGCAAACTCTTTCAACGGCGGCCGGCACCGTCATGATGAAGCGGTTCTTCCAGAAGGCCTCTTGGGACGACCCGGACATCGCACGGTCGCTCTCACTCATACTAGAGGCCATGGAGGAAGTCGAGCATACATGGCCATGCATTGGTGAGATCAAAGACTGCGTGCTCCGCGCCCGGCAGACGCAGGTGGTCATGCCGCCGGAGGATCCTCTCAATGTGCCGGACCTGATGGGTGGTCTGGAGCTTGGGGCTGATACGGCAGCTTTCATGGCACAATGGGGAGATGACCTTGGGACACTGGTTACGGATGAGTTCTTGAGCATACAGCTGCAGAATAATGAGCAGGGGCTGATTGAACCGTTTGACTTTAACCACCCGCTCGGTCCAGGGTTGGGGTAGGAAAGATGGTACGCATTTGTGAAGACATTGTACGGTAATCTTGTATGAGGATCGGGCGGGGAGTCAGTTGAATTGAGGGCTTTCTATTGTACCTGGCACATATTACAAGGACAAATATCTCGGAGCAATTACAATACCCTGTGAAGTTTGTACCTAGTTGCATGTGAAAACGTCACAAGCCAAAAGCGGTAATCAACGGCGGGCCGGCGGTGGAGGGTCCGGTCGCGGCTCGGGGTCTTGTCCCGAGGTCCAATTAACCTCCGCCTAAACTCATCAACCACCAACCACCAACATCTCAACACCAACACTCTCATCGCGACATCACCACCACAGCCGCCTTCCTCTCCAGGCCTCCAGGCCAATCTCACCTCACCGCCGCAATGTCCTCCTCCACCTCGCCCTCGCCCTACCCCTTCGCCTCCGCCCCCGACATCATCCGCTCCCACCAGAAGGACCTCTACTTCACCGGCACCCTCACCCAAACCCTCTCCGACCTGCACCGCCGCCTCCTCGGCGCCCGCGCCACCCACGCCCGCGCCCCCGAGCTGCGCACCCTCGCCGCCCTCCTCTACTTCGGCCTCACCACGCTGCCCGGCAACCGCACCCTCGGCGAGGAGTACTGCGACCTGGTGCAGCTCGACGCCCGCGACGCCCGTTTGCCGGCCCTGTCCCGCCGCGCTGCGTACATCGCCGGCTCGGTGTTGCTGCCGTACCTTGCGGGCCGCTTGCTTCCGGGTCTGCGTGTGAGGCTGCGCCGGGTGCTGGAGCGGAGACTTGAAGCGCTGCGGAGGCGCGATGGCGAGGCGGGCAAGGCGGAGGCGTCGCGCGAGGCCCGGCTCTGGGAATACGTCGAGAGGCATCTCCCCACGCTTACCTCCGCGGCACCCTTCCAGGCCGTCATCCTCGCCATGTTCTACTTCAGCGGGACGTACTACGAGCTGGCCAAGCGCCTGCTGCGGCTACGCTACGTCTTCACGCGCACCGTGCCCGCCACGCCCGACCGCGCCGGCTACGAGCTCCTCGGCGTCCTGCTCGTCGTGCAGCTCGGCGTCCAAGCCTATCTCCACGTGCGCACGACTCTAAGCTCCTCCTCCTCCTCCTCTGCGCCGCGCGAGCGCGCTGCCTTTCCCTCCGACGAGGTGTCGCGCTATCACGACGAGTCCTACGATGCGAACAACAATCTCCTGCTCTCGGGGAACGGGTCAGGACCGCATGCTCGGGTCGATATCGCGGCTACGACACATACGCCTGTTGGCGCGGGGCCGCGGTTTCATCTTGGCACTGATGAGAAGCTGATGGGTTTCATCAAGGGCAGCCAGCAGCGCAAATGTACGCTATGCTTGGAGGAGTTGAAGGACCCGGCGGCTACGCAGTGTGGGCATGTGTTCTGCTGGGAGTGTATAGGAGATTGGGTGCGTGAGAAGCCCGAGTGTCCATTGTGTCGACGGGAGGCTATGGCCCAGCACATATTACCGCTACGCGTCATGTAGGATATGATGATGGGAGGCAAGGCTTTGTCACAAATCTGTATATGTATTTCACGATTAGATAGGGCGAGGGGGCGTTCATGAATGATATCCAAGGGCACTTGTTTCAATGCTATCAAGCGACGAGCGTCTCTGCTCTCTGGTACCAATCAATGGTAGCCAGTATCCCCATCATTATTTCACCTCCATCTGCCGACATCTTGTTCCCCAAGCATAGTCACACATACAAAGATAAGAAACAGATGGAAAAAGAAATCCGGAAGGCGAAGCTCCCATCCCCATAACGACAACCAAGGAGTAACCGTTTCTCTCATACTCCAACCAACCGCCAAAACCCAACAGCTTCGCCTAGTCTCCCAATTTCTGGCAATCGCCATGGCCAAATAGCCTACCCATCAACTCCCGCCAGCCTCACTTCGTCCCCCGGTCGACAAGGTTGTATACAAGATGGTGATATGTCCATCGAGGTATCGTTGAAAGTGGTAAAATGTTGTTCCCATGTGTCCTGAATCCAAAAACTCCCGGTCCGCTTTAAAACAAAATGGAAATCCGTTATACGTCATGTCAAATATGTCTCTCATGCCTCAATGCTGAAGAGCACAATCTCGCCGCGCTCGTTTTGTCGTAATCGCAGTGACCTCCACAGCTCCTTCTCCTCGAGCGACTTGACCACGTTCTCGCCGCTGGCCTGGCGCTCCCGGTGGAAACGCTTCAGCACCTTGTTCATGCTCAGGCCACGCTCGCTGTCGGGGCCCTTGTTGACGAAGCTCAGGAACACATCACCACGAGGCTTGAAAAGCACAACCTGATTGTCACCAGCCTCGACCTTGCCATGAGCATCATGCGGGCGGTATTCAATCAGTTTGGGAGCCTTCTCCTCCTTGTGTCGGTGAGATGAGCTCTTCTTGGACGTCGTCTTGCGCTTCTTCGTCTTCGTCTTCGTCGAGTTCCCGGCGATCATTCCGAAAATGCTGTGGGTGACCTGACCTTTCGAGTGCTTCGAGTGTTTTGAGTGCTTCGACTTCTTCATGGGGCTGGTGGGAGAAACCTCTGGGGCGTCACCGCCAGAGTAGTCGGGAGATGGGGGGAAAACGGGGCGCATCATACGAGTGAGACCCCCTGTGAGACCCGAGTGAAGGACTGGGGGCGCATCTGTCATGACCTCGTCTCTAGGGACGTCGACATGCAGTCGCTTGCGCTTCTTCAGCTTCTTCGAATCGCTATCCTTGTGCTTTCGTCGCTCGTGCTTGGGGGCAGGGGTGACGAACTCGCCCGTAGGCACTGGTCCACTGCCGTACTGGACGAGTGGTTCGTCGTCGTGGTCCATAAAGGCAATTGGGTCAAGGTAGTCTTCCGCCTTGCGCTCATATTTTACTAGTGATGTGCTTGTGGGAGCGTCGGCCTTGGGGCTTGGTTGATCTCGAGTAAGGTTCACGGTCGAGGCATTAGGGGTCTGGCCGGTAGCGACCAAGAAGTCGAAGACGTCCACATGCTCATCTTCGAGAATGACGGCTGAGGGAGGCGTGGGGGCCTCTGGGGGAGGGCCAGCGGGCGAATCCTCGTCATCGGAAGAAAAGTCTTCATAGTCGGCCCAGTTGTAGTCCTTATCGTCAACCTCCTCCACGTAAGCCTGCTGATGAGGCATAGTCTCGGTGTCGCTTCGAGCGCGCTTGTTGTTCGAGTTTCTAGGGTTCAGACCGCTGTTGGCGTTTCCGTTCTGGTGGGGGGTCGACGGCGTGTTGTTCTGCTTTTTGGGCCTTTCTTTATATAGAGCACCCTGATATTTTTGGTCTTCGGTCATGCAGCTCTGGATGATGTCAGAACAGGTTACTGAGGCGGACTGAGGCGGCCCGTGACGGGAGGCCGGGTTCCCAGGGAATTGAATGGTACAACATACCGTATGAGATCGGTACTGAACGCCAGGGAAGTGCACCATGCAGTCAATGCAGGTGAAGGTGGCGCCACGGCAGCGGTTGCGATGAGGGTCGAGCTTCTTCTTTGTGAGGACGTCACCACACGCCTAAGTTAGGATGAATGTCAGATTAGAGGTGAAATAGAGTACACAAGATCGAGTCGACAGAGGTAGTGAATGATGTTGGTGAAACGCAGGACAATGGAGACTGGACTGGACCAATGCGGCGGGGGTTACGCCGGGGTAAGGCAAGGTATTTGAAGGATGAGACGACAGGAGGCGGGAAGCAAGCAGAAGAGGGTGGGCCAGCAGATCGGCATGCGAAGAAGGGGGTTCCTGGCCAGGATGAGGTTCGTGACAGGAGCAAGGTGTGAGAGACGGGAGAGGGTGTGGAGGGAGTGATGTCAGGCTTGAACCACCTGGGCGAAAGAGGGTGGGATAGGTATGGGCGCGCTATATGGGCATGGTCTATGGGGGGGAGGGCGGCGAGGAAGAATGGAAGAGTAGGAGGGAGAGTGTGTGGACTTACCTCACACGAAAAGGATACCATGACTGACTATCGAGCGGCACGGCGGGAGGCTCGATGATTGGGCGTCTGACAGAGAAGATGTTCAGATCTGCGTGGAGGCGGCGGCAGGAAACGGGATGAGGGCGTCGAAGATTGCTTCTGCAATGCAGAAATTATGCTGGATGTGAGTGGATGACGCCGGAAGCGAGGGCTCGGAACGAGACTGCGAATCGGGCTGAGACGGAGACGCAGAATGAGACGGGTCTGGGTGCGTGAGTTGAACGATATGAAGAGACTCAGACGCGATGTTTGAGTGTATTCCTCAGTTGAAAAGTCAACAGCAGAAGCCAGGAATGCGCGTGTTGCAGGAATGAAGACGTCTCAGAGCCGGGAGAAGTTTTGTTGACAGAGGCGATAGAAGGACGGTAGATGAAAGATGGAGGGGCGCTTTTTCGGGGGGGCAAGGCCAGAGAGAGACAACGGCCAGCCAACAACAAGGGCCGCAGCGAGTTGGAGGGGTGGTCGGACCAGGATTGAGATTGGCCAGGATGGCTGATGAGATGATCTGGGCGGCAGCGTAGCGTGACGGGTAGCGTCCTGGGTCCGGGAGGAGGAAAAGAGGGTGAGCGACGGAGATCTCGAGATGAGGGCGGCGTCAGACGGGAGGGCTGCGACGCGAGATGCAACACAAGCAGGAACAAACTCTTCCTCGCTTCTGGGTTCGTGCGCTGCAGTAGCGGTTTGTTGGGTTCTGGCGATGATGACTCGTCTCTGCCCAGTTGTGGATGCCGGAGCAGGGTTTTCGAGGTTCTTTCAGGGACGAGGCGATCCCGACAGCAGAAAAAATCCGATAGAATGATGCAAAAATGCAGGGCAAGCGCGCAGGGCAGCAGCTGCTAACGGCCTGAGAGGGTCTGCCTCAAACCTGAGAGGAGGGAAAGTGCGCCGTTGGGCATGCGCGCAGGTGCGATGCGCGCCGCAACGGGGCTTTTTCAGGGCTTCCACGGGCTTTTCCAGGGCTGCTGGGCTGCTATGGAGACGCCACTAACGAGCGCGGGCGGGGCGACGGCTTCGAGAAAACAAACACACACACGCCCCCCCATTCTCTCTCACCTCCCGCCCAGCAACCGAGTTATACTGTCTGGAGGGACAATGCCGTGGACGGAGGCACAATCAGTGTCTGACAAGCACTATATTGATTGCTATCAATGCATATTGTCCGTCCTCCTGCTCGCCGACGCAACGTCGCCGCCCACGCCGCATGATCAACGGCACTTTGATTGCCTCCCCTCCTCTACCAGACGGAGACGCCACCACCACCACCACACACACTCACACAAATTATACGGAGGCATGGGCTGACCTGATCGCTACCATTGGGAGGATGGAGGGGGAGGGGAGGTGAGAGGGGGGTCGCCGGACAGCGCAGCGTGGCGTGGGCTTAGCGGGCGGCGCGTGTGTTTGATGATCCCTTCGAATCCAATCCCGTGGGAACTCGACGAAGTCTGGCGTCAGAAACAAGCCAAGCCTGGGCTGTCCTGCCCACTAACCCGCGGGTCATCCGTGCGACTCGACGCGGCATGTCTCGCATCACGGCTGATGAATGGCTGACGCTTCTGGACCTCGCGAGTCGGAGCGGCGGGGAAGCCGGGAACCAGTTCATCGTCCTCAGGCGTGGTATGTATTGTTCGCGCTCCTGTGCTTGCACGTCTCGCTATGCTCGATGCCTGACGAGCGAATCAAGGTGTCCGGACGGCTCGAACCGCAACCCGTCCGTTGAAACTCTGACGAGTTAGATGTCCTGGAACGCCCAATCAAAGCGTCGAACACGGGCCATCTTTTTTAGTCTCCAAGAGCTGGACTGACTGAGCTGTTTTTGTCTGTTTGTCTGGTCTGTCTTATTATAGCGATGGTGATGCTGCTATTACGGGTACGCAACCGATGCGTTGGCTGTGCTCGAGTCCCGGCCGTCCGCTAACAATAGCATTAACGATCCCAGCCCAATGCCTGCTGCCATGCTGACGCGCGTTTAGAGTACTTGCATGAGGACGAGGAAACGCACCTGAAGCAGTCGAGCCCCCTGCGTCGGATCAGTTGGCTCTAACAATTCCAGTCATAAGCAGGGGCTGATGCATTGGACGGGAGTGTTGGAGACGGGCTGCAACCCCTCCCGTGGGCATTCCATCCCATGTCTCCCCCACCTTCAGCATGCGTCCCTCCTCAGGTACAACGAGAAGGCGTTGCGGTAGGCTCCAAATATTCTCATGGCTGAGCGGCGGCGTTGGAGCAATCTTCGTCCAAGCTCCCCCGCTGGCCTGATTCTCACGCTCTCAACAGACTGCGCCAATTCCAACGGTCACGAGCCACAGTCTAATAAAGCCAGACGGACGCGAGGCAGTGCGGCGGCGGTCCGGAAGAGACAACGAGGTGAGGCGTGTTTCAGGGGCCATCCCGGAGTCTGAGACGTGCGAGCTCTCGCTGGCGCTCGTCACCACACGACGGACGGACGCGCAACGCCGAGGAATGGAGGGTGGACGAGCCTTGCAGCCATCAAATTTCACCTGCATGAGCACTTAGACTCTAGCAGCAACTCTATCAGTCAGCTGGAATTGCTCGCCTCCTGTTCGGAAGTTCCAAAGCGACTAAAGTGGTCATCAGGGCAGACGTAACCACACCTTTAGAGCTGCAATCAAAGCAAAATCAGCTAGTCCCCGGATGGCCTGGAGGCGCGACGGGAGAGGTCTCACAATTGGCTAGCCTCCCAATGTATTGGGAGCATCAGCCGCCCGCGCCTTATACCTCCATCCGTCGTATGCAGGTCGCAGACACGGCCAGATTAAGAGCGTCTCTATTTCCGGCAACTTCCAAATTCGACCATGTGAGCGTGTATGTACTGGACTACGTCTTGGTTGCGGGATGTAGGCTATCTGAAGGATCAAGGTCCGTTAAGGAACCGCTGGTCATGGTCACGGCCGCAACCAAACTCGACTCGCATCACGAAGCCTCAGCTCCGGAGAATGCTGATTAGCCCCTCGTTTTATGGAGAAGTTCCCGGCCAAGAAGGAGATCCAGGGGCACTTCATTTCCACCGACATCATCGTCACGTCTGAGTGCCTCGTGATGGCTTTCGCGTGCTAGGGAGCTATGCTGCACTAGACTTGATACGGGGGCTGATTGACGAGAACAGGGCGCGGAGCGAGAGTTGCAACGGCCGCTCCAGTACGGAGTCTGTCTTGGCCGTCTCTGTGTGTCAGTTGAGATGTATCAGTTGAGATACATAGCTTCTTCTTTTTCTTCTTCGTCCCGTCTTCTCCCTTTCCGACGGTGGGGACGGGACGTCGAAGAAGGCCACAAGAAGACAGAACAGCATTAAAGCTCCAGCTCCCCACTAAAGCTTCGCTCTGTCGACAAGCGGTCACGAAGCGATAGTACGATGTTGGACCCGAAACGCGTAGTTCCCGGCCAGCGACTGCTGCAATCCCGCCTCACCGTTCCGCGTTTGCTCGAGGTTTCTTCTGGGGGTTCGGGTCGATGCTCGATTGCATGTGGTGCTGGTGCGAGGTGGCGAGAGAGCTGTTTGCTGCAGCGGGCGTGCCGAGGCGTGGAGTGTCTCGGAGAGCTGGGGCGAGCAAACACCAGCGAAGGAATGACAAACTGGACTATCGAGACGGCAGTTATTGGGGTGAGACGCGCAATATTACTAACGGAGGAGTAGCTATGCGGCTTTGCTCACTATCACATAGCATTGGGAATATCCAACGCAAGGGGGCATGTGATTCAGTTGATGCTGATGGTGATATGCGCCGCCAAAGCTTCTTTTGCCGTGTGTTCCAGACTCGTTACAAGCTTCTCTGAGTCGTTGCTGCACCAAAGAGTCCTAATAGGAGCATCCATGCCCAGATAGTCCTTATCAACTAAGCCGCAACAGCATAGGCGGCTGCCCAGTGCATAAGTCATGGCAATTGCTCATCTTACTGGGCTGAAACTCTGGCCATGGTCCAGCAGCTGAAGGCGGCCAGCCTCGGCCTCGGTCTGGTTCATCCGCAGTAGGGGATAATCGCAGGTGAAGCTCGTCATGAACGGTCACGATGCCTGACGCTAGCAGATCAACGACTCCGTAACGGTTATTAGGGCGCAGGTACCCGTTGCGCCACGGCCCCGCTGGCAGGTACCTGCGACACAACAGCCACCTGCCACTGCCACTGCCAGCACAGCCCGCAATATACGGAGCAGCCCGTTTAGACTCTCTCCCTCACCCTTTCCTCGAGTGACGGTGAAGCAACTCTCTGCTCCTGCATCGCAACGCATCATCATCACCTTTCGTGGCCGGCCGGGACTGGACCATCACCACTGCTCTCGGGAACATCTCGTCGCAATGGTCAGCCTGCCTCAGGCCCCCGGAATCCCGACCCCCAACGCGAGCGCCCGCGCCCCATGTCCAGGAAGTCTTCTTCGTCCACGCCGAAGCCGACGCTCACGCCCACGTTGCTGCCAATCCCTCCACCGCCACCTACCAGAAAGCACAGCAAGCCCAGACCCAAGCCGAAGCGCTCCTCGTCATCGTCGCATAAGTCTCGCTCGTACCGCGCAGCCATGTCTGGCTCCAACTCTCCCCCGTCATCCCTCACCAGCTACCTGGAGCAGACCGCCTCGCTCCTGGGCTCCGTTGCTGGATACATGCGGCTGCCCGCCATAGCGTCTACGGTAAGATATATGCAGACATTTGACGTCTATCCGCCTTGCAGAGCTCTCGTTGCACGTGGTCCGGTCATGCAGGTAACCCATGGCCCTATGGGAATGGAGCTATGTTGGAGCTGCACCGGAGAACCACCATCATGACCAACGGATACAAACAAGAAGACAGACAGCTAACCTCTTCCAGGGCATCGCCGCCGTCCTCACCTCGCTGCTCTACTTTAAGCAAAAGTATGTTCTGTCCCGTTCTCCGTCAAAAGCTCCGCTAACCCCAACACCTCCACTAGGGCTTTAATCTACCCGAGCCACATCCCCGCCAACTCGCGCAACGACGTCCCAAAACCCTCTGACTTTGGCATCAAGAATTTCGAGGAGCTTGTCATCCCCACCGATGATGGCGAGAAGCTCTCGGCCTACTACATCCGCGGCCCGCGTGGCCACCGCAACTCCAATGTCACCATCCTCATGTTCCACGGCAACGCGGGCAACATCGGCCACCGCCTGCCCATTGCCCGCATGATCATCAACTACATCGGCTGCAACGTCTTCATGCTCGAGTACCGCGGCTACGGCGCCTCCACCGGCGAACCTGACGAGTCTGGCCTTAACCTCGACGCCCAGACTGGCCTCAACTACCTGCACCAGCGCGCCGAGACGCGCGATCACAAGCTGATCGTCTACGGCCAGAGCCTGGGCGGCGCCGTCAGCATCAAGCTCGTGGCCAAGAACCAGGAGTCGGGCATCATTGCTGGCTTGATCCTGGAGAATACATTCCTCTCCATGCGGAAGCTGATCCCCTCCGTCATCCCCCCGGCCAAGTACCTCACGTTGCTCTGTCACCAAGTCTGGCCGAGTGAGTCGATATTACCGAACATCACCAAGGTGCCAACTTTGTTCCTGAGCGGTCTCCAGGACGAGATTGTGCCGTAAGTGTCCTCCCTGGTTATCTTCGCATGTCCTCGATTCAGATCATATGATGATCAAATTTGCATCACCCACAAAAGCTGAACCACTCGTGGTCCTGATTTGAAAGCAAATACTCCCTGATAACATCTCCTCTCCTCCCACTATGCTCGCACCCCTCCGTGCGAAGCACCAAGCTAACGCTCCTCCCACCAGGCCGCATCACATGCGCCAGCTCTTCGAGATCTCCGCCGCCCCCAGCAAGCGGTGGAAGCCCCTCCCCGGCGGCGACCACAACTCCAGCGTGCTCGAGGAGGGCTACTTCGAGGCCATGGCCGAGTTCATCGCCGAAGTCACAAGCGAGGCCCCCCGCGAGAAGATCCGCCTATAGGACTCCTAATAGACAACACGACCTTGATCGTCGCAGAGTTCGACGATTCATACTCCGCCAACCAATCAGCAACCTCTTTTCTCTGTACGATAGATATCTTGGATGCACACTGACACCGCACATACATACTACATATTTGGTTACATCGGCCGAAGACAAAAGAGGGGGATCACGACCTTGACGACTCGGTTTTATTTTTTTTTTTAGTCTATTCATTCAATCCGAGACTTGATATCTCGGCGGCGTTAGCGGTGGGTGGACCTTGTCTTACTTGATGGTTGTCGTGTGATCGATGGAGCGTCCCATCCAGCATCCTCTTCGTCGAAGCGCGGTCGGCTGACGCGGGAAATCCGCTTCTATGCTTTTTGGGTGGCATCGGCTTTTTGTTAGAGGGGTTTTTTTGTAATCTGGGGACGTAGAGGAGGAATATCAACTATGGATAGTGGTCTTGCACTGGCTCTGTACGATAAGAACATTCACATGAGCGAGCAAAGATGGTGTTGAGGGGCTCAATAACCTGTTTATCCTGTTTAACTCCACAACTAGATGTTCTGTCCATACAAATAATGAGACATTTGAGTCTCAATGTCCATCCCTATCCACCGTCCTCGTGATACTATGGCAACACCACCATTTCAACATTCAACATCTTCCTGCAATGCGTCCCACGTCTTCCCAGGCTGGGGCGCAGCCTTCTTCTTGCGCAACCCCACCAGCTTACGCCCAGAAGCCTTCTCCTCGACAGGCGCCGCGGCCGGCCGCGCAGCCTTGCTTGCGACGGCGCTCCATCCACCACCGGGCTGGCGCAGAACCTCGCGGCGCGTGATCTCGCCAGTCGCAGCATCGGCGTGGCATAGGAGCACGTGGGCAGCAAGCTGCTCGCGGAGGATGCTAGCCTCGACGCGAGGCTTGAGGTCCGTGAGGGCCTTGTCCAGGGGTGTGAGGACGGCGGAGAAGCGGGCGGTAGCAGTCAGGAGGACTTCGTCGTGGTGATCGGCGGTGGCGCCGTGGATGAAGGCGGCTGTGAAGGAGACGCCGGGAAGGGTGGCGAGATCAACGGCCAGATTGGTCATGATCTCGTCGATGGTGATGCCGAAGCGTGGGTTCGTGAGGACGAGGGCGTTGAAGGGGTCGGCACCGGGGAGTAGCGGACTAGGTGGTCGAAGAGCAGCCGTAGCAGAAGCCTCAGCAGCTTGTTTGGCACGGATCTCGACACATTGGCCGAGGGTCTTGGATGGCGGCGTGACGATGGGCGTCGTCTTCCAGACCATAACGTGGCGGTCGTTTCCATAGTCCTCGCTCTGGCTCTTGAGGCCAAAATCCTCTGCCAGCAGGTGAATGAACTGGCGAGTGCGGTTCTGCATCGGCTCATATCTCAGCCGAACCTGTTCAACGTCGTTGCAAAGAACCCGGAACTCGCGCTCCTTATTATCGCCAAGAGTGCGCATTTCTTTGTACAGCTTCAAAGTAGCGTCTGAGTACGGAACATGGTCGGTCGTAAACGTGTCTGGGTTGATGTTGAGGGCCTCGGCCAGACGTCTGTTGCGGTCAAGGCGCTCACAAGCCTCATTACACTTCAGAGAGTGGTCTGGGTGCGGGTTAGAGGCGCTCGCGAGGCATTTGACCTCCTTCTTCACGTTGCCACAGGGGCATGTCGCAACCTTCTTAGCTTGGCAAGCGTTGGACTCGTTACAGGCTATGATAGTCAGTCTCATGGTTCATATTTCTACTCATATTTTGCTTAAATACTTACAGGTATTGCCATGGCAAGGGTTGGAGCAGGTATGTTCGCAGTTGATCTTGGTCTTTCCACAAATCTGCTCACAACCCTGATCGGCATCGCGACACTCCTCCGGACGATGGCAGACCTTACGGCAAGTATGCAAGCTGTTCCTACGTCAGTACAAAGAAACATGATTTAGACTTTTATCAACAAAACTCACCCGCACTTCAGCTTCCTTCCGCAAGGAACGCCACAATGAGGCCGCTGGATATGGCAGGGCACCCATGGTAGCGTCTCCTTTCCACAATTGCATTGTTTGGCGGTGAGATAGGGGCAGGGGGGACACTCAACGTCGTCAGTATGGCACTTGTGGTCAACCGCGGGGTGGCCACAGGCTGTCTGTCTTCGACATTTCGAATTACAAGCAGGTGGGCGAGTGCCACACGGCTGTCCAGGCTCTAGAACAGTGTCGCCGCAGTGACAGCTGATCTCCGTCCAGATAGCCTCCGGACATGAGAGGCACGGTCCGCGATGACAGACTCTGTCACAGACATGGTTACCGCAAGTCAGAGGTCTTCCGCAGATCTCTGTACAAATATGCTCATCTTCTACCGGCAGGTAGTCGAGAGCTCGGCGGTGTTTCTTCTGCTGAGCGACTCGCAATTGTGCCTTCTTCTCGCCAGGGCAGCAATGCTCACCGCAGCGATGGCGTCCGCAGTTCTTCGTAGCCTGACACACCCTGAGACACCAAGGACGTTCGATCTCGCCTGCAAAACAGATGATCTTGCTCGTTGTCCTGCCGCAACGGCATTCAGTATCTATCATCTTGCCACAAGGAGGGCAGTCTCCTGTATGACAAGAAGCTTCGCAAGTGTGGTCACAGGGGAGCTTCTTCTCGCATTTTTGAACACAACGAGGAATCTCATCCTCGCAGGTCTGTCGAGGCGCTTCAAGCAAGGCTCCCAGCGGCGTCTTGCCACAAGGGCAGGTGAGCACGACATCGGGGGCAAATGGGCAGTGAGCCGGTTCCTCATCTTGGCCATGGCAAGTCAGCTGGCAATGATGAACACCGCAATCGTATGCCCTCTCGCATATGTTGCCACAATCAAAATAACCTGTGAACCAATCCCTGCTGTCGAGAGAATAAGAATCCTGGGGGTCTCCATGTTCATACCTGTCGAAACAAGGCATTTCTTTCTCCATTTTTCCGCAATAACATCGAGCCTTGACTTGCACCATACATGGATTGCAGACGCCTGGATGACAAGGCTCTTGACATTCGTGCTCTCCACAAGGGAGCAAGTCGCCACAGATTTCCTTGCAGCTCCAACCATTTGTGATGTCGGTATCCTTGCAACGGAGGCGACTCTCATGCCTTCCACAATGACACGGCTCTGGCGGTGTCACAACTTCACAAGTAGGGCAAGGCCCAGCGTGACATTGTAGTGGACAAGGATGCGGGCAAGTTGTTCGAGGCTTCGAGCAAGTCTGCCCGCATGAGTGAGGAGGGATCAGAGTGCTGGTTTGACTAGGGTTGATCTCCTTCTTGCACCAGCAAAAGTAGGCACTTGGCTCCTCTGTGACTTGAGAGTTGCATCCAGGGCAACGCCAGACGACTCCATCGGTCTCAGTCGTTTTCTGAGATGTCTCGAACCAGTCTTGGGCGCACTGGAGATGGACCACGCTCCAGCAAATGGTACAAGACCAGACTTCAGATTTGCGAGTAACTTCCTCGGTGCATATCCTGCATTCGTAGTTGAAGTTGGCAATATCTTCTTGAATCCGTTCCCACATGTCTGGTTTCGTAGACTTTGGCGCTGTTGGGCGTTGACGTTCAGCTTTTGGTTTCCGCTGCCGCCGACGTTGTCGGGGCTGCGAGTTTGAGCCAGCAGAAGGAGCCTGAGGCTGGGCAGAGGATTGAGGTTGCTCAGAGCTTTCTGGTCATCAGCAATTGTGAGTATGGTGATACAAAGGCTAGGGCTCACCTTGCGGGAGTGTAAGGCTGTCCAGGTACAAACTCTGGTGCTTGTGCTGTGAGGGTGGTGGTCTCGTTGGTAGAGGAAGTCGTCAAATGTCCCCCAAACCGACGTTGAGCGCCGGCTCGGAAGGAAACCTGAGGCTCTGCACTAGAACCTCCTCTGCCCTCTGCTCTTCCTCCACCTCCCCTTCGTTGGCCTCCTCGTCTATTCCTCCTCCCGCCTCGGCTGGCTCCCGAACTATCGGGAGCCGGAGGAGGGGTCTGCTCTGGCTGGGCTATTGGCACAACTGAAACTGAAACTGGAGCCGAGGCTTCTTGCTGCGGCTGTGAGGTGGCATTTCTGCCTCCTCTTGATGCGCCTCCATGGCCTCGGCCTCTTCCACCGCGTCCTCGCCTATGACCTCCACGCGAACCTCCTCGGTTCGATCTCTGAGATTGATCCTGGGATTGGCCCTGCGACTGGCCCTGTTTCTGACTTCCACCCTCCCCGTTGGACATGACCGTACTATCCAAATCCAAGTCCAGCAATAGTAATGGCGGAATGGTTGCGCTGTGTGAAATAAAGCGACTTCGAATATCGGGGGCAATTGCCAAAATAAATGAAAAATACACTGAAAAATCCGGTGGGCGGTGGCGCTCTGTGTCACACAAGATACGCACTAGCTAAACAATGCTAATCGACAGCAAAGATCCGTTCAAATCTTGTTCTCTGGATAGAGAAGAGAAGAAGAGGCGAGTTCTGATGATGCAGGAAGCAGCAAAGAAAAGGGTGCGATGGAGCTCGTGATATGCAAGGCGTTTGCTCAGCTTGCTAAGCTGGAACGAGTGCTGGAAGCCTCTCCAGGCGGCCCGGCCGCACCTTCCCAGCCTTAGTGGAGCAGCCGCTGTGGCAAAGCAGCATTTCTTAACCCAGAAAGGCGAAAGACCCATGAGATACCAAATGAGTCATCGTCGCTACATGGCATTGGCCAATCCTCGACGCTGAAATCTGATGCTGCCTCGAGATTGCAGATGAGGAGGAGTCATACGAGACTTTTTGGCTTATTGGTTTTTCCAAATGCAGGTGAGCCATGCATGCAGGAAATGAGAAGAGGAGACATGCGACTCATCATAGTTTCCGCCCGCGTCAGTCTAGGGTAGTAGTTGCTTGCGCTTTTCATGAGGACGAAATTCTCAGTCTTCATAATAAAGGGTAAATCACTTTCCATGCATTGTAGACCGTCTGAATTATTTGTACAATCACGCATCAGCTTATAGAAGTGTGGACACCCACCACTACCTCTCTTGGATGTGGACAGTGCTCACTGCGATGACTCTGGCATTGTTTGCTATGAACATCATCCTATGCTCTGATATCATCAGGTATATGATGCATGTTTATTTCATGGCTGATTGGTTTGATGTTAGATGTATAACAACCTGGAGAATGCAAGTGGAAACAGACATGAGCCGTGTTTTGGAACTGTTGCTCTATCCGATTGTTGCTAGCCCAACCATATATTTGTGGCAAACTCATAATTGTTATATAGGAAGCAATACGCAATTGCTACAACAGGTCTCTCTGCCACGTGATCGTATTCCGTCTATTTAATCTCAAGTTCCGCCGCAGACTTTCCAAAACCTAGGTCCTTCTACGACACGCTCACATTCTATTTGAGATATATCTCTATATTCCCGGCGCCTCCCGTTTCTGAGGAGGGAAAAAAGGACACACAGGTAACTTCCTCGCTTCAGTCTAGGAAAAAACCCTCGGTTAATAATTACTTAGACTGGACGCACAATCATTCTCAGTACATATCCTACTGCGTCGAGCCGGATGATGTCGAAAGAAGAACGGCTGTTTGTCTGGACTGAAAAGCAACTCCATCTGCCAGAAAAAAGAAGGCTGCTGAGGCCGGAACCCCAAGTGGACCCAGTGTCCTGCACGCCATACGACTTTATATCTGTACACCACTATTCCTTATGCATCTACCGTCAGCCTTGCCATGGGATGGTTAGCATTCAATTTGATCATTGGAAGAGAGAATATCTCTCACTAGTGGCGCATGCCATTTGTTGACCTTGAGAAAACACCAACACTCAGGACGGTTGGGGACTGGATGCGCAGGCCCTCGAATTCTAGCGTTCGTTGAATTTGTCCTTGGAGGCCCTTTCTTGACATGATCAGAGGAATACATTAGAGAGGCCCCAGCAACTTTGGTCCTCCTACAAAGGATATTCGAGAGTCTTGTGGAGTGTTCGAGAATTGAAAGCGACGAATCGTGCAAGTCTCGCAGCCTTCGCGGCGGAACCACCGGATTCCGATCAGGGACAAACCAAAAAACGGTCTATGCGTCGCTGCATGCTCATCTTTCCGGCTGGGCTTACCATCTATATAGCACATGAATTGGTCTTCTTGCATTCATTCCCCTCCTCACACCACAGTCCTCGTTCGGAAGGCATTCTTCTGGATGCGTATCTACTCGCGCCAGATGCTACTTCCATTCTTCTCACAAACGCCGCCGAAATACCACTGTAAACATCACTCGGTACTCTTGCCGTGACGGTGAATACGGCAACGTACGAGGGAAAGCGACGAGAGTCTTCACGAGACAGCCAAACCATATCTCTAGGATTGGATATATAGCTTTTGTTGTCACCTCAGGCCACCATGATCAACCCCCCCGGCCAACAAGCATGCCCGTTTACAGATAGACGGATGGAGTGATGACGAAGAGATTGCAATTCGCAACCATAATGACACCGGGACAAGAAGACAAAGGGCACCGACGTAATAATTCATGGTCATCGAAGTGGAATCTAGTGGACCGGACAATGACGAGCCGCCGCCAACACAGCTACCAGCCGAGCACAGAAAGACTAAACCTGACTATGGCGGCGGTTAATCTGTGACTGGTCATGACAGATGATCTCTTATATATAGCAGATGGAGAAGTGTATGGCTCGCCCGCCACGTGCCACGACCAAAAAGGCTGTCTCCCCAGTACACTCTCCCGGACACGGAAATATTCCCGCCTCCCTTAGCAGGAGTTCAGCAGCCAAATGCTTCAATGATCGGATGTACAGAGTCCGATAAGGGATCTCGGAAGACATTTAACAACATCTCCCGGCTCATTCGAGACAGAATATTGATCCCTCTCGGAACTCGATGGTAAGGGAGTCCGGGGAAGACCACATAACGCAAATCGTACGATCGTGTATGATGAATCGGAGTCAGAATCGGACACACAGTGAAATGACTCAGAAGATGATTCAATGTCTGGAGCAGAATTTCCATTCATATATAGATGCAGTCCCTACTTCCTCGGAAAACACTGCCGCGAATTTTGTCGCATGGGAGACCAGGCAGGCACTCTGGGTGCTTTCCTACTGAACAGGTCGATGAAACCTCTTGCAGGAATATAACACACTCAAGTCAAAAGAACTCAAGAGGAAGCCGAGGCAAACTAAGTGCCACGTTCGCAGGCCTTTATATAGCCTCATGGGAAGGATCTGGTTTAATTTCGGTCAGAGGGCGACAAAAGGAGAGCACCATCGCGCCATTATTCGTCCCTGGCTAGAGGCAAAACTGATGCTTGGTCAATGTACTATTGGTCAATATGAATAGTCTGGAGATGAAGGTTTCCCATCCTGAAATACACGCGGGATGAGGGTTCTCCATTTCGCAAGACGAGATCAGTATCTTCCGTACCATGTCGGAAGAATTCTACTCGACCACCAAAAAACTTGCAGCACTAAGAAGTTATATTCAAACACCTTTGTGGCCCCAGTTGTTCCTATCCCTCATAAGGGAACTGATAGCCGTCGGTTTATTTACATCGTGGATCCGGCGGGATAGGAAAGCTACTGCCTCAACGGAGAGTCGTCCAAGATTTTCTTCCTTATTTTATTCTTCATCATCATTACATGGTCGATGCATCAACAATAGCGACAGTATCTATATGGCCAGAGCCATCCCTGGGCCGAGCAGGGGAAATGATGGGTCGTCTCTTAGTGAGAGCTTGACGGTTGTTAGCGAACAAAAACGATGCCAGTCGGAACCAACAAGAGACCGAAGTAGACGCATGACGCGCACGTCGAGATTAGCGACTCACTGCCGTTGAGAAAATACGACGGCTATATATATAAGGAACTTAATATTAGAGCGCTAGAGGCAACATCTTTTCGCTCATCGAAGTATATGCACTGGCAAGGGGACATAGACTGTACGAGGCAAGTTTCGTGCTAGAATGAGATGATCCCTGAAGACACTTGGTTACGATCCGTGCCAGCGTTCTACACGCAGGTTCCTCGACTTTACCCCGATCATTGCTACGGCTTCGATATGATGGCCAGCCGAAACGCTCGGGACTAGCTTTTATATTAAGGATTTCGCACATTCTAGTGCGCCCCCTAAAAGAGGCACATCCAAGATATCATCCTTCACCGCTCAACCATCAGGTCACTGCCCTGCTCGTCGCGATCAGGGCTCGAACACTCCACTATATGAGCAGATATTCACAATTCGAGGGCGACGGAGCCGTCGCCGACCTCAAGGACGCCTCTTCGCCATACACTGTCCTTATTACATCGAAGCAGCAGACAGCTTTTTGCGTTTATGTTCACCGCGCGAATCATCGCGGACTAATTGTTGAGAAGATTCTATTTGAGATCGACTCGTTTCGGATCGATAGAGCTGGAGAACGCTCTTTGATGAGGTGGATGAGAAGGCTACATGGGAGAGTGCGATACATATTGCTCCCCATTGATCAACCTAGGAGGAGACAAAAATGTCTAATTCCACTTCACCTTGTAGATGACAAGGACCAAGCGCTAGAAGTCACCGGTGGTGCTCAGAAGTGCAGAGACAGAGAGACTGTAATTGTTGTTTCTGCAGAGCTGAGCTTCACTCAGTTCTCTGGCTTCGAGTCTCTCTAGCAAAAAGGTGTTTGGAGAACCCCCAGGTGATAGCTTACAGAACTGGCGACGAAGCTTACTCCGGCGATCAGACTGTGCGGCAACGATCACGTCTCATCCAGCCTACACTGGCGAATCTCGAATATATAACCGAAGCTCGGATTTCCAACGCTTGCAATAGCACGCGGTGCATTCATGGGCGACTTCATACGGCGCATATCTGCCACCAATGCGCCCACCAGTATTTGGTGCTGTTGTGCACGGCAAATCTTTTGTCATTTCATACTATGAGAAGAGCTTGGCATTCAGCAAGAACACATTGACATTCCACTATACGGAACTCATGCTCGTAACGAAGTGTCCTAATATTAGATCATCACATATTAAGAAGCTGCCAGACTCGGGAATAATCTTTAAAATATTCTTGGTAACCATTCAAATCTTTCTGTGGTGTGGGAGCTCCGCGTGGTTCACGTGTGGCGTCCTCGGGTTAATCGAACGGGACTAACACACGGCGAAGTTCAATTTACGCCGTGAACCTCTCGACGGCACAATGACCAAGACGGCCGAAGGACATCAGAATCCATGACTTCGGTAAACCTGCCTCGGGTGTTATTCGCACGAAAGTCGGACATTGCGTAAAGGGGGTGTAGATGTACAATTGACCTAGAAGCCCCTGTGGTATTCCCTGAACGAACATTTGTTCAACGGGTTGCTAGCTTGGAGCTACGCCGCTACGATAATCAGCTCCAGAGCTCTCTAGCTCGAAATGGGGCTGGCCATAACCTGGAGCTGTCTGGAGAACTCGTGGAGCAGACCCAATGGTGTGGGATCGAAAGCTTCACTTCGGGAGAAGTCCGAGGTGTAGCGCGGGGTAGGGGGTAAGGGGGTAGGGGGGGAGTGAACGGGATGTGCTACAACTGGGTTTCTGCAATGCCTAGTCCTTATGCACCAAGGAATGGGTAGTAATAGGCGTTCACGGCTCAGTTCCTAGTCGAAGAGAAGGTTGTCGTGTGACCTGCAAAGTCGGATATCTTCGGACCTTCGACGCACAGCTGAACCCCTCGGCAAAGTTCCATCACAACGCGGCCGTGATAAATGAACGGACGGCAAGGCGTGCGTCAATCTTGACCCCAAGGGGAATATAGGAACAGCCCCAGGGCCGGCGAGGTTCTGTCGAGGCTCCCACCTCGGGAGAGATCGGGAGTCGTTTCCCGGCTCCGGAAGCCCGTTGCGGGCCTTCGGCTGACCCGTCTCCAATTCGGTGGCCCTTCCCCTGCCTTGCGGAGGGCAGCCGGGATGCTAGTGAGATCGGGGAGCCTAGCACAGGAATCTCCCGAGGCCAGGAGAAGCTCGTGGCAGCAGGGGCCAGAGGAAGCTCACCGAGATGGGCCGCGGGGAGGGGAGGGGGGTGTGTCCAAGGTGAAGCTGGGATGGATCGGGGAATCGAAGCTCTGGCCGCTAGCGCCCCCCTGCTTGAGTCCTGGTATCTGGGAATTTTGCAAATTGCTAGGCGTCTTGTACTGGATGTTCCATGGGCTTTGGTGTCTTCGATAAGGATCCGGACAAACACTTCCTTAATGCTGATGTGCAGTCCCCAAAATGCCTGTGTGTTGTTGATGGGAGGTTGTGAAGCCCCACAGAGCGATGATATCTCGGGAGCTCTCGTGGCGGACTAAGTACGTACCTGGGTCACTTATGTAAGGCAAGATAATACTTGTAAGCCATATTGGCATATATCGATCAATTGCATTCTCAACGAAAGTCTGTTTAAAATTCAATCTGAAAGAGGGACGAAAGCCTTAAGCAGGCTTGAGAGTTGCGCAACAACCCCTGTCAGTGGACGCGCTGAATCAACAGATTGCGGCCACTGCATTCACAACCCCCCAAACAGGCGAGCCGACCTCGACCTTCTGTGCACCGAGATAGACCTCATTGTCCACTCCCCCCCAGCTTGCGCGATGCCTGCAATGCCTGCATCTAGCGTGACCAGTACACCAACCCTCGAGCTGCGTCTGGCTGGCGCCCCATTCCGTAATAACATCAAAATCGTAGTCGCCCTCAGGAGTAGGAAGGCCTTCAGGGACCATAATAGTGCTGCGCTTGTTAGGAAACTCGAACTCGGTCCAGCTCGTCTTGTCCACAGCGCCCTGCACTTTGAGACCAAATTTCATCTGGAGGCCGCGCTCGACGATGATCTGCGCGAATTCGGCGAGGAATGGGCCGTAGTCCTTCTCCAAATCCGGCACATCTGCCATGGCGTACTCATACGCCTGGAGCTCGCCGGTCTCGTCGACGTAAAAGTGAATACCGCGCAGCAGGGTTGTGTCTGGATTCTTCATAGGGTGCATGACAGTGACCTCACCGCACTCAGGGACAGCCACCTTCTCAAAGGCCATGACTTCACCATCCTCAACTTCATAGTGCTTGTGGATGAGTCGGATGCAGACACCTTCAGGGACCTTGTGCTTGGAAAGCAGAGCCCGAAGGTCAGCTAGATCGCTGGCATGGGTTTCAGGGACACTGGACACATCCCGAATATGAGGAAGCCCGTTGTAGGCCGACTTGGGAGCAAAGGTGTCCTTGATAAGAGACATTGTGAGTAAGTTGAGTGATCTGGGGTTTGCAAGATTCTTGAGGAGCGGTGGTTGGGGAGGATGGAAAGGTATGACTTTGGGTTCTCGACACTCACATTAAATACACGACGTTTGGAGCCTCATCCATCTTGAGGCTCATCCAGCCTCCCCCCGACACAAGAAGAGATGGCAGTCTCCTCCCCTCCTCCCCCTCTCGGCATCCTCTCGCCCGCATCGTTTTTGCAAATGCCTCATACTTTCCACGAGAATATGATATGACAGAGGTTGTAGGATTCACTCTTTTGCACTTTGCCAAGTCATCTGAGCAGCTGGTGCGGTTACATTGGAGTTGCAAATGGGTGATGTCCTCAACATTGACTGGCTCATCAGTCCGCAGTCAATGCTCAAGCACAACTGCCGAAGATGACTGCATGAATTGATTTTCGACAAGACGCAGTGATGATATCATTGTTTGTGTCACAAGATTCCAACATGAAGCATGTGTACGTTGCGACGCCCATAGTGAAGTAGGGAGAGATGGTGGTTAGTTACCTGACAACCTCTGACCTAAAAGCAATGTAGGCTAGCATTGTCTGCTACCCTGACCCACCTGTCAAATTCACATTCGCTCCCATCCAGTCTTCTTTTGGTCACTGTGCTTGGCTGGGAGCGTTTGGTCTGGTAACATGACAGTCGGGTTGATGCTTCAACCCGAGTTTTGTCGCTTATTCTCGGGAGACGAGAAAGAAGAGGAAGAAGAGGTAAAGACATGAATGCAATCACGAACCGACATTGCCGAATTGTGAGGATCGCACCTTGAGGGGGGAATTGGCATTCTGAGTATGTGGCAGTGCCCCCTTTATCCCTATTGGCAGCCTCAGCAGTGACAGTCGGTTACTTTACGGGCCTCTACCGAAAATGCAGAGGTAGCGCCTGTACCGGTCTAAGCCGCAAAGAGCCCCCGTCAATACAACAGTACGGGGTATCGAACCACTGGGGTGGGGGAGAAGAGAGCTCAATCCGAGTGGCCATGGAAGCTGGAAATAGCTGCATGATTGCGATGGGAGCTTTGACGCTTCACGGACGATTGCTGGAGATACAGCGCTGGGATCACACGGCTATTCGAAGTTGTCGGAGCGCGCTTCGGGCTGGGCACGGTCCGACTGTTGAGACTGGACGGGACGGGACTCTCACAAAGGCGAAGGCGCGATAGCCGGCACGTGACCGGGCTCTCAACAGCGCCCGCGCGCCGTCCGACAATTTCTTGAGTTGGCGAGATTTCGGACGGACAACATTCGCTAACCCCGTACACCTCACCCCATCACCGCGAGCGACCACCAAGGCACGATTCACGATGGCAGCTCTCATCAAGGCGGCGAACGCCAAGATCCGGTCGAACCCCTGGACCGACTACATCTGCTCTACCCGTATGTGCTTTTCCGCCCTGTGACGCAGCTTTCCTGGCTTCCATGTCGACGCCCCGATGACTCCGACCACGGCGAAGGACTGCGCCCCCCGTATTTGACGATCGATGCGACCACCGAATAGAAGGGAAGAGGGAAAATATGATTGATTTCGCGATTCATCTGTTTTCCTGACGCAAAAACAATGCCTTTCCTTTCGGTGTCAAATGGTCCGAAAACGGGGGGCTCGGTTCTTGCGGGGACGAGTCGAGATATCGAAGATAGCACTTTTCCTGGCGCAAGTGTCGCAAAGAACACCAGCTGACCTCATGACTCTGCAGACTTCTGGGGCCCCGTTTCCAACTTTGGAATTCCTCTGGCTGCCATCATGGACACCCAGAAGAGCCCTGATCTGTAAGTCACCCCCAAGCCTGCGCCTAAACTCCTGACTCACCAACGGTAGGATCTCCGGACAGATGACCGGCGCCCTGGTCGTCTACGCCGGTACCTTCATGCGCTACTCCCTCGCCGTCACCCCTCCCAACTACCTCCTCTTCGCCTGCCACTTCGTCAACTGCGGTGCTCAGCTCACCCAAGGCTACCGATACCTCAACTGGCACTACTGGGGCGGCAAGGAGAACGCGACCAAGGATGAGGTCAAGGCCAAGGTCTCCAAGGTCGTGGATGGCGTGCAGGCGGCGACTGGCAACTAAAGGAGGAAGGATGCCAGCTTTTGGTTAGAGGTCCGAGAGAGCATGCTTGACACCTTGTTGCATCGGCATGAGTTCGGGGAGGGATCTACTGGGGAAGCGGTATGCTGTAGACTTTATTGGAAGCACTCTCGGGATTCGGAGAGTTTTGGGGCCAAAAGTACTCGCAATCGCAACATGGGCAACACGATCTTTAGCCCGGGTGCCTTGCTGTCGGCTAGATTGCGCCCCAGCCTACCTGCAGGGCTTGTTACTGCATACATAGACACGGATAGGCAACCAGGAAATGGATTGTTGTTCTGGGCCCGGGACTTTGCCGTTGCGCGACTAGATGTCTTCCCTTTTGTCAGGGAATGCCTCGGGCTTGCCTGCTTCTAGATTCAAAGCCCATGGACGAGTGAGCAGCGAGAATTTATCCCCCGCAAAAACGCCCAGCGACTAATTGCAGCTGCCACAGCCCGGACATAGGTACCTCGGGAGCATCTCCCGAGGTGGCCGGGCCTTGTAGAACGTACCGGGAAGACTACCGGGAACGTGCCTGGCAGAGGTGGCCGCCGCAACGGCTTCTGACGGGGTCTCGAGATCCCACCCTAGATCTCCGGGCACGGTGTCAGAAACTCCGGATCTTTGGGGGACAATGACCGGGAAAGATTGAACAGCAGCAGAGAAAGACCGCGCGGCTATGAGGGGACCCCATATATCGTCCATGCAAGCAAGGCAGACCGGGAATGTAAGCGGTCAGATCCCTCTGTTTGCGGCAGGCAACGTGCTGTGGCTGCGAGCTTCGAGAATCCTGGGGGAAAGGGAATCTGGGTAAATCTCGCGTTTGGAGCTTCCGGGCGGCAGCTCCGATCTGGATGAGCCCTGTGCAACTGGGATATGCAATGGAGAAGCTGTGCGAGGGGGGGAGTGTGCAGGAGAGAGAGACAAAGGACGAAGATGCATGGATGGCTGCGGCACGACAGCACGTACGCCGTTCGCCAGCATCAGACAGTAACAGCACCGCAACAGCACCTCTGACTTCCACGTCTGGGCTATTACCAAATGGTAGCCGGACCCGAGGCTATCCTGATATAGCCGCTCCAGTTTGTTGGCTCGCTGGTCTGGCACATGGCTTGGTGCCCAGACGAAGCCATCCATCAGCGCATGGATCTAGGATCTAGGGGCCACCACCCCTGGCCGCTAGTCCATGCCCCGATCCCACATGATGCGCGCCATCTGCAGCGACGTCACGGCACTCTTCCCCAAGCTGCAAAGTTTCAAATGCAATGGGGAGACGGAGGAGATTGAGAGTGGTTGATGTTGCGGCAGAGCAGCAGCAGGAGCAGAAACGAGATAAGAAAAATGTCGCAGCCGGCCTGGTTGGTCGGCTAAGTTCCACTAGGCGATCGGCTGGATGAGCAAATGCAGTGAGAATAATAATGAGAACGCTCGGTAGGATACGAGGCACAGAAACACTATGAAACTGCGGTGGTGATGTTGTGAGAGGATGGCCAGGTGAGTCGCAACACACCCCTCACCTTGAGCCACGATGGGCAATCAACCGACTTAGCCCTATGTCGAGTTCTTTTTTAAGCTCTGTCACCCCCAAATAAGATCTCCCGGGTTGGGGGTCCCAGGCGCAAGGTGGGAAGAAAATTTATTCAAAGCCGACGTCGGAGAAAGTCTATGGGCGTATCCGTATTGGATAGTTTGTGGTGACGCTCTGGGGTAGACTAACTAACGAAGAACCGCGTTGCGTAAAACGACCCCAAAGAGAAAGAGAAAGGTCGACGGAGATCCGAGTCTCATCGGCCGCAGACCGTCATCTCCGGGGGGATGGGCTGCGGCAGCGCGGGGAGGGAATGGCGACACACATAAGCGTTCAATGCGCGCCAATGGAATAGCCGTTTTAGTTAATGGGCTAGCTGCAATTCGCAAGGGACCGCGCGGATTTACTTTCCGGGAGAGCAAAGGACGAGACACTCGTTGAAACCTCGTCAAGAGGAGCAGTCTCTTCTAGGAAACGGTCAGTCTGAAGGCGGCTTGGGATTGGGTGCTAGAGCATGTAGAAGCTTGGACAGCTTCAGGGCCTCGGGCAGATCAAACCAGCCGGGTGGGTTGTGTGGGTGACGGATGTCGACAAGGACAAGGTCCCCATCACGAGAAGCCTCTCTCGCTCTTGGCCCAAGGCACAAGGCACAAGTCGCATGCACTGAGTAGGCCCGCTGCCCGTGTCCCGGTCGCCTCCTCCGTGGGGGTGGAGTGGAGGGGGAAGAGGAGGAGACGGATGAGAATAGATCTCAAGACTGATGACATAGAGCGGCCGGTCCTGGGGAGGTGAGAGCGTCTTGGATATTGTTCGCGGATCATGGCAATCTTCGGGAATTCCGGCCAAGCTGCAGCGTGCAAATCCCAGGATTAAACCTGCCAGGCCGTCGATTTGCCATTTTTTACCGCCAGCGTCGGCTATATCCTGGGCAGCTGGGCCGTTCGGTCAAGATCCATCCGCATTCGAAACCTCAAGAGGTAAAGCCTGGTGTGGTGGACCGGCTACAGCTCCGTCTTGATGAGATGGGAAGCATTGCTGATGCGACGGGGAGCGGCGACGGGCGAGGATGGGCGGTACGATGGTCGACGCACCCCGCATCGTCGAGGCCCTGGAAGCATGAAGCTGGGATTCGAAAAAGATACGCTGTTGCTTTTTCCTTGTCTGGGTGTGATAGAAAGACTCCCGCGCTGGTGGCATACCGCCGCCATACAGAGTACACAGGCGGGAGAGAGGGAGAGCGAAATGGCTGAGGCTCTGTGGCCCCGGCCTAGTGGGGATCTAGAGGGGATAGAAGCACGACTCCAGAGACTCTTAACTCTTGAGGCAAGGTCAGCGTCTGGTGGCTGCCAGTGCCGCTGGTCGGTCGTAACGCTGGCGGGACCAGGGTCGTCGTGCAGCTGGAAGTACAGTACCTGATACATCCTCGGCATTGAGGAATGGCCCAGGGCGGTTGAGCAACGTGGACCCTTGACTGGCCTTCCCTTTGTCCATGGGACTTGGGAGACGGCTCGTCTGGATGAGTCGCAGGCAGGTCTTGGTGGGGGGGAGACGGGACGGGGACGGGCTACGTGGATTGTTGAGATCGAAGGCACACCGGTCGGTCAGCAGACGGTTGGGCGGGCGATGATCGTGGGAATGAGACAATTTCCTGATAAAAAGTGCATGGAGGGAAAATTGGTATTGGTCATATGATGGAAAGGCGGTTGAATCTGAGTGCGGCCTTACCTGCCAGAGGTGGGAAAGAGTGCAAGGCAAGTGCATAGGCCGAGCTGGGCAAGAGCTTCCCCCACTATCGGCGGCCGCTGATTGGCCAATGGCAGTTGTCAAGACAGAATGTAGTGTCTCATGGGTTGCGTCAAAGGGAATCCCGTTCGTCGTCTACCAACCCGAGCGACGAGCGACTAAAGACGATGAGCCTTGGCTAGCTCTAGCTCCAGGGCGAGCATCAAGGTGAGGCCGAAGCCGCCGTGTGAGTAAGTAAGTGAGTGAGCAATAATGCTGCGACAGGACTAGCCCTCCATGTCGCCTTCACGACGATTATTTTGTCGATCCCGGGCGAGGCGCGAGCAAGCCGCCGCCAGGCTACTACCAGGGTGCATCCAGCCCAGTTTCCTTTCTTTTTGCTGCTGCGGCACGCTGCGATGCGATGCGCTGTGATGCACGGCCGGCCCGGTCGCCTGCCTGTGGTCCCTGGCTGATGGCATCTGTGTGGGTGAGACGGATGAGCAGGAGCGAGAGCAGCTGCGCGGGAGCTGCTGAGAAGATCTCAGTGTGGAGGTGGGATTTGCTTTGGCCGGCGGTGATGGTGGCGGCGCTGGTATTGGTGGTGTGGTCTGCCCAACAACACCAAGTCTCCCGTCCCCGTGCCGTCTCGGCATAGGCATCCCATGTGCTAGGTTTGTGCAAGAATATGCAGCCAGAGGTAGAGACTACATGTCAGAATGTGAATAAACAAAGGGAGGAGCAGGTATTGCTACTCCGCTGCTGTCTTGCATCGCCCATCTCAAGCCCTGTCGGCAACCGCCCTTGGCTGGCCGGAGGTCGAAGTCCATCTGGTGCCGCCGCCGCCGCCGCCGTTTGTCAATGGAAACAAATCCGCTCCTGGGGAGTCCCAAGGCTGCTCCTGCTGCTTGTGCTCTTTTACTGACTCTCGTGGGGAGGAGCCGCGACTATTAGCCCGGGAGGGCGTGTGAGCAATGATGGACGGGCGAAGGTTTAGATCCAGCCCAGCCCAAGCCGCCAGTCCAGGTCCAGGGCAAGGGGGGGCGTGTATCGTGCACTCCATCCCTCTTCACTGCTGCTGCAAAGCCAAAGCAACAAGTGATGCTGATGACTGATGAGTTGCGCTCGTTCGCTCGCTCGCTCATTGTCTCTCGTCCGGAGCTCGCCAGTCCGTGGCTCGCGATACAAAATCCCCTCGATCCGCATTCCCTTCCCCCCTCTTGCTCTCTCTCCTCTCTCCATCCCGCCCCAAACCCCTTCCATCGAGCCTCGCCCTGCCGCCCTTGAATCTCACTGCTGGGTGCTATCGCCGCTGCGCCGGAAGAGCTGTCGTGGTATCTTCATACCGACAAGCGTGCTCCTTACCCCACCACCGACAAAAAATACAGCAGCTGGAAGGACCCCGCCATCCCCAGCTCCTGCCCATCTTACGTAGCTGCTCTTGCTGCTACTGCTGTTGAAAGCTCCCCCTCCAGAGCTTCATCCTCTCAACCTCTTCTTTTACCATCCCTCGGCGCTCTCGACGCGCGCCATCTTGCAGTCTTTTTCTTCTCAGCGCTTCTCATTTTAGCCGTTTACCGCAACAATGGCCGCCGACGCCCCCCCTCAGCAGCCCCTCACCTTCAACGATGTCTTCGAGGACGAGGACGTTGAGGAAGTCAAGGAGGCCAACACGGTGCACCACATCCGTGCCAACTCCTCCATCATGCACGTCAAGAAGATTCTTGGTGAGTCGCAGTCTCAATTGAGCTCGCCGGCAAGCTCCAGTGCTGGCCCAAATTTGTGAAGTAATGCGCTGACTCGATCTCTTCCGTCGCCTACAGTCGCCAACCGTGGTGAAATCCGTAAGTTCTCCTCCCACCCGCCTCGGCCAGCTCCAGCGCACTCCCTCGCTGGGTCTGGACCCGTGAGACAGATACCAATATTTCAATTTGCTAACATGTGAATGAAAACAGCCATTCGTGTATGAGACCCCAGCCCGTTCCCTCCGACCGACCGCCCTTCTAGAGACACGGCCAAGCTGACCCTCTGCCCTCGAATAGATCTTCAGAACTGTGAGTAATTGCTGCGGGCGGATAGGCCCTGCTCCCAGGCCGACATCGCGGGTCGCTAACATGTGTCCCACTAGGCTCACGAGCTTTCGCTGCACACCGTCGCCGTCTTCAGGTAATTAACGAACCATCTGATGGGCGCCGGCCCACGGGAGATAACTCGGCATGCTAATGGCGTCCCTGCAGTTATGAGGACCGATTGAGCATGCACCGACAGAGTATGACTGCTTCCCTGAACCCCTCCGCCACTCTGCTGTGATGCGGTGGCTTTGCGTTCTGTAGCCAAAAACATGCTGACCCGTTCTTACAGAGGCCGACGAGGCCTACGTCATTGGCAAGCGTGGTCAATACACCCCTGTCGGCGCGTATCTGGCTGGTGACGAGATCGTTAAAATCGCTGTCGAGCATGGTGTTCAGATGATCCATCCTGGTAAATTCTTCCTAAAAGGCGCTTTGGGCGCATCATGAGATCAATTATTCTGACTCGATCCATCCAGGTTATGGTTTCCTCTCCGAAAACGCCGGTTTCGCTCGTGCCGTTGAGAAGGCCGGTCTCATTGTGAGTTTTGCCTCGGGGTCGACCCCTGTCCCCTGAGGCTGCACAAGCACCCTTGCCCTGCAGTGCACCGAAATGCATCGCTCGGCAATGGTGCTGCAGCAGCCGATGCGATCATGCACTGACCATGCTTGCAGTTCGTCGGACCTTCGCCTGATACCATCGATGCCCTTGGTGACAAGGTTTCTGCCCGAAAGCTCGCCCTCGCTGCCAACGTCCCTGTTGTCCCCGGTACTAAGGGTGCCGTTGAGAGGTATGAAGAGGTCAAGGCTTTTACCGACGAGTATGGCTTCCCCATCATCATCAAGGCCGCCTTCGGTGGTGGTGGCCGAGGTATGCGAGTCGTCCGAGACCAGGAGAGCCTCCAGGAGTCCTTTGAGCGTGCCACCTCCGAGGCCAAGACTGCCTTTGGCAACGGTACCGTCTTCGTTGAGCGATTCCTCGACAAGCCCAAGCACATTGAGGTCCAGCTCCTTGGTGACAACTACGGCAACATCGTCCACCTGTACGAGCGTGACTGCTCCGTCCAGCGACGACACCAGAAGGTCGTTGAGATTGCCCCTGCCAAGGATCTCCCCGCCGAGGTCAGAGACAACATCCTCGCTGACGCCGTCCGACTGGCCAAGACCGCCAACTACCGCAATGCTGGCACTGCGGAGTTCCTGGTTGACCAGCAGAACCGCTACTACTTCATCGAGATCAACCCACGTATCCAGGTCGAGCACACCATCACCGAGGAAATCACTGGCATCGATATTGTCGCCGCCCAGATCCAGATTGCTGCTGGTGCTACTCTCCAGCAGCTTGGCCTGACCCAGGACCGCATCTCCACCCGAGGTTTCGCTATCCAGTGCCGAATCACCACTGAGGATCCCGCCAAGGGCTTCCAGCCCGACACGGGCAAGATCGAGGTCTACCGCTCGTCTGGTGGTAACGGAGTCCGTCTGGATGGTGGTAACGGATTCGCTGGTGCCGTCATTACTCCTTATTATGACAGTATGCTTGTCAAGTGTACTTGTCACGGTTCCACGTATGAAATTGCTCGCCGAAAGGTCCTCCGAGCTCTGATCGAGTTCCGAGTTCGCGGCGTCAAGACCAATATCCCCTTCTTGGCTTCTCTTCTGACCCATCCTACCTTCATTGACGGCAACTGCTGGACCACTTTCATCGACGATACCCCTCAACTGTTCGACCTTATTGGGAGTCAGAACCGAGCCCAGAAGCTGCTCGCCTACCTTGGTGATGTCGCCGTCAACGGCAGCAGCATCAAGGGCCAGATCGGTGAGCCCAAGTTCAAGGGCGAGATCATCGTCCCCGAGATCCCCGGCCCCAACGGTACCAAGCTGGATGTCAGCTCGCCTTGCCAGAAGGGATGGCGAAACATTATTCTCGAGCAGGGCCCCAAGGCCTTCGCCAAGGCTGTCCGTGAATACAAGGGCTGCCTGCTCATGGATACCACCTGGCGAGACGCCCACCAGTCTCTTCTGGCCACTCGTGTCCGAACCGTCGACCTCCTCGGAATTGCCAAGGAGACTAGCCACGCTCTCCAGAACCTCTACTCGCTTGAGTGCTGGGGTGGCGCGACCTTCGACGTCGCCATGCGGTTCCTCTACGAGGACCCCTGGGACCGCCTCCGAAAGATGCGAAAGCTGGTGCCCAACATCCCCTTCCAGATGTTGCTCCGAGGTGCCAACGGTGTTGCCTACGCCTCGCTGCCTGACAACGCTATCGACCACTTTGTCGACCAGGCCAAGAAGAACGGAGTCGACATTTTCCGAGTCTTCGATGCTCTCAACGACGTTGACCAGCTTGAGGTCGGCATCAAGGCTGTCCACAAGGCCGGTGGTGTTGTCGAGGCTACTGTCTGCTACAGTGGTGACATGTTGAACCCCACCAAGAAGTACAACCTCCAGTACTACCTCGACCTCGTCGAGAAGCTTGTCAAGCTCGACATCCACGTCCTCGGCATCAAGGATATGGCTGGTGTCCTCAAGCCCCATGCCGCTACTCTCCTCATCGGTTCCATCCGTGAGAAGTACCCCGATCTCCCCATCCACGTCCACACCCACGACTCGGCCGGTACTGGTGTGGCCTCCATGGTCGCTTGCGCCAAGGCCGGCGCCGATGCTGTCGACGCCGCCACTGACAGCCTGTCGGGCATGACCTCGCAGCCCAGCATCAACGCCATTCTTGCCTCCCTCGAGGGCAGCGATCTCGACCCTGGCCTGGACGCCAAGCAGGTCCGAGCTCTCGACAGCTACTGGTCGCAGCTCCGTCTGCTCTACTCGCCTTTCGAAGCTCACCTTGCTGGCCCTGACCCCGAGGTGTACGAGCACGAGATCCCCGGTGGTCAGCTTACCAACATGATGTTCCAGGCCTCGCAACTGGGTCTTGGATCTCAGTGGGCCGAGACCAAGAAGGCGTATGAGCACGCCAACGACCTCCTCGGCGACATCGTCAAGGTCACTCCTACTTCCAAGGTCGTCGGTGACCTTGCTCAGTTCATGGTATCCAACGGTCTCTCTCCCGAGGATGTGAAGGCTCGCGCTTCCGAGCTGGACTTCCCCGGCTCCGTTCTGGAGTTCCTCGAGGGTATGATGGGCCAGCCCTTCGGCGG
Organism: Xenoacremonium recifei; assembly: GCA_012184525.1. Classification (NCBI taxonomy): domain Eukaryota; kingdom Fungi; phylum Ascomycota; class Sordariomycetes; order Hypocreales; family Nectriaceae; genus Xenoacremonium; species Xenoacremonium recifei. The sequence continues at coordinate 306,480 of WOFQ01000011.1, read as the reverse complement.
TTTCCCTGAGCCTCTCCGATCTGATGCTCTCCGCGGCCGACGCAAGCTCGACAAGCGACCTGGTCTGTTCCTCGACCCCGTCGACTTCGTCAAGACCAAGCGCGAGCTGGCCAAGAAGTTTGGTGCTCCCGTCACTGAGTGCGATATTGCATCGTACGTCATGTACCCCAAGGTCTTCGAGGACTACAAGAAGTTCCAGGCGCAGTACGGCGATCTCTCCGTCCTGCCTACCCGTTACTTCCTGTCCCGCCCTGAGATTGGCGAGGAGTTCCACGTCGAGCTCGAGAAGGGCAAGGTTCTCATCCTGAAGCTCCTTGCTGTCGGTCCCCTTAGTGAGAACACCGGCCAGCGAGAGGTCTTCTTCGAGATGAACGGCGAGGTCCGACAGGTCACTGTCGTCGACAAGCATGCCGCTGTTGAGAACATCAGCCGACCCAAGGCTGACGCTGGCGACTCTAGCCAAGTGGGTGCCCCGATGTCTGGTGTCCTGGTCGAGCTCCGCGTCCACGAGGGCTCGGATGTCAAGAAGGGTGATCCTCTTGCGGTTCTTTCCGCCATGAAGATGGTAAGCCTTCACTCTCACGCTAATTATTTTGTTCGCTGTTGCTAACTATCTGTCAGGAAATGGTCATTTCCGCCCCCCACAGTGGCAAGGTTGCCACCCTCCAGGTCCGCGAGGGCGACTCCGTCGACGGCTCCGACTTGATCTGCCGCATCGAGAAGGCTTAAGTGCTCTTGGGGAAACGGGATGGGATTTCATGGTTTCATGGCTAAAGGGGAGGTTGGACATGCTTATGGTTATGGATATTCTGCTGCTTCTCCTACGACTGGTTGCCAGGAGAAAGCCTTGGGTATGGCGTGAGGAGGAGACGTCCTATGAATTCTCCTATTTCGAATTAGGATTACGAACTAAAATTGCGAATTATGATTATGGTACTTTCCCTCACTATAGTATTTTTCCTGGCGTGATACAATCTGCGTTCTGTACGGACATCCGAGTCCTTCAGCGCCTTGCTGGTCGCTTTGACCTGTTAAGAGTAGGTTGGACATAACGTCAGACGGCTCGGACAACGAGAAGATTTTCAGTCCGTAGACAGCAGTGCTCGATTTGTCATCTAAACGTATAAAGAGGGCTTGGTGTAGATTCATTTAGGGGACTGAGACTACTTCGACCTTGCAAATGCTGTTGACGCAGGCTTGTAGTTGGACTCGTACTACTCTACTTTTGAGAACCAAACATCTTGATAGATATTCCCTCGATGCTTGATGCTACTTGCGCCCCTTGTTGTTCTCAAGGCGCAGCCCCGTCCAGCCCAACATACAACTTATACCCAAAGTCCGCGCTCGGGTCGTTGAACCGCGCCTTCTGATCCATCTCAGCAATAGCTTGCATATCCTCTTCATCCAACGGGATATTCTCAGCGTCAATGTTCTCCAAGATCTGCCACTCGATAGTACTCTTAGGGATGACACAGCGGCCGTTTGCAATACCCCAGGCCAGTGCCGTCTGTATGGGTGTCTTGCCGTGCTTCTTGGCCACCTTGGCCAGAATCGGGTGGTCGACGAGCCGCATCATCTGTGCCTCCTCCTTGGCCCATGACACGGCGCGGTAGAACGGGTTGAGGTTGCCGCAGGGGCTGAACTGGATGATGGTGATTCCCTGCTCGGCGTGCCAGTCGACGAAGGCCTTTTGTTGGAGGTAGGGATGGAGTTCAGTCTGGTGCACGGCGGGGACGACACTACCCTCAGCGAGAATCTTCTGTAGCTCAATCTTGCTGAAGTTTGAGACCCCGATGGCCTTTGTCTTGCCTGTTGCCAGCAACTTTTCCATGGCTCTCCACGTATCCATGAACGGCGTCGGGTCCGTAATCATCTTACCGTCCGGCCCAAATGGGAGGAAGTCAGGCCCGCGTTTAAATGAGCATGGGTAGTGCATGAGATACAGATCAACATAGTCTGTGTCAAGATCCCGTAACGACTCGTCCAGGGCTGGCTCTACATCATCCGGGTGGTGAGCATTGCACCACAACTTAGTGGTTAAGAAGATCTCGTTGCGGGGGACGCCGCTGCGCTTGATGCCGGCGCCAACTTGCTTCTCGGTGCCATAACTGGATCGTCAGTTTCTGCTTGTCAAATGAGTTCTGGGATAAAACTCACTTGTGAGCAGTGTCTATATGTCGGTATCCGCACTTGAGCGCCGTGTAGACGGACATCTCCTGCTCATCGGGATCCTGGAACGTCCCTAGTCCAATGGCAGGGATGCTTTGACCAGTGTTGAGCTTGTGAGTCTTGCCCTTGTAGTGGGCGAGGCTGGTGGATGGGACCGTCATGGTCGTTTATAAATTTATCAAGAGAGTAGAACTAGAAGCAGCGAGCAAAGGCGGATGATGATGCGACAAGCCTAGTGAAGTTCGTGGATCTTTTAAGTCTCGACTTTCTGCACGACGATGCTCAAAGCGCTCTTTCACATGATATTCACGACATGTCATTATACCTCATCCTACAGTCTTAACAGGTCTCGGGGTTTCTGGTTTGGGTTCTCCATTTACCATGGATGATGAGAACTGGGGCGTCACCAGTTGCCTATTTGGGTAAATCCGGGGCTGCGAACATACAGTCAGAAGGTAATGATTGACGACGGAATGAATCATAATATGCAGCCGCACTTAATAGGGCAATTCGATCATGAATCTGCTGCAGCATGACCTGTTCGGACCCATCGTAGTGCCTTTGAATAGGATCATTCGGCTCAGTCAGGTAGTTAAGAAGGGCTCCTCTTTGCTGAGGGTCTTGCTGTTATTACACCACTACCAAAGACTCTGCTTATTAGCCCTCTTCAAAGCATCCTAATTTGCATTCACCATGTCCAAACCAACAGTTGGCTTTCTCGGCCTCGGTGCCATGGGCGGCGGAATGTCCAAGGTGCTTCTCAATAAGGGATTCGAAGTTGTCGGATTTGACATCTACCCGCCCGTCGTCGAGCAACTTGCCCAAGCCGGCGGCCGTCCAGCTAAGACGCCAGCCGAAGTTGGCCAGCAGGCTGATGTAATTATTGTCATGGTGACCAGCGCGGCCCAGGTGAAGTCGGTCCTGCTCGACCGAGAAACTGGCGCCATGAAGAGCATCCGGCCCGCTGCTGCCATTGTCGTGAGCTCAACCGTCCCTCCGGACTTCTGTAATGAGCTGCGCCAGACTTTGGACGAGGATTATCCAGATTCAAATGTCTTTCTCCTCGACTGTCCTGTGTCAGGTGGTGCTTCAGGGGCTGCCAACGGCACGCTGTCGATATTCAGTTCCGGGTCGAGCGAGGGCCTCGAAAAGGCAAGGCCCGCGCTAGAAGCATTGAGCAAGATTTTATACACAATCCCTGGGGGCATTGGTTCCGGCTCGAAAGCCAAGATGTGCCATCAGGTTCTGCCTGAGGTGGAAATTGCTCTGGCAGCTGAAGCTATGGCTCTTACAGCTCGCGCCGGGCTAAACACTCGAGAGGTTTTTGAAGCGGTACAGAAGAGCGAGGGATGGAGCTGGATTAACGGTAATCGTATACCGCATATGCTCGAAGGGGATAAGACAATTTACTCTGCTATACCCAACAGCCAGAAGGACTCGGTAAGAGAGCTTAGGGTTTGTTTGAGGAAGTGATTTTATTCACTAACGGTATTTTGGTCTAGTCCATCATCGTGAATACTTCTCGATTGGTCTCCTATCCAGTTCTACTTACTGCTACAGCTGAACAGGTTTATCTTGCTGGTATCCATGCTGGCTGGGCCAAAGACGACGACTCGACGCTCTGGCGCCTCTATCTCCCTAACGCTCCTAACGACATCATTCACCAGATGACCAAGTCGGGCAGTACTGCGATGCCCCGTAACGAAGCCATATCCGTGCAAGATATCATTGATATCTTCACGGGGCCGCATCTAGCAGCAGCTGGTGAGGCTATGGGGTTTACCGAGGCCGTTGGGTTGGACACCGATGTTATGTACGATATAATCAGCAAGGCGGCGGGTTCTAATACGCAATTCGTGCAGAGTGTACCGCAGATGAAAAAGCCCGATTGGTCGTTGCGAGATGTACCAACTGCGGAAGATGTGAGGACAAGACTGGTATGTTGGAGTTCAGCCCTCAAAGATATGACTTCACTGACAAGGTGCCAGGCTAAGGCTGTGTCAAAAGCCAACGCCATCGGCGCTTCGATGCCCATTGCAACAGCCTCTTTACAGTTACTTAACCTCCATCTTTCCTGATAAAAAGAGCTCGCTTTAAGATAGGACCCAAAAGTATATAAACTCGGTCTTCATGTTGATATACCTGTACTATGTCTCGCCGCCTCATCCAGTCTCCGAATCGTATATCGATTGACAATGCCGGGATCACCCAATCCAACGACTCTCTGAATCCCATTCTCTCGGTCGTCTTCCTCCACTGCATCCGCAGCTGCCTCATTATTGCCCCCCGCAAGCGACTTCTCTCGTTGCTCTAGGACTGCCGCCACGCTATTGACGGCGCCAAAGTACTGCCCCTGATCCTGCAGTTTCTTGAGCAGGAACTCGTAGTCAGCACCGGTAATTAATGTGAAAAAGCTCCCGCGGCGGTTCGGCGTCGGTGGGATTTTGGCGTCTTGTAGAATGGTTGACGCAGCCACAAAAAGGCAGTGGTTTGTAAAAGGGGTGGCGAGATAGCCTGTCGCATCCACGAGCTCGGCGATGGTGAGGATCTGGACCACCTTCTGGCACGCCATCATGGCGATGTGCGGCTGGTGCTCCTCATCCACATCCGATGGGTCTATTTGCCGCAGATCGTGAAAGATATTGCTCGCTGACGGACGCCGGCTCTGTGCATGGTGAAGCCCCTGTCGAGCATCGCGGGAGTGCGTGTTGGACAGAAGGATCATGAAGGTATAGAAGAAAAGATGAAGCATGAGAAACAGGCCGGACTGGTGGCTGGACGACGCCTCCTTGTATGTATCAATGTTAAAGACTAGCTCTGGTGGCAGGGAGTTGTAACTCCGCAGCATCGTCTCCCGGATGCGTGAGAGGTTGGTCTCACGATCGGCTGAAGCACTCCTTGGCTGCTCGGAGCCCTTACTGGTAGCTGACGTGCGCTGGTTCAGCGCCTCAACGCACTCGGAGAACTGCAGCATGAAATGTACAGTCTGAGGGAAGATCATGTTGGAGGCTGTGACTTGCTCTGTGAAGTCGAGCTGTGCGAGCTTCATGTCATTAAAGGTCGGCACAGGAACTTCGATCTCACTACGGCGGATTGTCGGCGGTCGACCCGTGACTAGCGAGACGCAGACATCTATGATGAAGACGGACCAGAACATGACGAGCCGGGCCTTTTGTTGGTGTACCGTTGACTGCTCATCGGTGAGAATGTATTTCCCGTCTGGGCTAGGACGAGCATGATCGTGGAACCTCGTATCAACATCGACATCCGTCTCAGGGGTTCGATGGAAGCCCAGATCTTGCGCCATGCGAATTGCCATGCCAGCGAACATCCATAGCCCTGCAAAGAGTTTAGCTCCTTAGGGGGCGTGAGAGAGTAGTTCTACTTAATTCAGCTTACCAGCTTCGTTGTTATCCCCAAACTCTGCCCACGCAAGAATCAGCAGGCCGGCCACCACCTCGGGCGCCGGGATGCTGAGTAGGGGAACCAATTGCTCCTTGGCCTTGCTGAGGAACGGCGCTCCTCGTCGCCATTTTGCATCGTACTTGTTCTGAATGACCGCCAATGGCCCGTCAAAGCTACAGAACCGTACTGTCAACGCCGCGATGGCGTTGAGCAAGAATGAGGACGCCTCCCCAGACCGAACATGACCGCCCAAGATCTGCGGCTGTAGGAAAGGGACATGGCCGCCGAAGTGCTGGAAAAATACGTCGAGGATCTGCGGCACGATGTCGGGGTGCGGCTCGCGGGACGACCTATCAAAGAGTTTGCTCTGGTTAGATGCTGCTGATGCTGGCGATGACATGTGCAGGCTAGGAGAACAATCGGCCTCGTGATGGTAGTCGATATCAGCCCCTGGCGAATCGTCCTGATTCGGATCAACCACCACCGACAATCTCCTCAAGCCTGGAACCACAGCCGTTGGACCAAAGCGACGATAGTATCGCAGACGAATCACTCGTGGACGCTGAGCAGCCGATTGAGGCGGCGACTGAGCTGCATCCGGATGCTGCTCTTGTTCAGGGGCAGGAAAGAATGTATCCGAGGCGCCCATGAAATCGAGCCCGAGCACGAAGTTCTGCCAGTCGCCAGGCAACGGCATGTTCTCGTCCGGGCAGAACTCGGCCAGGAACTGCTGTGAGCCCTCTAGTTGGCCCGGGTCGATCTGTGTCTCGCAGATGGAGGCCAGTCCGGGGATTTGCACCGCCGTACCGTCTCGCCCGGCCATCTCGGCGCCGAGCCCGCCTTGCCTACCGTCATCCGGCTGCGTATCTCCCTGTGGATTGAGAGCCTGTTGAGTATTGACACTCGCCGTAGGGAGCGGCTGCAACGTCGCGTGGACCAGATGCCTTGCCCGCGGCCTCTTTCTCCCGTCTGTGACATCCCAACGACACTCCAGCCCAGACGCCTTGCACGGCTGACAAGTACTCGTAGGACCGGCACTAGCAACGCATTTCACCTTTCGTGAGCGACACATCTGGCATGCCGATGTAGCAGAGCCGGCCTTTCTCTTGGTCGCGCTGCCGCCAAAGTCCTCGACCGTGCAAACCCGGAAGGCTCCGTCCCGGCGCTCCGAGGGTCGGCCCCGATCGGTGCGGGGCCGGACTCCGAGTGGTTCCTCCATGCCGGAAGTAAGTAATGAACTCGGTCTTTCACATTGGAGTAATCAATGAAAGGGTTCAATCTGAGTTGACGAAATGGGAGAGTGGGTATGTAAAGGAAGGTGTAGAGAAACAGGTGTTGGCAGTACATGTCGCTAGTGTGATAGTTCGGATTCCATTTCCCCAGTCTCTCCTCACAAGACTGATCGATCGGTGGAGAATACATGGAGCACCAGAGACGGAAGCAACACGTTTCACTGGGGCGGCGATCACTCGGTTCTAAGGAAAGACTTGGGAATAAACCCCATCTTCATGTAGGGTAGGATCTCGGGGTTTCCTCTTTGGACATCGCCGTTAGCCACGGCCAAATCCTTCAGCGCACTAATCGTGCCGTCAACCAGTCACAATCGATACTAGGACTGGCTGTGGTTCACCAAGACTTGCATGCAGCCAAGGTCAGCCGGCCGGTGAGAGAGTGCATAATGTCACGAGAACCAACAGTTTTGCGGGGAGAGTCGCCACTTGTTGGACTATGATCCCTTGTGTTTAGACGGCTGAAGTATGATGTGTGTTACTACGATTCTTTGGTTGGAATATTGTGCTTATTCACAACAATTCAGCTGCCAAATTTATATAACAACTTATGAAATAGAGACTCCTACGGTCATGAACCTTTCTAATAACGTTCTGGTAAACGAAACCAGAAGACTAGATAGAGACATTCAAATGTTCGCTCAAAACACCAATTCGTCAAGACTCCTGCTAGAACCCTTCTCAGAACACCACGTCTCCTGCCCATCGCCACCACAACTACTCAAGAACTCTCTTTCTCTCCTCCTTTCTCGATGGCAGTTTCATCGTCCAGAAATCCATCCGTGGTTGGGGGCGCAGCATAAAACACAGCACCCCATTTCAACGAAACCAAGTTTCCAATGGTTTCCTTCGTGCTCGCAATGTTTTCTCGAACAATCTGGCCTGTCGTCTTACGAAAAATGAAATCAATCTCCTCCAATGTCTTGTTCTTGGTCTCGGGCATGAAGAATATCTGATAGAACCAGCCGATAACGGCAATGCTCCCATAGAAGCCGATAGCCAACCCCGTTGGCGTCATGGCCTCCTGCATGGCGCTGAAGTTGTACGTCATCAAGAACGCACTCAGGAAGAGTGTCACGTCTGAGGTAGTCATGCCGTAGCTACGTAGGTATGTCGGATAGACTTCCGAGGGGATAACCCAGGTGAGGCAGGCATACGAACCAAAGAAGCCGTAGTATAGGATCAGCCCTGTAAGGTATACGCCCTCGGCTCCGGCGAGATTCGTCGATGTGTCTATTTGATAGCTAGCGCCAATCATGACCAAGCCGATGAAGAAGCCGGGTAGAAGAGATATCGCCCAGAATCGGCGGCCGAATCGCTCCATATATAGCACGCCGGGGATGGTACCGAAGAGCAGCGCACCGCCGCCGACGAGGGACATATAGTTGCTCTGGTACTTATCAAAGCCTATTTGGTTCATAAGCACCGAGAGATAGTAGAGAATGGCGTTGCATCCAGTAAATTGACCCAGGAAAACCATCAAATTTGCATAAATGATTGAGCGTCGGGCTCTGGGTTCCCTAGGAGGATGTTAGGGGAGGCCCTAGATCAGGGGTCAGAGAATTTCAACTCACGTGAAGAAATCTAGCCACGGCATTCTCTTGTTTGTAGCTTTGGTGTGGACTTCTTGCTCTTCAGCTTCCACGGACACCTTCATGAGGAAAAACTCCCGATTAGATTCGCGCGAATCGGTCCCTCGAAGACGCCGCCATACACGGTATGAGTCCATGAGTCGGCCCCTATGAACAAGGTATCGGGGGCTCTCCGGAAGGAAAAGCATTCTAAACAAAATAACAAACATTAGCAACGTGATAGATAAACGGGGGCGACGGGATAGCATCAAGTCAGTCAGTTATCCTTACCCCACAAACATCAACGTCGAGAAGATGACCGACGAGCCAAGCATGTATCTCCATCCGCCGCCAACATGGACAAACATGGCCCCGACTGAGTACCCAATGACTTCTCCCAATGCAATATTGAATTGGTAAAAAGAGACCAGATTGCCTCGGAGTCGCCGCTCTACCGTCTCGGCCACGTAGATGGGCACGGTACCGCCTTCGAGACCAACACCCATACCCAGGATCAGACGCGCCACAACCATCATGGGGAAGCTGATAGCGCCAGCCTCGAGAGCGGCTCCAATAGTATAGAAGATACACGCGATGATGATGGACCACTTCCGGCCGAAGTATTCGTTGCAGGGGCTCAGGATAAGCGCGCCACCCACGGCGCCCAGGGGCATGCCGCCGTTGACGAGGCTGTTCTCGCGCGTCGTGAGGTTTAGGTCATCTGGCATGAAGAGGTTCGCGCCGCTGATGACGGACTGGTCGATGCCTGATAGCAGACCGCCCATGGATGCGAAGGCCACGAGCGCGTAGGTGTAGTGCTTGGGCTTCAGCTCGGGAACCCAGAAGGACCGCTTCTCTGGGTTCTGAACAACATGATCCTCCATCTCGGCGATGAATTGATTGATCTGCTCGTCGCCTGCGTGGATGGCATCCTCTTGTGCTTGGACCTTTGTCGGTGCATGCTCGTGATGTTGGGTATTCATGGTGGGTTCTTTGGTAGACGACATGGTTACAAAGGAGTACGCATAGGGAGAGAGCCCAATGTCTCGAGTAGCAGTGCAACGTATGTATACTCTCAGAGGATCTTGGACTAGATGAACGCCTTTTATGTCTCTTCTCTCCCTCCCCGCCCCCGGACGATCCTGTGCTGTGGATGTATCTCCATCCGGGGAACCGTGGGTACTCTGGGGGAATCCGGGGTGCCGATCCGGATTTACCTGAAGGGGCAAGATATGTTGGGGACCGAGACGAGACGAGATGAGCGAACTCCGGTTTCGCAACTGGACTCGGACCTCTATTTTGGGGATCTTGGGACTTAGCGCCAGGCTAGATCCTGCGAAGGAACAAGTCTTGATCAGTGTATCTCCGTCTGGCTCATCTAGCGTTTGCACGGATGAGCTCGGAGGTCCGACGTTACCGGCTTCTTCTCCTAGTTTCTCGCCAGCAGGTAAGGAACCCGATTTCTGAAGCCCCATGACGGTCTGGCGGTCAATGAAGACAGGCATTTCAGAGATGTATCTGGGAACCGGTGTGAGGCCTCCTAAACACTATACAGCATCATCAAATTCATTGAAATCGAATTTAATCGTGTCAGATTGAAGAACAACACGTAGGCAAAACAAAATGAAGTCGGCATAGACGCAGCCACTATCGACTATCTAAAGAGGTTACTTCGAGTATAATCTATGTGCTCTTCTTTCATGCCCAATAATTCCTTTCAAGGAGCAGCATATCCTCCATCAACCAACAGGTTGGCACCAGTCGTATAAGTAGATGCATCAGACGCCAAGTAAACGTACGCCCCCTGCAGCTCATGCGGCTCGCCTTCCCGACTGAATAGCACAAACAACCTCTGTTAGCAATCATCGTCAATGAATCTGCATGAAAGTTACGTACCCTAGAGGAATTTTATCCTTCCACTGTTCCTTCATTTCATCCGGAATGAAGTCTGAGATCTCGGTGATAATGTAACCAGGGGAAATAGAATTGGCTCTCGCAAATTGGGACCATTCAACAGCCAAGCTCTTGCAGAGGTGGATGATACCAGCTTTGGCAGCATTATACGATGCCTGGAGCTGGGGGATATTAACGATAACGCCACTCATTGATGCAGTAGCAATAAAGCTGCCAGAAGTATATCCTTCAAGGGGCTCTCCGCTAAGCGTTGTCTTCTCGAGCTTCTGACGGCGCCAGTGCTTTGCAGCAAACTTGGCGCAATAGTAGGTACCGTTGAGATCTGTATCAACTACATCCCCATAGTGATCGAAAGGTCCATCAATCATAGCACCCTTCGTCCAGGGGATACCGGCATTGGCCACAAAGATATCAAGGCGGCCGTTAAACTCCTTTACAGCCTCGTCAATTGCCTTTTCGACCGCTGCAGGGTCTCGGACGTTGACTTGGTATGCCTTGCCTGGTTTTCCCAATTTGAAATTAGCATGCCGTGAGATGAAGAGAGCGCTAAAGACTCACACTTAACATTATATTGCTTTGCCAACGCATCAGCGCGTTCTTCAGCCTTCTTATTTGAATTATACCAGATCACCACATTGGCCCCTAGCTCACAGTAGGCTGTCGCTACAGCGAGACCGATACCTGCGCCAGCACCAGTGATAATAGCCGTTTTGCCAGTAAGAGCGAACCGTTTCAGGATCGAACCACCATCAATAGTGCGGTTCTTATCATTGTGGATGAAATTGCCTCCATTGAGGGGGTTCAGGGAGTTATCAGCCATGAAGGGCAATGGGGCGTTTGTATATATGTCCAAAGAGAGTGAAGTTTGAAAAAGCACGAGTTTCACACCAGAGCGGAAAGAGGTCGCCTGAATCTAAATGTAGAGGGCTCGAAGTATCTGTGCAGATTTATGGACGTACATGGGTAGTCTTGTCAGATGGCATCAAGTACACAACTTTGGCATTATACAAGGAGCTTTCCCAAAGTAGTAAATCCGGAATACTCCACCAGGGTTCCCTCCAGCTCGCAACCATCGTTGTGACGCCATGAGACGAGTCGTCGGAGGTCATTTGCATATTTCCGTCAAAGTCAGGTAGTGCCCGGTTCTCAAAGCTCGATGGGTCTTCGCCCGTATCCACAACATGGAGCCTTGATCACATACTTCCTAATAAGGATGTCCGACGAACGTCGGGACCACGGGAGTTCTGCTTTCGTAGATTATATCTTATTTCACTAACGTGGCTCTTTGAGACAAATCAAAGCATCAATATCACTACCAGAATCATGGATCAACAAGGGCTGCAAAACAACAGGACCGTCCAGATCCTGCGAGGTGCGGCAGCCGGGAAGTATGGCGTTCTCGCAGCGATTGCGTAAGTTCTATCTCAAAACATAGAATCCTGACAAAGACAAAACTTATAGACTGTAGTTACAATATCGAGCATATACTGGGTCTTGTAAAAGCCGCTGAGCAGAAGCGATCACCACTCATCATCCAGCTTTTCCCCTGGGCCGTTACCTTCTCCCAAGGAATCCTAGTGCACGCTGCAGCCAAGGCCGCCCAACAGGCTACAGTCCCAATTGCGGTGCACCTAGATCATTGTCAGGATGAGAATCTCGTCAAGCAGGCTTGCGAGCTGCCCTTTGACTCTATTATGATCGATATGTCGCACCACTCAAAGGCGGACAACCTGGCACGCACCAAGGCACTCGTGGCGTACTGTCACGCCCATGGAAAGGCGACAGAGGCCGAGCCGGGGAGAATCGAGGGCGGGGAGGATGGTATCTCAGATACAGCAGATTTAAGCGGTCTCATGACGACGCCTGAGGAGACTCAGTCATTTGTCGAGTCGGGGGTTGATTTCTTGGCTCCAGCGTTTGGCAACGTACATGGAGAATATGGGCCTCGCGGTGTAATTCTGGAATGGGATCGGTGAGATTCATTAACCGGTGCTCTCGTGTTACAATGCTAATAGACAACTTTCTTAGACTAGAGCAGATTCGTCAAGTTGCCAACGCCGGTGGTGTTTTGGTAGTGCTTCATGGCGTCAACCGCTTCCCCGAGTCTCTCACTAGGAAGCTCATTGCCGCAGGGGTGACTAAGATTAACGTCAATCGGGATTTACTGATGGACTATTATACGCATTTGGAGCGGAACGTTAATAAGATGCCCTTTACGCAGCTGCTGGAGGAGGGCGTTGACACGGTGGCTGCAACGACAGCAAGGCATATGGATATTGTCCTGTCAAGTGGCAAAGCATAGAGACAAGACTGAAATTGATGAATACGTTGCCATCTTATTATCCTTAGTCTATATATATTCAACCTATGTCAGAAAAGCCGGAGACTTTCGTTGAGATCTTGTCAAGAGCCTCTGGGCAGCCACGTGAATCGTGTTGAGTATGCCGACGGACAAGGGCTTCTCATGGTGGCAAGCATCTGACGCCTACTCGAGAATCTGTACCTATTACTTTGAGCATAGATAATGGTCAAACTGAGCTCACTCATTGCGCCTTTTCGATCTGTTTAATCAAGGTAATTTTTTGTGTTTAAAATTATTAATAACTAAGAGATAGAACAAGTCGTTCATCTCGACATGACTTACTCTTCTCTCCGTGAGCAATGAAGTCACGAATACCCTTTACCTACGGTACTGTTACATCTACTATCGGGATAACACTCTTGATGTGTCCCGTTGCAAGGCGCTCGGCCGCAGATACAGTAGCTACGGGGAAGAAGCTTCTTGCCCAGAAACTGAGCCTCGGCCATCGACATCGGCCGTTTCTGATGAATACTCGTTGCGACGGTGTCAACCGTGCTAGCCAGAGATGGCGGGCGCTTCTTCAGTTTGTTGGTACTGGTCATATCTGTCAGCGAGTGCACAGATATCCCTGACGATGTCGCCTCTATCTGGAGGGGTACTTGCATCGGGTGTTCGGGCATACATAGCTTGCGTAGGTCGGTAATGGCGTGGACGACAGCTCGATGATGTCGTGAGAGGGCTTCCGTAAGCGGCTTAAGGTAGATTTCCTCAAGCTTAAACTCGAATCGCCGGGCGCGGCAAGAGAGGCAAAGACCGTCGTAGCAGATGTCCTGCTTGATTTCGGGGCATGCGCGCGGGCAGAAAGACCTGTCTCGACTTAGGAAGGCATGGCAGCCTGCGCAGTATTCAGAGTGTTCGGTGCACATGGCGGTAGACTTACCTAGTGATCCTAGGCGTTAAGGAGAGGACGCTGAGTTCACTCAGCGATGTTGTGTGTGATGTCAAGGATAGTGTTTGTGATGTGCATGAAGAAAAAAGGAAAGAAAGAGTTCAAGTAAAGTGTCGAAAAAAGAGGCATTACTTATGCCAGTGCCTTAGCTCGTGTTCGAGACTGTCATAGAGTGTTCAGTCATAGTGAATGCAGTGTTCCGACACGAGGCATCTTAATCACCCAGACCAAATAGGCCGACGAAGTGAACTGAAGTGCATACATATCGGCTCTGTTCCTCTCAGTCTATCTATCATAAAATGCGAATGAATTTGATGGAAATTAATCAGAGTTAGTATGCTTGTCCAGAAACTTGAGGGCCATATTACCGAAATCTCAAATACCATTGCTGGCGTCACCAAAGACGCTAATGATACTATATGAACACTTCTTGGGGCATCACCTTCAAAGAGAAAGAACTCCCGGAATTCACTAGTGAGCAAGGGCTCAGTTAGAGGTTTGTTTTTCTGGCTGTAAGCGTTCAGTCAGGACACTTTTCTTTGCAAGAATTTGGCAGTCAAATTTCCAGTCGTGTTACAGTAGTATTCGAAATTGGTTGTCCCATTTACACAAGGTGGTTTGTTTTATCGGCACGTACCATGTATATGGGATAGGAATGGCGGGCTCCAAGACCCTGTTCTATTTACCTCCTCTCGATCTACAAATAGCCAGAAACGGTTAAGTACCAACACGAAAGCAGTTATATGTATTATTAAGAACCCAAAAAAGACGCAAGGAGTTTTTCTGACGCTAGCCGCACTGGATGTGATTCCGAGTATATTCTTGCGTTGATTTGGACCACGTATTCCAGAAGTCCGATTGCCGCCTCCACTTGTCCGTTAGCATGATATGTTACTGCGAGTACCTGCTGTGATACCAGTTGATCTGGGTGGTCTTCCGCTAATACCTCCTTCTGTATGGCGACCACATGCTCTAGCAGTTCAACTGCCTCCTTAATCTGCCCGTTAGCACGGTATGTTATTGCGAGTGTATGCTGTGATGCCAGTCGACCTGGGTGGTCTTCCGCTGATACCTCATTCCGTATAGCAACCACATACTCTAGCAGTTCAACTGCCTCCTTAATCTGCCCGTTAAGGCGGTATGCTATTGCGAGCTGGTGCTGTGATGCCAGTCGACCTTGGTGGTCTTCCGCTAATACCTCATTCCGTATAGCGACCACATACTCTAGCAGTTCAACTGCCTCCTTAATCTGCCCGTTATTACGGTATGCTATTGCGAGTGTATGCTGTGATGCCAGTCGACCTGGGTGGTCTTCCGCTGATACCTCCTTCCATATGGCGACCACATGCTCTAGCAGTTTGACTGCCTCCTTAAACCGTCCATCTTCCAGCAAGCATCGGCTAACCAATTCTCCTAATCTACATAACTTTTTGCTCTCGACACTACCTGCGGCTCCAAGGACTTTTAGCGCATGTGGGAAATATTGACGCCATAGGTCGCGGTTCTCCCATTCAGCATGCGGAAACACCTGAGCAAGACGAGATAATGTTGTCTGTTGCATTTCTTTGGCACGGCCTTGTTCTTTATTCCATAGTCCCGTTGCCAAGTGTACCAGACTATGCATATCGAACAATGAATCATGTTGTCGTCGGTTCAGGAAACCATGTCCAATAAGCGTACCAATCGCTTGTGTCATTTGTTGTTCCGTTTCCAAACTCGGAAGAATGGACCGAGAAATTGCCTTCGGCTCGATAAATGCTATGAATGAAAGAAGTTTGGCCGCAGATGGAGAAGATTGGAGGATCTGTTCAAAGGAGATAATCCATGTGGTAGCAACAGCACCTTGCGAGTCGTTGTAATGGGTATGATCTCGAAATCCCTCTTTGAGCAGCTCGATCTTGTCTTTATCCGTGCTTTCGAACAATCGAAGATACTCTGCGACGGATGTCTCATATGTGTTCATGTACGCTGCTGCCTGTGTAATCGCTAAAGGGAGGTAGGTAAGCGTTCGAACGAGCTCAGCCACCGTCTCGCCGTTGTGCAGCTCGTTCCTATCGATCAGAGACGTTTCGAGGAGCTCTGTTGCCTCTTTTGGATGCATCTGTGGTAGTTGTACTACCGCGTTCCGTGCTGCGGTAACGGCGACCTTCTTAGACCGTGTTGTGAACAAGATCCGTCCGTTATTACTGCAAGGAAGAAAGTCGAGAATCCCCCCCGTTGGATGCGTCGACCCATGAAGAAGCTCCATGTCGTCGGCATTGTCGACGATGAGAAACCAGTTTCCTGCATCCTCCGAGCTAAGATGCTGTCGTATTACCTCTTTTGCATCTTCCTGTTCAGTACGTTGGATGCCAAGTTTCTTGACAAGCTTCCCGCATTCCTGTTCAAAGCCAGCCATACTGAATGCAGGTAGCCAAAAGACTGAGTAGTGTGGTTTGCTATCCTTCACCCAGTGAGCCAGATGTAAGGCTACCTGGGTCTTTCCCATGCCACCTAAACCAACGAGGGCGACTTGTTCGTTGCTATTATCCGTGAAGAGCATACGCTTCAAGGCATCGATGGTCTCTTCACGGCCAACGAAGTGTTGGTTCCTGAGGAAAGGAATGCTGTGGATTTGGTGACCTTTTCGGAGATCAGCTAAACAAGTCTTTATAGGTTTACTCTCATACTTACGCATTGTGATACCAAGGTCTCCAACTTGCATGGCAGACGGCACCCAGTGACTCAAGAACGCCTTCGCACAGGCTGCGGCAGTTGCCGCGGCGTAGCGCTGCCACCCTTTACTTTTATGGCTATCGGCGTAGTCGCAAGCGCCCTTGATGACCACACATGGAAAGCTATCCCAAACACCCGTGCCCTCCATCTCGAAGGCGATGACACCTTCTGCTTTTGCGATGACATCGCGATCTTCGCCAGATTTCATCACGGAGTCTCCGGAAGCTACCAGTCCAAAATGAACAGTAGGTTGGGGGCTACCTTGACTGGTCTCGAGACGGCGCCGTGGAACCAGCCTGCCATTGCACCCAAGCTGTTCACACGATTGCTGATTCTCCGTATGATGATATGTTGCTTCAAAAAGCCTGTCGTTGGCTGCACCAGGATATTCAGCTTGGAGAAGTGGTTCCTTCTTGCGAAGGGTGTCTAGGTAGCTGGTTGTGTTGCTGATAAGCTGCCTGCGTTGTTGAATCCCTTTCAGCTTCGCCAACAGGCCCATTATCTCGGCATTTGGCCTTCCCAGTGATTCCAGGAGCGTGTCTTTGCGCACAAAGCGGTCTGGCAGTCGCCGTCCAAGATCATATTGGATAACACCGTCACTGACAATGATATCGCCAAGCACAATTTCCGTGCCATCAGAGCTGAAGGGAACGACGCCACAAACGCCCACCACGAGAGCAAGCTTGATGTTTGGGAAGCTCGTCCGACAGTTGGCAGCAACTGCTGAGGCATTGGCTTTCCCCATTCCTGGCATATGCGCAAGGACAACGTTGTGGCGACCGATCGCGCCGGTAGAGTAGGTGTTGGTGTCACCCTCAGCTTTATCGTAGGGTGAACCGTCATGGTCCCAGTGGACGTCGAAAAGAGCTTTGACGGCATCGGATTCGAGGGTCAGGGCACAAATGATGGCTATCCCAAAATCGCGACGTGTCAACGGTCGCGATGGGCGGGCCGCTTCGTGAGGAGTCGTCATCGTCGTTCCAGGTCACGGAAGATCGAATCTCGCTTAATGGGCGACGGCCCGAACCGAGGAGCGGTGCCAGGGAGATAGTGTTGATGTGTAAAGAGGTGTGTTGTTATTACGAGGTTAGGTGTGCATCTGTGACCCTAAGGTGCGGCCTTAGGAACAAGGCCGCCCTCAGGCACCTTCAACAGATAGGTCGTACGGAGTACGTAGTCTTGATGGAGTTCACCAACTTTGTTCAATCTCTTGTCAGATGAGAGGATAAGTCACTGGCAGGAGCGCTACGGCTAATAGCGCATTTATTTTGCCGATTAGTGCAGTGGCCAAATCCGACATCTCTGAGTGTCATAAGACTGGACTAACGGTTTTCGCCCACTGGCTGAGGGAACTGGGGAATACCCATACAGTAACAATAACAGGGATTAGATGGATGGAAAGCCAGGGGGTATATGGTATCCGGGCTGTTGCCATAAGCTGGTACTTTTCTCTGCCGCAATCTCACGCTTGATCAGATGTACCGCTCGATTTCAACGACTGCTATTGGTCTCAACCCCTGCGAAAACGTTGGTGCAGTCTTACATTTGACACTCAAAGAGATGAATGTCCTTGCGGACAAATCCCAAGAGTCAAAGAAAAGAAAAAAAAACCAATATCGAATATTGTTGTATGCCCCCCAGCCCTTCTGATACGTGTGAGGCAGAGTCATCCTCTGTCTTGTAGAACACCATTGTTGAAGAGTAGTCCCTAGAGAGATATGCATTCATTACTTCCAGAGAACATAGGATCAAGTTCTCGTCATATGCAGGCCACTTCTCGTCTCGATTTGAACTCTTCAACAATCTCGTTATATCTCGCAAGGGTTCATCTATCTCGTACTATTCTCGGTATTGATCATTTTACCCACTTTGCCTACCGTGCACTAGGTTTCCACCTCGCTCTACGACCACGCCCTCGAACTCCCCATGCCAAGCACGACGTCACGGCAACGAAGCTCCTTTGCTTCTAGTAGAGTTGCGCTCGGGTCTCATTGCTGTGTTCTGGAACACGGGTGAGCCGGATAGTATTGGAAATCGGCACGATCGGCCACAGCGGGGACCGGGCCGGGATGGAGACGTCCGGAGCATGAGTGGGGCCGGCACGGAGGATAGAGGGAGAAGAGAACAAGATGGGTCTGCAGGCGTGGGAGCGGGGATGCCCTTTGTCCGACACCGCCCTCATCCAGTGTCATGGGCGCGGGCGGTGATTGGAGGATGGGGTGAATAACAGGAATCGGTGATGGGCAATTGATACCGATTTCAGGCTGAAGGGGGGCGACTTCGGGGGCGCTCGGGAGAGATTTCCGCTGACGTGCATGCGACGCGGGATGCCAGTGAGGGGTAGTTTAGCTTGGAACAGCTGAAGAACGACGCGTGAATACTAAACTAGGCGTGTGTTATTTTGGTTCATTCTCTGGAAGTGGTAGAAGGAGTGATGAAGTGGCGTAGAAACGACAGAGAGATTCATTGCCAAAACCATCCATAAGCTTTGACTGATATCTCGAGCATCAATGCAACGTCTCTTCAGCCTGTTGGTTGGAGTGGAAGGCCTCGAAGTCGCATATCGTGGGATGTCCCTGTGACTCGAGCCCCGACCGGCCAGTTCCGCGAGAATGGTTGAAAGGAGGGTTGCATAATATGCGGGGAAGTCCTAGAAGCTCTGTTCACAGACCAGGCGGAGCAGGTATCAGTCTGCTAGCTGTTTGAGGCGTGGTCATCTGCAACGAATCTCGGACGAAATCGGACACAGGGGCGAATGATTCGCTCGCGGGTGACTGGAGGGACTGGAAGGTCCGTGGGAGCTGTGAGCATGACGGAGCAATCCAGGTTTTGGGTGTTGGTGTGTGTCTGTGTTCAGGGACAGGGACAGACAGACGTGTTCCCTCCATCCGCTGTGACGACCATGACGATGAATGCGATGCTAGCGGACGTTAGTCTGTGTTATGGTGTTAGAGTTCCCCTTGCCCGAGGAATTCTCATCACATCTCGCAACCACCACAGCAGGTCAGCGCCCGATCGCATCTCGGTGAGGGAGCGCTGAGCGTCAATCAGGCCGCGCTGAGAGGCTCCCGGGAGTCGCAGCCCGGTGGCGCACTGACGTTTTAGTGGACTGTGGGGGAACCGGGGGGTTGATCCATCGCTTTAGGCCATGATCTGCCCCTCCATGAAAGGCGGGCGCTTGCTGATGACAGAGCTGGAGGTCAAGTTGTGTCGGTCGCGCGCGTCCCGGCCATCCGGTGGACGCGAGGCAATGTAGCGGTCTAGGTTTTGTGTAAAGGCTGATGGAAGAAATGCAGAACGTGATGACTTGGTCGGGACACGTGAGATGGAGGAAAGTGCCGTTCGATTGGAGACTCAGTTTCCCCGTGACTGCTTTTGATAAGGCGAATTGACTTGAATGGATGGTCGTGTGCGGCACTGGAGCCTGGAGATGCAGCAGCAGCAGCTCCAGTGGCGGAAACAGAGCCTGGTCCACTAAAATTCTGCTTCTGCAGTGGGCGGCCCTGCTGAAGGCGGCGGCGGGAAGGGGAAGGAAGGGCGGGGGCCCCGGGCGGCGCCTGCCAGACATGGTCCTTCACTGCCAGCCAGGTCGCAGTCAAAAATCCAGGAAACCCACTTCTGAAATTGTTCCTCCCGCCTCTTCCTCTCCCTCCAGCTTTCATCCCGACTCACCTCTACCTTCCAGGTATTAGCTTTAGCATCGCTTCCAACAGACGCAACTACCATCCTACGGAGTCTACGACCTATTCCGCGCCGGAGATTCTCGTCTTCGGCTCTCCCTACAGCTTCCCGTCCTCTGCAGCACGCTCAACAGACGGAAAGCCCGCCCCTATGAAGCACTCTTGACACCTCGTCCACAACGCCCAAGCTGGTCATCGTCTACACTTTGATGAGCTTGCTAAGAGGATCGCATATCCACCACCGAACTTACCAGCACAAATAGTTTGATTCCGCCTCGACACTCTCCCCCTCCTCGTTCGTCCATTTCCCATGGAGAGCCTCCAGCTTTCGCAGGTCCTCGCCGACCTCAGCAACCTCGGTGCTGCAGTATGTCTTGTCCTTCCGCCGTTCTCTATCCAACCCATGACCTACGGCGTGCACCACTACCTGCATAATGACCAAACAACTGACCCGGCGTTTCTTTAGGAGCCCGAGGCTGCAGCTGCCATTGTCAGCGCCAACATCCCTATTATCAAGACTGAACAACCCCGAAGCGAGGGGAACACACCCCACGCCAACACCTCAAACAACTCCTCCCATAGCCGCCGGCCCTCGAGCCTCAGCCGCGCATGGTCTTCCGAAGGGAAATTCGACAAGTTTGGACGACGTATCCTCGTCACCTCGCCCGGGTCTCGGTCGGGCTCCGCTGCTAACTCGATCCCCGGAACCCCACGAAGGGGCGACTCTGATGTAAGTCTACGATCGCCGCCCCAGTTCCATCCTCATGTGATGCAGAGCTAACATCCAAGCTTCAGTTCGAAGATGACGTCGATCGAGCCTCTACCCTCCTGGCCCTCTACGATATCCGGTCCAAGCTTAAGCAACAAGACAACAGCAGCCTCATGCGAGCTCGCGAGAAGATCAACGCGCTCGCCGCCAAGCAACAGGCGCATCAGGCTGCCGAAGCAAACATGAAGGCGGCTGAACAGCTCCGTCGCAATCGATACTCTTTTCCCAAGCCCGGTCTCTAGGAGAGATCCCGCAGCTTAACGACGATTAACGAATTTTGGACCACGACAACTACAACAATAACTGACAGCTCAGAAGGGCGTTTGGGATACTCGATGACGGCGTTTGGAACAACAAAAGTAATGGTGTCGCCCGTCCCACGGCGACAAATCGCGACCGATGATCTTACCATGAAGGCCTCCGGTCGCGGGAGTTCAAGACCTGCCGCATGATGAAGGATCAGGATCTGACGGGGATTTGGGAGCACAAGACGACGATTTCTCTGATTGGGGGCTGGACGGAACATGAAAAGAAGGACTTGGCCGGGAGTTGGGATTTGAGCGCAAGGACATATAGCGTGCGATGCCGGACAAGTTTGTTCGGCTATGTCGGAGGCGGTGTCATGGATTTGTTTTCCCTGCCATACATAATTCGGTGCGGGTGACTTTGTGAGGGGGCTGAGGCAGCTTACGACGACACGACTATCTAGGTGTGCTGTCGGGGCGTACTCGCTTGACTCGACGGCGTGGATGAACGCTTGCGATACGACGCATGACGCACCAGGGACTTGGTATACAGCTAAACTTAATTGCACAGCATACATGGTTTTGTCGCAGATGAGCTTTTTCGTGATTCCCCATGTGCCGCATGCCGTAGCTGTCCTCCAGGCACATGGACGGGTGCGGGTGAGGGTGAGACACGATTAGCGGGTGGAAGGCCTGGCCGGTCTGGTATTTGTCAGAGTCGCTGCAGGCACTGCAGATCCCGGACGCAGGGTCTTCTAGAAGGCTCCCGCGAGAACCCTGCGAGGATACGATGCAGGCAGGACAGGACAGGACAGACGGCTCTGGGCTCTCCGGGGAGCGAGCGCCATGATATGATGTGGGGTGACGGGTTGGGGCTGAGCTCTGGGCGCTGTTTGTCACCTCACAATCGGGATGCCTGGATGGCAAACGGAGACCGAGTAGGGAAATGGGTGCCGTTAATTGGAACTATCAATTAATACAAGAAGTCTCTCAAGGGGATTTAGGTGTTGATGGGGTGGACATGCGACGGTAGAATACGAGTCCCCAAGATGTAGTAATACAGAGAACTCCCACTGAATAAGCCGTATCAAAGTCAGCAACAGACACAGCCCGCATTCTAGACTGGGCAAATCATGTCTCAGTGTCGCAGCGCAAAAAGTTCCCCCATCCGTCTCCACCCCTTCCAGCTGCTATCGCACAGCCACATCTGGAACTGGAATCACCAGTACAGAGTAGTGCCGCATTCGGGCGTATTTGGAAGCACAAGCAGAAACCGGCAGACAAAGAAGCGCACGCACGCAGGCCGCCCAGGGAGGGAGAAACACGATAAGTATCGGCATCATCGCCGGGTTGTGGCAGGTGGTCTCATTCCTGCTTCCAGCGGCTTTTCACAGACAGTACTAGATTTCACGAGACTTTAAGGTTCGCGACGTCACTTGACCGCCGTCCCCGTCCACGTCATTCAATCGCCTCCAGCCTTTAAGTGCCGTCGCATTCTCACTCTCACTCTCACGGACAAGGAAAAAGCCAAGCCTCCAACAGAGCTTGCTAAGACGCCTGACCGAACCTACCGTACTTTATTACCTACGCACTCGCCAGCTTACCTACTCCCACATTTTAATCCTTTCACCAACTCTGTGCTGCGCGAAACCCTTGATTCTTCCCAGCTGCACTCCGGCATCATCGCCGCCACCCATCTCATCGAAAACATCGCCAGGATGCCCTCCATCCTTCCCCGCCAATATGGCTGTGGCTACGGCTACTACTACAACAACGGCAATTGCGTGAGCTACGGCAACTGGTACTACTGGGGTCGCTGGGTACTGGCCGCCGTGGTGGTCGTGCTGTTCCTCATCTTCCTCGTCGCATGCCTGTAAGCTGACCTCCCTCTCCCTCTCATCAACACCGTCTGACTCCATCGCAGATGCATTTCTCGCCGTCGCCAACGCCGCGGCGTCCGGCCCCTCTACGGTACCGGGTGGATGGGCAACATGGGCGGCAACAAGTGGAATAACGGCCAGCAGCCCCAGAACTACCAGATGTACAACTACGGCCAACCTGGATACAACAACCCGCCGCCGGCGTATGGACAGCAGCAACCGCAGTATACCGGCTCGTCGTTCAATCCGAATGACGGGTACTATGCTGGCGGCGGACAGTACTCGGGCGTGCAACCGCCAGCGGGAACGTACCAGCGCGAAGAGCAGTATCCTCCGCCACCCGCGCCGCCGCCAGGAAAGACTGCTTGAGGGAAGGGGAAACGGATCAGTTTGTTTTATGAATGAAAGAGCCTTTCGTGTGTATTTTGAGACCCTTATTGGGAATTGTACATGAGATGGTGTTTACCTGGACGAGCAAAGCCAAAACCTTCTACGATTAATGAAAAAAGACTCGAAATTATCAGAACCTCAATTTTCCCACTTACCTATGAGCTATATCAAAGACCATCAAGTAATCACTCAATGCGATTCCAACCGACGCAATAGCTGAAGGATCCAAGGGTCAATAACAGCATCCTCTATGCATGTCCATCATCATCATACAGCACAGTTGCACCATGACGTGCCTCATCCACCGCCGAGATGACAGCCTCCCTAGCGAACGGCCGGTCGGGTGAACCATCGAATGCAGGAGGATCGGCCGGCAATCGCAGGACCCTGTCATTTCACGATCCCCTCAGACCCTCCTTGCCTCCCCCTGCCGGGCCTAGCAGCGTCCAACTTGGTGCGGGATGGATCCAGCAATGCGGACGGGGTTGCTTGTCACAATTTCCCTTCGTGGGGACAGTCTACTATGGCTGACCATCTTTGCACTTTGAAGGCGGTTATTCTTTTTCTTTGTTTGAGAACTTGGGGTCCAAGCCGCTTTATACCTATAGGTACCGAAAAATGCCTGCGCCGGATGGCCTATGTTTTTGTTGTTAGGGGTGTTCTTGCAGTGCAATTCCCCCCCTTGCATGCAGTGAAAGTATCCCTTGCCCAGACCTCTTAATCCCGACGAGCGTCGTCAGCCAAGCCAAGAAACCTCGTATCCACGAAAAACATGCGAACTGAATGCTATGATATCTCTTGACTTTAGTTTTCCAGCCCTCTCCCAGCCATCTGTCTCATCCAGCGCCATTCCCGCCATCCCAAGTTCTCTCAAATTCCTCGTGGAGGCGCATCCCCCAAAATCTCGCCCCCAAAACCGGGCTAGTGCGTTCGAGCCACTGCAAGGTACCGCGTTTCAGCGCTGCGGAGTCGCTTTTTTAGGCCAAGCAGCCCCTAGAAGGCCCCCCGTTCCAGTGGCCAGCCCCTCCTAACAGGCCGGGCCTCGAGACACTTGAGACTTGACAGGCCGCCATAGCGCTAGCGAGAGCAGCAGGTGGTTCCTGTTCCTGCCCGTCCCGTGCATCAAGTCCCGTCGCTCTTCCCTCCCCATCCGAGTCCAGGGGCTTTCTGTCTGTCTGTCGGCCAACCGAACTTCTTCTCTTTTCCCCTTGCCTCGACGTGTTCAGCCAGACAACGGCCCTCACTTCTGTCATTCTTTCTTAACGTCTAATCTTTCATTCCAGCCAATCTCTAACGGCGCGAGCGTCGCTGATTTTTCCCTTCTTTCTTTGCCAATTACTCCTGTCGCTCTCTATCTCGACAACAGCCGACTCGACCCACGACGATATCCCCAACCAAACGCTGCCGATACCACCCATATTTACAGTTTTGCACGTGGAAATACTCTCTCTTCGACGACTCATCATATACATACCCTCTAAAAGTCTTATTGGGTACAGTCCTGTTGGCAGGAGAATGGAATAGGACCCCGAGACCCCAGCCACTGAACTCTATCTACGACTCGAACATTGCTCGATATACTTTCCGCGACGAAAGCCTCCCCTCCTTTTTATTGCACGGGACGATTACATCGTCAATACATTCCGACGTGAACGAAATAACATTCATTACCCTGGACTCGAAGCGACAAAATGGTGGCCGTCGACGTCGCCATGGCTCGCAGCCTCCGGGGGAGCCCCTGGGATGCCATCAAGGACGCCGTAATTCGAAGCGTTGCTGCCGACCTTGCGAAACGAGACGTCGAGGGTAAAATAGAAGATGTCAAGACTGCATTCTCCAGCTGGGACAATTGCATGAACGCCGATTTTTGCAAGTGCGTTTACACCCAGATCCATTTCTCGCAAGACTCGGATGCTAACATTCTCTCAGGTGGCCCGTCATTGCCGTGATAGCGATAGGAGGTTTGATCATCCTCAGTATTGTCTGGTGCATTGTCCGGTGTTGCTGCTGTGGTCTGTCGTGTTGTTGCAGCTGCTTCGAATGCCTCAAGTGCTGCGGCAACTGTTGCGGCTGCTGCGATCCTCCCGGTGGGCGGAAGCACAAGCACCTCGACGATCCATACGCCCCGGCCCCTGATCACGGATACCGCAATGAAGCTCCCATGCAAGCTCCTGGTACTCGCTTCGATGCTCAACCGACAGCGCCCGCGCTATCCGCAATGTCCGCAACGCCTGCAACGCCCGCAACGCGACCGGTACGCAATGAGCCACCGCAATACGCCGAGTTCGAGATGTCCAAGTCAGGGAACGAAGATGCCCTGCCTGAGATGCCCAGTTGGGAAAGCGCCGGATCCAAGAAGGTCATGGTTGAGGAGGAAGCCGTGGAGCTTGAGGATCTGAAGAAGACGCCAATCTCTGAAAAGCCGGCGGGCGTTATGAACGGCACTTCCACAAGCCCATCGCAAGGACGAAGCCCCTATGGCCAGCCCGAGGGCAACCACAGTGGCTATCTCAACGCCAACCGAGCTCCCGATCACTACTCGCCCATTGACCAGGGATATGGCTACAACTCAAATACCGGCGCCAGCGAAGCCTATGAGATGGATGCTGGGACATACGGTACAGGAGCTGCGATGGGCGCTGGACGACGATCACCCGCTCAGGGCTACAATGATGGCTACAATGCCAACAACAATGGTTACGGTGCCAACAACAGCAGCAACGGTTACGGTGTCAACAACAATAGCACCGGCTACGGTAATGCAAACAGTAATGGTTATGGCAATCTCAACAGCAACGGTTATGGTAATGCCAACAATGGGTATGGCAACAACACCCGCAACAACGGCTACGGCAACATGAACAACAACGGCTACGGCCGTGACGCGTATAACCAGACACCCTCCAACCAGGGCTATGGCCAGAGTCAGACTCCCGCCGCGGACTATTCAAACAACTACGGCAACAACTATCAACGCGCCTCACCAGCAGCGGTCCCTACGTACGGCACTGATGCGCGTATGAGACAGTCACCAGCTGCCAACCCCCGACGGACTCCGGGTCCTCGTCAAGACCCCTACGGCTACGGACAGACTGCACGAAAGTCTCCGGCCCCCCTGAACGACTACGGGTACGGTCAACCGCCAGCACCCCAACAGTCTGCCGGCATGAACCGCGCCTTCTCGCCTGCCCCTGACCGGCAGTACGGCGCCGCTTCTCCCCGGCCGCTCGCACATCCCGTGCCGCAGCGACACTACGGCGGCATCGAAGAGCCTCCGCAGTCGCCCATCACCAACAACTCAGGCTTCGACTTCAACTCGGGTTACTCGCGACCACCGCAGTCGCCGTCGTCTCCGGCTGAGCCCTACCCGGGTTACAAGCCTTACTCTCCCAAACCGTAGATGAGGAGCTTGATGTATTCGTATATGATGTGGGCAATTCTGGAGTAAGGGGTGATGCTTCTGGCGTTGGGTCCGGCAAAACATTTGTTGCATTTTGGATTTCTCCCCTTCTTGGGTATCTTCACATAGTGCCGATGATGGACATTTCGATTCTTGGACGACTATTTGTCTCTTCTTTTAGTCCCAGTTGACAACGTACATCGTGTGTACGTGCTTGGGGCATTTGCATTTTGTATATGTGAGCTCGGCACTGGATATTTCTTGCTGTAGCATGAACAAAATATAACACAGACGGAGCAATTCCGTTTGATACTACAATATGCAGGTTCCTAATATGGGATGTCTTACGAAATTTGACTTCCAGGGCTTTCACAGTGAAACAAGTGCATACAAAGCCATTTGTGTCAAACCGAGGGCTTCTCCCCCCGTGAACCTATTGTATTGCCTTGAAACGCCGCAAATATCCCTATGTAGTCCCAGAGCGTGACTCTTTCTGCCATTGTGTATAGAGACGATAAAAGGACAACCCAACCCGAGACGCCGTTCAACCGCCGTGCCTAGATATAAGTGGTCTCCGTATATACACGGCGAGCCTACCCGAAGAGCAGCGGACTAGCCTGTGAACCCAGCACAATAAATGGACAAATAACGAGCAGAAACCCTAACCACCTGGCCGGATACGATCGTTCCGTGTATGTGTCAGTGCACCATAACAACCCAACGCCGGCTTGTCGATCTAGTATCACTCCTTGGGGAACATCTCGGGCGGGATCATCTTGCCTGAGGCTTGGTTGTCGCCCGAGCTGCTACCGAGAATGGTGCGCTCGTCGTCGCCGTCCACGGCCGGATCATACTCGCTATCTTTGCTCTGGGGCCGCGACTGCAGCTTAGCGACCTCCTCGTCGTCGCTATCCATCTCGCTCTCGGTATCGACCATGCGGACACCGGCTTCGTCCTCGCTGTCGTCGTAGCGACGTCTCCGACGGCCGGTATCGGGATCTTCCGATGGCAGACGCTCGTGGTGGTGAGGATCGGTCTCGCGCTTCTTGATGAAGGAGTCGATGATGTAGTATTGCAGGGCGTTCATGATGAGGGGGAAGATCATCATGACGAAGGCGATCTGGAGCTTCTCGTTGCCTTCGGTCCAGCCGAGTGCCCAGTCGCCGACCTTGGAGATCCAGGGCATCATGAGGAAGATGATGAGGACGCAGATCTTCATGCCAAAGAGGCCGAAGAAGTAAATGACGGATTGCTTGAGCCACCACCAAGCGTTTGGGGGGTTGCCGTAGTTGCCTGATTGTATCGACTCGATAGGCTTGCCAATGGGGGTAAGGCCAACGAGGCCGGTGGTGATGCGGAGGAGGACGATGAGGATAGGAATGCCAACGGTAGTCTGCACGTGTTAATGTCAGTTGTGTGCAGAGCAGCTGTCATGACGAGACGAGACTTACATCGATGGCCAGGTTCAGGAGATAGAAGGAGCATGGATTGGGGACGTAGCTATCATCCCTCGCAACATTCCTGGCCCCCGAAGGCGGAGCAACTTGTACAGAGAAACGGCCGCTGGTCAACATGCTCATGAAGATGTTGGCGATGTGGACCAGCACCGAGCCAAAGACCTGCTTGGACACGTCGAAGAACCAGATCTTGAGGGGCCGCTGCGGCCGTTCGCGCCAGCGCTTGTACACGAGCGAGAGCAGAGCCAGAGCTCCCAGCGCGCCCTGGACGATGAGCGCAAAGGAGCCCAGCAGCGAGCACTCGCCGGAATTCTCGTCATCGTAGATAGAGGCGGCTGCCGAAGACGAAGCTGTGGGGATGAGCGAGGTGGAGGAGGATGCCGCTAACAGGGCGAGGGATGTGGTGGAGGCGAGCATGGCGGCGGAGGTTGGCATGGCGAGCAGAGGAAGGGCTATCGACGGAGCATCGTTGGGGGACGCAAGACCGGTAGCAGGGAGCATATAGTGGTGAAGAAGAGAAGAGAGAAAGAGTCGGAGGCGGGCGATGGAGATGGCAGCGTTTCAAGGAGGCGGTCGTTCGGGGAGGCGAAACTGTCTGGCACGGCACAGCGACTGGGGGCCTGGAGACAAGAGGAGAGACGAGATAGAGAGATCAAAGATGAATGAGTCTGCCCCTGGATTGGGTGAGACTGTCGCGAGAAAGGGACGAGACGGGAAGTGAAGTGAAGTCTCGGTACAAAGGTGCCTGTTGCAAAGGGGAAAGGAAATGGGTAGAGGCAGAATACGAGAGGCCCAGCCTTGTTGGGGGGGCGTTCGATGGATGGCGGACGGCCGATCGACATCACCACTCAAAGTCACCAGCCCAAGCCCGCCGCGCTAAAAAAGGCTGAAAGCGTCCGCTGCTTCCCCCACAGCCACTGTGGCTCATCCCGTAGTCAGCATCCTTTCCATTCTCGGCAAAACATCCCTCCGCTCCGCGCTCGACCTTCTGCGCAAAAAGTTCCATACGTTTGTCTCGCGAGAGCTTCAAGAGGAAGACACCGACGACGACGACGACGACTCCTCTACGCACGCCATGCTCCGACCCCGGCTACGAGCTCCGCGCTTGGCCCTTGGCCTTGGCCTGCGCGCCACCGTCAATGCTCGCCGCTGCATTCATCATGTGCCTGAGCTGCCGCACGATTACTCGCAGGGCGTGCCGAATCTCATGAGTCCGGCGGGCTTCAACCTGGCTTGGACTGAGTACATGAAGCTGACGGTTGAGAAGCTCAATGCGCTGACAGTGGGTATGTTGCTTGTCTTGGAGGGGTTGGGCGCTGTGGCTCGTCAATTGGGAGCTCCCGTTCCCTGATGATGGGCTTCCTCAGTTGCTACGAGCACACGACTCTGCCCTCCTCTCTCCCTCTACGCCGCTTTAGCTGACTGACTGTTCTACTTCCAGGCACCGAGCTCGAAGACAAGGACGCCAAGACCATCGCCCTCATGACCGCCCGCGAGCCCAACCAGGCCCCCATCTTCAACTACGCCTCCATGGCACACAACAACCACTTCTTCTTCCAGGGCATCTCCCCCAGCGGCAGCCCCATGCCCGACGCCCTGCGCCAATCCCTCGAGGCCTGCTTCTCGTCGATCGAGACCCTGCGCCGCGAATTCGTCATCACCGCCTCCGCCATGTTCGGCCCGGGCTTCATCTGGCTGGTCAAGCTGGGCCCCAACGACTACCGCCTGCTGCCCACCTACCTGGCCGGCTCGCCCTACCCGGGCGCGCACTGGCGCGCCCAGACCACGGACATGAACGCCGTGGGCAAGGACGGCTCGGCCAAGTCGTTCTTCCGCAACCAGGTGCACGGCGCGCGCAAGCGGGATGCGGCGCTGCCCCCGGGCGGCGTGGATCTCGAGCCGCTGCTGTGTCTCAACACGTGGGAGCACGCCTGGTTGCTGGACTGGGGAGTTGGCGCCGGTGGAAAGGGCGGCAAGATGGCGTATGCCGAGTCGTGGTGGAATCTGATCGACTGGGAGAAGGTTGCCGAGCGGTCGGGCGTGCTGCGACCCGAGTTCAAGACGGGATCGGAATAAGCGAGTGGCTTTGTTCCCTCCGGTGTACTTGTAAGAGTGGCAGTCATGGATATCATGTAACTCATGTAACGGACGGGCGGATGTTGAGCGATTGTAAGATATTTGTACTCTCTGCATATAGGTGGAAAAGCAAATGTACCTTGGATTGAAGATACTCCTGTTATCATACTTTGCGTACTACGATATGTCTTATATACTTCCTAAGTCAAAGCAACGTCGATGTAATAACCTATAAGTTTCGACTAAGGCATCGGATGTGAGTTAAGGGGTCAAGATATGGCCTGCATTGCTAATCGAACAATGCTGTGAGTTGCTCTGGATATGCACGCTTTATCTCTTCTGATATCCTCTCCTGCCCACATGACACGAGACTTACGAAACTAGAATTAATTTGTCCTTGTCACGAGACTAGTAAGCCTTCTCTCTTCACAGTTAAAGTCAAAAGAACATAAATTTTGAATCATTTCAATTTTGATTTCCCAAGCTACTGTTAACATACTAAGTAATAATGGTATCCAAATCCAAGTCATAAATGTCCCGTGAGAGAGCGTGTCGTATCCTATATAAAAACCCAAACCCAAACCCCTTGAACGATCTGAAGATGACAACAATGCTCTCATGGGAGAGGGAAATAATCTGACGCTATGCGACAACCCAAAACTGAATAAGAGGGACATAAAGGAAAAGCAAGGCGTATCTACATCGTGATGACCCAGGCGACTGGGTTCACCAGCTGAGAATGACGAGGGTGAGAAGGAGGATGAATAGTCGTGAGGGAGAGTCATGAATGTGGAATGAGTTTTGTGAATGAAAGGCAAGAGGCTCGTGGCTTCGTTTAGATCATGTTGCCGTTGACACTGACCTCGAAGCCCTCGCCCTTCTGCTTCCGCGCCTTAGCAAGCATCAGCTCGCGCATCCAATCAATGCGGTCGTCACGGTTCTTGACGGCAAAGTGATGAGTCTTGCCAGTCCCGTTGACACCCTCAGAGGGAATGCCGCGCTCGCTTTGAAGACTGCTCTCGCGCTTGCGCAGCTTCAGAGCATTCTTGTCTTGCGGGATGAGTTGGAAGGCAAAGGCAGCCGCGTCGGCCTTGTTCGTCTTCTGCGAGGAGAGGGAGACGGCCTTGAAGGCGGCGCTCAACTTGGAGGTCGAGGCGAGGCTGGAGCACGCAATCGCGTAGTCGTCGATGTCGACGTACTCGAGAGTGCGGTCCAAGGCCTGTGCATCCTTGTGCATGTTCAGACGGGTACCCTTGATGGTGAAGTACCCGTCATGCCATTCGTGGCGAAGCATCTTCGTCTTACGCTTCTTCATCGGGCCTTGATGAGAGATGCCGTTGATGCTGGGCTCGACAGCCGAAGCCAGCTTGTGTCCTGAACCAGCGACAGGGAAGCCCTTCTCGCCGGATCGCTCAGCAACTGACCAAGGATAGTTTCCGCGAGGAGGAGCTTGGAGAGGCTGCTGAGAGCGGGAGGCCTTGCTGGGCGACATGCGGCCCGCAGGGACTGCAGTGCTGTTCTCGTTCAAGACAGGCATGACAGGGAACGAAGGACGGCGGGCAGACATGCGAGACTGGGAGCGAGGAGGTGAAGGGTTGCTGTTGACGGGTGACATGCGGTAGTTCATGTCTGGGGGCACCGACTGAGAGATATCACGAGCCACGGGTCCAAGAGGAACAGAAGTGACAGGGACGTCCATCTCAGAGAAGGGAGTTCCAAACCGGTACGGCCTGGCGCTCTCCAGCTCCTGAGCAAGGGGAGTGACTCTCTCCATTTGGTAGGGGACGAACTCCTGTTCCTCCTCCTCCTCTTCCTCTTGGGCAGGAGACTCGTGCTGGAGCTGGTGGCGCTGCTGCTGAGGCTGGGGTTGAGGTGGAGGGACGCTCGCAGCTCGCGGAGGAGCTCTTCGAGGTGCTTGAGGGTTCGTAGGGATTGAGAGCTTAGGGAGATGACGGAGGCCTTGGTGAGGCGCCTGAGGAGCTGTGACCTCGAAGGGAGGCGTAGGCGGAACATCATCCATGTCATATTTCTGAAAGTTCAGGAAATGACGGACGTTGTCCTTGAGCTTCTCTGCCTGCATATTACGCTGGTGTGCTTCTCGCAGATACTGTAGAGGGGGGAGGCCAGACGGCCCGAGAACATCGGATGAAGCGACCATTGAGGGCACTGCATCAGAGTTGGGTCGCATGCTCTGGTTGGGATCCAGAGCCCTCGCCGTCATTGGGTTGCCCGCATCTCCTGCGATCATGACAGTGCCATGAGTCGCCATGTCAATATGAGGGTTCTCCTTGCGGAAGGCCTGAATGAGAGCCTGCTGCTTCCGCCACTTGGAGCAGTTCTCGCCTTTAGGACAGACATGAGGCTTTGGAATGACCTGCTCAATACCGATGATAGAGACGCCATCCACCTTGGCAGGAATTGGGGCAGGAGTGCGAGAAGGCTTCGGCGTCTTTTGTCTTCTTCGAATGCTCTGCTGGCGACTGGCAGGAGGAGGTCCGTTGGTCACCGGCCGGTTGAGATCTTTGCTGGGTACATCTTCAATTGGAGTCTCGGGAGCAGGAGACATTGGTCGGCTCTCCCGAAGGGCTTGTATCTGGTTCCATATCTTAGTCCGGATGCCGAAAGACTGAATATCCAGTTCCCGAAGGTCCTGGAACTTAAGGGTGATCAGGAGTTGTCCATTAATGTCGTTTTCTACAAATCGGTCCGCCATCGTCAGCTCAATGCCAGCATCGAGCATGGCCTGCGCAACCATTTGTGGTGTCCATGATGACAGTTTTGATACATCGAGTTCTTCATAGGTGTATGAGAAGGGGCTGTTTCGTCGAGAGATTGGAGGCTGAGCGAGAAGGTCTGCAATGCCTCGAGGAGCCTTGGGTGTGATTGGGGATAGGCTGAGGACGACTTCATCATCAAAGGCTGAAGCGGTCGAGTTGCGGAACAGGTGCGGGCCTCGAGGTCCCTCAACCTGCTTTGGGGAATACTCAAGGGCGTAACCCTCAGCGCCTCTGCTTGATCTTGGTGTGGGTACCTCATCATAAGAAGAGACTGTGGTGATACTGGGCTGCCCGGACTTGGACTATACAAAACAGTTAGCGTTTTGGTCACTCCAAAGAGGAGAGATGCCCACATACCGATTGCAAGCTCACTCGCGGCGAGTTCTCCTCGTCGTCACTGATGATATCGTCCTCGTCCCAATCGGTATCCACGAATTCGGTAGCGACGGACATCGGCCGTTGAGACTCTCGTAAATTGAGCCAGGTGTTCCGAGAACCGGGTTTCTGCCGCATCTCCTGTGGTGCTCGGTCTCCGCCGTTATGGTAGTATGCCTCGTAATCCTGAAGTTAAAGTTAGTTCGGCGTCGTGCTGAACCGTAACTCTAGGGACCGCACCATTGTGAGTGATCCTCGGGAGGAGGCGATCCGAGGCCTTCTCTGACAAAACGCTTTTTGATGTGTGGCCGTTGCCGGCGCCTGCTCTTCTAAGAGAAAGAGAAACAATACTGTAGAAGGAAACAAATCTCGCTACGGCGAGTGGTCAAGACAAAGGTCGCGAAACTTGGAACGAGGGGATCGGGGGCACGGCGGGCGGCTACGGGGACGTTATGTATGCACTATATCGAAGCTCTGAGAGGTGACCAGCAACCGGCGGTCGCGGAGGAGACAGTCTGAGACAAGAATAGAATCCCAGGTTCATGCTCCATGCCTCCGCCTTGAGGCCAGGGCATTAAGGCATCACACCGGCACGGCACACAGCAACCCACCTCGGAAGCGACAGCCCAGACGTGAAGAGACGTCAAGGGCTGGGGGGGATGGTCCGGGGGCGCGAGGTGACGGCCGTCTCATTGGTGCTCCCTCGCCGCATGTGGCGCGAAGGCGGCCGAAGCAATTGGGCCATGCTGCCATGGCTGCATCCTCGTGCAGAGCTGCAGTCTCTGTCACTCCGCGAGGGACGCTTGTCGGCCGTGATGTCTTGGGCACGCTGCGGGACGTGATTCGCTGAGTGCGAGCCGGCGTGGGCTGGCCTAGGTCCCCCGCCAAATATAGCGACCTCTAAGCGCCGTGATCTGCTTTGGGCTGGCGTCCACAAAGATAATCCATGGGCTGCTACCCCATGCCCTTGTCGAGCTCCGACTCCCACCTGCATCGACAGGGTTCACACAGACCGTCTCGGTAGCTAGAAGCGACAGGGACCAAGGGGAGACGAAGCCGAGCGCCTCCCCTCCTCCAGCACGTTGCATGGCGTTTTGCTCTTTTCGACCAGCGGGCGCCCTCGAACCTACAAAAAGACTCTGGCGAAGAGGAGGGCTGGTCGCATATGCGGTTGCAGGAGCGGGTTGTGTGTGAGTGGGTGCAGCGCAGTGTCCATTCCATGTCTTGTGTCGCATTTCGAGGTCCCTCTGCAGTCGGCCCTGGATGTTCGAGATCGATAGATACCTACATATACCACCGCGAATTCTTTCCCACGTTCGTTGCTCGTCCCTTGAAGCTCTCTCGAAGCTCGCCAAACCGACGTACGGCTTCTCTGTGGGACTGAAAAGCCGTTACACCTGCTGGTGGAGGTTTTGAAGAACGTGACTCACGGCACTTCGACTCGAGATGGAGCATCGGTGCCGTTCCAGCCCCTCCCGCTACACGCTGGGCCTTGGGCCTCAACCTTGTTGTTGAGCCCAGGATCTTCATCCCCGACCGAAAGTCAAAATCTCTCTCGCCCATCACCCTTCGCTTGGCTAGTCGTCACGGACATCGGGTTGGCGAGAGATCGTATGTTGCACCTGGTCTGGTCTCGCCTCGCCGCTGTCGGTTTCTCTCTGCCCCCCGTGCCAATGTCGACAGGCGTCCCTGGATCTGTGAAGGTGATGCCCCCCACCGACGGGGGTTCCCTGGATCCTCAGCCCATCACATCGAGAACGGCAAAACTTTGTTTGCAGCTTGTTGTTCGCGATCGGCGTTCAAGTGTTGGGGGTAGCTTTTGGGGTGGGCACTTCTGCCAACCCCCCTTCGCGACGAGAGACCAATGGCAGGGCGAAAGGTGTTGGTCAACGCAGCAACAGCCACATAAAGTGCGGACGGCTAGTGGGACGGACCGGCTCATGACTTCCCACACTCTACCCGTTGCGAACTCAGCGAACGAGAGAGAGCATTGCTGTCACCAACACTGAGGCGGGTAGACACGGGACGGCCCTGAGCTTGTTGGTTGAGTACGGATTTCGTCTCCCGTTTGCCACCGCGGTTGCTGCACCCGAGAATTCGAAATCCTGCTGTTGACTGAAAACAAAAAGAAAAGAAACTCCTCAATCCAGCTATCGGAGTCCGTTTCGGCTGGTGGCATCCTCCACCCCTCCGCCGTGTGATCAAGGCGGCCAAGTGCATCCGCGTGACGAGTACAACGGGCCCTGTCCGAGCAGAGAGCGGTCAATAGACGTTGATCATGACAAGTCAAGCACAACAACAGAGCAGCTAATCCGTAGCGACCTTAGGGTGATGCAGCAGGTGCATGTTGGGATCTGAAGCTTGCGCAGGCTTGATCACATTGGGGCCAGCCATGCTTGACTAGCTCGGGGAGTAAGCCATGCTGTAATCAGCCACAACATACCTCGTGTGTGATAACGCATCTCCGTGCACATTAAAAATCCGTTCGTGCTCCAGACCTATTCCTATCGTCGCAAAGGGGGCATCTCGACCGTAGTGGAGGGGGTTGGCGGGCTGTGAGTGGCGACGCGGTTGCTGTGCCGTATCCCCAACGTAGGATCATAATGCACATGTGCTTTGGAGATGAGGATGCGACGTGACAGGCGTGACAGGTTCAGCCGTTGATGTGAACAAGATCTCCGTCGGCGTATGGCGAGCGAGCTGGTGGACGAGATTCAGCACTTACCCCACACTATTTTTCGTCCTGCGCCGCGCCTTCCTCACCTAGCAGGGGAAGCAGCAGCCAGCAAGATACTCCGGCGAGGACAGTGCGACCAACGCACCCTGGCAATCACGGGGAGGGGTGAGGGCAGGAACAGCCCAGCCTGGTCCAGCCCCATCCAGGATCCCCTCTTCTTCTTCCTCCTCCTCCTCTGTTACTCAACCACCGCAGGCTACTTGCTGGACAATACCAGGACGCATATTTGCCTCCTCCTCGCTTCCACGGGCTCGTTTCGCCGCTCTCCTCCAGGTCCATGCTCCAATGGCCGCAGCAAATGGCCAAGGCAGATCCCAGGGCGAAAGCCTGCTCCGGTCGGGCCCGTGACCATCACATGATTCCCTCCGGCCCGCCTCGCTGTCTCTCGACGAGTCAACGCGCTGCGATAATGTCAGGAGGGCTGCCCTTCTTCAATCCGCCAATTTACCCTAGATCCAATCGCATTGCGACCTCACTTCTCTGGCACTCGATTGGTCAGATATTCGTCAATCGCAATGCTGCGGGGATGGTCCCCTCATCCTGCGAAAAGACAAGGCCCTTGTATCTCCACCTGCTAAATGCCCACTGCTCTCAACTCGCCTCGCAAAGATCCTTGCTAAGCTTGTTCGCCAGGAAGCAAACGGTCGCAGTCTAAGGCCATCGCTCCCGCTCTGCAGGCCCGGCCAGCCTCCGGCGAAATGCTTTGCATCCGACATCAGGCCATGGGCTTTGACAGAGAGATCGGTCTGCACGGATCTTCACCGACTGTTCCGTCCGCACGAGGTCTCAGACGGCGTATTTCCTCCATGACGTTGTGTCTTAAATCTATTGCTGGAGAATCTTCTATGGGTGGAGTGACCACTGGAGAAACAGCCATGTCTTGGAGCTTTGTCCAAGCTGTCTCAGCCCAACGCCCAGTCACAGTTGATGGTTGGACAACGACAAAGTGAGAGGGAACGAGGCCACATGACTGGAACGACTGGTCAGGTATGGAGTCCCTTTCACTATCGTTACTCAGATGATCAATTCTGATAACGAATCGCCAACCGGACTTGCCCGAAGGCCCGAGAAGACCCTTTGAAGGTCTGTGGATGAGGGCCTCCAAAGGGAAGAGTTCGGCCCAACATTGACAGGCCAAGGTAAGTAAGCCGGGGAGGATCGACGACGATGGAATACCTAATGTGGCTGAGAGGAGCGAATACCCTGAAGGCCTGATGGATATCGAAATTGTCCGCGTCACCCCGCTCTCTTGGCGCAAAGAGACTCGCTCATATCTCTCGTTTCCGCGGCTACCCTGGACTTGAATTGTCTGCGATTTTCGGTCGTATATGGTTCTCCGTCTCAACCTGGAGCCTACGAAACCAGAAATTCTTTCACGTTCACATGATTTTAAAACAACGTGTCAACCCCAGGATTGATAGTCATGAACCGTGACCTACGGTATTCCCACATTGAAAACAGTTTTCTGGATTAACGATGTTTCTTCGGCGGAGCCAGGACCGGAACTTTCTCCATCTGGACCCTGGGATCATCAAATGCCTAGTTGTACGCGATTCGTATACTGTGCGCGCAAAATACGGTATACCCTGGAGTGAGGGGTTTGATGGGCTATGGCGTGAGAAACACCCATAAACGTTATGGGGATCACCAAAGCCCGCCCTCCCTGTCTGTGATATCGCCTGGCTTATCTGGATGACAGTTGCTAGGTAATCTTCATAGGGTTGCATTCTGATGGTCTTGCCCTCATTTCAGTGTTCAGGGTCCCTTGTCAGCTGTCGCCCTGAAAGCCCTCAGCTCCTTGAACCTGGACGATCATGCGATCTGATGTTGCTCACATCTCCTCGTGCTAGGGACTTAAAATGCTCGTCATTCACGGACCCAAAAAAAAAAGGCCGCCATCGGAGGTCTTGCTGAGATCTTGCATTGGCCTCGTGTGGGGTTTGCGATTCAGGGATCCTGGACATGATACTGTACGGACTACTACAAACGGATATGTACTTGTCTGGCAACTACAAGATAGTGCGAGGCTAAAAGATTCACGAATGCCTTCACCGGTCTATCTCCAGGAGTGCGAAGGCGATGTCCGAAGGCCCTGACAGACAAGGTTGCGACGAACTGAAAGGTCACACACCGGAAAGCCCAAGATGCGCCGCGAGAGCCAGGATTGTTGTGAGATATGAGCTTGACGAAGTCGAAATGAGTATGGTTTGAATGTCACAACTCTAGCACACCTGAACCAGAGCTACTAGTCAGGTTGTGATGGTGGGCTCTAAGGTCATCACATTGCAAGGACATGAACCCTTCGAGCGTGAACTGTGACTCCATGGGAGAGGGGTGGGCCTTCTATCCAGGAGAACTAAGATACAGGATTCGACGGAAGTACGAGACATGACCGGTAGATGAGTTCACGGTTCTCGCTCGAGTCGTTGGGATTGAGTTCGTCGTTATCGGATGGTGTCTAGGTAAGAGCCAAATTCGCATCGTCTCAACACTAGGCCACAAACTGATAGGGTCAACTCTGGCAGTTGTGCGCACGAACGGAGTTGCAGCGCTCGGAGGGAAGAGAAAAGATACGCGGGCTGGCCTCAAACAGCCGTTCGAACTTTGTCACCGCGCTGTTCGCAGATCACTGCAGGAGATGCAGAGGCGGGGTGGAAATCGGATATTAGAAATGAAGCGGGCATCAACAAGCGACAAGAAAAGCGATGGCGCGGAAGATCCGGAGGCCGGATTATGTTCGCTTTGACACGATCAGCAAGACCGATTAATCACGGCATCGAGCGTGAACGGCGCGCCGTAGTAGTCGACAGGCTAAGTACGGCACGGCTGAAGGGGCACTAAAAGGACAGGGGCATCGGAGAAGTCTAGCACGAGCGATGCTATCTATCACACGGCAGATGTCGATACAAGGCTATGAGGATTGAGGCCTGCCATCGAGACCAGGGCCCCAGATTGACAGTTTGTGGTCAGTACGGCGACGATCAGGAAAGCAAATTAGCTCAAATAACGGGTCAGATCTGGGCTAATTTAAAAATAGGATAAATGCTTGGTGATGAAGCACGTTAACGCTTGGGTGGTGTTGCGCATGTTCTTACAAACATGCTTAAGCGCCGAGGTGATGAAAGTGCAGCGAGCGAGCCAAAATTAGCCCGCGAAGGGAGGAGGAATGCGGGACTAAATGATGCGACACCGGGCTAAATTGCTTTTTCGTCCGATGATGCACCGCGGCGGCCGGCAATGCGACCCTGATGATGGGCGATGGGAAGCCAAGAAGCCCAGCAAGGCTCATGGACGAAGCTTTCGCGGAACGGCAAGGGAGCGGTCCAACGCCCATGCCCGTAATGACTCGCATTGGTCGGGGTACTGGCTTGCCTGTCCTAGTCTCCGGACGGGGCGTGACTTGTACAAGAGAGGGCTGGCCTGGGCTGGGCGAGAGAGAAGAGAGCCTAGCTCACAACCATGGGGTTCGGGGGTCGAGCGAGGAGGAACACTGCGGAGGCCATCCCATCCCTGGTCGACCGTGGACCTCTGCGGTGATGGGCTTGAGGCCGTCGACATGCCAGCCCGCCTGTCAAGACAGCCATCGGCGCCAAGACCTGCTGCAGTCTGCTGGCTAGCGCGGCCGCCCCTGGCCCTGGCAGGGGTTCGTGATGGCCTCACCAGGGAAGGCCGGTCGGGCAGTTGGGCATTCGGAGCATCATTCGCACGCCTGCTGGAGGTCCGAGGGAGGCTGGAAGCTGCAATTGGCTGCGGGCCACTTCATACCCCTGAACGCTCGACTGGCAAGACGGGCCAATCTCTGATCGCCAGCCGCCCTCCTTCTTGACGCCCCGGTCCCTGTCCGCCGCAGGCGCTACAATCGGTTGGTCCCGCGGCCCCTACCGCCTTCTGCACCGCTTCTGCACGAGCCAACGTCTCGTCACACTTCATCTGTCGAATCAACGTGGCCAGCAGCCTTTTCTCGACGACACTACTTTGCGTCCTCCACACGGCCGACCGCCACGGACCTCGTTCGATACCTCGCTGGCCGCCGAGCGCTGCTGCTGAGGCCCGCGTACCGTCTGTGTACCCGATGCTCGCTCTCCCCCCCGCGCCCGTCGAGTGTAGCGTTGCGG
The DNA here is from genome assembly GCA_012184525.1 of Xenoacremonium recifei. Taxonomy (NCBI): domain Eukaryota; kingdom Fungi; phylum Ascomycota; class Sordariomycetes; order Hypocreales; family Nectriaceae; genus Xenoacremonium; species Xenoacremonium recifei. Next base: position 266,265 of record WOFQ01000011.1, on the reverse strand, counting down.
TAGCGGCCGCAGGACCGTTCAAGGATGCACACACGCACGCTCTGCTTTGCGAAGCCGCCCATGCTCCTCCGAATGCCTTGACTCTGTGAAGCTTGCGAGGCTCTACTAGCTAGGCAGAGGGATTCCTCTGCTCATGCCGTGTTGCCTCAATCTTCCAATCCAAGGCCGCCGTTGGGCCTCGTGATGGAGCCGGTACACTCCGCTCCAGTTCCTCAGGACTCGCAGATACTTCCGTGGTACTCAGCTCTTCCGCTGTCGCCCCGCAGCTGTGATGATGATCCCAAAGTACCTACCTGACCTATCCGCTCGTTGTCCTCGACGATCATTGTCCAACCTAGTTGGACCACGGGCAGCTGCTTGCATTTCGGCAAGCCACAGCTCTGTCCCGCCGACCAATACGCGTTCTGACCGCCTTTCATCCCGTCCCATTCGTGGACTCGACAGTATTCTGGACCCAACATAATTCCATTGTCTCCGAGCCTTCATAGCGCCGCTGCCGCACCTCCTCCGAGACTGTCCTAGCCGGTGCTCGTTTCCTCAGTGAACGGTCATCTTGTGGGAAGACTCATGGCACACTAGGGCTCTCGTTTTATGAGCCATTTGGCCAGCCATCGAATTGTGGTTGCTGCTGGACACAGTGTACGCTGTGGCATGGGCGTCTTTACATTGGGCGACGACAAGGCAATGGAGCTAGCTTCCTCTCTGCCTGAGGGGATCCTTGCACAACATTTTCGTCGTCCTCTGAGAGGTCCCTGTGCGCCTGAAGTGGGTTAGCTTCTCGAGCTCTCTGTCCAAGACAGCCTGGGATGCGAGGGCTGCATGTCCAACGACGTACGTTGTTGTACGCTCTACACCGTAGGCGCCCTATAATCAGCACAACGTCAAGGTACATGCACATCTAGTGCAGTGACCCCGGTCACCGGTGGGCGAGCTCCGGCCTGGTCCTCCGCATGTGCCGCTATCTCACCAACCTTTCCACGACTCATCATCCACCGACTGAAAGAGACATGAGATGTCTGGTGAGAGTGTATGGTGAAGAGTGTCTGCGATGGCTTCCGCCCATTAGGCTGGCTGGTTTGTTTCCCCCCCAAACCAACACGGACCTCACACGTTTCGTGGCTTCGTCAGATCGAGCCCAGATCCTCATCATGGCCCAACAGGCCCTTGACAAGCAAGCTCATGCAGGCAGAAAGGTCGAGTGGGCATCCCCACGGGCAGATGGCCACACCTTGCGCGACTTTCCTGTTTGGTCCTTTGCATGATGACCCCGGTTCATACCCTCCAATCCATCCTACGCATCTATTCCTAGTGGAGATGCAGCGGGCACTTCTGCTCGTCGAGCGGCCATCTCTGCCGGCCCATCCTCATTGGACTCTCTAAGCGCACTCGCTGTCTCTCGTGCCATGGCACACTCGATAGTGCGTGGTCCAAGAATAGCAACACATGGTCGAAGGAAACCACCAGCGAATCGGTCGAGATGGTCGCTGGAAGAGCGGCCAGAATATAAGTCTGGCCATCCATCGTCGGCGCTTGGAATTTTGCCCTCTTTTCTTCGTTGTGTACAAGGCGAGAAGTTCCAAGTGTCGCCCAAGGCTTTCCTTCTCTTTAATCCCTTTTTCTTTTGCCGCCATCCTCTAACACTTTTTCATCAACTTACAACAAATCAATTCTCCAGTGAACAGCAAGCCGGTACTTGCTCGGATCCAGTCATTCCTTGCGCAATTTATTGCGGACTGTCGAACGCTCGAACGAACGAAAAGAAAGAACCCAAACCGAAACTCGAACGTTGTTTGATACAGCTCTTCGAGACCACTTACACGAGATCATCAACGTCGCTGCTGGACTTGACGATATTGAGTCTCTTCGAAACAACTAATTTAATACCCTTGAACCGAACGGACCGGGCGTCGAATTCCTTGAGCTTGAGATCCCCCTCTCGCCCACGACCCGCGCTCTCTCCGGCTCAACAACAAACAGCGCCCAGCCTCTCAACGCACTTCACACTGGGCTCTCCTCCTAGACCTGGACCTGGACCTGGACACTCCGTCCCGCTTTTGATCGGCTCCACGTCACAGTGTGCTCGTCCACAGACTCACACCGTGACACCCCTGGCCCGGCTTGCAACACGCCCCTCCCCTGGTCCCCCAGCGCAAGCCAGTGCCAGTACCAGCATCGCAAGCTACAAATGTCTACCTTCTCCCCCGATCACCGAAGCACCATGATGCGAACATCCGGAAACGCAGTTCCCATGGCTGTCTCTCAGACGTCCAAGGCCAAGTCGGCCTCAAAAGCCAACAATGGCAACCCCAAAGCAAAGGCACAGCTGCACCGTCGTTCACGAACAGGTACGTTTCTTGTGGTGGAGCCAGTCGCACTTACACGGCGGCCACTGCTATCGCTCTGCGCTCCTTGAGCTTCTTGCTGACCCGAATGCGCTCTTCTAGGTTGCTACACCTGCAGATTACGGCGGAAGAAGTGCGACGAGGGCTCTCCCATGTGCACGGCATGCAAACACCTGGGTCTGCAATGCGAATACAAGCGGCCAATGTGGTGGAGCAACAACGATGCGCGCCGAAAGCACAAGGACGACATCAAGATGATCATCAAGCGGAAGAAGCTCTCAGAGAAGTCGGCGCATAGCATCCAGACCTCGGTGACCAGCTCGCCACCAGGCCTGACGCATTCGCTGCCCACCTCTGCGACTTTCACAGACCCGATGGACCGAAACCGGTCTGCCTCCATCGACTCCCACTTCTCCTCCGCCTTCAACTTCAACAGCTCTCCCAACGGTGCCGACTACGGCGCGTTCAACGCAGCCATGCACCCCGAGCTCATGTTCGGCAGCTACTCGCCGTATGAGATCGACGTCAAGACGGAGCGACAAATGTTCGTCAACGACGTGCCAACTCTGAAGGAGTCGCACATTTCCACCTTTAGCACATACCACACTCCCCCTCCCGCTGGCACCATCCTCTCCTCGGGCCCCTTCGATGGTGAGTGGACAGAGCAGGTCTTCCAGGAGCGCAGGGAATCGCTCTCAGAAGAGACGCTCAACGTCAACTTCTTCGACTTCTCGCATGGGCCGTCCACCGAGGCGCGCCAAGTGCAGATCGAGCTGGACGAGAATGACCAGCGATTGCTGGACCACTTCATCCAGCATGTCCTGCCGACCATCTTCCCCATTCTCGACTCGAACCAGCACGGCTCGGTCAGCTCAGACCTCATCCTCCCTGCCCTGCAGTCCAACAGCGCCTACCTGCACTGCTGTCTCAGCATCGCTGCGCAGCACCGCAAGACGCACGCCAACGTGGCGGGCGAGGACATTGACCAGGACATCATGCGCCATCGTTACGCGACCATCTGGGCGCTGTGCGACGCGCTCAAGAAGGACGAGAACCACCAGCAGATCCTGGAGGCGACGCTGGGCCTGATCTTCTTCCAGTGCATCGTCGGCCGCTTCGACGACAACCTGCTGGACATCCCGTGGCACCAGCACTTCCAGGCCGCCATCAGCCTGGTCCAGAAGCTCGACCTGCCGCGCATCGTGTCGGACCCGACCGAGTCGCCGCTGCAGACGCCGTTCAACATGACACTGGCGGGCTGGATCGACATCCTCGGTGCCACCATGCAGGGACGGTCTCCCACTTTTGCGCACACGTACCGCGAGAAGCACCTGTCCCAGGTGAACCCCCACCTCGGCCTTCGGGAGCTGATGGGCTGCGAGGACCGGGTCATGTACCTGATCTCGGAGATCGCCTGCCTCGAGTCCCTCAAGAAGGACGGCATGGACGACTTCACACTCTGCCAGCACGTGTCGGCCCTCGGTGAGCAGCTCACCCTCACCGAGATGAACGAGGCCGGCCCCAAGATGCCCTTCAACGCCAACGGCAGCCTCTCGCCGAAGCAGCTGACGCGCAACATCACCGCTGCTTTCCGCCTGGCCGCCCGCATCTACCTGTGCAGCCTCGTTCCCGGCTTCAACCCCAGCCAGCCCTCCACCATGGGCCTGGTTGAGAAGTTGACGACGGTCCTCCAGCACATCCCCTCCGGCCCTCATGGCTTCGACCGAAGCCTTGTCTGGGTCTACCTCATCGGCGGCTCCATCAGCCTGCCGGGCAGCACATTCCGGGTCTTCTTCGAGGACCGATTGGCGCAGCTCGGCGAGCAGGCTAGCTTGGGCTCGTTCGGCCGCCTCGCCTCCCTTCTCCAGGAGGTCTGGCTGCAGAACGACTCCCTCTCGGGTGCCAGCACACCCAACTCTGCGGCGTCAGAGTCGGTCTCGCGCCACATCCACTGGCGGGATGTCATGCAGATGAAGGGATGGGATTTCCTCCTCATCTAAGCTTGGCGTCTCTCAAAGCAGACCGCGCTCTGAAAGGCGATGCAGGCATTGTCCCCCTTCGCCGTGGACGAGCGGAAAAATCTCTGCGAGCTTTTTTTCTCTCACAACCTTCCTTATTCTGATACCATTTTTATTTTTTTACTTCTACTACAATGATACCTACTGGGTTGGGCATATTACTACTACTATAGAGGATGCCGCAAGGCGCACGGAGAGGATCATGGGATTTATTACAGAGAGAAGCGACACTTGGACACCACAACTTCTCAACTACTCTTGGAATACATTTTGGGGACGGGGACGAGGTGGCAGCGGCAGCGGAGGAGATGCTGGAATCACGGGGTGATGACTGATGCTTTGTTTTCCCTACGTTTTCCTTTGTTCTCTCATTCACATCGAGGTCGGGACAAAAAGCGAACTCGTAATCACTCGTTTCTACTCTCTATATACCAAGCGGGGCATGGTACGGGGAAACAAAGGCGCAGGGCAGGATTCTGGCAGCATTGTGTTTTTTTTTTTCTTTGCTTTTAGTTGACATGAGGGATGGATGGGCGACTCGATGGGGCATCGAGCAGGCAGGGAAACGAAGGATGGAGATGCGCGTGCTGGATCAGGAAGCTCTGGGAGCTGCGATGGGCTAGCTCCCGGACGAGGAATATTGGGCTGGTTATTTAGGCTGTTCAACGCGAGACCAAATACAAAGGTTCCCCGACAATGCATCTAATCTTTACAAACGTGAATGTATCTTGGTTGATGTCTTAACGAGTGCCCTAACTTGGAAGCTTCGTATAGATCGGCAGCCAAGCGAATGAGATGCCCGGGGCACTGCATGGGACAGAGTGTATTACAGGGAAGGACTCTCTGGTGAGGTCAAAATCACCCTATGTGCGTACGGCGCCGGAGTTCAGCTGCGCGAGCTATTGATTGAGTTGCGGCCCTGCTTTCTACGACTGGGCCGGAAATAGCTCGCTCGTCCATGCATTTGTGATCCATGTGAAAGTAGCACTGACCTTGCGAGCGAGTGACCGAGCATGGATGGCGATTGTGATATGTCGCGATCGAGCATGCCCCCATGTCCCTGACGGCTCACGTGTAAGCCGGGGCAGGCTGTCAGTCAATTCACTCACCGGAGCACGTCTCTCGAACAGGACAGCATCGCCGAGTCTGGAGCGCAGGGCTGTTCTTGTTCCGTCGTTAGTAAGGTAGCTGAAAGCAGAGAGCAGAGATAGGAGGATGGGCAGGCATTTCGTGGTCAGCATCACACCACACGATGTGGTAGCGGAGCGAGCAGACGCAGGTCCAGCAGAGTACAGCGCATCGTGCGGCCGAGCTTCACAGGCACAGGGACCTTTTTGGGGGGCACACAGTTTGTGATGGTGGCCTGACGGAGCGAATACGGGCGGACAGAGACAGCGTGCAGCGAGGTCGGGCTCCGTGGGAGCTCTTGATGGGTTCGTTTGTTCGCGTTTCCCCTCACTGCTGCGCTGCTGCATGCAGATGCATTGCCTCTGCTGCTGCACACGGACCCGACGAGGCATTACCAGGGTTGTGTTGGTTGGCTGGATGGGGGGAACATGGTTGTCTGTACGTTGCACTGTCAGGGTTTCTCAAAGCTGCAAGGCCGAGTGTCCATCCATCGCCCACCCCAGCCTTTTTCCACTGGGGAAGGGCCGGGAGCGGGAGAGGAGCAGCCGGGGCAACTCGCTACTGCGCAATGATGGATGCGCTTCGTCCACAAAGTCGCTGAGCTGGCGGGCGGGACAGTGCTTGCAGAAGCTGCTGCATACGAGAGAATTGATGGCTCTCGAGGACGCTATCCGACGCAATGCGGTCTGGAGTACAGTGCTGCAGGCTGCGGGCAATCGTGGCACGCGGTGAATCACGGAGCCGCTGAGCAATGGCTCACCGCTCGTCATGTGGAGGCATCTCGTCTATGATGACCCTGGAAGGCGAAGACAGAAAGAGATGCGGAGTAGTCATGAGGGCCGGCTGTGTGACTGAACTGACGGCCTTCCTCCGCCGGCAAGGCATAGGATCTCGGAGATAGGGGAGTAGATGAAGATGCCGAATTCGAGGGTGGGTGACAGGATTGTCCGAATACAGCTTTGGGCATCATGAGGATAGTCGTGATCCTAGCCCTGGCCCTGGTCCTGGCTGTCTACTTGCTTGATACTGTGCGAACCTAGCTGGCTGAGTGATGATGATGCTTGCTGATGCTTGTCGAAGCTGAATGGATGGCAGCAGGTCATTCTGAGGGCTTTGTTGCCCTCGCAGGATACCAGACAGGGGAGGCGTGTAGGTAGAACGGACACTGTATAGGATCCGTGCTCCCTGGTCGTTGCAAAGCCGAGGAGGAGAGAGAGAAAATGGATAGAAACAGGGTAAGGACATGCCGAGCAAGACAAGGCTAGGCAGGCAAACAGGAAACAAAAAAGGACAGGGCTGGGAGCGGGAGCTTGGGCGGAGACGGAGACGGATAGATAGGCGGACAGGGGATTCGGAAGGAAGACATAGCGAGCGACAAGGTTAACGATTTGCAAAGCACGGGCAAGGGATACGGAGCAGCTAGGGAGAGCAGCACGGACGATGACGTGGAGAGAAGAGGAGAGCCGGGGTCGCGAGCGAGCTGGAGGAATTATCGTGTGATGGATCGGAAAGAGTCGCTGTGGTGTTTTGGCAGACTTGCAAGCCTGATTCGCAAGGCTGCCGTCACGCTGTGCCCTCACGTGCGCTGCCACCGCCTGAGGCTCCCGTGATGGACGGCAGGGAAGTCGCGACCTACGACTCATCTCATCCCGTCTAACGGAGGCAGGAGGCAGCCGGCCAGCCCTAGAAGGCACGTGGACCAGTTGATTACGTACCTGGTGCGGCCTGTGCAGGCAAGACCTCCAAGCCGGCGTCTCAGGATGTCTCTAATAGAAGCCTCAACTTTCAACATCGCCGCCCAATGCCCAAGCCTCACCGCATCCGCGTCAACGCCGCCGGTGGCCCAAGTGCCCGCGCCGGGGCAGCAAGCACTGGCCCTCAGCGGTTCGCGCGCCCTGAAGCGCCCCGGCCCAGCGCCTCCGCGACGCCCTCGCCCAATCACCGCCGCGCGCTGGCCATGCGCCGGCGCCGGGCGCCTAGGCACCACGTTGATCCAATGACTCCCGACTTACACGGATGCTGCTCGGAATAGCCCATGGCGGACGGCGCTCGCCCAATGGATGCGCGCTGAGCCGCTGAAACGGGCCGCTGCCAAAGCGTCTTTGCAACGGGCACCGCCTCGGCCGGCGTGTCGAGTGAGGCCAGATGCCCTCAGCGACTGGCCGTCAGGCAACGGTTCGGCCGCCGCTGTCCAGACCATGAATCCACGATGCTCCCATTATTGAGAGGTGTCTCTCGCCATGGCGCCAAGTCGGCCGTTTCGTCAACCACAATCGTGAGCCATCGCCTGTTCCCGTTTTCCTTTGTTCTCTGCCCGCCTCGCTTCTCTTTTGTTTGATACTAGGCCCGCCCAGCTGGCGTTTCCCTTGTGTTCTGTTCTGCTCTGTTTTCCTTTTCCTTTGCTCTCTCTGTTTCTGTTCTGTTTTGTTCAAGCTGTGCCACCCCCCTTTTGAATGCTCTTGTTCGCGTTCTGCAACAATCCAAGGTGCTTGTTGTTCGCGAATCTCTTTCTTCAGCGTTATTCACACGGGCTGTGCCTGTAACTTGTTCTGCCTCATCTTTTTTTCCCAGCTTCCAATAGCTTTCACACAAGTCTTGGCATCAAAGCCTCTTCAACTTTTTCCTTTCCTATCACCATTCCTACCTATTCGCTGTCATAGATTGATTGCTCACAAACACCACTCGACTCACGACTGAATCAACAACAACACTCCACGATATCACAATCAGCGCAACTATAACCGATCGACACATCGAAGTTCCGAATACTACCCTAGGAACATCGAACCAACACATAAGAACTACCAACGCAGAACCAACACCGAAACCACGATGACGCGGTCTCGGCAACTTCGCTTACTTTATCCCTTCTTTCTGGCGGCCTTCTGCGCGTCCACGATATCAGCTATGCCGGCAGCCAGCATCTTCGGCCGAGCAGACACTTGCTCTGCCGATGAGGTCTCTTGCGGGAGTTCCCTGCCCTCCGACTTTTGCTGCGAATCAGGGAATACGTGCATAGCGCTGGCAGGCAATACCACCGCTGTCTGCTGTCCAGATGACAGCGATTGCTCAACTATCATACCTATTACCTGCAACGTCACTCAACAAGATGTCAGCCAACATCCAGGTGCAGCTATCAAGACGACGGTATTCAATATTGCGTTGGAAGCGTGTGGAACCAATCTGTGCTGTCCTTTCGGATACTCGTGTGTTAGTGACCAGTGTCAGATGAATAAGGACCAGTCGGAGGCTCCAACAAGCTCTGAGACCACTTCCAGTGCTTCGGCAGGACCGAGCGCGACATCGACGAGCCCTTCCAGCACGCAGACCGAACCCGCGACTAGCACAGTTGCTCTTACGCCGGCTACCAGCACTGCTTCGGCTGAGTCGTCTACTGCCTCTTCCGACACCAGTCAGGACTCTAACTCGGGCTCGGGATCAGGGTCCAAATCCGACAACGGACCCAAGAAAACTTCCATTATTGGGGGCGTCATTGGTGGTGCACTGGTTTTCCTCTGCATCGCCGCTATCGTGTATCTCTGCATCCGCCGGCGAAACCGTCGTGACGGGCAGAATGAGAAGGGCAGTCATGGGTATGGCTCCAGGGGATCTGTCACCACTACTAGTACTGGGTCTTTTGGCAACATCATCTCGGAGCCTATCATGCAACCCAACTCTTACCGCACCGACTTCATCCTCAAGACTCCGTCCTCTCGGTCTGGCAGTGCGCCTCGCGAGTTCTCTCCTAGCCCGCCTAGAAACTACTCGCTCAGCCCCCAGTCAACCCTCACCCAGGCAAACAGCATTCAAACGCAACCGCCTCGCATCCGAATCTCCATCCCCAATCCCTTTGACTCTCCCAACCCCTCACCACGCCGTGCATCGTCGGCGCCCAGTACACGCGAGGATGTCCCCGTGCGCACTGGGACCGTCACCGCACGCCTACCCCCTATCCGCGCCATGAAGGCCTCATCACACGCGAGTCGCCGACCTGGCACGCCAGAGCTCCAACGCGAGCCCAGCAGCGAAAGCATCAACGTCTTCGCAGACCCCAACACTGTAGACCCCAATTCAGGGTCCCCTAGGCCTAAGGCCAACAACCGCCTCACCAGTGCCACAACTTTCACCGAGTTGATGGACGAGGCGGATCTTGGAGAAGTACGCCGCGGGCGGCCGTACGTTCCGGGCACCACGCCTAAGATCTGAGAAGCTGGAAATACAGGACATACCATTTATAGAACTGGGAAAGGAAAGACAAATTGGCCTATGTTCGCCGGAGTTTATTAAATAATACTTATCGCATTGGAGGGCGTTGAAAGGAGCTATTATCGTTTATACCCCAGATCTATGTACTAGAGCTCTCTCCTTGTTTCTGTTGTTAGGGTTTCGGCCTTGAGCTAGTTCATAGACCTTCAATAATATGCAAATATTATTTTGTTACTTTGATTGTGCTTCTTTTGCTGTGGTCAAGTGAACAGGCTATGAGCTGAAGCATGAAGACCATCACGAAGAATCAATGCAATTAGATCTCATTTTCAAAAAGACTCGCTAATCATGCATTCTGAAATGGTATCTCGAGATAGTATTCTAACATAACCATAATCAATCTTATTCAGCCTCGCCAAGGTAATATGCCATCAAATCGTGCGTTCCCTGTTTTATCATTTCGCCAGCGCCAACTCCAATGTCCTGACGCTGACCCAACAATGCCATGCCACGCTATACAACAAAATCCCCTCCCCGAGGAAATAAACTCCCATATGCTCAAATCAAGTTGGTATAGCGATTGGACGTGCAAAGATCCGCTCAATACTCCGATCCCAACTGCCATGTTTCCATATAGACACATTCTTACATTACGATGCACTTCTTGTCGTCCTTGCCCGTAGAGTTGACAGAAACATCTGTCCACCCGGCGCTGCTGGCGGCGTCTGTATGCTTCTTTTTCTTCTTGCTGCTCTTGGCCTTCCAGCCTCGCTTCTTCGCATCCTGGATGTTCTTTGCAGCGCTTCGCTCTGCTCGGCTAGGCCGGCGGTTGACCCCTGGGGATGTTCGGGTCACTGGCACCGGTGGTGGGTTCAGCCAGGTTGGAAGCAAGCTCGATGGTTGTTGCTGAGGCGGTGGCATAGTAGGGTGCTGGTTGCCTCCCTGTGATGAGGCTACACTGTAAATGGTCTCCAATCGCTCAACGGTTGGTCGAGTCACGGAGTTGTGTGTTGGGCGAGGATGTCTAGGAATAGGCGCCAACAGTGGCGTCTCGTTCCGTCGACCTGAGACCTGACGCGAGGGCGGATCGAATGCTCCCGAGACACCTTTCGGGGTGCTGATGATCAAGGGTTGGTCAAAATCGGGCTCCGCCAGAGTGTTCTGTTGGAAAGAGCTCTGCGGGAAGGTATTCTGCTGTGGACGGATGGCCGAAGACGAGCTCTGGCCCTCCGACATACCCACTGGCCGGCGACTGACTTGGAAACCCCCGGACAGGCGTCGTGGGTTGCCCTGACTCACTCTCTTGCTCAGACTGGCAAGCTGGCTAGAGCTTGGGAGTGGCGGTAGGCCGGCAGTCAAGTCTTCAGGTGCCGTTGTCTGCATGTAGGGGGTTGTGTGAGGATACCCAGCTGCCAGGTCTGTCGTCGGTTGAACCTCACTCCCTGGGCCCGCGGGCCAGGTCTGGGCATTTGACAAACGTCTCGGTCTTGAACCGGTCGAAGGGTCAGCATACGGCATTGACACGGTTGTAGGCGAAGAGTGGAGGTTGGCGTTGTGCACATCGGATCTCCCATTCACCCCTCCCAAGGATTCAGCCGGATGAGAGCCTGAAACTGTGGATTGCATTGGTGCCGTAAGCGACCTCCGAGCTGCTTGCGAGGAAGTTGACGATCCCGATACGTGTCGGTTCGCAGCCTCCGACTGTGCTGACTCTTGGGACCGACGAGCCGGCCGTTGGGGGGAGGAGGGTGGGGTAACATCGTATAAGTCATCGTTACCGTCATCTTGCAGAGAAGGGCTCGAAGTCGGACGAGGATTCTCCTCAACACGAGGCCGGTTCATGGCGGTGCTGTCGCTTGCGGTCCTCTGAACAGCCGGCCGCTGGGATGTCGCTTGTGAAGGGGGGAGGCGTCCGCCCTTTGATTCGTCTGCCGGCCGCGTTTGCTGACTGGCTTGGGCAAACGCCGGCGGAGGAGGCAACGGAGGCACGGGTGGGATAACGGAGATGGGTGGAGCGACAGCAGGACCGCGCATAAACGCGGGGAGATCTCCCGGGTCTTCTTTTTGATACGGCGGCGGCGGCGGTACCCAGTTGTCGGCGTCGCTCTCGTGAGGATGCTCAGCTCGCCCGTCGGCACGGCGGTACTCGATGCGTCGTCCATCAGCCGTGCGAGGGTTCAGGGTTCGGTTGACCGCAGCGGCCGTGGCAGCGCGCCGCAGGGTGGTGCCAGATCTGGGGCTGGCGTGCGCGTACGGCGCGTCCAGAGCCTCCATATCTTCAATGGAGGGGCCGTCAGCGTCGTCGTCATCATCCTCGATAGTCTGGATGTTGCTTGGCCGCGTTGTGTGGGGCAGCCCGATTCTTCGGGGGACAAGGGGATCGTCATCAGCGTCCGCATCCTGGCGCGGTAACGGGGGCACAGGAACCTCTCTCTGGGCTGCCGTTGTGGCAGCACGAAGCAGAGCGCCGCTTCGGGTTCCCCGTCTTTGGGCCACGGTTCGTCGTCGGACGATAGCCACCTCAGTCGCCATGTCGCGCTGCTCCTCCTCCAGCACCTCGGCGTTGTCCGTTCCTACTTCAATGAGGATCTCTTGCTTTTCTCCATCTTCGATTCCGAAGTCGAAATCAAGTAGGACAATCCTCCCACCGTCAATAAAATCAATGTCCTCCTCCTCGGTGACGAGTCTCGGTGCTGTCACGCCTCGGGCGGTGACGACAAGTCGCTCTTGGGCAGACGAGGCCCCAAAGCCAGCAACCCACTTCACGTTGCTCACTGCGGTCAACTCGGACACTTTGCAGCCTGCGACAAAGGTGTTTCTCAGCTTGTCACACAGAAGCTGCCATTGGGGTACTCTACCACCAGGGGCATCTTGTGCCCTCGTTGAAGGGCGACGAGAGGCGCCGCTGCGACCACTATTCTGTCGACCCATACCCGAAGATGCAGAGCTACCGTCGATGGATGATGCAGTATCGGGAACGGCGTCCAGATCCTCTGGTACTCCATATACCCAGACCTCCTTGCCTTGAAATCCTGCCGACACCAACTCTCCATTATAAGAAGCAGCAGGTAGCGTGCAGGGAAGAAGTTTAGCTTGCGACATGGTGCTTGGGACTGGACCGGTAAAGTACGTAGTGCCGTTTCGTAAATCGTCGATTCGAACGGCTCGGAAAGTTTCGAAACTGCGATCGTAGGTAAATGTCCAACTAGCCTCTTCCTGGTGTCCATCTTGCAGCAGAACAGCATGACTACAGTCGCGGCTTGTGTTTGGAAAGAGAATAGAAGTTGTCCACAAGGAGCTGATATTGTCGTCAGGGAGGTGGCTCCCAGGATCGTAGTACGGCGCCGTCAAAATTACCGTAGTCGGGGTCGAGGACTGGATTGTGGTCCCGAGGATTTGAGTCCCGTCAAAAGAAAAGGCGAGACTGTCGACAGCGTCGCATTTGACGGATCGACGATCGGTTGGCAAAGCATCTGGTCGCAGAGAAGTGACCTCAATGCCTCCTTCATATGCCGCGGCCAGGACTGAACCACAGGGTGACAGAGCGATAGCGCGAGGGCTGTTGTCGAGAATCCGGGATTGCGTGCGTCGAGGTGGTGATTGTTGTAAATCGTAAAGATCTACCTGCATCTCCGTAGATAGAACAGCCAAGAGGGAGCCATCATCTTTAATGCACGCCGAAACAGGACGCCGTAGGATCTTAAGCTCTCGTTTTACCTGCAGATTCTCCTCCCGCACATCAATGACATATATCCTAGACGAGTTGTATGCAAGGATATGATGCCCCTTGGGCGATGCGCTAAACTGCATCCCCTCGCCGCCCGGACATGATGAGGAACTGATGGAGTTGGAAACCAACTTTATCAGGGTCTCGCGAGGCCGTAGGTATGCTTGGAATAGGTTTCGCTTGACTTCTTGCGCGAACAGTCGTCGCAGTTGTGGCAAGTTATCGTCTTCGGCGGAAGGGAGGGTCGTGTGGCTCGCGGCGTACGAGGGGCATTGGGCCAGATGATGGATGTATAGATGAGATCGTTGAGAGACGCTCCTCCACTTGCGATTCAGGAGGACAAGAGACGCGAAGCCGTTTGGATCGGTGGCCCGGAGAATCCTGGGTTGAGGGTTAGTACATGGGTAATATGGCTTGCGACGCTACGCCAGGGGTTGCGGCGCCGTCATGAGGTTGTTGTGGTTGCACGTACTGCTCAATGATTTCGTCCGGTAGACGTTCGAATATGGGCGGCGTCACGGGCGTCTTCTCGATACTCGAGCGACGAGCCTCTTCTGGAGGGGCGTCCATGACGCGGGCGCTTAGAGCGTGAGACCTCTGGTCATGTCAGAAGGAACAAATACACGAGGCTCAGTCTGTAAATTAATAAGGAAGATAGATGCGCGCAGCGAAACGAGCGAGGGGAAGTGTGGCTGATGCTGATTAACCGCCACCGAGGCACGTACTTGTAGGGGGAAGACTGGCTAGGGAGATGGAGAGGGGTACCTTGGTCCGAAGATGGCCTTTGTTGTAGGATCCTTGGGGACTTTTGAGGAGGAGAAAGAGATCGAAGACAGATACGAAGCGAGGCTCAGCTTCAGCTCGGTCGTCGTCTTCTTAGAGGCCCAGACCCAGAACTGGTCCTTGGTCCTTGGTCTTTGGGGCGCTCGCTGGGGCGCGGGAGCGGAATCCAGGCGTTTAGTCGGCGATGGCTCGCGCGCGTGCTATTCCCAGCAGGGGACGGCTTCTGGCGGTTCTCTCCACTCAAACGGTGGCAGTTCATCGGTGACGCAGGCCGATGGAGAGCATGCTGTTATCCGTGAAGCCGCTGGTGATGAAGAAAGCCAGCCTGGACTTGGGGAAGAGGACGAAGGAGAGAGTTGTGACCTGCTCCTGAATGCCGTGGCAATGGCATGAAACTCGGAGTGTTTCTCTGGCAGGAGCAGCAGCAACCCTCATTCGGTCTTGCCTCCCTTAGCTGCTTGGCTCCCACATGCAGGGCCTAAAATGGACTGGATTTGATCTCTCTCCAATGGCAAAAGACAAGATGGCAACACTCGGCCTCGGCAGGTACATACTCTGTGCACAAGCTGCACCTTCCTCGCAGCAATAATAAGAAGGTCCTACTGTAATAAGACACGGGGAGGAGCGACCCGCGAAAATGATGCAAGCGGAGGCCGCTAATCTGGTGGTTCAGCAAATAATTCCGGCAGCTTGCGAATCGAACGCGCATCCTCCATCGCCACCACTTCTTTGACCAAACAGCCAGCTGAGTCCAGCCAAGCCCAGATCATAACGGGAATCGTTCCCCAGCCTATCAAGGTTTAGGCTCTCAGACACGGCACGAGACACACTATGAAAGTCAAACCCTCCTCCAAGACAACTCCCGCACTGGCAGTTTAGACGCCAGCCTACCCCTGCGTTGGTTGCTCATCGTTATTACAGCCAGTGAAAGATGGGCACAAATGCAGACTCGTCCTCATGGGAGGATCCGTGCCACTACTGTCTTACAACCCCCAAGAGCTATTCTTGGTGCCCTTCATGGCCTAGTTGGACTGAGCCACGAAGCAGTCATGCAAGAAACGTCCGAGCGGCATCCAATCCCGCTGCAGGGAATAATCTCAGATGCACCCCAAATCAGCTTCTTGATTCCTAACCTGGTTGGTGTCAGGCTTTTCAACGGCACAGGATTTAGACCCAAGAAAGAACTTCAGTAACTAACACAACCTTATCCTCAACAAAGGCCTTACACATCAACATAATCATACAAAGAAGCGCCACAACCCGTTCCTCAAAAGGTCGCTGTCCTCTTGGTCTTCGAGAACCCCCCTGTCAGCCTTCGGCGCAACCCACGAGCTGGCCCCGAATCTTGCTCCGGAGCAACTGCAGCTTTCTCTGTCTTGGAAGACCCAACCTTTGACCTCAACTTGTCGAAGCCTCGAGCTCCCGAGTCCAAAGCTCCGCGCATAAGCGATTTCGTTTTAGACTTTTTCTCCGTCTGTGCAGCTCGTTGCTGGGTTCTCGCCTGCGGCATACCGTCGTGGGGTTGTTCGCTGTGCTCTCTCTCGTCCGCCGTTAAGTTAAGCTGTTGCGAGTTCGTGATATCGCTTAACGCGGGTCTCGAGTCCCTGCGCGCTTCTTCCCGCTCTTCCAGCTTTGCCACCCTTCTCTTAAGCCATTTTACCTCTTTTTCAACCTTTTTCTGGCCAGATTTCGCCTTTCTAGTCTTTTTCTCCATTGATCGTCCGAGCTCTACCACTTGGTCCACCCTTTTATCAATCTTGGCCACGTTATTGTCAATCTTGGCCACGTTGTTATCAATAGTCGTGAGTTTTGTAATTATTAGGTCGTCTGGGGGTGGAATATCTGGAAAAGGCTCAGTTGGTGTGATGATGCCTTGAACCTTCATATCTCCAAACTCGATCTTAGGTTTCCAAGGGTTGAACACCGTCAGATTGTCGTTTCCCGACCGTTCTGTTATTCGATTTATTGAAGTCACCAGACCCTCCAACGTCTTGAGGTTGTCCATATGATCGCGTAGGCCCTTTCGCAACTTTCCATCATCATAAGCGGGATAAAGTACGAACCGGGTCCATTTTCGCACACATTCCAGGACTTCGTTGAGTCCTATCTCGAACCATTCATCGTGTATTGTTCCCACATCCTTGTTTTTGCGTGGACAAGATGGGCATCCATTGGCTATGACTCGGCGTTCTCTGAATAGCTCGGTGTGTACGAGTTTTTCTACTCGCTTTGCTCCAGGAAACCGTTTCGTACTGATGGCGACCATTTCAAAGTCCGGGTTGCATTTCTTCTTGGAATACCGCGTGAAATACCCCGACTTGCAGGTCGAGAATCCGACTTTGAAAGAACCAAATTTTTCCGAGTGGAGGACATAGACCACCCCGTCGTTGGGCTCGATTTTATTGAAGGGTTGGACGATGTCTTGCACAACGGTGACTATATCGACTGAGAAGCTCCTTCTTCCAGTCTTGGGTTTCAGTTCGATCTTCTGGCTCAGTGGTGTTCGTGCAGCTTCTGGTCCTTTCCCCTTGTCCTTGGCTCTGACAAATAGCTTGGGTGGCTTGATTTCTCTTTCTTCCTCCTCGTCAGAAGCTTCGTTCGAGTCCAATTCAAATTTGGTGGTATGGGCTTCGTATAAGTCGTAGTGGCCCGACAGTGAGATCTCATCTGCCCTCTTGCTTCTGTGTCGCGTTGGCGATGGTTCGTCGTCTATTACTATTGGTCTAGTCTTGCATCCTTCGAGTGAAGGTATCGTGTCGGGAGTCTCGGGATCGTCGGGTTCAGTATCGAAAATCGCTTCGTCGTCACTCTCAGCCTCAGAGTCCTCGTCGCCGGAGTCCTGGTAGTCTAAGTCCCTGTCATCGTCAAACTCCGAAGCTACTACCGTGCTTGGGCTGAAGTCTGGAGTAACTTGGTATGGGCGACGCGATTGCTTCTTGACGGGTGTGACGGGTGCTGCTTCGCGGGTTGGAGGCCCTGGTCTCCCTACTTTCTTCGCCTTTCCAATAATCAAGTCCTCAACTTGTTCATCCTGCCATTGCTTGACAGACTCCCACCAAGCACGGATGTGCTCTAGTGTATATTTCCTTTGATTGGGCCTGCAATGGGTTTTGAGAACAAGATCTTTGATGATCTCTTCCGGAAACTCGTCTGTTCCTTCGTCATCGATAGACTCAAGAAGATTGAGAAGTCTCGCGGCATTCTCGACAATTCCGGGTAAGTTCCATCCACATTTACAGGGCGTTTTTTTGTTCTTCCCTGAGAGCCCGCAACAATGGTACTCGGGGTTGACAACGCTGCTCTTCTCGCGGAGCCTTTCGAGCAAAGAATACACAACTTCGTGAGAGTCCACAAAAGTCATGATGCAAACCGATGCCGCATTCGCGAGCTGAAAAGGAGTCAAAGGCTCAAAAAGAAATGCTTCAATTAGGATTCGTCCTCTCACCCACAACTAGGAGGGTACATCCATTTTAAGGAGAACAGCTCTCTGCCGAAAGAACCTTTAATCGAGGAGGCTGGCTCCCCGTTTCCGAAGGAGTGCAGCAACCCTAGTCAACCAAGCCTCAAGGTTGTTCAGCTGGGAAGGACCCAGGCAGCAAGTAGATTCCAGCCTCCTACACAGGTTCATACAAACGGCGGGAGACTCCCTCGCTTCCGCGCTCCCGCCCGGGGTACGGCTGGGGTTGTGTTGGCTCTAGTGTATGAGTGTATGCATGTTGGTTGTAAGTTCGGCTCGTTTAGGAAGCTGGGCCGTCTTCGCGCGCTTCAAACCCCCAAACCCCTGTCACGCGACGTGAAGATCAAAACCGTTTTACGCCCGCCAACACAACCAACTGCATATGAAGAGGTATCAGATGTGAGAAGTCGCAGGGCTAGTGCTTAAACGAAGGGTCACGCGAACCGGCCAAGTCCGAGCACGATAAGACCATGGCAGTGTACTGTAAATGTGAGACTCGACAGATCGACAACAAGTCTATTTTGGTAAGCACCTCATCGCGATGACCCCTTTCCTTGGGACCAAAGCGTGGGGGAAAGCCAAGCCAGTGGATGCCGTATTTCCGGTGAGAAGGGCTCAAATGTAACTCTGTGTTGGTTCAACAAGGCTTCCTGCTAGGCGTTTTTGAGGCCCTCGTCGTGTACCCGGCGACTTTCTCACCGTGAAAGCTAGGCTACCATTCATATTCAGCACGAGGGGGTTGGCAACAGAAGACTGCCCCCAGCGGGCCGAAAACGAAGAGCTAGAAAGAATCGAAGATCAAGGAATCCCAGGCCCGCAGCGCAAAGTGAATATAGCTTTCTAGGGTAACGAAGAAGGGAGAGTTTTACCAGATCCACGTTTACACTATGCCTGGTGCGAAACACGATTCCAACCAGAGCGAATCACGATTGAACTTGAAGGAATCACTGTTAACAAAAGCAGCAAATTACGACTTACAACTCGAACAAATAATCACTACGGTGGTTCAGAGCTAAAGGAGTATGGATATAAATGGTACACTGGGGAAAAGGAGATGTCTCATCCGAGATTTCCTTGAGCTTGCTTCGCCGACAAACAAATAGATGCTTGCTCGTTGCCAGGAATAAGTGCCTCTTCGTAGTACGTTGTGGTCATTCCTGCTATGACATTCTCCGGCTCAGTCCGGTGGACTGCGCAGAATGGTCCGACGTTCCCTTCATCGTCCTCCGGTCCAATACGGGCCGCAAGAAGTTACGTGAGGGCATTTGACTCCTCTCTCTTCCTGGTCTTGCACACAAATTGCAGATCTAAGCTCGAGTAATCGGGATGTTGTCGGGGAGAATATCCCATGGGAGCAAGAGTCGCTGTCGTGTTTCCCCCATCTTAGGTCCTGAGACCCAGTGACACGCCCGGGTCAGTGCTTCGACAATAATAAAAGATCCTTACAAGCTCGAATAGCGGTATTATTGTCGCCTTCTCGGAAAGACAGGACTGATTTCAGCTATAGTCGTGATTCCCGTATTCCTAGCCACTCTGTCCCGCCCCTATTTGGTTTGATCCCAAAGATCAATATTCTGAGGTTCAAGAACTCTTTTGATTGCTACAAATGTCACTCACTATATTCATCAACAGTTCTTTGTTTAAAATCCCGACTCTGGCAGGGACTGTCCAGATATCTGGAGTCTCGCATAGAATATTATTCCACTGAAGGTAAAAGGTTCCATGGAGAAGGTGCCCAAAACCCAGACAGTAAGCATTCACGAGTTTCATCGAAGCAGGTTCATGAGATTGACTTGATAGCCCGTATATCGGATGTCTTAGGACTGGGACTTGGGGGTCTTTCGGGAGTCTTTTCACCACTTCCCATGCCAAAAATCCCATCCTCAATCCCAATGGCCACATTAAGAGCTCGAGAAGTCTACAGGCCACTACATTCCGACACCTAGCAGATCGGAAGTCATCGGTAGGTTCTAAAATGCAGTAAGTGGAAATTGTGTTGGTGGTTTCCTATGGAGCGCCTTCCTGATCGTATCGTCCTTTTCCTGCCTTCCCTTCGGTACTGCCCAATGTGCCCCACAACACGATGTCAATTCACCACCAATACAATGACACAACGACGATACTTGAGAAGTGATAAATTGCTGAAAAAAGAATTCGCACAACATGATGATGAATTGGAGCAAAAAGAAAAAGTTAAGTCCTCTGAGAGGACTGGGTTAAACCCGACGCGGGCCTGATTCGAACAGACGCCTCCGAGGAGATATGATTTCTAGTCATACGCATTAGACCACTCTGCCACCGCGCCTCGGTGGTTTGTTGAAGGTGGGGAGGCGGATTGTATATTATATAGTTACGCTGACCCGCACGGACGTGGGTCTTCTGCCTGGCCCCGTACCTTGTTGGAGCCTCAGTCATCCTTTCCTGTGTCCGTGGAAGGAGCGAACTTCGTTGTCAGTAAAGACCCCTAGGTTGTTGTCTGTGATGGGTTGAACTCTCCCCTAGCTGGAGGTGCCCGTGGGAGGCTTGGTCGAGACCTTATCTTGTAGTACATCACATGTTTTCGCCGAGGTGATGGCTTGTCCCTCACGCGATTACCTCTATGTTAGATTCAACGCGAAACTATGCGCCTAAACGTGAGATTACTTAGCCAGCGGGTTTCAGCAAGTTGCGGCGAAAATACAGAGAGTCACAAAACCCTGAAACCGGCCCATCCAACCTGCAATTGGCGTCTTCTTGAAATCCTCAGCTCCATTCTAGGGTAGGTACCTCAGGTAGCTGAGATGGGATGAAAGAGACATTGCTTGGATCGACAGATTCGATGGCTGCCCCGCACCTCAGCGGGGAGAGCGCTCCGGCAAGCCCAAAGGCAATCGACTTCAGCGCCGATAGCGCCTCTGCCCGCTCCACTAGCACTGGCCGGCAATAATTAAGGTAACCACACTGGCAAGGATCCAGCGATGGCTGACATCACCAGGCCACCGGTTTTAGGCGAGGAAGGTACGTAGCTTTCCTCCCTCCTTCGCATGATTTCAGTGCAAACTCTCGCAACATCACCAGCTGCATCTCCCTCCTCAGTCGGGTTGCCGCGTACTCCAGCGGTTGCGCAAGGGAGTTCTCGGGCAACCAGCCATCATG
Source organism: Xenoacremonium recifei (assembly GCA_012184525.1). Taxonomy (NCBI): domain Eukaryota; kingdom Fungi; phylum Ascomycota; class Sordariomycetes; order Hypocreales; family Nectriaceae; genus Xenoacremonium; species Xenoacremonium recifei. Next base: position 245,469 of record WOFQ01000011.1, on the reverse strand, counting down.
TCGTCGTCCAATCGCCATCCCCAGGCGTCGGGAATCACCACGTCGGCCGGCGAGTCCTCGCAGTCGCCACACCCGGCGCAGCAAGGAGGACCCTCGAACTCCAACGGCGATCGTCCCAAGCCCGTGAGGAAGAGAAAGGGCCATCGCGGCGGCAAGAAGAAGCGATCTCGACGCAAGAGCTTTGCTGTGCTGGATGACGAGGAGGATGAGCGGAGCCAAGATGACCAGGCACCAGAGAGGATGTATCAGCTGCCGCAAAGGAATCTGAGCGAGACGAGCCTGGATAGCGAAGCATTGCTCGACCACAGGTATTTACCGCCATCTCGGAACAGTTGTGATGCTTCTCAGCTGACCACGCATTCAGAGACCACCAGCAATTGCGCGCGAGACGGCCCTCCCTGGCGCCAGTTCCGACCTCCCCCTTCACAACGAGCTTTGCCGGTCCGAGTCTTTCTGGGCCAAGCCCAAGCCGATTGAGGTCGATGCAAACATTTGCCAGTGCCGATGCGAGGGATGACGATGAAGGCGCCCCGCTTCTAGGGGAAGCGCGCGCCAGGAGTTCACAGACTGCCCTGTCGGGATACGGAGGGGCCAGCGATGCGAGGTCGAGTCGGCCGCGAAGTCGGAAGACCTCCCAGAAGTCCTCACCCACGCGACTTGGGACGTCTTCTGGCCCTAGGGAGCATTACGACGTCAACAACCCTCCGTCAGTACCCGGGTCGCCGCGTTTTAGCATTAATGACCGTATGGGGATTGACTTTGGGGATATGCTCCGGGATGACTTGAGTCTTCACGACGTATCTCCAGGACACTCCTTGGAAGACTATGATGAGCTCAATGACGCGGCAGGTGCTTTGCGGGATCACCGCGTTGAGCTGGCTAGGAGAATGACCATGGCTGAGAAGGACGTGTGTTTCCCAGGCCCTGGAATGTCCGAGATCGGCGAAGAGGACGCGCAGTCCACGACCCAAGAACCTCGCCCCTATCGGACTCGTCGCCGTCGAGGACCGTGGCCAGATCTCGCGGCACTGGAGGATTGGAGTCGTCTGGAAAAGGAGGGCCGGACAGAAGAACGCCGAGTGAAGAGGGTCACGGAACCGGCTTTGATCAACGGGCGACTGCGCCCCGTCCGCAAGGGGTGGTATCAAGCTGTGGAAGAGTCTCCCTACCGATTCACCTATTTCAACGAAGATCTTGAGAGCACGATTCACAGCCAGACCATCTCAGAACTCGTTCAACCGGGGGGCAGTTTCCGAGAACTCTTCGTGCCCGATCGCCCAATCCTATCTGACACTGATTCTGAAGACGAGATTGAACCGTCTGCTGTCCCGCCTGTCACAGACTTCCGTCGACCAGGTAGCGCAGCGGAAGGCAACTCCAAAGAATCAACTCGTCAGGTGTCTGTGGCCGCTTCTCGTGAGAACTTGGATCCTCGCTCTGAGGGGACCATTTCACCTTTCAAGGACCCCTCGAATATTCCGAGCTCGAAGAGCAATTCCGGTCGTGCGACTCCTGCTGGCAATAAATCCTCTGATGATAGTGTCAAGCCCACACAGACCACTGAAACAGTCGTCGAACCTGTGGATAAGATCATCAGATATGGCGACCGCCCGGTCTGGTGGCTCGACGTTCTATGCCCGACTGAAGATGAGATGGTGGCGCTATCTAAGGCATTCAGCATCCATCCATTGACAGCGGAGGATATCATGATGAGAGATCCGCGAGAGAAAGTTGAGCTATTCCGGAATTACTATTTCGTCAACTACCGGACCTTCAACCAGGACCAGAACAGCGAAGACTTCCTCGAGCCCGTCGACATGTATGTCATCGTGTACCGAGAGGGCGTGCTGAGCTTTCACTTCTCCATGACTCCCCATGCCGCAAATGTTCGACGGCGAATCCGCCAACTACAAGACTACGTTATCGTTTCTTCCGACTGGATCTCGTATGCCATTATTGATGACATCACGGATGCTTTCCAGCCTTTGATTAAGAACATCGAGAACGAGGTCGACGAGATTGATGATGAGATTCTAAAGTTACATTCCTCAGCTGACAAGCGGTTGAAGGATGACAAGTTCGGCACCGGTATTGATGATGCCACAGCTGCAGCAGATCGGGGTGATATGCTTCAATGGGTGGGCGACTGCAGAAAGAGAGTGATGAACCTGTACCGCCTTCTGGGCAACAAAGCCGACGTGATCAAGGGTTTTGCCAAGCGATGTAACGAGCGATGGGAAGTTGCGCCGAGATCAGAGATTGGATTGTATCTTGGAGATATTCAAGACCATATCGTCACCATGACTTCTAATCTCAGCCACTATGAGAGGTAAGCACCCCCTTCTTTCTGAAATATGGCAATATGTTGACTCCCTCTAGCATATTGGCGCGCTCCCACGCCAACTACCTCGCTCAAATCAACATCCGCATGAACGAGCGCCAAGAACAGACCGCTGATGTTCTTGGCAAGCTCACCGTCCTGGGCACGATTGTCCTGCCAATGAACATCATCACCGGTCTCTGGGGCATGAACGTCTGGGTTCCCGGCCAGGAGTATGAGGGCAACCTAGCCTGGTTCGCATGGATCACGGCAGGTCTCATCTTTTTCGGCCTAGCCTGTTTCCTAATCGCGAAGAGAGTATACAACATTGTGTAAACACGTGCGTCTGGCGCACATAAAAAGTGTTTCTGATTTGCTGGCGTTTGGATAGCAACGCGAATTTCGGCCTTGAACTACACGTTCCGTTTCCTATGTTGAGTCTTTTGTGGGAGGTTGACGGGAGGTCTTTTTTTGGTGCTTAGAGCGTGCTGGGGGAACACGGCGCTGGAGGAATGGCAATGAATTCCGTCTTTGGGTTGGGGGTTTTTGAAGTTGAGAGCATAGCGGTGAGATAACACGTCTCATGTAGGCACATCCAGATCCAGAGTGTAAGCTTCAAAGCAGTAATGCTAGCGATTGATCAAGATTAGCGTGATAAGCTATAGGTTTGAGGGTATAAACGCATGTATGGATAGTGAACTGTATTCTGGTTCTTCGCAAGTGCATGTATATACAGTAGACTGTACTTAAAAGTTGATTTGACTACATTGCAGGGGCACACATGAGCAGTAACCTTTTCATAATACTTTCATGTACCTACAGGCCTCAGAATCCATACTTCTACTTCTCTCCAGGAAAATATTTTAGGATTATCACTAAGAAACAAAATACCATTAGGTGTTCATCAGTACAGAATATTGATAGTGAACGGAAACGACTAGACTGAGTGGAATTAAGAAGCATGTGGAATCAAGTGTAATCGTCTCTGCGTTTTGGTATCTAATTCTGAGAACATGCTCCTTGTCCAAAAACCAAGAAATCCCAGCACCTTGTTTTCAGGTTGTTCTTGTAACAGTACTTTCTGAAGCTCACACAGGTTGTCACTAATAACCACCTGCGGTATACCAGGAGGACATGATGAGCCATGCAATTAGCCGTATGGAGCGGGCTTGGAGGTCCATTTCACCATCCATAATGGTCGGACGTGACCTAGGTGACCCTTAATGTTCGTCTGTCTGTGAGACGCCGCGCGGTAGATCCTGCTGTGAGGACGAAAGCGTTATAGGCCTCTACAGGGCATTTAATTTCGCTTTTCAGGCGCTTTAGACGATAATACCCAAATAAACATTTCAGCGCCACTTTGGTGTAGTATTAGCTACCAAAGGGCGCGGCGCGCTGTAATATTGAGGCGCTCAGAGTTTCTCATCGTCGTTGACCAGCAAAGGTAGCTCGGAGGGCCATGATTTGTTGCCTCTCGTTCTCCGGCAACATGTCGATCTGAGCCTGAGAAAGCTCCATGACGGCATGCATTAGAGCCTCAGGGTCCTGAGCCGCGGGCGCGGGAGCTGCCGCAGGAGCACCATAAGCAGTGGGAGGAGGAGGATATGGCATGCCGGACACTGGCGGAGTGCCACCGGGAACAGGCGCACCAGGGAAGCCATGCATAGGAGCTCCGGGGAACCCAACGGGAGGGGCGACGGCTGGCGCAGGAACGCCCGGCTCGACGACAGATTGAATCGCTTCGGGAGACACGAGGCCCATGAGGAGGAGAGCCTGGAACACGGCGTATGCGAGCTGTGGCGCTTGCTGGAGCAACTCGGTGGCGCGTTGAGGCTCGGAGGTGGCCAGAGTCTTCATCTGGGCAAGGATGTCGAGTAGCTGAGGCGGAGGAAGAGTTTCAAGAGTTCGGGAGATGGCATCGGTGCATGTAACACCTGGGGGGAGTTCTTTGCCGGTTGGGAGAGGTGGGAGGCTGGAGGATTGGGCGCCGTAGTTGGATGTCGAGGTACCATTAGAGGCGTGTCCATGTCCAGAAGGCTGGATCCCGAATGTAAGCAATGGGCTTATCAGTATTGAAGGTGCGATCTAAACATACTTGGTCGTCATCGGTGCTCTTGGGTTCGTTGCTGAAGTCGACGCGCAGTTTGCGCCCCATGATTTCGTACTCGTTCAGGTTGCGGACTGCGGATGAGGCCGAATCTAGGGGAATCGGTCAGGGTCCGAAATTCTATATCGACAAGAGCTCAAATTACCAGTATCGGGGTAGTCTGCGAAACCAAAACCCTTGGGGCGACCAGTCTCTGAATCGTATACGAGGCGGAACCGTTCGACTTTGCCAGCGCTGCTGAAGATGTCGGTGATCTGCTCCTCGGAAAGTCCTGGACGACAGTCAGCGTTTGTATTGCGCAGAAGGGGATGTAAATACTAACCATATGGGATATTGCCCACAAAGACAACGCGGGAAGGCGGCCTTGTCGACATGATGATGGCGTGAAAGAGAGTCGATGATGGAGGGAGAGCTAGACAAGTCGTCAAATCGGTCGTGGCTGTGTCGTTGTCGCAATCTGTGCAAGTCGATGGGAGTCGGAAGTAATTAGAGAAGTTCAAGTTCGGCTCGAGAGGTGAGCTGACAATCGGAGACTTGGATTGGAAGATGATTCCTCGAATGCGCCGACCAGACTCGAAGGTTGTCGGAGGTGGAATTTCTCAGCCTCGTTCTTTGTTGGAGCTTCCAAGATCCACACTTGCAGCAGGCTGAGCTGCCCCAGAATTGGCTTGAAGGATCCGCTGTGAGTCGCGGCCGGGGATTTTCCGAGGACGGGCCCCTGCAGTGGTCGAGTCTCTAGCCCAATCCACTGGAAGCCCCTGCTGAGGCTGAAGCAGCACCTGTAAGACGGAGCTCTAGACAGGAAGCGTGAAGGTGGCCTCTACTACCCTACCTGCGCTTGGAGCAGCTCCATTGCGAAACGTCGCGACCTACACCTATCACCCTCGGGACTGCAATTGCACCCATCCTCCATGTTGCCTGTAGCTCGGCGGAATTGATTGATCCCTTGGGCTCTCTTCCGTTTCTTTCTCTTTTGCTTGGTCCGCGGGACCGCGTCCTTTCATTGCTTTTCGCTGGGGCTCTTACGTGGAGGCTCCTCGAAGCTGCTTACGACGACCATACCTCGACCTCTTTAACACCTTTACTCCTACGCCGCCGAAATGCCTGCGAAATCGAGATTCACAAGGCTTGATGCCTTTACCAAGACGGTCGACGAGGCTCGAATTCGAACCACCAGCGGTGGCATTGTGACCATCGTATCGCTGATAGTCGTGCTGCTCCTGTCATGGGGGGAATGGGCAGACTACCGACGGGTTGAGGTTCACCCTGAGCTAATTGTGGACAAGGGACGAGGTTGGTGAAGCGTATGCTACGGTTAGAGGTCTCTAGCGACTAATGCGACAACTTAGGAGAGCGAATGGAGATCCATTTGAACATCACATTCCCGAAGATGCCCTGCGAGCTCTTGACCCTGGATGTTATGGATGTCTCTGGCGAGCAGCAGCACGGAATCATGCACGGCGTGAACAAAGTGCGCCTTCGACCGCAGTCGCAGGGCGGAGGCGTGATCGACGTTAAGTCTCTGGCCCTCCACGACGATGCCGCTACGCACCTCGACCCCGACTACTGTGGTGGCTGCTACGGCGCCCCTCCTCCGGATAATGCCCAGAAGCACGGGTGCTGCAACACTTGTGACGAGGTCCGAGAAGCCTATGCACAAGCCTCGTGGGCCTTTGGCCGTGGAGAGGGCGTCGAGCAGTGCGAGCGGGAGAACTATGCGCAGAAGCTGGACGAGCAGCGCGAGGAGGGCTGCCGCATTGAGGGTGGTCTGCGTGTGAACAAGGTGGTTGGAAACTTCCATCTTGCCCCCGGCCGCAGCTTCAGCAACGGTAACATGCACGTCCACGACCTCAAGAACTACTGGGATGTGCCCGAGGGTAAGTCGCACGACTTCACGCACATCATCCACCACCTCCGATTCGGACCCCAGCTCCCGGAGAGCATCATCAAGAACATGGGCACCAAGTCTAACCCGTGGACGAACCACCATATCAACCCCCTCGACGGAACGAAGCAGGAGATCAACGACCCTAACTTCAACTTCATGTACTTTGTCAAGATTGTGCCTACCTCCTATCTGCCCCTCGGTTGGGAGAACAAGGTCCGCCAGTTTATTGGTCTTGACGACGAGTCGACTGGCTTGGGCTCTTACGGATACGCAGCTGATGGCAGCTTGGAAACCCACCAGTACTCTGTGACCAGCCACAAGAGGAGCTTGGCAGGCGGTAACGATGCTGCCGAGGGTCACGCTGAGCGTCTTCACTCCCGCGGAGGTATCCCGGGTGTCTTCTTCTCATACGTAAGTGGTTTAAACTTCACATGGATGAACCAAGCTAATCGCAACTCAGGACATCTCCCCCATGAAGGTTATCAACCGTGAGGAGCGAGCCAAGACATTTACTGGCTTCTTGGCTGGCCTCTGCGCCATCGTTGGTGGTACTCTGACCGTGGCGGCTGCTGTTGACCGAGGACTGTTTGAAGGTGCGGCGCGGTTGAAGAAGATGCGATCGAAGGAGCTGTGAGTGAGTTAAGCTGCGGGTTGGGTGAATGAGCGGGTGAGCGAGTGAGTTTGGTGTTGGGTGGATGTGTGAATGTATATGTTATAAGTCTGGTGCAACGTCTATTGCACATGCATCGACAGGGCGTTTCTGGAAAACCTGGGTTTTAGATGGGGAAATTGATATCAAATCAAGACTTGTTGCTGTGCCTGCGGAGCTGAAGTGTCTCTTTTGGACGTGAGTTCTCGGCTCATCTGAAATGGGCAGGTCGTTCGAAGTATTACCCAACACTTGGATTGGGAACCATGCTCAGTAAACTCCATCTGCTGTTGAACCGGCTCCATAGTGTTCGTAATATCATAAAAAGCCTTATAGGATGCGTTCGTCATTACCTATTTAGGGACCCGTTCGAGTAAAGGAAAATGTGGGCTGGAGGGTTTGGCTTGCGTGGGCGGGCAGAATTGAAGACATCACGATGGTGGTCCGTGAAGGCAGCGAGACCAGGACTCTTGCGCCATTGGACTAGGATGTCAGCAGCTGGGTCGGCTCGCGTGGCCAATTTCCTGATTGTCGAAGGCGGAGCAGAGGCGTTCATGGGTAATGATGGCATTGTGCATATGAGGTGGGAAACAGTGGCCTCTGTTACCAAAGAAATATGATGCTGACATGACATGTTACTAGAAGGACTCACTTTCGACTTTAAACAGTGGCCACAGAGCAGGATGGGAATGTCATCTCTCATCAGCGAGAAGCATGTGGTGACGCGGATCCGGGGCTGAGCGCCGACGGGATATCTTGATCTCCAGGGATGATCATCTTGGGCGAGATGAGATGAGACCCTGTGCAGGGAATCGCGAGGACCGGGAACTTGCGTGTTTCATTGGCGGGTTGTCGTGAATTGCGGCAATGAAACAATGTGTGGCCGACGGCTGAGCCATCCGAGTTGAGACCGCTGAAATCTGATAGAACACAACAAGGGCTTTGTTGTCCTCCCATTGACTTAATCAGATCCAACGGAGGCAACACAGCAGCTGCTGTACCAGCCAGGCTGCAGGTGGCGATGGACCACGAATCTCCGATGCTGCGGCCACAACGCCTCCTAGTGATGACAGTGGACGTCAGGCAGCTGACATTGACTGACACTTGACAGCTGAGAGACGTTGGACAGAATGGAATCACAGACGATGACTGGCGTGCAACGGCAAGCTGAGGATTCCCTAGTCTCAGTGCCAAATCTCGAACACTCACGCGACGGCCACCACTCAGGGCCGAGGCGACACTGACAGAACTGGCCTCGGGATTTTTAGTTGCCTCTCAACCCACCCGCTAGTGCATCCCTTCTCCATGTGTTGCTAAATAAAAAGGCCGCTTGCTTGGTGCTTCGGTCGGGTCAGGGGCATGACAGGGGGGGCATCAACAGGGCCAACTCTAAAGCCCCTGAATGGGCCCCGACCTGTCAACGTTCAGACCCCCCTGCTGGTTTTGAATCCCCCCTGACATCCTGAGAAGTTCTTGGTGTTGGAGGCTGCAAGACGTGAGACAATGGCAGCCACTCGATCACGAGGGACCGAGGCCGATCTGCTGGAGGCGCAAATGATGGCAGCACGATGACGGCCGTGGCTGGAGGAGGCTTTCGGATGTACCCCAGACGAGGACCCAGTGGCGGAGAGATCCCCTGCAACACTAATAACGCTGGACCCAGGCGTTCTACTCTGTAGTTACTGTGTGTGTACATTATTTGTAGGACATAATACGGAGAAGGCATCGTGACCCGAGCACTTTCATAGCCTGTACTCTGCAGACTCACAAATGTCCCAATTTCTGTAATTTCCCAGCAATGAATCCTGGAGGAGGGGTCCAGGGCCTGGCATGCTGACATGTCGGTTGTTGTTGTTGGCCAGGACGATAATTCTCCGTGGCCACGCAGCAACACTATAGAACTCACAAGCAAAGACACGGCCCCGATCCGTCCAGAATCCAGCAGCACTGCGGAATCGCCAGAGCATAGCAGCTCCATCTCGACATCAGCTGACAGCGAAAACAGCTGCGGCTAAATAACCGTCGAGTCGGTGGCTGCCCGCGTCCGGCCATCTCCAGAAGCACGATGCCACTAATCCCAGCCTAAAGAAGCCCCTAACCTTACTTGCTCTTTGGGGGACTGACTGGCCGCCCGTGTCGACCCCACCCGAGCCCACTGGATGGAGCCCGCCAAACAGACCTCGTATAGCGCTGAAGGGGAGTCTAAACGGCCTGAAGCACTGGAGATTTAGCGGTGGCACAGCCGGAGCGGTGGTGCAACCGTCCCTGCAACGGCCCCTGTGGAGCTTTCATTCGAGCTGGAGGGACCTTGGATGGAGTAAAGTACGGAGTAGAATGCGAATCGAAGGGAAGGCGCCCTCCTTGTCTGTCTGGGCTTGCTCTCCCGATGCTCTGTCTGTTTCGGGCATCTGCACTTCCAGCTCCTCATGCAAGGCCAGAAACGCTCCTCATGCATCGATCGTCCTGAGCATCGCCTGTTTTCCCGCCACAAAGCACGCACGCACGCACACACACTCGCTCGCTCCAATTCACCGCTGCCGGCGTCGATTCGCCCTGCCACTCCTTTGATTTCCTTGCCCCCTTGCCCCTTGCCCGGTTGCTTGCTTGCTTGCTTGCTCGCTGGCTGGCTTGCAGAAACATCGTCATTGCAGTATCATCAACTCCCCGTCTGTCTGTCTTTCAGGTCACTTCCCCCTTTTGCTCTCCCGTATCCCGTCCTCGTGGCTGTAGAGTTCCTCTCTGCCGGCCTAGACCATCCCATCCATCGCCAGTCACCCCACGAATCGATACATACGGAGTACATACATCCACCAGCTTCCTTTCTCGACGGCGCCTCCAGCGCTCCTAAACCGGTTCCATCGCGCTTCCAAGCCTTCTGCCACTGCAGACGGCTGCATCCTGGGCCTGGCCTAGACTCGACTCGACGCAGTAGCCCTCCAGTCTCCAGTCTCCGGCCTCCAGCACAGCCAGCCAACTCACCATTGCCAGCGACTTGCTGCTACATACGTCCTGCTCCGCCGCCGATCGTTCTCTCGGCCCTGTCACCTAAACCACCCCCCCAGCAGCCGTCCTTCGCTTCGCTGCCCGTCGCTCCTTTCGACCTTTAGGCGGGCTCTGTTTCTGTCTGTGTCTGTGCCTTGACCAGTTTCGACACCATCTTGTGGATTATTCTGTTCCAGTATCTTGATGCGCTTCTGATCCGTCGTTGTTTTCTCTTCGAACAGTCTCTCTTTTACATCTTACCCTTGACAGACGGAGTCGTCTAGTCGCTGTTCTGCTTCCGCCCCCTCCAGCGCCTCCACCTTGACGCAGGCGAGTCGACGACTGAGACATCCCTCGACCTAACGACGAGTTCGAGCGACACCGAGACAAGAAAACATTCATTTGCCTTTGTTGCGCCCCGGAAGATCTCGCGCAGACGCCTCTGAACCGACCCGAATCAACAAAAGACGCCTTGTTTGCATTGGATGGGAACAACAGCGACGACCGACCCGGTGCCAGACGCAAGCTGGCAACGAACCATGGCGGCGCAGCGGCCCCCCTTCCTCGAGTTGCGATCTGAGTCGCAACACTCAAATCTTTCGTCGAGCTCCCGACCCTTGCGATCGCCTCGTGTTCATGTCGCCGGCGAAGTCCCTCCCGAGTTGTCGCCCCTCGATGCGTTTGCGCTGCAGAGTCGTATACTGGCACGGCAATTGAAGGAAACCGCCAAGGATGGGAATAGGGTCAGTCGGCTACCGCCGTTGACGGTGGAGAGCCCCCTGATCGTTCAGGGTCGCTCGGATTACTTTCGATCCATGTCACAGGATTCGGCTTCGGACCTTGGCGACTCTCCTGTTCGCAGTCCATCGGGGTTGGGGTTGCGAACAGAGGTCGAGGATCCATATTCTGATGAGGTTGAGCGGCCAAAGTCGATGCATCCGCGAATGAGTCGGATACCACCCACCCCGGATGAGAGTGAACCCGTACCCGCGTTACCGGCTCGAGATCCATCGCGAGGACGGCAGCTGAAGCAGATTGAGGAGTCGGGGCAATTCTTTGGTGGTGCCCGACAAGAACGGTCTCCCTCTCCGTTGCAGCAGAGCGAAACCCAGTCGCAGTCGGACAAGGAGGTCGAGCAGTCGCCTGTCCAAAAGGAGGATGTGGTGTCCTTTGTTTCGGCGTCGCCTCGATCGATGCGTCAAAACGGCTCTATTGCTGGTTCCCCGGAAAGGCACAAGCAGCATTCTTTCGATGACTACAGCTTGGCTCCTCCGCGGACATTATTCCCCAAGCGATCTTCCAGTATTATGTCTTCTCCCCTGCTACCTACCGACGAAGAGGGCGCCAGCATGTCTGGCTCGTTCCATTCTTTACCCCCGCGAAAACTCTCCTCAGGGAGCGCAGCGTTCACTAGTGCTATGGCTTCTCCAGCACTTGGCTCGTTCCATAGATCACCGTCGGTAGGGTCAGATTCGTCTGCCCTGCCCCGGCCGTCCTTCAACTTCTCACGACCTCTTAGCAGGTCAGGCACACCCGGTATGGATTTACCTTCCAGACAAGCTTCCTCCGATAGCCAGCCTTCATTCATTTTGGCTGATGATTCGGCGCACACCCCAGTGAGCCTGCATAGCGAGGCATTCCTAGAGCAACAAGCCGATGACAAGGGGGCGCCATCCTACATTTACTCCAAATTCTCGTTACCCCGAGGAAAGACGATTCAACGAACCGAACCAGCTGAGCATCCATCTCAGGCGACCTTCAGATGGGAACAACCAACAATTCCTGCGAGCAATGTTCAGAGGTTACCTGGCTCAGATGCCCCTCCATCACCACCTACCCGTCCATCCAGCTCCTCGATGCAGGTTCCTGATGATGCCATCAGCATCACCAGTTCCATGCAGCGGCCCTCAACCGAAATGCGCAAAGTCAGCTCAGAGAGCTCTCGCCTAGGTCCTGGCCCCCAAGTACCGAGGCGGTTATCGAACGAAGATGGGAGGTCATCGGAAGATGTTCCAAGGGGCCGCAGCGGAAACCCAGCTGCTTTTGAGCGCGGGCGCGAGCGTGGGCGCGGTAGGACACCGATGTCAGCTACCACCAGCGATACTGCCAGCACGATAAGACCGCCGCCAACAGCTCGCTCAGGGGCACCGTCAGCATCCGAGATGAGTGCAGAGGAACACTTGGCCAAGGGAATTGCCTGCCACGAAAACGGATCTTTGAACGAGTCGACATATCATTTGCGCTATGCTGCCCGCCAAGGCAACCCCACTGCCATGCTCTTGTATGCGCTGGCATGTAGGCATGGATGGGGTATGCGTGCCAATCAGAAGGAGGGCGTTGAGTGGTTGCGAAAAGCCGCCGAGTATGCCAGCGTTGAGATCGCCGACGACGAGGACCAGCTTAAGGAGGGCAAGCACGTTGACGTTGTTGAGAGAAGGACACGGAAAGCCCAGTTTGCACTCAGCATCTACGAGCTAGGCGTGAGCCACATGAACGGATGGGGCATAGAACAAGATAAATCGCTGGCCCTGCGTTGCTTTGAGATTGCCGGCAGTAAGTTTTCTACCCTTTGACCGAAATCCACATGACTAACAATCAATAGCTTGGGGCGATGTTGATGCTCTAGCTGAGGCTGGATTCTGTTACGCTCAAGGCATAGGGTGTAAGAAGAACCTCAAGAAGAGCGCCAAGTTCTACCGTATGGCCGAGGCCAAGGGCATGAGCATGGTCGGCAACAGTTGGTGAGTTCATCCGGCCCGCTGTCAAGCGCATCTTACTTACACGTTTACAGGATTCACAAGGCAAAGTACAACGACGACGGAACAGAGTCCTCGAAGAAGGACAAGAAGAAAGCCCGCAGCAAGTCTCGTACCAGAGCCATGTTCGGCCTGAAGCAGCAACAATAACCCAAGCATCATCTATAACCACCTCAACTTAACGATCATGAACTCAAACCATCATACCCATCTAAGCGGAGTTTTTGGGCGGCTGCATCATATTGCATCTCGTTTTACCAGAGGAGTTTTGTCAAGCATCTGAGCCGGCGGAAAGTCTGTATTTACGATATTACATCTACACACCCACCCATAAAAGGGGTGTTTGGGAGAGAGGAAAGAGCAAGTTTTTGGATATTAGGAGTAATTTAGCCCTTTGCGTGGGTTGACTATTTTGTTCTTGAAGGAACGGGCACGGGGAGATCATTTACGTTCATGTGCATCTAGCTAGCGGTGTGGTAGGGTTGAGGAGGTTGAGATGAGATCCCTACTAAGGTAGCTGAGTTGTATGAGGACCCAGCACTCGGGTCAACCTTCTTGCACATAAATCTTTTTTTTTGCTCAACTGTGTACGTCGAAATGTGTCTAGGCCATGATGACACATCGTATTGGGCATGACGAGACATTCCTTGGATTTGAATTGAGGGCAATTCAAGTGCTCCGATTCCTAGGGTACCCGAAAACTGCTATTGTTACAAAATCATGGTCTAAATCCCCCCAACTCCCTCTATCTTCGTCTAGCTGTCGACGTCCATCTGTGAATCGTCGAGGGGTACTTGCTCCACCGATACGTAGCGGCCAATCTCGTTCTTCGTGATAATCTTCTCGTTCAACACCGCCGTCGTGCCCTTGGGGAAGGCGTAACTTTGCAGCTTGGCAGTTTTCTCGTTGGGCTTGATGTAGTTGCGCTTCAGTGTGGTCTTGTCCTTGGTGATGACGGCCACGTCGACGTTGGAGCCGGAGCCCAAGTCGTTGAAGACACCAGCGAGAATGGCCTCGCTAGTCAGCTTGACGGCCTCGGCCTCGGTCAGGTCGGGCTTCCACTGGGTCTCGAAGACGCTCATGGCGGCCAAGCTACCACTGCCCATGGTCACGTAGGGCAGCTTGTCGGTCGAGCCGTGGGCGTGGACGGTGAAGAGGTGGGTGCCGGTGGGATCGCAGCCGGCGACGACGAGGTACGCGCCGATGTAGCCCTGGTAGCGGAAGAGGTGTTGCTTGAGCATCGTCATGCAGGTGACGACGCGGGGCTTGCGGCCGGTCGAGAGCGAGTGCAGCTCGAGTTGCGATGAGATGATGGCCGTGGTGAATTCGGTGTCGGCGGCGGTGCCGGCGCCAGCGCACCAGATCTGAGGGGCGATGTAGTGAAGCTTCTCGCAGTTCTTGTCGGCGACAATAGGGCCGGATGTGGCACGGGTGTCGGCGGCGATCTGGATGGTTGGAGATGTTAGTTGATGGTGTTCTGGGAGGTTGATGAAGATGTGTCGGGAGCCCGAGAGCGAGAAGAGGCACAATCGAGGAGGAGAATCTCATAGATCGCAGGATCTTGCAGCACATACCACAACGCCGCCATCGAATATGCATCCCACAATGGTGGTTCCGGTACTGGTCGCCTTAGGGAGAGGCACTCCTCGGGCGTGTAGGGCCGCATTGCGGTTGTAGTTGGAGAAGTCGAAGCCTGGCATCGTGGATCAGACGTCGTTTTGAATGCCCCCGTTATTCCAAGTTCCCTTGCGACACGTTCGTAGACCCTGTCGCGTGTTCAGTCGATGTGATGTTGAAGAATCGTGGGTATCGTCGCTCAGTGGGTGGTCGTCAAGTGCAGTCCCAAGGCAGAGCGATGACGAGGCTAGAGAGAGGCAGGCAGTTGCTGGAGCTTTGAGCGTGGCTGGCTGTAACGGGTTAGTCAGCAGTAAGTGACCAGAAGCTGAACGGCCGGTGCAAGTACAAATTAGTGTTCGTATTATGTGCTAGAACCCCAATAACTGAGTACATGAAATGATGAAGAAGGCATTTCCTGTACATGAAAAAATTCTTAAATTCAATCCCTCTGATAACTCATTTTCTGCGATCTCTATAAATGCCAGGTGTTGCAAGCCTGCCGCGTCCAATGTTGGATTGTAGCTTGTACCATTCGCACCGCCGTCCGGCCTTGCATGCCTAAAATCTCACCTCCAGCTTAGCCCATTCTCAGGCAGCGGATGGAAGCTGCCTCCAGAGCTCCCCTGCCAGGAACGCGATGTGATTGGCAGTTGACTGGAGGCTGCAACGGAGTGGGTTCGAGCTTCCTCCCACGTGATGCCGTGACAGCTCCCAAAAAGTTGAACGGCAGCCAGCAGACAATAGTTCTAAGCAGGCGCATTCACTGCGGAACGTGCATTCTCCCGCATATTCCAACCCCAATCGTCTCCTCGGACTGTCAACAAAGGCCAAAACGTCTCTGAGACATCGAGAGTGTCTTTGTTGGCTCAGCGCGCCTACGCCAGCCAATCAAGCGCCCTCGAGCACGGGTCCCCAGCCCGATCAGCCGCCAGAGGACTGCCTCCAGTGCACGAGTCCACCCTATGCGAAAAGCGAACTTATGAACTTCAGGTCCTCTCTCCAAGGCCGGCTATTTCGCTACAGTCATGGCATTCAGCTTTGGCAACCCCGCAAACGCCATGCTTGGGAGCTCGGCGGGAGCAGGAGGACTTAACGCCGGGCCAGATCTGGAGACGATCCAGACAGAAGTGAGTTGAAGCGCCCTGCAGCGTGTTTGTGAAGCTGTTGTTCCTTTGTTTGTATGCTGATGACTTGGTGATAGGCTCTAGGCTTTCTCTCTATCGCTGGCGACGCGAAAGTTCGCCTTACCTCATCATGGGACACCCTCCCTTCGACGACCGCGTCCCTCCTGAGCGTTGCATCCAGGAAAGGCCTTGTCGCTGCCGCAGGCCCCAACGAAGTTATTCTAGCAACCACCGAGTCCGTACGGAAGACATTCGAGGCGACCAAGGATGGCAACTCAGACGTGGGCGCGTTCGAGCCTCAGCTCAAGCTGCCTCTTCCAATGCGAGTCTCTCAACTCGTCTTCACAGCCGATGAGAATTACTTGATCCTGTCGGCTGAAAGTGGTGGGGGACTGGCTGTTTACGAAGTTCAGAACCTCCTCCAGGGCTCGACAGCCTCCGCGTTCGAGCTATCTACGAATGGGGAGGCGTTGCGATCCTTGATACCGAATCCTACACCAGAAAAGGCAGATCTCTGTGCGATTGTCACTACCAATGGCAACTTGCACATGGCCAATTTGAAGGAGAGACGGATTAGCAATGCGTTGAAGAACCAGGTCAGCTGCATTAGTTGGAGTTCCAAGGGAAAGCAGCTGTGTGCTGGTTTAGCCGATGGAACAATCCATCAGATGACCCCTGAAGGAGAGGGTAAAGCAGACATACCAAAACCACCTAATGCTGGTAATGCTCATGGTAAGTTGAGACCGGGAATCTACAATCCATCGCTTAGCTGACTCTATCAACAGTATCATCCCTCACTTGGCTCGAGAACAATCTCTGGCTGTCCATTCATACTTCCAATAATGAGTCGCCTCCGACTTCAATTTACCACATCATCACAAGGCAGACCCAGCCCTCCACCTCTTTCACCTTCCAGAAGATCACCGACCCGGTCGAACCCTTCGGTTCCGAGAAGATCCCCCATTATTCGATTCTACGGTTACGAGACTTCCCGCCGGCTCTACAAGACCTCCTCATTGTTTCATCCACAGCAACGACCGATATGGGAGTGCTCAGTCGCTCCAAGACTCCTCTGGCAACAGACAAAGCAGCCGATTCTATCACTGGTGTATTCACTACTACAGAGCTTCTCGATGATTCGAAGCGACCGACTTTGCCTATGACGGATACCATGGATGATTCAACCGCGGTTGGTGTGGCTCTGGACCTTTCTAGCCGGGACAAAGTCTACAAGCCGATTCCTGCAGATGTCGAGCTTGAGGAGTCGCCTGGTCCATTGCCTGGATTCTGGGTATTGACCCATGAAGGCATTCTTTGCGGTTGGTGGGTTGTTTACAATGACTCCATCAAACAAGGAACAACATATCCAGGTCTGGCTGCAGTTGAAGGATCTGCTGCTCAGCCTGCAGCTGCTCCGGCAAACAATGCCTCCCCTTTTTCGAAACCAGCAGGGCCATCTTTCGGGTCGTCTACTCCAGCAGCTCCAAGCTTCGGAGCTTCGTCTCAGCTGGGACAGAAATCATCGCCTTGGGGCACTCAAGGCTCTACACCCGCTGCTACCGGGGGTGCTACTTTTGGATCAAGCACCTTCGGCAGCGCGCCCGCAACCTCTGCTCCGGCTTTTGGTAAACCTAGTGCCATCGGTTTTGGTCAAGCTTCAAATATGGGAGCCAAGGCTTCGCCATGGGCAACAGCGGCATCTGGTGGATCTCCTGCTGGATCAACACCCGCGTTTGGCCAGTCTGGGTTCTCGAGCTTTGCAAATAAATCATCGAGTCCCTTCGGTAGTGCTGCATCTAGCAAACCCGCAAGTGGAGGATTTGCTGGCTTCTCTGGATCTAGCGGGTTCGCATCCGTTGCTAACACCAATAATGGCCCTAGCATATTTGGTGACGGAAGCAAGCCAGCTGCCAGCACGTTTGGCTCAAGCTCCGACATGGACACGGCGTTTCTCCCCAAGGCAGAGAAGCCAGCTGGCAGCGTATTTGGATCGACTCCATTCAAACTGGAGAGCTCATTTAAACCTGACCCGTCCGCCAAACAGGATGATGAGAAGCCGGGTGCTTCATCTGGAGGGTCACTGTTTGGCAACGCCTTCGGGTCTGCTTTAAATACTGCCTCCAAGGAGGCCGCAACCACACCTGCTGCTAAGGACGAGGACATGGACACTATAGAACCTCCGGAAGAGACACCGCAGGCGAAGAAGACCTCGACTCTCTTCCCTCCCGCCCAGAGCAGCCCGGAATCTACCACACCGACGACGACACCTGCCCCGTCCAAGTTTGGCTTTCCCACATCATCTGCTACATCAACGTCGGTCTTTGGTCAGCCATCGAAAATGCCACCTTCTTCTGGGATTTTTGGTTCGCAACCGGACGCACCCAAGCCATCTGGTGGCCTCTTTGGATCCCAGCAATCTACTCCTAAGGCGAGCACTGGCCTGTTTGGATCGAAGCCAGAGGCGACTCCGTCGTCAGGGACCAGCATATTTGGAAGCAAGCCAGACGCGTCGAAGCCGAACCCATTTGGCAGTCTGTTTGGTGCTAAGAGTACCGATAAAGAAGCTGGAACTCCCAAGGCGAAGATAGAGGAGGCTCCCCTACCGCCAGACACAACTAGCCGACTTGCATACCCTCTGGGGGACTCATCATCTTCGTCAGCAAACTCCAGTGCACGAAGCAACCCTTTTGCCACTGCCACCTCTACGACACCTATGAAGGCAGAATCAATCTTCTCGTCAACTCCACAAACGGCGAAACAAGGAGGTTTCTCCATTCCCAAGAACCCTTTTGCCGTTGCTACAGAGAAGAGTGTCGACGATGCTCCTCTGCCCCCAGATTTCACCAAACCTTCCAAGGCAGCCGTACCTGACGCTCCCCTTCCTCCAGACCCATTGACGATGAGATCCAAGGTTGAGCCGGATGATGCGCCTCTGCCTCCCGACTTTGTGGCCCCCAAAGCACCGTCTAAGGAGCCATCCTTCATTCCCTCAGTTCCCGAGTCTGCTGAGGAAGATAGTGACCTTGGAAGTGAGGAGGAGGAGGAGGAGGAGGAGGAGGAAGAAGAGAACGAAGAAGAGGATGAGGAAGAGGAGGAAGAGGATGGCTCTGAGGGTAGTGGCATCGACGTTGCTAAGGACCTGAGTCCTAGTGTAACTGGCCTTACGGGATTCACTCCCCAGAGCTCGTTCGGCGGCGCCGGAGACCATGATGGTCATCGACCACTCTTCGGTGAAATCAGCCGCAATGCGCCGCTGTTCCCTAGACCATCCGCCACAAGCCCCAGATCCCCGAGCCCAGTCCGAGGAGCTATCCCGAACAGAGTGCTGCGTAACGATGCCCTCAGGTCAGTGAGCGCCCCCGGAATGGCTTCGCACATCCTCGGACCCAAGGCCTCTCAATCACAGTTCGGTGTTTCCATCACAAGTCGGGAGAACGGGTCATCAACGGAAGACCCATTCCTCGCCCAACATAGGAAGATGAAGGCGAAGCAAGAGGCCGAGGAGACACAGCCATTGGTGGATGAGGAAGACGAAGAGGTTCAGCGAATCCTGGCCTCTGAGGTGGAGGGATCTTTGATGTTGGATGAGTTCATTGCGCACTCCAACATTGCTCCGCCCGCCAAGGAAAGCGTTCCTAGCCAGGTTGAGGCAGTTTATCGAGATATCAACTCGATGATCGATACCCTCGGCTTGAATGCGCGAACTGTCAAGTCATTCATCAAGGGCCACACGATCAACCGTAAAGAAGGGGGTCGGGATATGAATGATCTCGAGGATCCTGATGGCTGGGTGCTTTGTGAGGTTGATGAACTGGGAGAGGTCCTGGATTCCGATCTATATCCACACTTGGATGACGGCCGAGTTAAGGACTTGGAGGACAAGCTGGATGCATGCCAGGAACTCACCCGCGAGATGCACCGGCTTCGGGCCAAGCAAGAGGATCTCAAGAAGATTCTCATGACGAGGATGGACCCGGAACAGGCGGATATTACTCGGTCTTTGCCCCTCAGTGCCGAGCAGGCCACACAGCAAAACGAATTGCGACGAGAGTTTGCCAGGTTCTCGAAGCTGCTGGCGGAGACGGAAGAGGCGCTCACCTTATTGAAGGCTAAGATTGCATCTCTATCCAGTGCTTCCGGCAAGGGCAATGCCAACGTTCCCACTGTCGAAGCTGTGATGAGAACTATCACGAAGATGACGGCCATGGTGGAGAAGCGTAGCGGGGATATTGACGTCCTGGAGAATCAGATGCGCAAGGTGCGCCTCAGTTCCATGGACAGGGAGAGCTCGCCCCGAACGCCACAGGCTAGGAGGAGCGTCATGTTCTCTCCAGAGTCAACACCATCACGCGGCATGCGCCAGAGCATGACTGGCAGTGTCATGTCTTTGAGCGCTTCGATGAGAGCCACACCCCCGCGTAAGAAGCTGAGTGGGTTCAGCCAGGAAGAAAAGGGCGATTTGATGGAGAAGCGCGGGCGTCGACAGGCGGTGCTGAACAAACTGAAGACGAGCGTTGAGAAGAGGGGCGTCACTGTATGGAATATGGAGGACATTGAATAATCAAGGAGCATTACGACGAGAATTCGACAAGAATTGGGACGAGGGCATCGACCAGGGATAGGAAGCAAATGACGTGTATTAGTTTAGACCTTAGTGTATGAGATATTGGAAACAATTGAGATGCAATTGGATCTCGATCGATGCAGAGCAAACACCAGCACATGTGAAGATGGGTCAAGGTCCAAGACGAGATTGAACAAATCATTATTTTATTCTCATTAATTCATTGGGTACAAGAGCCGACACGAGCAGGGCGAGCGAGCCTAGACAAAGGAGAACGACCACGTCCGTTTTACCCCATTTTCTGTCCGTCATATCAGATCATATTAGGCCTGCGTTTTCCCCATTTCCGTGATCACATAAGAAAACCTACATCCTTTTACCCGCCGTATAATACTTGGTCGGGGCTGGATGAGGCAGGTAACATTGTAGCTGGGCGTTTTGTATGTACAGTAAGGTGTTTCAGGGGGAGTATAAATTGGTGGGCTTATGCCGAAGAGACGGAGGAGCCGGATTTCTTTGCGGCCTCGCCAGCGTTCTTCTTGATTTGTTCCAGGGTCACGGGCTCAGCAGAGCGGGGCTTGGAGGCCGAGGCGCTGTGATGGTGCTCCTTGCGGCTGGAGTGGGTGTAGGGGTTGTAGTTTTCCCAGGGGTCGTTGCTGGGGGATGATGTTAGCGATGCGGGGAAGAAGACGAGGGGAGGGGAGGCGAAGCAGGGAGACGTACACAGCAATGGGGATTCGGTGAAGCATTTTGATGTGTGGGAGGTTGAGTGTTGGGGAGAGAGGAGTGTCTGCAATTGCAGTGTTGAGAAGGTAGTGTTGTTGGTGTTGGTGTTGATGTTCTTGTGTGGTAGCCCTTTAGTGGTAGTGTAGGCTGGAGCTGGGTTGGCTTGAAGTTGACTTTATATGGAAGTCAAGTATTGTGGCTTGCTTGGAATAGATGAGCTGAGCTCGAGATGTCACTTGTGTGTGTGATTGGATGTAGAGCAACAAGCTTCCGAGCTCCAAGACGGCGGAGGGGAACTCTATATATACACGTCTGCTGCATCACAGCTTGGTGAAGTAACAAGCTCAGCCCAGCTCACGGATCCAGTAACAAGCCACGAAAATCTTTTCCGCTTGCATTCGTCAGTCGTCACTTGCGACCTGACGCCGAAGGCCGATAGTCCTGTCAGAAGCTATCCTG
The DNA here is from genome assembly GCA_012184525.1 of Xenoacremonium recifei. NCBI lineage: Eukaryota > Fungi > Ascomycota > Sordariomycetes > Hypocreales > Nectriaceae > Xenoacremonium > Xenoacremonium recifei. Next base: position 224,277 of record WOFQ01000011.1, on the reverse strand, counting down.
CATCCAGGCTCGAAACCGACCCCGGGCGCGCAGCGTGATGGCCAACCGGGCCGGTCGCTTCACCAGAACCCAGATGAGATGACGAGATGCAGTCGCATTCTGGCCTGGCACGGACGCCGCGAGCGCGTCACCTGAGCGCGCAGACCGAGTCACGATGGGAAGCAGAAGCAAGATCGCCTAACGGCTGCGGTAAATAACGGTAGCGGCGAACGGAGCGGCGGCAGGGCTCAGGCAATCGAGGCCAGGGCTCAGGCCAGGCCGGGGATGCGCGCCCAGCAAAACGGATCAGTGCACAACTGGACGCTGGTCATGAGACGACTTTCGAGGCTGGCCTGTGACGTCGCTGCGATGCCGGACCGGAGCAACTCGGCGGCCGGACCGGACGAGCAGAGCGCCTTGGACGAGGCTCAGAGGGCGCCGAAGATCGGAGCTCAGCCTGCGCAGGGGGGCTTCACCGTGGTCACCGCGTTTACTAAAGATTGGTTTCTGTTGCAATGCCTTCTGTTTTTCGTATCCTGCTCCGATATCAGCGTGGGCGCCTCATGACACTTGCAAGTTGGGTTGGGGGGGCCAGACGGCGTGCTTTCGGTATCGCGGGGCCGGGTGGAGTTAGTCCCGACTCGCCGAGCTAGAGTGCAGCCCTGCAGAACCCCGATATCGCACTTGACTCCAAACGGCCTAGTGCAGCTATTGCACGGGAACATGGTGGGCTCACTTCTGCTGCACGCTGGGAGAGAGCGCGGGAGTGGGTCTTGCTCACCTTGGGCTTGGCGTTGCGCTCACCGGGAAAGTTGAAGTGGAGGGGCAGCCAAAAAAATATTTCCCCATCAACCATCACTATCAGCCATCGCCAGTCGGCCAGCGAGCGTCACCTCACGCCCACGATGGCTCCCACACAGCAGGCTGCGTGGAGGAACACTCCTAGCGCAGAGGAGCTTGCGCGCCGAAATGTAAGCAGATCCCAATGGCTCGCCCAGCGGCCTTTGCGATCCTCGTTGATATCATAGCTAACACTGCACTTCAGACCGTCGGCATCAACAAGGAAACAGTCACCAACAACATCTCGACAGACTACCCCGGCCACTTCCCTGGCGAAGATCATTCCTTTGACATTGACCGCTTCCGTTCCGCTTTCTCCGTCAACTTTCACCAGAACGAGCAGTTCCTCTCGTCCTTCTCGCTCGTCGGCATCGATGCCTCGTTAGCCAATGCATTCCGCCGCATTCTGCTCGCCGAGATCCCCACGCTGGCCATCGAGAATGTGTACATTGAGAACAACACCTCGGTTATCCAGGACGAGGTGCTCGCCCACCGTCTCGGCTTGATCCCCTTCAAGGGCGGTCGCGAGGGTCTGCACAACTTCCTCAAGTGGCATAAGAAGCCTGAAGCTGGAGAGGACCCCTACGCTGGCTGCTTCGACTTCAACACGGTGCGCCTCGAGCTCAACGTCACCTGCACCGTCAACAAGGATGCCTCGCCTACCGAGAACGACCCCACCAAGGCCTACCACAACGCCCACGTCTACGCCCGCGATATCGTCTTCGTGCCTACGGGCAAGCAGGTCGAGTACTTCAGCGGCGAGGACGCTATCGCCCCGACCAACCCCGACATCCTGATCGCCAAGATGCGCCCGAACCAGACCATCAACCTCGCCATGCACATGCACAAGGGCATTGGCGCCGACCACGCCAAGTTCTCGCCCGTCGCCACCGCCTCGTACCGCCTCCTCCCGACCATCGACATCCTCAAGCCCATCGTGGGCGCCGACGCCGAGAAATTCGCCCGATGCTTTCCCGAGGGAGTCATCGGCCTGCAAAAGATCACCAAGAAGGAGGCTTCCCGCGCCGGCAGCGGCTACGAGGGCCACGAGGGCGAATCCAAGGCCGTTGTCGTCGACGCTATGAAGGATACAGTCAGCCGCGAGTGTCTGCGCCACGCCGAGTTTGACGGCAAGGTCAAGCTGGGCCGGCGGCGGGATCACTTCATCTTCTCCATCGAGAGCACGGGGCAGTGGGACAGCGACGAGCTCTTCCTCGAGTCGGTCAAGCACCTGAAGCTCAAGTGCAAGAAGCTGGAGCAGCAGGTCATCAACATGGTGCGGTAAAAGGGGCAAAAAATCATCTGGCTAGGAGTTTATTGTGTGTTTGTGTATGTAAGAAATGGGTTTCATTTCCGGTGTATTTTCTTTTTGGGTAGATAAAAAGGGATGATACCATGACCACCTTTTTCTTCAACTCCTGTTCCCCCTGACTTCGCCTCTTCATCACATCTATGACACCATCCCCTAACATCAATATGACATGCTGAGCGCCGTGGAAGTAGAAATACCCTCAAACCATAAAAACGCCGTATTTCGTCTAATGACATGACTCTCCATGATATCTTCAAGATTCATCTTTGAACTTCAAAATGAAGTTGAATTCTAGCGGGAACGCCGGATCTGTGACTACGACATGCTGGCCGTTTCCTAGACCCAAATCACGAATCGTCTTCTCTAGATTGGGTCGTGTCTTTTCCTCGAGGCTTGGGGGGTTCTGCATGTACAGCGTCTTGCCCTCGGCACGGATGGAGGGCTTCTTGAGCTGGGCTTCGGGACGCAGGGCGAGTGACTCGAGGAGGTCCTGAAGCGTGGACGCGGGGTCGACCTCGAGGGGGCGGGCTTTGCGGCCGCAGACGGGGCAGTCGTCCTTCTTCTCGTGCTTGAAGGTGTAGGTGTAGATGCTGTCGTTGCCCGAGTACATCATGTAGTTGTTCTCAAAGCCGAGACAGGGCGCGGCGCCGGTAGCGATCTTGAAGGCCTCGTTGCAGCAGGAGGCGGCGATGATGGCGTTGGTGGAGGCAATGGCGGGAATGATGTTTTTGATGGTGCCCTGAGTGAGTGAGTATGTCACGCCGGGGATATTGAACTCTTGGGCGCGGGTGAGAGCCTTCTGGAATAGCCAGGTGACGTGCTCCGGGTCGTCCTTGTCGAGCTTCGGGAATGGCTTCTCCTGCTCCCATGCAATGACGTGCGCCCACTCGATGCAGTGTTCGGGCTGTCGCGGAATCGAGGCAATCGTGCACAGTGGAACGGCGGCTCGGGGTGCGTGCATGTCAAGCTGACACTCGATACACGACGTGATGGACGGGATAATGACCCTCGCCTGGCCCTTGAAACCTTCGGTGCCACCGTCGATCAGGGGCTTTATAGCATCGGCGTCCTCGGCATCTTCTGTGATGGATACCAACATGGTATTGATCCAGCGGCGAGCTTCAATGCTGTCCAGTCCGCAGACGATCAGCTGAAATTGGCTGTAGAAGTCCTCGCCGAAGTCCTGGATGCGGTTGTTGTGCGGGGTGATCGAAACGCCCTTGACGCGCTTCTCGACAAACCTGGCGGCGACCTCGGCCTTGAACTTGCCAACATCTTCTTTCCGGAAGAGGAACTGGCGGTTGAGGTTGGAAATGTCGATGGTGTCTGGAGGTCTTGGTCAGCGGCTCGGCTCGAACTCGGGGGGCAGATGGCGCGAACCCATGTCAATGACGTGAATGTTGCGGAACCGCGACATGGCGAGGTTCTTGAGGATTTCGCATCCCAGGCCGCCGGCGCCGCTGACTGGTTATTAGCATCGAGGGGGAGCTTCGAGCTCGAGACGGGGATGGACGAACATGACCCTGCGCGGTGTGGATTAGCAAAGCACCCCTCCAGCCCGCTCCAGCTGGGCAAGCTCAAGCAGATGACAACAGTGATCCCTACAAGATCTTAAACTTATCGAATGTGGCCAGGAATTCTTCTGACGTCGCTGCCGGGTCGGTGAAAGGGCCGGCCGTGCGCCGTATGTGGTCGAGGTACTTCCTGATTCTGGTGAGCTGAGGATGATGTCTTGTGAGTTGGGCGATTGCCTACCATCGCGTCGCTTCGTTACCGCCAGCGGTAGAGGGAATTGCCAGCATTTCCCCCTCCATGGCTGGGTAGAGAAATCGCTGGGGGAGGGCCTTGAGAGGGACGGAAACAGGCGAAGGAGACGATCTGTCTCGGTCGAGGATGCAGTGGGAGAAGCCGAGCTGGGGAAGAGCGTCATGGTACGTACCTAACGTTGCTCAATGCGGGACTCGGTGAGGCTCGGTGAAGGTGGGGTCATGTCTCGGTGTCGAGAGGCTCCAGTCCAGCTCTCTCTGCCTGCAGCTTTCACCTAAGCATCACCCAGCCTTCTTCTGCTAAGTCAGCATGTGAAAAGCGAATGACTTCAATTCTTTGATTCGTACGCATTGGCTCCTCCTCTATTGCCATGATCTGGGATCTATGGATTCGTCTAAGCCGCCATGGACGACCTTCTCACTCCCGTTAGCACGACGTATCTCAACCCCAGAAAAGAGGCAGAGCTGGACCTTACAGAGATCAAGCCGACAAAGCGGATAGAGCCAGTTGAGGAAAAGGCTGAAATAGTAGCCCTTGATGGAGCTGTAAATGCTCTCAAAGGTCAACCTGACTACGATACGCTGCTCTCTGTGCTCCGATTTCTCTCCAACACCAACTCACCCGACACATTTAGCTTCCAGCTACCAGGACCCAAGAGCGCAGCAATCGTCCACCTACTGGTAACTGAAACTGCACCAAACTACTGGGCACTCTTAAGCGAGGGCTCATCCAGCGATGCCTCGTCTACAACTGGTCAGAGATCAGACGACGCTGAACTCTTTCTCCGGTGTCTGCGAAGTGTCACTGGCTTGAATGCCATCATTGCCCAGGCCAGATCCCTGATCCAGGATTCGAAAGCTGGAGGCAAGGAACCGAAGCGGGCTGACATATCCCTGAACCTTTCCATCCTCCTGGACATCCTTTCGGCGATCCTAGACGGAGATGGATCCGCACGAGAATTGTGGAAGTGCTCGGTGGGAGACATGCCAAATGGAACCATCAAGAAAGTCCAATCTCAGCAGCTTACTTCGATATTGACAAATGGACGTGTGGTTTCCGTGTTTGCTGAGGCTCTGATCGTCCTAGGACGCGAGGAGGCTCGCTCAGACATCCAATGGGTTGCCGAGGGGTCCAGGTACAACAAGTGGCTGGGGCAGAACATCACATCATGGGCTCGAATGTTCCCTACGGAGGACGAACTCAAGTTTTGTTCTGATTTATTTCAAAGATCCCTCTCGTTGGGCTACACAGGTGAGTTCTATCGAGCAGTGACAAGAGTTCAAGCAATGACCGATATCTGTAGAAACACTGGTCAAGACGGTAATCGATGGTCTACTTCTCACCAAAGGCGTGCATCCCTTCACTTTCATCAACATAGCATTTCAAAGCTCCCAATCATCCAAGAAAATTCTCCATATACTTTTGCATCACCTGTCTGAGAAGTACCTAAACCATGTACTCCTTGAGGACGAAGACACATCACCCAAGAAGCTTATATCTGCAGCCACAGAGGTCATTAAAGCGGCAGTCGCGGGTGATGCCGTTCGTAAGCAGATCCTCATCAACTGGTGCGCTTCATCAGCGGGAGCCGGGCTTGGAGATGGAATTGGCATTCGAAGAGCTGTAGTAGCAGTTCTGGCGGAAGACAGAGAAGATCTCGTCGCAGTCTTTGAGAAGAGTCTATCCCAATTTGGAGACGAACTCTACATAAAACATGCGGCCATGTTGCAACAAGAAGGTGCTCAATTTATTCCATTCTACGAGAACTGCTACTGACTGCTTTATAGTGCACACTCAGATTTTGCTCCTCAGTGCTGGCTATTTGCATAGAATGTCCCCGATTAAACTTACAATGCTACTGCGTTCAGGTACATACTTGAGGTCAATATCGAATCGCATCGCAGCCACCCAGATACGAGCACGCTTCCTCGGCATGGTTGTTGGAGAAGCTCTTTCAACGCTGGTTGACAACAAGGAGAAAAAGCTGGACTTTCATATGGAAGAGATGAGTACGGAGGAAGCACAATATCTCAAAAACCTGACAGAAATTTCTGATCCTGTTGGGCCTATCGAACCTATTCTTTCAGAAGAAGAAGCAGCAGCACAAATTCAACCGAAGAGGACTGTTGCACCAACGAATAAGCCAAAGCCAATCAAAAGGAAACCGGCACCTAAACAAGCAACGACTGCCGCGAAGCCAAGAGCTATTATCCAGGAAGTCGACTCATCTGGCGACGAAGACGAGGATGACCTTGCACCATACGCCAAGGGCTCTGACCCTGAGGACTCAGAAGATGAGGCGGAACTAGTTCAGCGCAACAAGCCTAAACCGCCTGTCTATATACGCGAGCTCATCAAGTATTTGCGCGACTCCGAATCATATGACAAGCAGAAACTGGCGCTTCAGACAGCGCCTGTCCTGATTCGGCGGAAAGCCAACTATGGCACGGAAGTCAGCTCTCACGCCGACGAGCTCGCTGGTTTGTTGGTTGGTCTACAGGACAAGTTCGAGATTGAGGACTTTGTCGATCTGAGGCAGCAGAGTATCATGGCTCTGATTGTCTCGCAACCGAAGACCATGGGCCCCTGGTTTGCAAAGACCTTCTTCGAGGGTGACTACTCGCTCTCCCAACGCACGTCGGTCCTCATCGCCCTGGGACTGTCAGCACGAGAACTCGCAGGCTTCGATGTCTCTAGCTACCAATCCGCCGCAGCGTTTCCCTCGAAGCGTCTCCCCGAGAAGCTCGAGCAGATGTATCTCGACTCAACCAACACCCCCAACGCCCTCCCCTCCTCCTCCACCCTCAAAGCCCTGCCTTCTACGGCTCTCGACTCCATCACCCAATCCCTCACCTCATCCTTCCTCGGCCCCCTCGCCGCCGAAGCCGCCGACAAGACCACCGGCCCCGACGTGCTCAAGCTGCAGAGCTTCACCGCGCGCTACAAATCCACCACCTCGAAAGTCCGTCCGCGTGTGCGCGCCATCCCCAACACCACCGCCGCGCTCCTCGCCACGCGCTTCTTCGCGCCCCTGACCGCGCACTTCCAGCTTGCCCTGCGCTCCGCCCGGCCCCTGATCCTGCACCACGGCCTGCTGGCGCTGTACCTCCAGACGCTTGGAGTCATCATCCACGCCGCTGGACCTGCGACGCTCGCGCTGCCGCAGCTGACCGCCGAGCTGTGGGATTTGCTCCTTGGCGTGCGCGTGCATGTGCTGGCTGATGTGACTGCGTTGCGTGGCTGGTTTGTTGCGCTGGCGGCGTTGTTGGAGGTTAATGATGCGGATATGCAGCGCGTGTGCCGTGAGCAGGGGCGGGAGGTGGTTGAGACGCGGGAGTGGGTGGGTGGTGTGTTTGAGCGGACGAGGGGGGAGGATGGCGGCGAGGAGAACGATGTGAAGATGCTGGCGGCTGGGGTGTTGATCAAATTAGGGGAGGCTATTGAGAAGTATCAGGCGCTTCTTATGGGAGATATCGTGGGATTTGTGTAAGCGATTGGTGGATCACAGGGCTCGTGAAAGGAGAGTGTAGTCATGGAAGTATCGTGGTAGATTTGATAAACAAGCATTCTACTTATATCATGGATCCCATTATCCAACGCTGGAAGACAAAAGCAAGTCGTCACCTAAAAAAACTTCACATTGCGGCCATATGCCAGACAATTGCACACCCTCGATATCTATGTGACTGAGCTGGCCTTTCATCTCCTGTATGCTCTCGATACACCAAAATTACAATACTGACACAAAGCCTCTCAGGAAACATCCCCTACCGGTTCCAATCTGGTAGTGCTCGCCCGGCGAACTGGCAGACTAGAGAGATAGGCGTTCGCATGGCTAAGATGATCGCTGAGACTCATAGCCAGACGACGCAGCTCCTCCTTGACGTGCTCCTGCGACGCTTGGCCTTCCATGACCTGAGGCGCCGGGGCTGTAGGAGCAGGAGGAAGTAGTGACTGGAAGCGGAATGGGCGGCGGAACTCTTCTGGCGATTGCTGAGATTGATCCTGGATGGCTTGAGGGAATCGGGGAAGTTCGGGGGCGGTGGATTGTTGCGGAGTGAGGAATTCGGGGTCGGTGTCTGCGAATTCACTGAGGGAGTATGGTCTGCTGGGAGTGCCGACGACGTCTGGGTCGTTTGGTGGAGGAAGGTCTGGTTGTTGCGGAGTGCCGTTGACGGAGAGATCAGAAATGGCATTGGCGAAATCCGAGTCGTCAGAGACATAGATAGATGGCTCGCGGACTTGAGATGGCATAACATATAGGGATGCGTGTTTCTCTAGCTCAAACGCGCCGCCGAATTCTGACCCAGCTATTGACCCAACATCTGAGTGAGATGTAGACGGTCGAGTGTAATCGCTGGGATCAGGGAAGCTCATATCGAGGTCGATAAGGCTTCCCGCTGATGCGCGGTTGTTCATTGCCGACGGGGGCACGGCTAGGTCGTTGAACTGCGCAGACTGCTGAAGAGGTTCTGTGGGATGGTGTAGCAGCGGTGGCCGGCTAGTAGTCGGCCCAGCATCGTCGTTGAAAGGGAACCTGAACATCTCAGGGTTTGCTGATGCAGGCGGGGCCATTGAGGGGAACTTCCAGTCTTGTGTGCGTCGATTGTTGCTGATATCGGCAGGATCGCTTAAAGGAGGTTTGTTGTAAGAGGCGTCGCCAAAGTCATATTCTGTTGAGGCCCTAGGATCGCCGGCCCGGATCGTGTCCATATCGACGAACTCGGAGAGGTCGCTTCCGTGCAAGGAGGCGTCCAGGTCAATCAAAGACTCTCTGACACCAGGTTCCTGCGCTGAATCTTCTCGTAGAGGAAGATCAGAGGCGGGAGGGGGAAATCGGCCATAGTAAGCGCGGGAGTTGTCCTCGTAGTTTGAGATGGTGTTTGGGTCAAACAATTTCTCCAGAGGTTGCTTGACAGAAGGTAATTGGGGCGGAGGACGGCGACGTGACTTGGGCTTTTGAGGCCGCGAAGTCTCGTCAAATCCGTTCTGAGGGAAGTCGACGTTCGACCCATAGACATCAATAACGTCTTGGGCATCGCCGCTCTGGAACAGCTGCTGGTCGAAGGCCGCTGTAGTGCTGAAGTTCCACTCGTCGCTAGCTAGGGCTCCCGCGCCGAGATCAGTTGGTCCTTGGGCGCCGGCAGCAGAGAAAAGAGACTTTCGGATACCACCCTGAGCCTCCCACAGCTTGTAGCCCCTAACAAGCGAAGCGAGTGACGAGGTAGGGTAAGCATCTTGAGTGTTGAATATGTATCGATGGCGTTGAACTTGCTCAATAGTAGGACGCTTCCTTGGGTCATCCTCTAAGCAGTATGCCACCAAGTCTTTCAGTCCTTGGGAGTATTGGTCACCCTCCAGTCGTGGTGTGTGCTGCTTCAGATAGGAGCCCAACCGACTAAAGTCAACGCCAGCAACGACGTTTGGCGGAAGGCCTGAAGCAATTTCATAGACCATGGCGCCAAATGCCCAGATGTCGACTTCGGTACCATAAGAAGTTGAAGAGTCAAACAGCTCAGGGGCCATCCAGTGCGGCGTGCCAATAACGGTTGAACGTTTGTCGAACTTGGTCTCGATGACGCCAGCAACGCCAAAGTCGCACAGTTGAACGTCGCCGACCTCGGTCACGAGAATATTGGCGCACTTGATATCCCGATGGATGATGCCCTGGCCGTGCACCCAGAAGATGGCCTCGGCGACTTCTCGCAGAATGGGAATGATCCATTTCTCCTGGAGCCCGCCAGGAGACGTCGGTTTCATGAGAGTTGCCACACTTCCTCCAGCACAATACTCGGTAATCACCCACATGGACTGGCCAACGGGGAGAGCCTCAATGACATGGTTGATGTTCTTGGCGCCACTATCACTAAGCAGCTGCAGCGCGTTGATCTCCTTGAGCAAGTCGCTGTACGTGTCGGCCAGCTTAGGATTCAAAGTGTCGCTCTCTTCGATATCAATGATCTTGACGGCAACCAGCTGGTTGGTGGTCAGGGAGGTGGACTTGTAGACTCGACCAAAGCTGCCCTTGCCGATGAGCTCAGTCAGGCGGTACTGAGGAGGGTCTTTGCCGGCTTTGGCGCATTGCTCGGCGACGAGCTTCTGCATCTTCTTGGCATCTTCAAAGGCCTTTTGCTTGCTGACCGAGTGGTCGGCACCTCGGACTTGCAGCGACATGGCGGCAAACAGGCGTTATCCGCGATATTCAGCAATATCATACAAACATACAAGACGTTGTTGGTTGTGGGGCAGACTCAGGACAGCCTAGTAGGGAGAGGTGGAAGCGGCCCGCCGCAAATCATGAGGCCATGCATGAGCCCGTAGCAGCCTGGCAGGGTTCCGGTTCCCTGAACTTCCTAGTCGGTGATCGTCGATGAGGCTGGCGAGGCTGGTGAGGATGCGGGATAGATCGAAGGACAGAGTTTGGGCCAGCGTCAGCCAGCAATGATGGAGATGGCGAAAGGGGGTCGCAGATGAGGTTTCGCCCTGAAGCGGACTTTAGTGCCTCCGCCGCCCCCTTCAGTGGCCCGGCAGGAGCGCTGCAGCGTGCCTTCCCATCCAATCCCGCTGGAACCTCCCTGTGGTTGGACCGCCGGCTCGGAGCAACGTTAATGCAGGCAGCCCCTTGTCTCGCCTGACTGAGATCGTGACGCTCATCATTCCAGAGATCGAAACTCAAACCTCAATAGAAGCTTCTACGCCTACGCTACGCCTTCCAGAACCCGGCATGCCCGCATGTTCTCAGAGGCAAGGGTCCGTCTCATGCTCCGTCGTTGGTGGCGGCGTCGACATTCTTCTTCACATCGCTAGTGCAAGCCAGCAAGTGCAATGAAGGAGCCCGAAGAATTTCGCATCGCCTGGAGATAATGTGATACCAGGGACACGGTTGGGGAAGAGCCTCGACCACGCAAGCGCAGCGCGAGGCAGCCCCAGAGTCAAAAAATTCAAGTCAACTTAGGACGAGGGCCCGATGAACCCATGCCAGGGGTTAACCTGTGCAAGAACAGATACTACACTTGATCTAAGCCATACGGCAAAGAGAGCTGGAGAGAAGAAGAAACAAACGCAAGAGGCTCGGGCAAGTCGCCCGTTTTATAGACGACGAACAGTCGCACAGCAGCCTTGATTCTCAGGATGACCATCACACTCCAGGCTTCCATTTCACCTCTTGTCGAATCAAGTCCTGCTCTACTGCTGCGCCATCTAGGCATCCTTCGCTGCCTACCAACAACGAAGGATGCGGCTGAACCTTACAGCGTGAAAAATCCCCCCAACCCTTATGACCTGGCTTGTCTCATTGACGAGCACGCGCCAGCGAAGGATCGTGGTGAAGACGCCCGGCGGACGAGGTGGCGGCCTGACCCTCATTGATCAAAGCGCACAGAAAAGATCCGAGCATTCGCGGCATTGTTCAGTCTCGATCCCAGATCCCGAGACCCAGGATCCGGGATCCAGGATCCGGGATCCAGGATTCAGGACCGTCTTTCGGCCGAGCGAACTACGGCTTCAAAGCCTTGGTCAATAGTGCCTCCGCCAGGCTTCGGGCCTTCGCTTTCAGCACCTCCGCGCCCTTGAAGATGCCCACCGACGCTACCTCGGCTGTCACCGTCCAGTAGATTACGCTGTGGCGCCTTAAGATTCGCAAGCATTCCTCCAAGACACGAGGGACTGACATGTGTCTCAAGGCCGCTACAGCACTAGCAGCTACACCTATCCTCGTCCGGAGCTGCTCTGGTAGAGACAACAATACGGCACAGCTTTTGGCTTTGCCGTCGCCACGTTTTGCCTTAGTCCGATGGGAAACCCTGATTCACCCATCCTGTTGCGGCCTTTGCAATCGCCAACTACCTAGCGCTTCACCTCGACTCCGCATCTTTTTCCAATGATAGACAAGGCGTGAAACAAGGGTCGGCTCTGCAGCGGATGCCTTGCTGGCCAGGGTCTATAGCGCCAGGGGTCTATGCGCACTTGGTGACTTGCTATTGTGCATCGAGGGGCGCATTCAAGGTTGGTGTCGCGCAGCCCGCTTCGAGCTTATCTGTTCACAGTTGCAGAATCAGCGATCGCAAACGCTCAGACTGCCAAGCTAGGCCATGCCAAGGCATGTCGCCGATTTAGCTGGTGTGGAGAGGATGCTGCTGTCAATGCGAAGAGGAGAGAACCCCTCCTGCTCCAAGCGATGTTGTCGACTAACAAGGTCACCACCGTCTTACACCGGCTCCCGTCCTGCAGTAGGGAACCGCGCCGTTTGTTTGCTCGCAAGTGCAGCTCGCCAATTTCTTAGGGAAACAAGCTTAATCCTCCCAAGTTCAGGCTGCACATTCTCAGTCAGCTTGGTGGCGGCTGACGCGGGGTTCGTCTCGGCAACTTACACTTATGACCATGGAACTGGGACAGCCAATCTAGGAGGGCTTTACGAGCAATGGGACGCCTCGTCCACTTACCAATTTGACAATTCCCAGAGACTCCTCACTCATGCTCTGCCCCATCGACACCAGCGGTTGGCTAGATTGCTCCCTAGACCCTACGCGGAAAATCGATCGCTCTTCCGCGTCCGTGCCCCGGAATCGAGCCTCTGTCCACGAGTCAGTGGCGCGGCGGTTCCCCTGGCTGATGGGCAACGGGGCTATCTTCAATGCTAACGTGGTGTAGAACCTCTTGGCCTTGCTCCCATCTCCATCCTCGATAGGCTCAAGCGCTAGCCCAAGCTCAATGGCTGAAGGTTTCGGCTGCACCAGAAGCCTGGTTGCATGATGGGGCTCGCCCACCTGGTTTGGTTCGAAGCCGCTTGGAAAGGGGAACGAAGGCGTTGGTGATTTTTGGTTAAGTACTCAGGTGCATCGTCTAGCCGTGTCGATCTCCTTTGTTGTCGATCCTTCTCTATTGTTTCAATCCTTCTTATATCATTTGACCGCGGGCCGCCTTGTTAGACGGGCCGTCAGGAGACTGCTGCTTCTACAGTCCCAAACCATGGATCCTCAGTCTGAGGCCTACCTCGAGAAGCACACCGAGAGTGAATCCATCTCGCCGCTGACGGGTGCTCTTCACGATGGATTAGTTTCCATCTCCATCTTTGCTCTCCTTTCCTTCATCCTGACATCGACACTCTTCTTGTATCTCACCTACAAGCTTATAGCCTGGCACCTTTTCAAGAGGGCCCGATGTGCCGAGCTTGCCAGCAACATCCCAGAGCCTCCGCCCGTCACGGACTTCTCGTTCGAAGATGGCGCTTTCGGACCCCAGGGCCAGTCCTCAAAGCTCGCCCACGATCAGCAGATTCACAGGTTACAGGAGGCTCGCGATAGCCCTCCCAACCAGTTCCTCATTCTCGTCTTCAACCTGATCATCGCCGATATGCACCAAGCCACTGCTTTCCTTCTCAGCGCAACATGGCTCCAGAAAGGAGGCATCTTCATTCGTCATCCGGCTTGTTTCGTACAGGGCTTCTTCGACTCCAACGGCGATCTTGCTTCAAGTCTTTTCATTACGTCTATCGCCTTCCACACCTACCTAAGTGTTGTCAGAAACTACCGTCCGCCACAAAAGGTGTTGTACGTCTGGGTTGTTGGAGTTTGGATATTCGTCTATGCACTCTCCGTGATTCCTTTGTTGGCTACGGGCAACGGAAGACATGTTGGAGGGTACTTTGTCCGCGCCGGTCCATGGGTAGGTCAACTCAGAGATGGCTCACCCCTTTTGAACGCATGTCCCCTAACCGACTCCAGTGCTGGATTAACGATGCCTACGAGAACCTCCGTCTTCTCACTCATTATCTGTTCATTTTCATCTCTCTCGTAACCACTTCCACACTATACATTGCCATCTTCGTGTCTCTGCGCCGACAAGCTCGAAGCACAAGCAGAGAGACACGCCCCGACGAATCCAAGGTCTCCCTAGGGTACAACAAGGCTTTCTTGATCTACCCCGTCATCTACGTTCTCTGCACTCTCCCTCTGGCCATGGGCCGTATTGCAACAATGGCGGGTGCCAGCGTACCAACGGGCTACTATTGCTTTGCTGGCACTCTCATCGCCAGCAACGGCTCTTTCGACTGCTTCCTCTTTGGCATAACCCGACATGCCATCGTCTTCGGTTCCAAGGACGACGTCAACACTGAGGATACTGGCCTGGAGACCTTTGCCTTTATGCGGACGCCTGCGAGCCGGTACGGCAACACCATCTGGATCCAGGGCGGAAAGGCGCGCTCCGAGGGCAGCAGTGCAGTTGGTGGATGGTGGCAGCAGCTAGGTGGCCATGGCTCGGGTCCCGGTCATCACGCGAGGCGGACGACCAGCCAGGAGTCTCTTCGGAGCGCTGGACGCAACGATATGGCTATTCAGATGGACGTTGTCACGTCCGTTGCTGTCGAACTTGAGCGGGATAAAGAGCGAGATCCTCGGTTTCCCGATCCGTCGATGAGCTCGAATCCATCCCTCAGTAGTGCTGAGAAAGAGTACCCTCGGAAAGCATTCTAATGCTAGGAGATTTTCATTGTTCATTTAGGAGCGAATTGGGTTGACATGATTGACGTTGCTTGACGTGGTAAACGTGGTAAATGGGTGGCATTGTTTGTCTTTTCATTGGTATGACGAGATATCCTCATAGATACCCCGAATGTAGTGTATGTCTAAGGATATGGCGTTTCGCAGGGTTCTCTATAAACAGATGCTTAATCTCAAGACGGGCTGTAAATGCAGAAAGCTCAATCTTCTATATCCAATCTCTCAAATCATCCAACTCTATTGACCCCTCAAGGCTCTGACTCCTCGAGTTTCGAGACCATCTTGGCATGGATAGCCTTCCAGCCCGACTCGCAGGTGCTCTTGACGACACCGACGAGGAAACGTGAGCACTTGATGACGACGTCCTCGACCATCTCAAGACTGCCGTCTTCGGTCTCACGGATCTCCCAAACCGTCTCCATGACAGTGCTCATGGGACTGCGGATCCGCACGAAGACGCCGCGTTCCAGCTTGAAAAACTCATACGTGCTCACGACATCCGAGTCCCAGAGGCCGGCGGGCAAGGCGTGCACGCGATCCGTGACAGTGTAGGTCTGGGGCGGCGCAATGGGGACAACCTCTAGGTCGCGGTCATCGGGTACTTCGGGCCCGGAGCTCTCGTCGTCATGGTCCAGAGCGACCTGCTCGTAGTGCACCATGTGCGGGTTGAAGTGGACGAAGACGTCGTGGTTGTGGAGGAGCGCTATAGCCTTGGCTGCTGGCACAGAGGGGGGGAGGGGCGTCGAGTGCGCCAGAGACTCGGTGGTGGTGAACATGGCGGCGGAGGATTGGACCCCGTCCAGCGGGCGCGGATGTTAGCCTCAAGGTGCTGTGAAGAGATGGATGCGCTGGCGATGGCTTCTTGCTGAAGGGGCTTGCGGGCAGAGGGGGAACCAGTCTGGAATGCTCCGGTGTACGTGTGCTGCACGAGGCAGATGTGAGTGGTCCAGAATCGAGGCGAGACGGTGAGATGCGGATTAGTGTAGCATCCGGGGGGCGTTCAGGCTTCCACTTCAGCCACGGCGCTGGCTCGTTGGGTCCAGGGCGCTGAGACGGTTCCGGGGGGCGCGTGTTCCGGAAGCAACTGTGCCAAGTGTCAACGCTGTCACTGTCACTGCTGTCACCAATGCCACTGCCAGATTCCTGCGATCGATGCTGTAGAGTGCAACCGGGTTCTCGGTCCTAGCTCGTTCGGTGGTAGTTCAGCCCGTCAACTGGCGGAGAGCGTGCTTCCAGGCCCAGCTAGTGCGGTCGATGAGATCAATGCTGGCTCCGGGGACGACGGGATCCGCAAGATCGAGGCTAAGGAAGATATAGTATGCGATGGCTTTCTGGCTTCTGAGTGTAATTTCTCACGGCTGGACTTGTTTCGTTAAAGTGTGAGGTTAGAGTTTGGAGTGCCCTCCGTCAGATACTAATAGGTCGCTAGAGGAGATCCAGTCAGTCCCTGTCGCCATGTGGGATTCATTCCGATGGTTCCATTGATCGCTTTCATTGTGAATTTCGGGAACCGGGCAAGATCTGGTTTGGTTTCCGATGGCTGAATCTGTTTCTTTCATCAAAGCGGGCGCAGGCTTTGTTTTCTTTCAGAAGTGAAGCTTGGTAAACATGGCGGCAGGGAGGGTGCTTTGACAACCAGCGATGGATCGATCACTTGCGTTTGCGCGGATCATGTGACTGTATCAGGTCGATAAATTCTAGAAACTGGTATTCATCTGCTCTACTCCAGAAGAAAACGTTGAAAGAGGTATAATGAGAAAATGAAACGATAGGCAAAGGTATGAATGAGTGAAAGAAAAACGTCACCCATGGGAAAGTGGACGGAGGCATCCTCCTCACACTTTAATGTGGTCAGGTGACTTCGCGATGGAAATTTCGCCCCATGGCGCGCGCGCTCACGTGTTTGGCTGAACTTCATCCCACTTTGGCTACTCGAACAAGAAATGCCCCTATCCCCGTCCACGTTTGATGTGCAATTGTCCTGAGACTCGTTGGGCTGTATATTGAAAATTGTCTCATTCTTGCTTTCTGTGCCATGTTCAGTGCCTCCTGATTGCGACCCTTCCGATTCCCGCGATGGTTACGTCAACGAGAGCCAGTCGGTCTCATACTCCCCGAAAACCAGTCGCCAAGTCGAACTTTGCCAAGAAAGCAACAAAGCCGAATGCAAGCATCTTGAGTTTCTTCAAGAAAGATGAGAACAAAGAGGGGTCTCTTTTTGTAGGGTTCACACCCGAGGCTCCCCGGAGCAAGGACGATTCGTACGATGCGGAGGATGTCGACCGCTACAATGAAACCGAGGCATCGAACAAAAGAAGGAGATTGAGCCCAGAAAGCGAAGTTTTACTCAAATCCGAGACGGAGAGTGATGCCACCAAAACGGTCGAACCGATAAAGGCTGAGGATGGTGCCCGACCAAACAAAGGAAAGGCCAAAATCAAGGGACCCTTCGTGATCGATTCCGATAGTGAGGATGATGAAGACGAGGGTGGCGTTGATTCCACACCATCAGCAACGAGGCAGGATGTCCAATGTGCGGATTCTCCCTCCCGAACAATCAAGGACGACGTGGACCGTGATGCTAAGGACGAGATCAAGAACGAACAGGAAGACGTGCCGGCCCTCAAACAGGAAGACTCGACTTACGAACATTTCGACGAACTTGGGGAATTTAACGACCTAGAGAATCTCAATAATGATGACTTTGAGGGAGAAGAGATGCGAGAGATGCGGTTCATGCGGGAGCAGGCGCGATTGGAGGCTGAAGAGGCTGGGGGGTTTTCGAGCGAAGATTTCGCCGATGAACCTCTGGATGATGGATCCATGATTGAGAGCTGTCCCATCTGTAACGGGAGTCTAGCTGGAGTGTCAGCGGACGACGCAACGCGGCATGTCAACTCTTGTCTAGATGGAAATCCAATACCGCTCCCGACCCAGAAGAAAGAGAAGAAGACAACAGAAGCATTGCTCAAAGAGGACACCCCTGAAATCGAATCAGAAGAGATCAGCAAGCGATTTGCGAGGGCGGCAGTCCCGCGACCAGGTCAGGCCAATCCTTTCGATCTGAATGGCACCGACGGGAAGGCTACCAAGTCGGCATTCTCAGCCCTTATGTCGAATAACGCAGAAGACTCAGCCTGGGCTACTGCGGCAGCGGCCGAAAATGCATCTCGAGGAAGGCCAGCATACGAGAGAACGTGCCCCTTCTACAAGATCATGCCTGGGTTCTTCATCTGCGTGGACGCATTCCGCTATGGTGCCGTTGAAGGATGCAAGGCATACTTCCTCAGCCATTTCCACAGCGATCACTACATCGGCTTGACAGCAAACTGGAGACACGGCCCTATATATTGCAGCAAAGTCACAGGCAGTCTTGTCAAGCAGCAGTTGCGCACGGCAGCCAAGTATGTTGTTGAATTGGAGTTTGAGAAGCCGTACGACATCCCCGGCACCGAAGGCGCGCGGGTGACAATGATTCCCGCCAACCATTGCCCTGGCAGTTCACTGTTCTTATTCGAGAAAACAATGAACAAGGGTAAGCCTCACAGCAGGGTGCAACGGATTCTTCATTGCGGGGACTTTCGAGCCTGTCCTAATCATGTAAAGCATGACCTCCTGAAACCCGATGTAATCGATCCCTCAGGGAAGCTCAAACAACAAAAGATTGACATTTGCTATCTTGACACAACATATCTAAATCCCCGGTATTCATTCCCACCTCAAGGAGACGTTATCAAAGCATGTGCAGACCTTTGCGCATCGATGTCTCCCGACCCGAACTGCAAGGACGACATATGGGATAGGTCGGTCGCAGCAATGGGAACCCCTGCTGTCAGCAAGTTCTTCCAGAGCACTAAAAGCGAAGGCGAGACAGAATCCAAAGCGAAGCCAGCACCCAAACAACGCCTCCTCGTCATCTGCGGCACATACTCGATCGGCAAAGAGCGCATCTGCGTGGCCATCGCCCGCGCCCTCAACTCCAAGATCTTCGCCTCGCCCGGCAAGATCCGCATCTGCAAGCAACTAGGCGACCCCGAACTCACAGCGCTGCTCACATCGAACCCCCGCGAGGCCCAAGTGCACATGCAGATGCTCATGGAGATCCGCGCCGAGACACTCCAGGAGTACCTCAACGGCTACAAGCCGCACTTCAGCCGCATCGTGGGCTTCCGGCCCAGCGGCTGGAACTTCCGCCCACCCAACGGCAAGGCGGCCGTCGGCGCCAACACGCCCCCCGGTAGCATCCCGACGCACCAGATCCTGCACGGCAAGGGCTGGCGCACGCGCTTCGGGTATCGCGACTTCGTGGCCCAGCGCGGCAGCACCAAGGAGGCCATGTGCTTCGGCGTGCCGTACTCGGAGCACAGCAGCTTCCGCGAGCTAGCCATGTTTGTCATGGCGCTGCGCATCGAGAAGATTGTGCCGACGGTGAATGTGGGCAGCGAGCAGTCGCGGAAGCGCATGAAGGGTTGGCTGGACCGGTGGATGACGGAGCGGAGGAAGGGAGGGTTGCTGGAGCCGTTGATTGAGGGCGAGGATGAGGAGGAATTTGAGGGGAGGAGTCTTTGGGAAGGGAAGTCTGGTAAAGGGGGCGGTGCTTGGTGGTAAGGAGTTTGATGGCCTTTTATATCTCCGTGAGACTGTTCGTCTTCGTATATGTTGTGGTGTAAATGTCTGGTCTGGTTAGTCACATGGAAACGCATATAAGACAGCAAATATATCATTATCCATATCAGGAGCCAACGCCACATGAACCGTCCGTCTTCCATTTTGTAGTTACACCACCCATCCATCCATGCAGTAAAAGCCCATCATCGAACTCACCGGCCACTCTGCCGCTCTAATTCCCCATCTCATTTCGCCTTTGCCTGCTGAGCTGCCGCTTCTATCCACACTGGTCAGCAGCAGTTGCTTCGCTTCAAGGCTCATGAAAACAGGCCTTCACTTACCTCTTCGAGTCGCATCCTCTAGAAGCTGCGTATCGACCGAGCTTCCAGGCAGGTGCACATACCGCACCACCGAGCCACGGATGAAGACGTTCTTAACAGAGCTCTAAATCCAAATCAGCACAGGTCCTGGACCGCCTGCTCTTCAGGAAGAAAGGCCTACCAGGTGTGGATACTTGAGCTCCTCAACGACCTGGATGTCATCCAGCTTGATGTTCAAGTACTGATCCACGCTCTTCAGCGTGCCCTTAAGCTGGATATCGTTCTTAAGCTCCACGGTGACCTCGTGGTCGATCAGCGTCTTAAAGAAGCTGCGCGGCGTCAGTCAGAGTTCTGCGAGGGAGGGTGCTGGCGGACCTGAAGAAGAGCATATTGACGACGATGAAGATGAGGGGCTGGCTGGCTGTGGGACGCCTGCTTTGTGCGCAGAAACGTGCGATTCTCACAAACGATTAATTTGGGTTACAAGAGTCGTCTGGGTTCTATGTCGGTCGGGTTTTCCGGCGAGCGGTGATGGCGTTTCCAAGGTTCAGGATGTTAATGGAGTATCGAAAGCGGCGATGGTTCCGCTGGTGAAGCTTCTCCAATGAGGTTGTCGCAGTCGCGCCATCACGTGACCAATTGAACCGCCGGTCCTTGAATCGTCAACTCCACGAAATAAATCACAAGCAGACATTAAATAGAGGAAGAATAAGCTTTTGGTCTCTATATGCGCAAATATTCCACTCGTGATATCCTTGGCCTAATATCAAACCCTCAACGTTTATGCGCATTGTAGCAAGATAACTCCTACGGAAACGAAATCCAGATCAAATGGCCAAAAGCTCTTCTCAATTCGCTTGTTTGGGTGCCTTCGAAAGGCTTAGATACGCAATACTGTATGTACCTATCATGTTCACCGGGATACCAGCGCTATCAACACCTATCCGCATGCTCGCCGCCAATGCAAGTTCACGACCCCTTTCCAAGAGCCACCATCGACCCGGCATATAGTCCCAGGCAAAGCCAGTAATACCCCCCTGACACCGTGTAAACTCCAAGCCGTAGCATCATCAGTTGTCGTCGTCCCGTCGTGTAAAAGCTCACTCAAGCAACGTAGCGATAGAGCGATGGCATACCATCCTCGTCGGGCCGCTCAAGGTATTCTCGCGCTATGAGATCCTCGATGCGTCGCTTGATGAGGGACACTTCGGGTTTAAATCGACTCGATAGCTGCGTGAGCACCTCGCTCACTAGTTGAGAATGGCTCGACTCCTTGCGAGACCTGGATTGGGTTAGTTGGATGGGGGTTATGCTTTGGACAGTACATAGTACGCACTTCATGATTCGAACAATCGCGGCATCCACGATATGAGCTCGTGTCTGATTGTTCTTCTCCTCGGTAGTCTTTCGCTCGCTGTTGTCCTCGACCTTGGACACGGCATTGATGATTGGTGCCTTGATCCTGATAGTCTTGCTCTGGAATGATGCGTTGAAGGAGAACTTGTCGCCTGGCTTTACCGATTTGTTATTTGGCTCCTTGGCCAGCACTCGCGACTTAGGCGCGACAGCTATTGCAGTCAGGGTCCGCATAAGGTCTGGTGCTGAGATGCCTGTCTTGGCTGCTATTTCTTCAAATGATAATGATTCGTCATGGCCGAGGTCATTGAAGAGCAACAACACCACCATAGCAAATGTAGGAACGTTGATCTCGTATCTCCGCTCCTTGGCCAGGGCGCCCGACTTCCCCGGGATAGGGGGGAAGACGCATCTAATATCCGCGCTGCCCGTTGTTCCGATCCAAGTGAGCTTACGCCCGTTGCGATTGGTAAGATAGAACTGTTCGAAGCTAGCTTGCAACCGCTGAACCTCTTGAGGATAGTTGCATGTGACTCGGGATCCGTCTCCTATTTGAGCTGTACGACCCATAACCTCAGGAGGCCAATAATTCGTCGTGAGAACATTGATGTTGAGGTCGATAGTCTTGCTCCCGTCTGTGACATTTCTTATGTGTTCTCGGTAGTTTGACGTCAGCTCCGATGATGTTACCAGATCCCTGAACATGCCTTCGAATTTGCTGGTGAACTGCTGGCCGTTTTCTTGCTTCATCCGAGAAATGATCTGCTTTTCAACATCATGGCTCTCGGACTTGCCATGCAGCAGCCTTCTTGCAAGATGGCGCTGGTAATATGTCTGGAAAAGATCCTTGTCCTGCAGATACCGGATCAGAGTGATGGCCTTCTCCAGGACAACGTCAATCTCAGCCTCTGTCTTTCCTTTGATTCCTCGCTTCAGATTATCATCCAGGAAGAGGGAGACGTATTCAGAGCATCGGGTGAACATATTGATGAAGTCCGAGAAGCTCTTGGTGAGAGCATGTTGCATAATCAGGTCCTCTTGGAAGCACTCGGACCAGATAGTGTCAAACTTGTCTTTGAGTCGCAGCACATCTCCTACCCACTTGATGGCAGCTGCTGTTTGCTGAGCTGCCGGGTTTAGAGTCTTGACTTTTTCACCTTCGCCGCCTTCATCGCCATCCCCGTGACTGGTCGAGAAGTCAGTGTTTTTCAGGGTCGTTTCGATCTCAAGGCCCAATTCGACAACCCGCTTCTGGAGGATCTCTCGTAACAGGGTCTTCTTCTCGTCAATCCTTGAGATGAGCTGATACAGAATTGATAGGTCGTCAAGCTTGTCATTGTCGATCATCCACCTCAGTCCGCTGCCCTCGAGGCCTAAAAAGTCCGAAAGGTGAGCCGCAATGAGTTGTTCATCGATCGTCTTGTAGACTCTGTACAGCGTCTCTGGCTCAAGGGTCGTGTCGCATCGTTCTGTCTCCTCCCTGAGACGCTTTTGGGTATGTCGCAACCAGGTACTGGCATCAGAGTCTCGTAGCAACCGTTCGCACTCTCGGGCATAGAAATCTTTGCTGTTTTCAAGAAATCGGGGCTCGAAGACGGTAAGATATAGCTTGTCGTTTTCGTTCTCTTCTTCGTTCTCGTAGAGGCAGCTCAACATGCGGCTGCAGCTTCGAATCAGGTTTCTGTCGATGACGTCCCCCTCTCTTTCCATGTCGACCTGGTCCAACATGACGGCGATCAGGATATCCATGACGGTATCTGTGCTGTTTGAGTTGAGACAAGAGCGTAGGATATGGTCACGGAAAAGGGCGATTGTGGTGGTAAAGATGGGTATCCGGTTGGCTTCAAGCTGGGTATAACCACGATCGAGGTACATGAGGATATCCGCCGTCATGTTCATGGACATATTATGGTCTTGCCAGGTATCCCTCAGACCCTTGAGGAACTTCTCTCCTGTCTGCCGACGCTCGTTGACCGAATGTGCGGCTGTCCGATCGACGCCTATGTTGATCAGGCTCTTGGTGACCAGTATCTCGATCTTGGGGATGACATGGTCGGCGAACCACTGCTCCTCGAACTCCTTGACTCGCGTGTAGAGGTCCTCGCCCTTCTTCTTAAGCACGATCTTGTAGGCGGCGCGGTATAGCTCCTCGAAAGACAGCCGGCTGCAGTTCTTGTTGTGGATGTCGCGAAGTGCCTCTCGCAGCATGTTCCAGCATGCCTCGAAGTCGCCTCCCTCGCTGGGACCGTTGGGCTGCGCATGCGGTGCCATGTTAGCTTGGTGTTCTAGTGAGCATCTCTGGTCTGCGTTGCTGAGAAGGAGGGCTGAAGGAAGTTGGCTGCAGGAAGTTGGCCGCGGCGGGCGAGGCGCTGATGAAGCCCCTGTGCGAGCTGCTACTAAATGCCCTTAGTGCTAGCATGTATAGGCCGACCATACAGCTTCACTCTCGACGGGAATCCAGACCAGATGATTCACAACAGGGTCGACTTACCCGGACTATGCGGCGAGGGGGACGAATGCGCCCTCCGGTCCGCGCCCCCGCACCTCCGCGACCCGAAATCATGTTGATATTTTGCGCTGCCGCAACCAGAAATGCAAATGGCAGGTAATATCAAGCTTCGAAAGTTTTATGATGGAGGTTGTCGGTCGTGATTTCGCAAGGAGGCTGCTCGGGGATTCGCTGATGGTGGGGTAGCAACGGGCCACGGAGAGAGCAGTGTAATCGGCGGCGAGAAAGAGGATGGGAGAGCCCCGGCGGAGGACGGCTAGACTGGAATCCAATAGTATGAAAAGGCGGACAGCCAGTTGGGGATCGTGGAAAGAAGTCAAGATGCGAGCCAGAGGCAAGCAAAAGTCAGGAGGCGACGACCATGGCAAATCCAGGTCCCGAGTTTCCGCGGTCTCTCCCAGGCGCTTTATATTCCAGAGGATGCAACTTCTGTCAGGGCCGATGGAGCCCCGGTAGGTACTAATCGCCCGCTGCTGTTATCGATAAGCCCGCCTAGACTGCCCGCTGGAGGCAACAGTGAACCCGGTAGATAAGTTTTACTAAAACACCTCTAGCCGTCTCAGGTACTAAGCATTGCCGCTTTTGTTGCTAGGAATTCCTCATTGAAGAGCAACCATCACAATACTCCACGTCTAGCACGGCCGGGTTTGACAGGCTTCGCAGACCTTCCAGCTAGGGAGAACTCGCCGGCTCAATCAGTGTAGTGTGCGGTCGGCCCAGAAAGTCAAAGGCATTACAATATCCGTCGACTTAAGCCGATAATCTCTCCAACAAGCCAGCGTATTCCATCATGGCTAAGGACACCCGGCCTCACGTACTACCGACAGTCTCCGACCGCGGACTCCAGATCTTACTTCGAGCGCTCGGACTTGACAGCACCTGTTCCGGATACAGCAGAGGCTCTGATACCGATACCGTTCTATTATCAATCGACTTTGAGAACACTGGAAATCTAATAGGTGGATTTTCTCAAAGTGATAATAGTCAAGTGGGCATCGCAATTCTGAATATCAAGGACCTTTCGGCGCTACAGTTGAAAAAGAATATCATATCGACATATAACCTGGTGACAGGATCACCGTCATATATCTCTAGTGCCTCGAAGAAGTTTCTTTTCGGAAAGTCAATAATAATCAAACCAACCGAAATACTGCAGAATATCCAATCAATCCTTCCGAGAGATCGACCTATTATTCTCGTTGGCCACAATACCAGGGTTGAATTAGGGATATTAACTCGATTGGGGTTTGATTTATCATCACTTATCGCTGATATTATTGATACTGCTAGTATCACTGATGAAGTTTTCGGAGGTGCAGGTTATTCTTTACGGGAAGTATTAACTGCTCTTAACTGCCCTTTCAATAATTTGCATAGTGGTGGGAATGACGCAAACTTCACATTAAGAGCTTCACTCCTTCTAGCGGCTAAAGGCTGCGTTAATCATGGTCACGCCATGATTAGCACCCTGAGGATGATTTCTACTGAGCCAATCCCATATCGAGTAGATCCCGAAGTCAAGGCAGCGAAGAAGAAATCGAAAAGAGCCGCAAGAAGTCGGAAGCAGCAGTCTAAATTCTGGAGTATTGATAAACAAAATGAGATCCGTGCTGAGCGCGCAGCTCGGCGAATGTCAGGACAGGAGGGGATACTCGGGAAGTGAAGTAGCTATCTCGCTGGGAGGGCACTGGTAATACGCTGGTGCAGTGTGGACTTGTAGCTAGGGTATATAAGATTATTATATTAATTGCTGGTCCCTTATATCTACTATAATCGAATGCCTTTTGTCAGGTGACTGACGAGGGGCTGAGCGGACACTAGGTAAAAGCGGCGGTCAGTGTAGTCCTGAACGCCTAACAGGTCACGTGCACCTGCGAAGTAGCTCCGGCCCCCTCGATTTTTCCGACCGACAATTTGAAGGCGCGGCCACCACCTCATTGGAGAAGCTTCAGCCTGACGCCAACCGCACCGCAAACGACTCGCTCCCTCCAACGACTTCGCTTCCACCCTATCTCCCATCCCTCTGCCCAACTCCCGCCACGATGAAGCTCGTCAGGTGAGTCTCTGTCCCCATCTCTGCGCGCCCACGGGATTGTGCTGAGCCTCTTCGTCACAAGCGCGAACTGCTGGACTAACCCGTCGCGACCAGATTCTTGATGAAATGCGCCAACGAGACGGTGACGATTGAGCTCAAGAATGGTGAGGCCTTTGCATATACTGTATAACATAAAGCGAGTCATGCTGACCAGCGTCCACAGGCACCATCATCCACGGCACCATCTCCTCCGTCTCCCCTCAGATGAACACAGCCCTCCGAACGGTCAAGATCACCCCCAAGGGCCAGGAGCCCCAGTCCCTCGACTCGCTCAACATCCGCGGCTCGACAATCCGATACTTCATCCTCCCCGACTCCCTCCCCCTCGACACCCTGCTCATCGACGACCAGGTCAAGCCCAAGAACAAGGCCCGCAAGGAGGCCGACCGGGGCGCGCGTGGCGGACGCGGGCGAGGCGGTGGTCGGGGACGGGGTCGCGGCCGTGGTCGTGGAGGCCCTCGACCTTAAGATGCGTATGAATGGCAATTACGGCAGGGTAGTGAGGCACCAGACGAAAGAAGCGAGTCAGGCCGAACCAGAGGATGCAAGGGAGGGCGATATAATCACTAGATGGATTCCGAGGACAGGTTACGTCTGACCAGGTTGGGGTAGAGGCTCAGGCAATGGAAGATGAGAGAGGGATATCCGCGACGATATCACATTGCAAAGGGAACTGGCGTTTCAGGATGATAGGTCAACAAAATGTACGAATTATCGGCGGATGGGGGGTATCGCTTCGATCAGAAAAGGATATCTTTGAAAGAGACAACAAACAAACAAGTTCTTGCACGCCAACCCAACCCAGGCTTCTCACGCACCTCCATCATGCTCCCTCCATGTCCGCACAATCTGCAACTTCTCCCACCCAGCCTGCTTCCCACTCGACCCCACGGTCCGCGTGCGAAAGGCCGGATCCAGCTCCTCAATGCGCCGCTTCACCTCGTCAGGCTTATTCTGCGCACACAGCAGCAAGTACGCGCACCCACGTGGCGAGAGCACCCGCGGCAGCGCCTCGATCAGGCGGTTCGTAGTCTCCATGCCGTCGGCGCCGCCCGCGTACGACAGCGCAAGCAGATACGAGTCGTCGTCGAACGACGGCTGCTGGCCCTCTGGCGCGAAGCCCGCTGGGCGCTCGGGCAGGGCCGGCGTCGGCACATACGGCGGGTTGAACACCAGGACGTCGACGACGCCATCGCGCATCGGCGCCGTGAGATCGCCGTTCAGTGCGCCGAGGAACATGCCGTGCGTATCCGGGTTGTCGGCCTGCGCGCGTGTCACCGTCGCGGCTGTGGCGCGGCATGCAAAGGCGTTGAAGTCGATCCCAGCGGTCAGCACCTGGGGGGTCCCAAAGAGCGTGCGCGCGTGGGCATGCACAAAGGCGAGGACCACGCCAGAGCCGGTGCCGACCTCGAGGACGAGCGGCGCGGCATCGCCGAAGGAGGCGTGCAGGAAAGCGGTTTCGGAGGCGCTGGAGAGCGTGTCGAGGAGCAGGTATGAGTCCTCGGCTGGCTCGTACACGCGCTCGTAGGGCACGTGCGAGGTATCAGGCGTGGGCAGCATTTGTGGCGGTGTTGAGGATGCGAGGCGAGGTGTATCGTGAGTGTGGTTGTGTGTAAGTGAGAAGGAGAATTTCGATGGTGGAGTGCACGTGATGTCACTGGCTGGGTGTGCTTCGAGATGCCGATGGGTTTGGGACTGGTTCCTTTTTGAAAGAAAATGAATATTGTTATAAAGTTTCCTTCTGTTGATGAGTTTTCATGTCTTGAGGGTGAGATATTCTATACCGGTGTGAATGAGAGACAAGGGTCAATCCTCCTTGGTCACCACCACCATTTCTGCAGCGTCTCCTAACCACCACAAGCCACTATAGACAGCTCAACAAAAAATAATCGTAGAATTACCCTCCTTCCCTGCCCAATCTGAGGTACTGTAATGCCATGACTCGATTTTTCACAAAACCACACACTTCAGATCCCACCCAAAATCATCCCTCCCCGGTCCAACCCCAATCTTAACCCCCCTCCCCATTGCCTCCACCATCCGCACCCAGTTCCGATCATACACACCACGAAGATCGCATCGTGGACACGGCTGGCTGTTTGTCTTGACGTACTTAGGCGTTGGTTTTGCGGTGCCGTCGCAGAAGATCGGGCAGTTGTTGAAACCTGTGAAAGGTGCACAGGGTATTGTGACCACGGCCCAGACGTGCTTGCAGGTTTTGTGCTCGAAGTACGTTAGTGTACACATATTAGGCAAGGAATTGTTTTTGAAGGCTTTTTTTTTTAGAGTGTAAAGAGTGTGGGTGATGTGTCGTGAGTTTGTTTGATTTGGGTTCGAGTTTTCAACTTGATCCTCGACTCGACAGGTGATGCCCAATATTTTACAAGATGTGTGAATCATCAGTCATCAAACATTGTCGAAACCCCTTCCCGGTGTTCAGGAGTGAATCAGGCACGCTTCAATGCGAAAATAAGGAGCTAGTGTCATGTCTCTCTATTCAAATGATCGCTCGTCTATTCTCTAAACGAAGACTCCGCCGTGAAGCCGTCTCCTCGCAGCGTGCCACTCTCGTCTAACTCATCCTCTTCAATCGCCTCCTCTTCTGACGGAACCAGCCTCGACAACATCGTCTCCATCCGCCGCATGCTATTTTCCAGGTTCTCCAGCCGCGCAGACGTATTTTCAAAATTCTCCGGGTCAGCAAAGGATTCTTGAAGCTTCTGCGGAATACCAGGGAACATTGAATCCCGCCGTGAGGGTCGCCGCAGCTGTTGCGGCTCGTCCGTGGTCGCGCTTCGCGTGAATTGCCGTCGGATAAGATGATGCGTCAGGTCATCGTCGATGGCGATGTCGTCCTGGACGTCGTCCGGCGGCGGCACCTGGAAAACAGCACGGAGGTCGCGGTGCACGGGAAGCCGCCATTTCTTCCAGAAGCGGTTCTTGGTCGGCTGCGACTGCGCCTCCCTGGGTAATTGACGCGGGGGCCAGAGGATGCGACGTTCGGCGATGGCGATGATGAGAAGAAGAGGGAGATTGACCGTCTTGACCGCGGCAACGTGGATCTTATGGAACCAGCGCGGGCTGACAATGAATTTAAGGGGGACGAAGAGGAAGACGGCGAGGATGTTGAAGGGAGGTTGGTAGGCAAAGACAGCATCAGCCTTGACGCCTTCGAGGGTCAGGACTGCTTTGCGGAACTGGATCTCTGCTGTGGCGTTTGAAGAGATGTTGCTGAAGGTGTTGGATAGCATAGAGACCAGGATGGTGAGGAAGAGGGTGTTTCCGAGGAACGCAAAGGTCACCATGATGCTCGGTCCCAGCAGCCAGTGGAATTCGGTCTGTCAGAGGTCAGGGTTGTGAGGAAGTCGAGTCTGAACACATAAACTTACTGAACGCTGAATGCCGGTACCGTCGAGTCCAAACCATATGTAAATCATCCACTTTGAAATTGTGCTAAAATTGTTAACATATAGTCACAAAAGGGAACGAAGGTGCACACTTACATGAGTGGGTGAGCGCCCTCTCCTAGCCACAACAGCGCCAGCAAGAAGCCCAAGAAACACCAAGCCGAGAGCGCGGTGAGGAAGAAGAAATCCGCCATCATGGACCGTAGCGATAAGAAGATTAGATTATCCGAGAGCAGAGTGAAGGCAAGTCGAGGTATCAGCATCGGTGCCCCCAGCGCCAGCACGTCGTAAGCTTGCTGAGCTGGCCCAATGCTGTGAGTATGCCAGCCGTAAAGGCGCAAGATCAGGTACGCCCAATATATCATGATGAAGCCGACGTCAAGAAACGACCACAAGTTCTGCGTGTAGACGCTCCAGCCGTGCGCCAAAATCGTGGCAAACTGGTCCAGCCCCCAACCAAAGGCGAAGATGGCGAAGCACGCCTCCAACCCCGAGAAAGACCGCTCCATGCGCTTCACCATGACAGCCACATACAAGCATAGCAGCACGACGAATTGGAAGACCTCGAGGATATTCCGTGTGCGCGGTACAATCAGGCGGTACTGGTTGAGCAGCGGCGAGTCGCGCGGGTCGTAAAGCGAGATGGGCTTGAGCTTGTAGTGGTCGGGGATGATGTCCCAGAAGGTCGACGGCGTGTACACGATCCGGCCCTCATAGATGGCCGATACAACCTTTTGGCAGGTCGTCGAGCTGAGGAAGTGCTTGCTCTCGGTGACAATGGCAATCTCCAACGACGGCAGCGTGCGGTTCTGCGTCCACGAGGTGCTGCGCTCAGCTTCAGCGCGGATCTGATCCGGCGCGTTCTGGAAGGGCTCAAAGCCCGCCACGAGGATATGCGCCAGCAACAACAGCCCATCCGCGCCCTCATACGCCTCGCCAAAGCGCCTGAGAATACGCGTAGCAATAAGCTCGCACAGCGTCGCCCTCGTCCAATTGACATTCTGGCGATTATTCAAGTGCGACTGCTCATCGAGGAACTGCGCGCGGTTGACCAGCAGACAGTAGATGATGCTGATGTCGTTCAGCTCGTAGAACTTGTCGACCAGCGGGCGCACAACCGTGACGTTGATGCGGACGTCGCGCAGCTGCTCGAGCGTCAGGTAGTCCTCGACCACGCTGATGATGTCGCGGCGGATGCGGTGGATGTTGGTGTAGACGGGCAGATGGCTGTGCGGATCGGTCATGCAGCTGTAGACGGGATCGATGCTCTCGGACGCCGCGCGCATGCCCGAGTTGAGGCGGCTGAGCAGCGGGCGGCGCTCGTCGTTGGGCGGCGGGAGGACGATGCGCCGTTGTCGGGCGGCCATGCCATTCATGCGGTGGTGATGTGCAGTTGAAGTGAAGTGGTGATGTTGTATACAGGTGTTGAGGATGCCGTCCGTGGTGGGGGTTAGTGGTTAGTAGTCGCAGCAGTCAGCAGTGTCTGGAATTCAGGGCGTGGGTCCCGGGGTCTCGAGCATCTTTATACAGCGCCTGCCTGCGTGTATGTAAATTCGCGAGGTTTGAGTGAGGCCCGGTGAAGTTGAAAAGTGTGAACAATCAAGGTTCCATGATCATCCCGGGCCAGCGTCATGGTGCATGTCGGCCGGCTCCAGCGATCTGGAAGGCCCCTGATTGGATCTCGGGTCCGGTCTTGGCCCGGAGATAACCCCCCGGCCCCGTCTCTTATCTCGACCTCATCCACCGATAGACACGGCGAGCATCATGAAACAGCACCTGGTTGGGGTTTTTTATGCGAATGTCGGTGACCTGACCTGACCTGGGCTGTCAGCGTTTAACCAGGATGGCCTGGCGCATGTCAGCAGCCAATACAGTCAACCACGTGGACCGCCCTGAAGAGGCTCAACCGGGTTGACCCTCATGCTACATCCTCAGGCTAGAACACCAAAACTCATCAACATTGTTCTATCCAAGTTTACAATTCATTTGCTTTACAGCTTTGGCGCCGCCTGACCCTTCGCCTCCTGCGCCAGCTTCCACGCAAACTCGGCCATCGGACCCCTCGTCACAGCATGATGCTTCGCCTTCTCGCTACTCGCCTGCCGCACCGCATACCGCGCCGCGATGCCCTGGCACACCCCCGCCAACTTCCAGATGTTGAAGGCCATGCCCCAAGGCACCTCGGACCGCGGGTCGTAGCCCGACGTCTCCGTGTACCACTGAAGAATCTGCTCCGGCTGCGGCAGACCCGGCGTCCGCCCCGGCAGGAAGGCCGACGCATCGTAGGGCGCCGCTCCCGGGTGCTTGGCCGTGTAGAAGTTGGTCAGGAAGTTGCACACATCCGAGAGCGGGTGGCCGACTGTTGACATTTCCCAGCTGTGAGGGTCCAGTCAGCTCAAGTCCCGACTATCTATCAGTAAAGAGAGGGTATAACATACTCAAGAATACCAATCACCCGCGGCTCCGTCTTGTGAAACACCAGGTTATCAATCTTGTAGTCGCCGTGCACCAACGTTGCCCGGTCTTTCGGCTGCAGCTTCTCGTTCTTGAAGAACCGCACCGTCTCCTCAAAGTGCGGCAGCTTGCCCACGGGCTCCTTGGTCTCCACGTCAACCGCCTTCTCCTGGCTGGCGCAGATGGTCGTCCACGTCTGGATCTGGCGGTTATAGAAGCCCGCCGGCTTGCCAAACTTCTCCAGCCCGACGGCCTTGTAGTCCACAGCGTGGAATCGCGCCAGCGTCCGCACCGCCTCCTGCCACATGGCCTCGCGCTCCGTGGCGCTGACCCCGGGCATCGTAAAGTCCTCGAAGATGCGCCCGTCCAGGAACTCCATGATGTAGAAGGGCGTGCCGATGATGGAGTCGTCTTCGCAGAGGCAATACGTCTTGGGCACGGCCACGTCGGTGTGCTCGAGGGCGTGCATTATGCGGTATTCGCGCTCGACCTTGTGCGCCGTCTTGGAGAGCAGCTTGCCCGGGGGCTTCTTGCGCATGACGAAGCGTTGGCCATCGGCAGCCGTGATCTGGTACGTGGGGTTCGATTGACCGAAGCCAAACTGGGGCGGGACATTTCAACATGCACAATCGACAAGATTGGGTATAGTGAAGGGCACTCACCTGCTTCAGATCAATCGGCGTCTTGATGGCAGGCACATTTCCAGTAATGTACTTCTCAAACGCCGCCTCGTCGATCGGTTGTCGCACGCGGCCCGCCATGATGGGAGGATGCCAGTGTCGATACCAACGGGCAGTCAAGAAGAGACAAAGGGACAGAGTCGGGTCGGGGAGCAGCGATTGAAGAAAACAGTCCCAATCTAGTCAGCGACATCAGAGAACACCACGCATGGGCGCTACATAGTTGATATTGCTTCCAGCAGTGGAGGTCGAGGGGGAGCACCAGCTCGGTCCTTTAGCTGACAAGCCGAGGTTCAGGCTGGGGTTGGCAATTCTGGGGTAAAGCGTGCTGCCGGATCAGTAAATCCGCATCCCGGGGCAGCTGGAGCACCGTCGCTGACTCAACCTAACAGCCCCGGCCCCAGAACGACTCCAACGAAACGGCTCTCAGGCCAGCAAGCGGCGCCTCGGTACTTTTTTGTTAGTCAGTCTAATGGTTGGTTCAGTCCCATGGAGCAACTTGACCGATCCGGCCTCAGTCCAAAGGCCGCTCCCGTCAGCCATCGGCCAATCGGCTCGGACTCTCGCGGCGACAAATCACAGGCCTTCACCCGCACCAACTAGGTAGGAGACTACACCAAAGAGCAATCGTCGAATCAAGTCTCAAAAGCAAAAAAGCAACAATAGCATGTGCATATCTCAATTTGTGGTCAATCTCCCTGGTAATGTCCGGCGACGGATTACCCTGGTAGAGTCTAAATACCTAGTCCCATCCATCCAGAACCTGGGCAGCCCCAACTATTTTCTCTTCCTTGGTACAATAATAAAAGACAAGTCATTCATTCACTCTCCATCAACGCTCTCCTTGCGGGCAAGCTTCTTTTTTTCTTTCGATTTTTCATGCTTTTTGAGTGTCGATGCGTCTGTGTTTCTCCCTTCCATCTCAACACTTGTCCGGCCTCAACCTCGCATACGTACTCGCTCGTTCGACAACCACCTGCCGCAGAGTCCTCGTCGGTAACCAGACCCACGATTCCGCCCACGGCAAGCTCGGTATGTGCACGAGGCAAACTCAACAAGGAAATGAAGTCGAAACAAGGGGAGAAAGAATCGAACGAGGTAGCGAAGAGGGGGTATCCATCATGTCGAATCGTCCATGCATTCTGTCCGTCCAGTATTCCTGTGGCCACGCGAGTCCGCAGCCGCGCCCGACATGCTGTTGCCAGTCCAGTGCTGTCTGTATTAAAAAGAATTTGATATACGGTATCCGGCGGCCCTCGATCCGACAAGGTAGGGCAGCCCTTCAACTACGAACCATGCTTTGTTTGATTTGAGACGTTCCAACTTCTGCGCCTCATTTCCCTATTAGAACACGGGCATCTCGCCCTGTCGGATCGTGGGCCGCCGCTTGGTTGTACTTCCGACTCGCAACAAGAGAGGGGAGGGGGAGTAGGTGAACCGGGAATAAAAAAGAAATAAAGAGAATATAAAATGGCCGTGTAAAGCGAGAGATAGCGAAAAAAGGGCAAAATGAGGAAAATCATCTCTGCTGTCGTGACATCGTAAACCGCTGGTGGACTGACAAAGGAGACAAGTAAAAGTCATGTTGACGTTAGTCGCGTGACTAACCGTCGTCCTCGTCGTCATCGTCATCAGGGCTCTCTGTCTCCGTCTTAGCTTTTTTGTTTGCAACGGCGGCGCTTCCGGCTTCTGACTTGCGCTTAGTCCCTGCGCCTCCCGACATCTTGCCGGCAGCTTCTGCGCTTTCCGCCTTGGCCTCGGCCGCGACCTCTTTTTCTCGCTCCATCGCCGCGACCTCTTCGGCCGTCAGGAATCGTCCGCCGGGGCCGCGAGGTCGGCGCATCGCGTGGTTGTGTCGAGACTCGTGGAGATACGGCTTTCTTCCCTTAGAAGTCAGTCTCAACTGCTCCTCCAACCGTTGACGGGCAACGCGGCGCTTGAGAATGCGGTGGAACTGCTTGGCGTTGACATAGAGGGGAGACTCTTCGACGCCGCTGCTGGAAGGCATCTCTGGTGACTGAGGATGTTGCATCTGAGCCTGGGGCATTTGGGGTGCGGAAACACCAGGTCGAGCTGCGGTGTGGTTCAGTAGATTGGGAGCGCTGCTGACTCCCGGGCTGGTAACCTGGCTCATACGGCGGCCAGGTATTTGGGGGAGGTTGTTCATCCTCGGGGATGAGCGCGCATCCTTCTTGGAGTTGGCACCCATGCGAGGAGAACTCTGCGGCATGTTTGGATCCGAGTTCATATATGGGTAATTGGAACCAGAAGCCGCTGCTGTGGCGGCCATTGCGGCAGCCTGAATGCCAGGCATGCCATAATGAACCTGCTGCATGCCCTGCTGTGGCACGCCGCCGTACTGGGGTTGATACATGTTGTGTCCGGTGCCCTGATTCTGCTGTTGCTGCGAGGACACGGTCGTGGGAGAGGTCGTTTCGGGACCGGTCCCTATGTTGGAGTAGTTGGCGGTAGTGGTAGTAGCTGTCTGTTGTAGATTCTGTTGTTGCGGATATTGGCCGTACTCCATAATCCGGAGAGGAACGGCTCTAGAGGCGTCGCGAGGAAGTGTGGCAACTCCGTCGCGATGCGATTCGTGGTCTGGCGATGAGGCTCAGATCAAGTAGCCAGCCAGTCAGGGTTAAGCAAAGAAGCTATCGAATGAACTGCTCCCAAAGCACGATGAGGGCTGGGGGGGAAACACCACAAGAGAAATGACGAATAGCTGTGTTCGACAAGGAGACCCGGTTAGCGAGCTCTGAGGGTTTAATGGTCGTTGGTCGCTTGGGTATTAGTTGGGCTCTCGATGCTTTGTGAGTTTCGTCACTGGGCCGGTACGAGTGAGCTGGATGGGATGCACAGGCAGGCACCCAACCTATTGGGTATGCGGCGATGAGCTGGCACCGGGTGGATGAGGCAAAGCGTCTGAGCTGCTCAGATGGCCTCCCACGGCATATGCGGGCTGATGTCGTGGCGGGGCAGCGTTCTAGCGATGGCTCAGCTCTTGAGAACACAAGCCACGTGAGGACGAAGCAAGGCGAATAAGGCCGGGAAGCCAAGGCCCAACGTTGAGCAAGAAAAGCTGGACGAAACAGAAGGCTTGAAGCGAGCCCCAGACGTCTTCAAAGGGATACTGGCGAGGTCTGTCCAACCAAAGGCGTTAGCTCGTCTGTATTTATGCCAGCTAGGATCCATACCAGGGGGCGAGGGTCAATGGGCAGAAAACCGGGGGCGCCGAGCGGGAGATGCTGGTGGCCGCACGCTTGATGCGTTGGCAACTGGAGCTGCATGACGGAATATGCAACAGGGCCTTGGCCCACCGGCCAGCCGTCTCAGCAAGGACCCCAGCCAAGTCCAGCCCAGCCAGTTGTAGCCATCAAGCGTGGCGCCCAAACTACAGGCGGCCACGGGCGAGGGAGTGGACGTGAAGCTGTCCGCTGGCTGGCGGGAGCGGAGCGGGCCCTGCGATGCAAGCAGCCAGATAAGCGCTGCGAAGTCGTGCATCAAGTTGAGGCGGCGCTCAAACTGGTTGGAAGGCGAGACTTCTCGGGCATCCGGTGCTCTGGAGAACTGCGACCACTTGGCCGCGCCAACGGATAGTGGGAGGACTCCTGCCAGGGGCCCCCGGCGGAAGAACGCACAGGTACATCACAAGGCTGAACGACAGTCGGGGGCCTCGTTTGCGAGACTGCGACGCCAGCGAGGTGATAGACCGTCATGGTGGTGAGGGGCAACGGGAGGGAGAAGGAATGTGAGGGGGGGGATGTCATATTCTACCTAGGTAGCTTTCCGGCATGTGGTTGAATCGGGCAGGTAACTCGATGAGGCACTCAACCTCTGCACAGCACTACCAAAGCCAATTCTGCCGAAAGCGTGACCCCAGGGTGTGCGCAGGGAGGGGGCACAAAGCAAAAAAAGAGAGACACGGCACATACATGTGAGGCCGTCGCCAAGGGTGCTGGGCAGCGGTAGGGGAGCAAGACGTGCGTGTAAACTTAGCAGCGGCTATGTCCAGTGTCGTCAGCATGAGCCTCAGTCTAGGTCCAGGCAAACGGGAGCAGAGCAGGGCAGTGAGGGCGGGGACCGGCAGCAATAGTCGGTGTAAGTGAGTTGGCTGGTGGATGGAAGAGGCTGGCGGGATGCAGGCAGCCAAGAAGGGGTTCGAGCGCGACACTCACGGCTGTGCGCATGCAAAGGCAAGAAAAGAGAGTGCAAGACCAAGGAACAAGGAAAAAGCAATGAGGCGAACGAAGGGTGCCAGACGCGTCGAGTGGGCAGCAGTGAATCTCGCGCCGCGCACAGCGTTCACCGGCCTAACATGAACCCCAACGGCGCGGTTGGCAACTCTGCCACTGGCAGTCAATGCGGCCCCCGAATAGGGCTGTTGAAAAGCCTCGAAGGGGAACAGAAGAACGGTCATTCGATGGAAAGAGAGCGAGGCCTGACGTACCCTTTTTGTGTTGTACGACTCGGGTCTGTCGCAGTCACAGAAGCACGAGGCAGAAACGTGCACGAGCAACGGAACGCCTGGATTTCCCACGCGACGGGAGTCCGAGAGGCGAGCAAATGAACCGCCGCAGAGGGCTGGCTGGTTGATTGATGGCCGTGAATATGGGGTAAGATCGGGATCCGCAGGGACAAATTGTCACCTGACAAGCAATGCGGCCAATGGATGAAGCGAAGAGCAAGCTGGCGACGATGATAGGTCTCGACAATCGCGAAGTTGAGAGAGGCCAAAGGGCGACGCGAAAAAAGCGAGCTGATTTGCTGGGGGGGCGGTGGGTTGATTTATTAGGGTGGATTTTGCCTGGGCTGTCTCGGGGCTGGCGTCGCAGCGACAGAACAACAACGCTTCAGCTAAGAACGAGACCAGACGAAAGCAAGCGAGCAAGATCGGGGGGGCCCTGCAAATGGAGACTCGGGACTTCCAAGGGCCAGAGGTGGCGCGCGGCGCGTATTGCTCCTTTCTAGCAGCGTTCCGGGGATCGGAGGCTGGCCTGGCGGGTGCAAGCAAGCAAGCAAGGCAAGGTACTCAGAAATGGGGAATGGAGCTGGAGCTGGAGCTGGAGCTTTGGAGCTACGGCTGAATTCCTGTGCTGGGCAGCAAAGCTTCCACTGCGGTCCGGCGTCAGCAAAAAATGCGCGTTTCAGGCGACCAGCAAGGCGACGGCGATGCGCCGGAGCATGACATGCGCTGCAGGGCGAACTGCAGCGGCTTGACGGAAGGTGACGTCTTACCTCGATGACCTCTTATTGGCAATGGTCCCAGCGGGCGGCTGTGGTGCAAAGCCGTCTAACAGGCGCGCAGCCGTTCAAGAAGCTTGAGGGGTCGGGCGGCCAAACGGACGAATTGAATCGAGGGATCTGGCGGCTCACAGCCGTGTATCGCAAGCCAAACAAGGTGGGCGCGGATCAGCCGTTAGTCGAGCTGCTGTGAATGGCCACAGATCCTGAGCCAGCAGAAAAAAAAATTATGTTTCAATGCTGGGGGATGGACGAATCTGATTGCTCGTCGAGTGGTCGAGGGGAGCAGGATTGATTGGCCGTGGAGGAGGAGAGGCGGCGAGGAGGACGAGGAAATGCGACGAGATGATTTGAGGGGCGGGCCCAGTGTCTTTTTACACTTGTGACTGGCTGATTCAGCCCTGGAGTGGGGCGGCGATGTGGCTGGCCGGCTGGGAGAATTGTGATTTGCCCAGATGACGTGATCCCTGGCGGGCGGGGCCTCGAGAGCTTGGGAAAGAGCGAGGGTGCGGTTCGTACGTTCGCACCTGCCACCTGCGGCTTTTCGACGGTCAGTCACATTTCAACCGGATTCAAGGTGCTCGCTCTCATCCATCCACCCATCCATCCATCCCTCCCTCCACCTCATCCACGCACGATTACCCAGCCTTCTCATCATCAGCAACACTGCTGCGGGAATGTGCCAGTTGGTGCATGAGTCCCTCCCTAATCCTAATCTACCGCTCACCCTCTGTCCCCAACTCTGTCTTGAACTGCCGTTTGCGCCACTCACGCCTTCGCCTCCGCCTGACCGCTTCTCTGATGTTGGTTCTTGTTACTCACCTCTAACTGTGTTTGATCCTGCTGCGTGTCTCGCAGGCCTTGGTCTCTCTACAGA
Source organism: Xenoacremonium recifei (assembly GCA_012184525.1). NCBI lineage: Eukaryota > Fungi > Ascomycota > Sordariomycetes > Hypocreales > Nectriaceae > Xenoacremonium > Xenoacremonium recifei. The sequence continues at coordinate 186,333 of WOFQ01000011.1, read as the reverse complement.
GTACTATGCGGCGCTTCAGCGACCGGTGACGCCAGCCCCTCGCTAGAAAACAGGCGTTGTCCCCTCGGCCGATCGCCCAGCTTGGTGACGGATGGTGTGTGGATGAGCTGGCAGTGACTTACCAATCTAGGCTAAATTTAGTCCCGAAGCTTTCCCTCCGAACCACAACGGATGGGGCGGAGATGCGTGCACCAAAGTCGAAACGCTGTGCGTTGTTAGGATGCGTGTGCTGTGCTCCAAGTACAGTGCTGTACATACAACCCACAGTATCTGGGTTGCCCCGGGTCTTCGACACGGACGTGCAGCGAAGGAGAGATTTTGAGACTTGCCACAAGCCGGCTTCGTCTTCTTGCTCGTCGATTCCCGAGGGCTGAGATGGGCGGGGTTCGGGTGGCTGGTTAGTGACTCGGTACGGCGCCTGAGCTGGACGGGACTGGGGGCGCCAACTTTGGGCTTCAAGGGCCTTTTCCTCTTCTGAAACAGCACCGCAAGCTGGACGACAGGGGAGCCGATGGTGGCGTCGGGCTTGAACGACCAACTTGGAACAACTGATGGCTTGCGACGTCCTCACGAAAGTCAGCTGTCTGCACGTGAGGCTTTATGCATTACATTGACCCCTTGTGACGGATCCCGTCTTGGCCGTGCGCGGCAAAACGCATGCTCAAGCTCGGGTCATGACGAAAGTCGCGACTCTCGCGTTGTCCTGTCTTGCAAAAACACGGGGAGCAGCAGTCTTAGGCTCTAGAGCCTAAAAGTCGGTGTAGTTGACGGACCGGGGGGGAGACGGTGACGAGTACACACTTTACTCGCGGTATGACTGATGTCTTCATCGCCTTCGGGTTCGCTTGGCACTCCGACGACATGATCAAAGTACGAAGTACTTCACAATGCGTGCTCCGTACTCCGGACCAGACCAGGGATGGCAGAGGGATCTGATGCATAGGGCCCGGACTTACCTGGGCTTGGAGGCAACACCCTAGTGCAGACGCAATGCAAAGGCGCCTGACTACCGTCTATGCCGTCCGTCGTGGCCGTCCTCCAACACTCGAGTATGTACTCCGTACGGTACGGTACAGTACCACGGCCGCTCAGCGGGTTGCAGCAGTTCGTACCGGTCCGTACAGACTAAAAATGGCGACGTGTGGCTGCGACGATTGGTCGTGAGATCAACGGCTCTTCGTATGGACAACACTGCACCGCAGGCTGGAGCTGCAGTCTCGTCCTTGGCCTCGTATACTTGGGGATGGACAAGACGCACAGCAGCACGTCTGGCGTGGTTTCTGCGTGTCTGTTGTTGTGATGCTGCGTGCCGCCTGCAGCGGTATTAGCCGTCCGCGTGGACTATTGACAGTCGACAGTGGATCTTGGCCTGCGTCTGCGTCTGGAATCGATCCGTACCGTGAATTGCCGTTGTCTTGTTCCTCTGTCGGCAGATCGTTGGGATAGGAAGCGTCGTTGTCGTCAACAATCGGTCCTGAGTGGCCGGGGATGCACCATTTCTCTGCGCTCTCAGTGGCTCGAGGCCTCGCTTTTTATCCTACGAGAAGCCGTCCCTGGGGAGGAATTTCTGGAGCCGTAGCGGCCCGCTGTGACAGGTGCACGAGAGGCCGGATGGGCGAGCCTGATGGTATCATGGCAATGGTGATCACACACACACACATCCCGGACCCCGGCGCCCGCGTCCATGTGCATGTGATGGCTTGATTGCTCCAGGCATGCCGTCGCCTCATCATCCCACAGGCGCAGCCCCGAGGATTGGCTGTTGACGCCTGACAGGTCATGCTCTCGGGGATTTGCTTGGCATCACATTGGTCATCTTCCAAGTCCCTCGCCATGGCTAGAGTACCCGTGTAATGTTATTGGTGAGTAACCTTGATTTTGGTGCAATATCAGGCAGCCGCTGCGACCCTTCGAGACCTCAGCTCCGCCTCACGGCTCTCAATATTGTCAAGGATGCCGGCTCTCAACACATCTCCGGTCCTCGTGTAGCTTCAGGCCTTTCATTAGTTTGGCCGAATATTTACTCAGCTCCTCGCTCGTCACATGGCTTTCAGTCCCGTGCTGACGCCCGAATACCTTGTTGCTGCCTCTTTTAGTGGTGACTCCGGTTCTCATCTCGGACGAGGCGTTTCTGCCGAGCGATGATCACATACGCCGTGTTTCAACACGAATTCACTACCGCGATTAATTTAAGCTACAGACCTGGTCATGGGAGAATTGTAATCCTTCTTGGTATCTGATATCCACATCCCGACTGACCCCATTCCCAAAAGCGCAATCAGCTACCTTGCCCCGGTCCTCGACGCGACAACGCGGCTGGCGAATAGCAGCTCGATTCGCGACATCTCGACTCTCATTTGTCGCCACTTTCCGGCGAAGGGATCTGAGCTTGAGCCTTTCTGCGATCGAACTTCTGTCTGGAATGAGCGTCCCCAGTCTGGCGCTTATCTTTTTATCACTGCTATCAACCTTGATGATGACGGAAGCCGGCGAGTTCAGCTGTCCTTCGGCGAAACTCCGAGTCTCCTCCTCAGAATATCGAGTCGTCATCTTGCCTTAAGCATAGGAAGTGGGATTTCGTTGTAAAAATTTGTACACTGTTGACACTCAACAAAACACATACCACGTCATCTACGTAATGTATTGATCTGCCGCCAGGTCCCGACGCGGGGATTTAATCTCGTGTCGTCTCCAGCCTCGTTCAGGTGGTGTGGCGCTGTCGCCCCAAAACTAAATCCGTGTATAATAATTGGGCAGAACCACGCGAGTGTATAGGGTAGGGTGGACATTTCCAAGGTGGTTAGAGCTACCTACGACTTCTTTCGAACTATATGCATCGATTGGGTACTAAAATCTTTGGATGAACAGGTGTTGAATTTGGGGTTTTATGGCCAATCTTGTCCCGTGCTGTAAACACTCTCGGGACAGTGTGTGTGTCTTGCGCCAGTGAACAAGAACACAAGACGAAAGGTTGATCAACGCGCTCGACAAGTATGACTCAATCAACACCAAAAGCGACATGAGGAAGCCCATCGCCCAAAGAACCAAACAAAACGGAGATACTTGTCAATTTCCCAAAAGTATTATGTCTATGCTTAGCCGTAACATTGATCTAAGCAATACGTTGTGTTATGCCATTCGGCTACACACCATGATGAACAAAATAGGGCTGGAAGGAAGGGTGAATACCAGTTTTTGGACACAGCCAAGGTTCAAAGACCAGTGCACGCTAATGAGCCAGTGTGAAGATTTCAAAGTGACATACAAACCCGTACTCGACCCTTCAAGACGAGATGAGCCAGCAAATCACTCTCCGAGTCAATAAGAATGTATGTAGCCAGAGGCCACGAATCAGTGGTTCACACCCAGACGACCGACGAGGTAGAGTCACGGCAGAACGGAAGAGCATGATCCAATCGGAAAGTCTATTAATGTACTGGCTTGTTTACTCAAGAGGCGTATGGATATGAGTTTTTATATTCGAAAATACAAAATTACGAAGGATATACTCCAATACACATCAATACCATGACTCCCGGCGCACGGAAATTTTCAAGAAGCAGTGACCCTCAGTTGGAAACAAGACCAGAAGAAGGACTTGTAACTATCGTCAATGAAAGGTTGGCGCGCGACTTTTGAGGGTGTAGTGTTATTGAAGATGACTCCATATGGGCTCACCAAAGCGAGGTCTAGGCAAGAAAACGAGACCATGACCTTACAATATAAGCCCCGTCGCAAAGTCAGGAACTTAGAATTGACGAGAGGAGCTCTGGCCGGATCAAAATATAACACTAATCCGGGGAACGTAAAAGAATGATGCAGATTGAACGAGTCCTTATTCGGGACTTATAAAAATTCCCATATATCTTTACTCAACATATAATTCCTCCAGCTCCTGCACGGAATTATGTGTTCTCAACGAGTCCCAAGGCCCTGGTTTCACATGAAGTATTTATATGACACTTTTGTAGCGTCGATAAAGCCTTTCCTCCCTTTAAACTTCAACTGCAGAGACGAGATTGAGCTGGAAATCAAGTTTCCACTGGTGGACGTTCGACTTTAATTACCAAAGTCAGCACAAACTTCCTTTCGTGAGTTTCGTGTGTCAATACTCGCGCTATGATGTTGAAGTCACCACCGCCAGGAAGATGAACGAGATGCGGACCAAGCCTGGGCAAAATTAGTCTTGGTAAAATGGACAAACATCTCATCTTCACATAGGCTGAGAATCCATACAAGAGCAGCTAGGAGATCGATGAAGGGGGGGAGGGGAGGGGGGTAATTGTTGGTATAGCGACAGCTAACTTGAATTCACCTATTTAAACACAAAATGAGCGTTCAGCTATGAGATATGATCAATAGTGACGGAGATTGATAACTCGGTCTCGGAAGCGATAATCCGACGCCGGAATTCGAGCCGACCGAGGTGGCTGCTCTACTAGCTGCTTCGTAGATTCTACGTCTTCTGAACCCCATCACAGGATTCGCCTCTATCCACCGATGACAGACACTTAATGGATACGGCCGTAACACTGTCATGAAAGATTGGAGCTGCAACCTTCCTCTTCTCTTAGACGCCTAGCTGTATGGATACCAACGGAGATGACGAATGTCATCACAGTTTGTTGACCTCAGCCCAACGCCCAAGCCGCCGGAGAGGACAGACCTGAGAACCAGGGGCTATGCTTCGAGTTTCAAGGTTTTAAGTAAGCGTAGCCAATCCAAAGCTGAGCGCCAAAGGTAGATGCAGATGAATGGCCTGGAGTTGTGTCTCAGGCCGAATTGATGACCACCTCGCTAGAACGAGGGATGAACGGCATGTCAGTCGCTCGCCTACTAGTGAGCTGCGTGATTTGACGGTGAAGCGCCATTATCTCGACTCTACATCAGTAGCCGCGACACTTGGAACAGATATGAAGAAGAGATCTATAGTAGCCCCTATAGAGCGATAAGGTGACGAAGCCGAGATGAAATGGCGGAGAATTTCTAAAATTGAGGTTCGTAGTACAGAGTAACACATTAACATTCGCTTTTGCCTCTTCATATCTGAGATGGGTCTGAGAAACCCGGTTATAGGCGTCAAAAGAAACGACTTGTTTAGTCTTGTACTCTGGTTGAGACCCGACAGGTTGGAACAAGTTACCCCTATTGATAAAGTGCAATGACTGCTGTTGGCTCACAGGAAGAGTCATTAGCAAGGGTTGGCAACCTTTACAACCAACATTGAGATGAATTGACTTGAGATCTGCAGGGGAAGCCACATGGAGGTCGCCTTACTTGTGCAGGTGACCGAAGCACAGCTGACCAACAACGCCTTGACTGACTCCTCGCTGGGAACGATAGTACACACAGAATCTGCCTCGTTTGAGGGGTTGCGGTAGACCGAATGGAGCTTACAGCACACCGTTTGCAGTCTTTGTGTGATGCGGAAGGGAATTTTGCGCACCGTCCTGGATGCTCGTTGGCTACAGACCAGTGAAGGATTCCCCGATACCACCGTGACGGCGCTTAGACCGGGGTCAGGTACAGGCAAGCCTGTCCAATCGAATCGAGCTTCTGAATTTGGTCCAACGAGAGATGCGGCGCCAACGCGCCCTCGCGCCCTCTCTGGGTGTCGCATGCTGGGCTTGTCTGGCAGGGCAGTGCGTGTCGCAGGCGCGCGGTGCAAGGTTCGCGAGAAGAGAGCGAGGCCATTATTAGACCAGCCAGCGCGACGACCAGCATTGCTTCACGTGGCGCGCGCGCTCCTGGTAAACGGGCTGTGCGAGTGGCCGGGTGTGATCTTGGGTGGCTGCCAGCCACAGATCGTGGGTGGTCGAGAAGAGCGTCGCCATGTTGGTGAGCACAGGATAGGTCTTTGTTGTTTACGACGGCGTGTCGACAACTTCTGGCGCGAGGCAGGCGCGCGCGCAGTGAAGCAGCGACCGACACGAGCTATTTGGGGACATGGAGATGGCTATGTTGATGGAAGCGAGGCAGACGAGAATTGGAGAGTTGAAATGTAGGAGGAAAAAGAGATAAAAATGGGCGACTTCCCGGGAAGACGGTGGTGATGCTCCTGCCCACTGACAGAGAGCACACCTCAATTGCACCTTCCCTTCTATCCGCAAGACCCTTCATTTGCAAGAGCATTGAAAGCTCCTGCCGTATTCGCCGTTGACCGGGAATACCTTACCCTCATCTATCTTTTGTTGACCTCCAGTCCTTTGATCTCGGGACACCTTCCTTCTCCTCCATCAGCCAGCATCATCCTGTGAACTGGCAGCCGTCTTAGTCGTGTGGAAGGCCTCAATCAACGAGACTTCCAGATCGCCGCCGTCCTATCACGACTCGTACCTGCAATCTTGCACTTCAGCCCAGCCTGGCCGTCGCTGAGCCTTTCTTCAATCATATCACACGAGAGACCGGATTGCTATCACCTCCAGTCCTCACCCGCCACGCCTCTTCGCGCGTGTCAACCGTCTCCCTCGTCCTCATCCGCTCATTCGCTCGGCACTTCTGTCTCCTCCGCGTGAAAGCCGCCCGGCGTCTTCCTCGCTGGGTATCGAATCACATTCCTCGCCGACACTGTGGGCAAAGGCACCGACCGGCGCGGCGCCAGGAGACCCAAACAGCTCTGCGACAAGGGACCAGGGTGACTAGACAGACAGGGCCCCAGAGGAAACGGCGTGGGAGCAAAAAATACATACAAATCAGCGCTCGAGGTTCGGTTGCCGCTGAACCCAGACCCAGAAGTCACCAGACCCCTGTCGCGAGCGGTGCCGCCGCTTTAACGGACCCGGAGCCCGCGACCAGCCAGTCAAGGCGCGAGGACTCCCTCGGACTCGACCAACACCACGACTCTCGTCGGTGACACCCTTGCTCGGGGCTCAAGGCGACGGACGCTAGAGGCCATCCCCGGGAACCCCAGACCAGCGTCACCAGCCCGCCGGCGCAGAGACTCTGGCAGTCTGCATCACCACCATCACCATCACCACCAACCTGAACCCACGACACACGCTCCACGGGCCACGCTACACCCCTCCCCCCCTGCGCCGCGAGCCCTGTATCTGCCGCTTCTGTTCTGCTGCGCTTGTTGCTGCTGCTGCTGCTGCCGCTGCTGGTTGTCTTGCCGCCAGCTCTTCTGCATCTCTCGTCCTCTCGCACGCGCCCTGCCCTGCCCTGCCTCGATCCCGCTTCCCACATACATACAAGCCTGCTGAGGTGCAATCCACCCACACGCCCCTCCGCCATCATTCCCATCCCACCTCCCACCTCCCACCAGCCCAGCAATCACCCAGCTTCCGCCATTGGCCCCCGAGCCCGTCCTCTCCCTCCTTCGGCGCCAAAATCTTCCTCAGACCTCTCTTCCCATATAACACCCGCAGCCTGTCGCTTCCCACCCTTGATTCTTCTCTCCCCAGTCCGTTCGCTGCTGCTCTTTGCCTGCTTGCGCTCTCTCACTTGCCCCTCGGGTTTGGTTGCTGGTCTACTATTCTCGAGATAGCTCGTGGGCGCCTCAAGACATTCTTACCTCCCTAACTTTCAAAGCCTCTGCCGAGTCCTCTTGTTGACAAGACGCATCGTCGACGGTCTCTATCGGAAATCCCTCGTTGACATCCCCGATTCTACACCACCACCGTCGCCATGCCTCCTCATACTAAGCCGAAGCTGGGCATCACCACCCCTCTCACGGCCAACTTCCCGTCCGAGATCACCTCTGCGGGTGTCACTTCTGCGGGCGTCACTTCAGCGGGCGTGGCCGCGACACCTCTCTCTGCCATCTCGTTCAACTTCAAGCCCGACCCGGACTTCATCAAGACGCCCATTAGCCCTCCAATGGCTTACACCGACTTCCTCTCCAAGGCCATGTCTCTTAACTCGCCTGCCATAGCTTCTGGCCAGACAACTCCCGATTCCGTTCCCAGCACGGCAAAGAGCGAGCAGTCTAACGAGGACGCATCTCCCACGACGTCAACCTCGAGCGTCAGCACCAAGGGCATTTCTCCCCCAGCCACGGCACCCATTGTGCCTCCTAGCCCTTTCACAGGTACTTCTGTGCCCATGTCTGCACCTCCAGGCGCGGCGACCTTCCCAAGCCTCAGGCTGCCGCCGAGCCCGGCCGTCTCTAATGTGGATTCGCCGTTGAGTGCCAATATTACGAGGTCACCATTCAGCGCTCGATCTGTCCACTCGGTTTTCGACTGGGATGCCGCTTTGAAGGCGCGCTTCGCTGAGAAGAAGCAGAAGCCTGCGAGGACGAGCGTTCGACACATCCGAGAAGTGGTGACGAGGACTGTCACCTATACGCCACGAATGGCCCCTGCTCCCAAGGGTAAACGGCGAAAGGTTGAATGAGCAGCCTATTTCCGACACCTACTATCATATGATTCCCTTTTTTCTCACATCTCACATGTTCAGCAACAAACAATCTACTTATACTACGTTTCACCACACAATCCCTTGATATCAACCACCACCCACACATTCCCTTTGTCAAGACTTGGACACTCAAAACAGAGGAGGAGCAAACAAGAGAAGGAGCAAGACTTCGGCACTAATAATGGGCTGGAGGAAAGAAGGAGATGTGGGCGATTTACGACGTCACGTTCAAATTTGGGCGGTTTACGATCGAGTCCGGCATCGACACCCCGGCGCCATCGTGGAGGATCCTCTGCTTGACTGCGACTATTTTATTCGTTCTGGCGACGGAAATTTAGGGAGGCATATCTCCTCGACATACTCGAAATACTGGAAGGCACGGATTGGAGGAGTTTAATGGCGTTCGACAAGTTATGGAAATGCGTGTGGTTTTTTTTTTCTTTTCTATTTACATGGACAGGGCGAAGAGAGAGGTTCGATACCAATAAGGAAAGGCTTGCAGACAAGGATCACCAAGACGGTGATCGGGGGGAGGCGCCACGATTGAGATTCGAGAAGGAGACGACGGCAAGGCAAAGCGGCGTGTGGAGTGAGATAGCGAGGTAGTGGCCCGTGTATCGGGCGGACAGGTAGCGGTATAACGTGTTATTCGCACCCAACGAACCATGGGCTGTTTCCTCGTGTGGTTTCCGCTGTGATATCGCTACGTGATGAACCTATTCTATGTCCAATGCTCTGCGGCGCCGCGGCGGGGCAGGGGGAAGCAAACGGTCCTCGACTAGAAAACACGAGTGTGACACCTCCCCAGCCCTCTGTTTTTCTTTGCTCTGTTGTTGTACTCCAGGCAGGCCGAAGGAACGTGCATGTTTACATGTTTATTTTGCACTGCAGATCCTGTCATGGCCGTGAAAACGGGCCTCGTTCGGGTGACAGGCCAGGCATCGCGGATCTGGGATGCAGGTCTTCGGGCCTCAGGGCCTTTGGTGAGAGAGAGAGTGTGTGCCCCCCTTCCCCCCCTGTCACCCCTGGTGGTGGATGGGCGGGAATTGGGATGACTTACATGGAGACATCGTTCGCCACAGCGAACCTCCTGAAGGGGGGTGACGCACACACACACACACACACTCAACGCTTCGGGGGAGTTCGCGGTGCTCCGTGGACGGATGAGGAGGTGCTTTAGAAGGTTTGTGATTTGTGATTTGTGCTTTGCGTTGAGGGAATGGGCGGCGGCGGCGGTGATGGGTGCTGGTGGACGGTCCACAGGGTCGACTTTCGGGCCTGATGGAGAGCATCTACCCGCTGTGAGATTCTCGTACCCGAGGACGGTCGAGCAGGACGGTCGGGAGCCTCTGCTGGCTGGAGCTTCGAGCACTGCTTGGGGCGCTGGTCTCGATACCGCACGGCTCATCACACAGACTCGTTGCTCTCCCACCCTCTCTCCCGCTGTACCGTCCTGGCCCTCTCGCAGAACGAGTTCCCCGACGTCTCTTGACTGGCCACTTTGCCCATGGTTAAAGCGGCGTGGCCCCTCCACGGACCCAGCACCCTGGTCACGCTAGGGAGGCCGTAAGCGCCGGCCAGGGGCCTCTCGGGGCGCCATTGGCCGGCGCGGTCGAGCCCGTCACCCATCTCGGGGGCCCGGCGGATGTGATTGGCGGGGTGCTAAGCGCCCTGATGTGGGCGAGATTGAGAGGCAGCATGCAGAAGCGTCGTTCCTCTCCTCATCAACTCGTCTGCGGTTCGCTGGCCGAGTCGCATCTGTTACGCAGCTACTGCGAGGGATGCAGCGTGCTAGTCCTGAGGGCGCTGGCGAGATATCGGGCGTGTCCACCCCTGCGCGAGTCGACGATCGCAGCGGAGGAGAGCGTCCTGGGCTGGGTGGTGGTGTCTTGTAAGCGAGCAACGCCGGCCATCGTCTTTGTGAAGCGGTGAATCCTTGGTGTGTGATGTGACCGTTTCTTCGGGACTCGAGATCTCTCTCCCCGGATAGACCGTCTTTCGCGGCCTCGTTTCTTTCCGTTGATCTTCTCGAACACCCTAATCTATCCGCGGGCGAGGGCCGGACTGCGCCCCGACACGAATAGGACTGGACCAGGGTGACGAGCCATCTCCTGGCCTCAGTCACCAACAGTCCAGCGCGCCAGTGACTGGACTACTGCGGAGAGCACATAGCTAGTGATGTGATGAATCCCGTGCATCACACCGTCTGTCTCTGTCCCTTGTCCTCTGCCCTGCCTGTCCTTGGGCTCCCCGCCGGTGGACATCTCCGTGGCAGAGCCCTCCGCCCGTTTCTGAAACAAGGGGGCCTGAGCGAGAAATTGAAACGGGGTTTCAACGCTCTGTCTCAAACGCAATCGGGTGGAACGCCTCTCTGGAACAATCTGATCGAGGCCCACGGTTACTAAATTTGGAGGTGACCAGCGACTTCAACGGCCTTTGTGATGCTCGACCGCCTCGTATCCAGATATATCTCAGACTCGAGCGAGCTGGCGAGAGAAGAATAGCCCCGAATCGAGATTGCAGTGACGCGGAGCAGCGTGGAGGTTGAACGCTGGCTGCCCGAGCTGTCGACGATATCCCCACCACATGTGACCTTGCTGCCAGGCAGAACAGCGAGCAGCAGGCAGACCTGCAGCAGTAGGAGCCTCCGTCTCGATTGCGAATCCCTCACAACCGTTCGCAACTAGTCCACTTCCCTCACTTCCTTGGCCACGGCGTTGCACAGCGCGACTTTGACCCTAGCCCCGGTGAGGACGTGGATCCAGAGTCGCTGTGTGTCGCTCAATCGGTCGTTCGCACTCTTCACCTCTGAGAACATGACTTCCCCCTTTGCCCTCCCCGGCTCATCTGGTGCCTTCTGGTCATCACCGTCGCTACGGACACGCCAGAGGACGAGATCCGGGATCCCCCCGCCTCGCTGCCTGTACTCTTGTGCCATCACCTTGCAGACGGCCGCTAAGGCACTCCCCTCGAAGCATCCTACCAACTCCACCAAGTCCTGGACCTCGAAGTCCCAGTTCAGTCCTACGATGCTTGTCCGTCGTTCATGCTCTCTCTCCCAGACCTCGCGGATGATCCTCTCGGCCTGTCCATTGGAGATCTCGACGAGACGGTGGTTGATCTCGGAGGCGCGGATCGGGTAGAAAGCGTCGGTGTGTAGATCCAATGGGCAGGTCTGGTATGCCGTTTGGAAAACGTTGGGGATGTACAGAAACATCACATCGTAGAAGAGGTACGCAAACAGCGTACGTATGATGCCACCCTCCGCGTGATACCCCTTCCAACCTTGGCTGCGGTAGTGACTCAAGCACATCTCCTCAACACTGCACTCGGCACCCGAGTCTAGCTCATCGAGCCATATGGTCTTGGTGGAAGCCTGCCGACCGGGTTTCGCCGGTATGTCTCGTTTGATCTGGATACCCTCCATCGTGTGCTCGACGGGCTTCGCCAGCCCGACATGTCCGAAATCATGCTGCAGCCGATGCGGAATCCGGAGTTTCTTCTCGAGCTTCACTAGACGCTTCTGCAGGTCGTAATGGAAGATCAGGTGACAATCGGGATCTTGTAGACCTGCCTCGCAAGTTTCAACCGCGACCTGAAGCCAATGTTTCTTCTGTCGGGTAGGGTCGGGTGATGGCACATTTGGGTGGTACGCGTGCATGTAATGTTCTTCCAATAGAGCTTTGCGTTGATACCACCCTCCTCGCCTGGCCATGTGGAACAGTCGTTGGTCTAGGAGCTGTGACAGAAGCTCATGCTCCCTATCATGTTCCTTGAGTTTACCGAAAATCGACGTTGCCTTATGCACGATTCTGGTGTAAGAGTGAGCTGGAGTGAACCTCCTGAGATATGCACCTTCGCCCATCTCATAGACTGTCTGCTCCTTGTGTCGCTCCTCTTCGACCAGTATTTTCCATCGGTCGTAGATCATGTTGAAGACATCAATGATCTTCTTGTAGCCTTCTTCACCTGGAGGACCGTTGAATTCCAGGATACTGTCGACTTCTGCCTCCAATCGGATAGCTGCCTCGTACTCCAGCAAGTGCATTCGTGAGGCAAAGATGTTGGTCGTCCTGCAAACAATGTAGTCAGGGAAGTTTCGTCGTGCAATCTTAGCCAAGATGATCGTAGTAAGTGACTTCTCCGTCCATTCAGTCGACCGGTAAAAGACTAAGTGAACACGTTCAAATAATTTGAAGGTTCGGGGAGAGAGCCGTATACATGGTCCAAGGAGTCCGAGAATCTTTGTCAAGAAATGCTGGTTTCGATTTGAGTTTTCCCTTCGCAGAGCCACCTTTTCGGCTGGCTTTAGCTCATCTCTATCTTCCGAAGAAGGAGAATCTCGACTGTTGTGTCTGCTAAGACCAAGAGCCATCAATCCTGCCTGCTGCTGGCTCATCCGAGTGAGAGACCTGATCAGCTCAGCTTTGTTCCGGCCTTGGAATTTGGCTTCCTTGCTCAATGCTTTCAGTTCGTCGAGACTGAGGAGAGAAGCAGACTCTTCTATGGAGTTCAGATGCTCTTCTGAAGAATCTGCAAAAGAAAATTCGCCACCAAGATCGTTGTCTGAGAGATCGAGCCCCTGAACAAGACTTTCTGGAGGGCTAGACGCATAATGAGGGAGACTGCGACGCTCCTGCAAGGTCATGATTGCAGTGTCAAGATCCGATATATCAGAATGATAGCCGAGTCTATTGTGACGATGCCATGAAGCTGTCTTGCGAAGGAAAAGCCGAACATATCTACTGATGATGAGTATTACTGAGTGTGAAGCCAGAATCAGACATACAAATACTGAGATTCATATTCAAGGCCTCTCCACTGTTTGAAAACCTCCGTCTCCTTTTCATCAAAGAGATGGGACTCTTCCTCGAGGACTGTGTCAAGGGCGAGATTGAAGGCATCTACATAGATGGAGCTTCGGCCCTTGATCCATAAAGGAGAGGGTTTCTCGGGTTCATCATCGGCATCGGCGTTGAGTTGAGATGACTTCAGAGCTTCATACTCTCTGATGGCCTCTTTGCCCACTTGAGTTGCGGGCAAGGCATTCTCAAAGTCTGTAAGTCGCTTCGAGGAGGGCTCATTGTCCTCAACGTCCTCGCCATCGTTGTCCGAAATAGGTGCATCTTGTATCTTTTCGTCCAAACCATTGTCAGAGAAAGGAGCGTCTGAATCGTCTACTTCAGTGGACTCAACGTCCTCCGTTTTCACCCTTTTCGGCGGTCTTTCATTGTCTGATGAATCAGGGGATTCGGCATGAGCATCATCGAGGTGGATCTGTGGTTTAGGGAGCCGTTTTAGAAAGGCGTCCATACTTGTCTGCACATGGCTCTGACATCGTGCGCTTGTAGAAGCAAAGAAACGATGATGGAAGCTCTACTGCTCGCTGTTGGGGGCGAAAGGGGACGCGATCGTGTGGACCAGGCATTCACGTCGAGGGATGTCCAATTAAACACGAAGTCACCTGACCGCGTCCTGGTTGAAGTGTCCCGCCCGAGATTCAGCCGGCGCGACTTGATGATGGCTCCAGGTCTTCGAAGACGCGGCAGCAATAGCTTGAAACTGCAAAAGAGCTCCAAATACTTCCAATTGAGAGAGTCTAGCGATATTTTTGTACTTCTGAAAAATGGCCGACGACGCACCCTCTCTTCCTCCGGTCTCTGACGGTCTCGTCATAGACTCTGCATCGAACAGCCTCCCGGTTCCTACAGATATTCCAGCAAAAGATGTGGTCATGTCCGACGCTCCCATGGAGCAGCCAGCAGTACGTCTAAGGCCTCCTGGCAGTCACTATGAATCACGGAGGCAATGCGACATAAAGGGCCCGCGCTTTATCGCTCCCCTCCAAACTTACACCCAGCACGAAACATAATCGCTAACATGAAGCGCAAAACCAAGTCTTCTCCCGCTCCTATCGCGCATGCGCCCAGCCCTCTCCCTGGCCGAACTGGAACACCAGCGCAAGGCTCTAGGGCAGCCTCAGCGCATCCTGATCCCGGGTTCACGATGCCTACCGAGGCACCGCCTCATGGCGACGCGACACGACGATACTTAAATACCAAAGTGACTGGCGTCTTATTGGAAGGAATGAAGCAATTGGCCAAGGACAAGTGCGTGTGGTACTTGATTTGAGAGAGCTGAGGGTTATTAACATGTGTTAGGCCGAACGATCCTTTGAGAGTACTCGGTGAATACCTTATACAAAAGTCAAAAGAATTGGAGGGCACTTCATAGGAGTCAATGGTTGGGCATCTTGGGGTCTACAATGATATCATGGGACAAATGCATTAGTGGCGCAAGGGATACAGATTCTGGGAGCACTCTCGGTGGCATTCAGTGAAATCATGGCAGTTATCAGTTCAAGCGGTCAATTGCTTTTCTATTTTGAGCATCGACAACGCTTTTAGTCCTCCCGGACCAGGGCGCATAAGCATCATGGCTCTAAATGCAAGTTTTCCGTAATTTGTCCCCCAACTCCGTGACCAGGGAAACCATCATCTCCACCCGTAGCGACCAGCCATGGATTCTCCCACTTTAAGCGACGATGGTGCTGGCAGTAGCGGACTCGTACTTCCAGGTAGGGGGCAGGACACCGACGGTCTTGTAGTAGCGGGCCAGACGGTGGATTCGGGACTCGATGAGAATGAGGCGGAACTTGGAGTCCTTGTCCTTGCGGTTGCGCTCAAGGTGCTTGCGGACGGCAACAGCCTGGATTTAATATTAGCGAAATGCGTTCTGGGATGTCATTCAACATTGATTGGGAAAACTCATACCTTCTTGATGAGCATGTACAGATCCTCGGGGAGCTCGGGAGCGAGGCCTGTAAAGTCACTCTGTCAGTCATGAACCGCACAGAGGCATTAAGGAGAGAAAAGATTCTCCATCAAAGATGTATGTCCACCACCACATCCTTCTTGTGTTCAGGGTACCGTACCGTTCGACTTGAGGATTCGGAGAATTCGGTTGCCTGACGCCCATGTTAGCGATATGCCTTGTAATCCATTTCGAACAACGCTTCCTCATACCAGTAACGATCTTGACCTGGGCAATGCCGTGGGAGTCTCGGAGGATGACACCGATCTGGGAGGGGGTAGCACCCTTTCTGGCGAGCTTGCAGATCTGGTCGACGACCTGGTCGGGGGTGGTCTTCAACCAGGCGGGAGCAGTGCGGGAGTAGGGGACGGCGGAGGACGAAATGCCCTTGCCCTTGCTGTGAAGTCTACCCATGTTGTCGGTTTGGTGGTGGTGATGCTGCGGATGGGAAGTTGGCGGCGGTCGGACGGTCGTGAAGTTCTCGAGGCTGAGAGAGAAATTGTGTGGACCTGGAAACGGTAAATTTTTCGCTTAGTTAGGGCAGAGAGGAGAAGGGCGCTAGTGGCCCAAAACCGCAAGTTGGTGGATTCGGCTCACGTGACAGAGTCTGAGCGCGTTCCTCCAAGAAAGGGCCGCGTTTTTTTTCTTCTCTGATGACAGTTCTTCAGACCTTGAGGACTGTTTGCCTCATGAGCAACTCCCAGCAGCGTGTGCTTTGTTTCTTGGTAAGTCGAGTCATTTCACCTTCCACCCTCACATCGACCTTTGCGGGATGATAAAACACATTTACACTTATTTCTGGTACCTCTTATGTTAGAGTCTTCGGACTCAATGAATGTAACGGACTTCTGATATTTGGTCCTCTTCGATCTTGTTTTGTGTCATCGTTCGGGCTCGAACTCTTGCTAACGATGGTTTAGCTCAAATCAATTCCTTCTAGTTCCTTGTCTATATAGCTCACACCATATCCGAGTACGATTCATTTGCGCAATTTAGGACTGCACCTTTGATGCACTTGAATAAAAGATTCTCATTCCCCAACAACAATTGTCGCTTTCTGCCTCTGTGCTACCTTTCACCATAACTCCATGTCACATCCGTCGTGTTCCCGAATACTGCAAAATGACCATCAATTTCACATGTTTCGACATCAAGCAACGCGATCCGCTAATACACGTCGTCACTCGTATCAGCCCAACTTCGCTCGGGATTTCTCCGCCGCCTTCTTTGCGGCAACAGAGACTGAAACTCGAAGACATCAGCTTTCCAGTTCGTGTCCATTGTTTTACATATTTTGATGTGACCAAACACCGATGAGGAGACGCCTACCCTCACCTCAACACACTAACCAAGTATCCTTGCTCCCGCAACCTTTGAACCAGGCCAAGCTACGGAGACAGCCATCATAAAATAGCAACCAGCCTACCACGCGCTGACGTCGAAGTTTTCCTAGAGCATGTTAGTCTCAAGATCTGTCGCTTTTGGGGATAAGGATCTCTTACCTCCGGAAAGTACGTCGTTACGACAGTTCTGTCTGCGAATTTACGTCCCGCGAGCGCCGTGAGGGCCTTCGTTGCCGATTCTGGTGTATCGAATTTGATAAATATCTTGCCCACTCCAGCCGATTGTCTGCTGCCTCCGGCAGGTCGGGGAACCTTCAGGTCGATGACAGTTCCAAACTTAGAACACTCGTCACGAACGTCTTCGCAAATTTCTGAAAGAAAGATTAGCAACAACGCAGTCAACATAAGTAAGGGTCAGTTTCATACCTTCATAGTCATCGTTGTCCAGGAGTTCCTCAGCCGTAACCATGTTGAGAAGCTGAAGGACACGGCCGACCTGGGCTTCGTTGCTGGCTTGGGAAGCGAGACCGCTGATTGCCGTGATTCCAACGTCGAAGTTGGCCACTTGAGTTTGACCAATGCTGGCCTTCACCACCTTAAGCTTCTTGCCCCCAACATCCATGCCATTCAACGTATCGAGGGCTGGCTGATTAGCCGTGGATGGATCCTGATATTCGGCAAATGCGATTCCCTAAGAAGAGTTAGAAAGTCAATAAGATGAGATCCATCGGGTTTCTTACTCGAGATTCTTCTGTCCCTTGGTCTTTAACAAGGACGAAGGCCTTCGGCTTGCCGAAAGCTGCCAGCAACTCCATGACCTGGTCCTCCGTCAAGAATGTGGGAATATTGGTGATGCAAAGTTTGTTAATCGTGTCAGGTACAACGTTCGAGACGACATCGGGGTCGGTGAGATTTTCTTCGGGAATGGCGGGCACAACATAATCTCTGGGTCGGCGAATCTCCAACCCCTTAGGACCCCCGTTGGAAGCACCATTTGTGGCATCGTCAGCCTCCATGGAGATACCGTCGAGGGCGAGAGCGACAGTTGCCTCCGGGGCGCCTTTGAATTCCAACACAGCGAAGGAATGGTCGTTGGAAAACTGGCAGAGAACACAGGGGTCGGTTCCGTCAATGACATTCAACCCGTTCATTTGCAAGTTGAAGAAGGACACCAAACTCTCCTCACTTGCGCCTTTGGGAATGTTGGAGACGAGGAGTCGTTTCGACTGTCGAGAGTTGCTCGCTTTGAGTCCTGCACTTGTGACTTGTCCACCGGGTTGGTTCATGAAAGCCTGCAGTTTGCTGGGGTCCATGGGCTGTTGTCGCGGGGCACCTGGTAGAGGGAACATGCCAGAGAGCTTAGCCTGCTCGGCGGTGACGTTGTCATAGCCTGGAGGCTTCATATCCCATTGGGTAAGGCGACGCTTGCGTTCGAGGATTGGCACCACATTGGTAAGATCTGGGGTCGGCTCGCGTTTCTTGGGAGGAGGAGACGCACTCCGGCGATTGTTGTGCCTCCCAAAGTCGTCGTCACGTCGGTCTCGACCTCCACGTCGGCGGTCGTCGTATGGGTCACGATCTCGTCGGTTAGGTCGTTCGTCGTCGTCGCGACGGGCATCACGGCGGGACGAGCCTCTATCACGGTCCCATTCACGTTCGCCTCGACGATCACGTCCCGAATATCGATCTTCTCGCTCCCTGTCCCGATGGTTTCGGCTCGAGGAGTACGCATCGACGTCGCCGTCGCCACGTCGATGGCTTCGGTGGTCCGGCGACCGGGACCGTCTTCGGTCGCGATCCCCTCGATCTCTGTGCCGGTCGCGACGATCATCCCTCTCGCCCCTAGATGACTAGAAAGTGTTAGATGGTATGGCCTTTGGTAGAGAATTGAATTACCCACGGGATAGTCTCGTCCCCTTCGACCGTCTGCATTGAGGCTGGAAGTTAGCAAATAGGACAGTGAACAGAGCCAAGATCGTGGCAGGACGAACCTCGTGAGGAGTAACTATCGCCGTTCATGTTTGCGAAGAGCCCTTCGATATGAGAATAGCCCTCGAAGCCTTTGGGGGTGATGCGTTGATGGAAGCGACGGGCGTTGCTGTTGATCAAACCGCAACGAGGTTCGTCTGGAGAGCTGCAGCGTCGCGCGAGGCTGGAGCTTTTTTTGCCTGATGGAGCTAGGCTCACACGGGCTTAGCGTCACTCGCTCTGTCTCCCCAGCAAGGCGCCTGCTGGAAGGCAAGAGCCCAAGGCAAGGGTCGCGGCCGCGCCTGCCTTCAGGGGCGAGAACTGTCAAACACACATCGCAAAAACCCAATCAATTGAGACTGAGAAATCGACCGTCATTATCCAAATCGTCTTCTTTTTGAGTGAACAACTGGTCTCCGCCTTCACAGTTGAGCTAGATGGCACTGAAACGAGTGTCCGACTGGCGAAAGCTCCCAGTCACACTGACTGAGCTCTGCATCAATACCACACTCCGATGTGGTCAATCCTTCCGATGGCGGAAAATTGACGATGAATGGTACTTATTGTATTCATAATGAATTTTCGAGCGCGAACTGACGGATTTTAGGATATGTACTCTTCATGGAAGGATTCTTTCTCTTAAGCAAGACGCAACTCACCTGCACTACAAAGTCACTTGGCCGGAGACGCCCTTGTCACTTCCGACACCACCGCCCTCCGTTAGAGAAGAGGCTGTGGAAAAGGATGACACAGAGGCGCTTTTGCGCCACTATTTCAGCTTGAATCTGGATCTCGGCGCTCTCTTTCAGCAATGGTCGGAAGCGGACCCCAATTTCCGCAAACGAGCTCCTCAGTTTGCTGGAGTCCGTATACTGAGCCAAGATGCCTGGGAGGCCTTGATATGCTTCATCTGTAGCAGTAACAACAACATCCCAAGGATATCACAGATGGTAGGTGCCATACCAAATTTATGCGATTGCCACCGTTAACACCTATTAGGCTCACAAATTGTGCAAGCATTATGGAACCCTGATCGCTCACATTGGCGATGAGGCTTACCACGACTTCCCAACGCCCGAGGCGTTGACAGGGAACCAGGTGGAATCTCACCTCCGGGAGCTGGGCTTCGGGTATCGCGCCAAGTACATCGCACAAACTGCACGAATAGTTGCCGGCGAGAAACCGAGCAACTGGTTAGAGACGCTGCGAAATCCCAAGAATCCAGGCTTCAACACAGTCCCAGTGCCCGAAGATAAGCACGCTAACTACAAAGAGGCGCACGAGCAGCTTCTCACTCTGACTGGGGTTGGTCCCAAAGTAGCAGATTGTGTCTGTCTCATGGGCTTGGGCTGGGGCGAATCGGTCCCCGTTGACACGCATGTCTGGCAAATCGCCCAAAGGGACTATAAATTCGGCAAAGTCAAAACCAAAACCTTCAATAAGGCCATGTATGATGCAGTTGGAGATCACTTCAGGACCCTGTGGGGAGAGTACGCTGGTTGGGCTCATTCAGTCCTCTTCACTGCTGATCTAAGGGAGTTCGCCGACCGCACTGTCAAGAAGGAAGTCAAGAAGGAAGTCGCGACGACGAAAATAAAACAAGAAGTTGTAGAAGAAGATAAAGTCATAGGGAGCAAGAGAAAGCGAAAGGTCGAGGTCAAGGTGGAGGTGAAGGTTGAGGAGGTCCTAGACGACCAGATTGCCAATGGGGTGAGAAGATCCAAACGGCGGCGAACACAGGGATAATTATAGACGATTTAGAGAAACACCAAGGATATTGTATCATACCAACGCAAGACACGATTGATTGTTAAAGAAGCTCATGGTTGAAGTAGTCCCGATGCATGTGATGATTAGCAGTTTCTGGTAAGGAGCTCAGCCGGGTAAAGCTCGGCTGTCCGAAAGTTCACGGGGGGCACTTTTCGCCGCCTTGCCAGCTCCGTCAGGACAATCAAATTTGCGACCAGCATCAACAACCTCATCTCCCCATGCACGGCGACAACGCTGGAATCCCTCCTTGTACTCTGGAACCGGGATGACGAAGGAAGCGCGCTGAGGCAAGATGTCTGACTCGGATTTCGAGACGATCAAGAAGCTCCAGCAGGAGCGAAACGCTGCGTCGGCGGCGAAGAAGGGCTCGCGCACCTTTGACGCCTCCAACCAGCGCACGGATTCGACAAAGCAGAAGCTGACCGACAGCGCCGACAGCGATCTGTACGAGGGCAATGGAGTCGACAAGTATGCCGGATACCACACCTCGCTCCCGATGTCGCACGAGGACGAGGAGATGGACGATGCCGACAACACGCGCCGGCTCGTTGGCCAGTACACAGCATCGCGCGAGATGATAGATGAGTTCGCCCGCGGCAGCGGCGTGGAGGAGGACGACATCCTAGCCGGCCGAGGAGAAAAGAGCGGCCGAATTGTCGACCGCGAGACCGATTACCAGAAGCGACGTTTCAATCGCGTGCTCACTCCTACGCGAGCAGACCCCTTCGCCGAGAATCGACAAGCTGCGGCCGCGGAGAACGGTACGAGTTATCGCGAGGTGATGGAAGCCCGAGAGCTCGAGCGAGAGGAAGAGCGCGTCCGGCGAGCCATATTAGCCAAACAAGCCGAAGGGGGGGCTGGCGACGACGACGATGCGCAACCTATGCTCAAGGATGGAGATAAGGAGAATGCCGAGGCCGGCTCGACCGAAGCGGTCACGGCTAGTCGCAAGCGCAAGAAGAGATGGGATGTATCCTCGACGCCGGCCGATGAGGAGGCCAAGGTTGAGGCCCCGGAGGCTGAAAAACCCAAGCGCTCTCGATGGGATCAAACACCATCCATCGGTGTCCCTGGAGCAGATGCCCCCAAGAAGCGATCACGATGGGACCAGGCCCCGTCAGCTACACCCATGGGGAACCAGGGGATGGCTACTCCTATGCATACTTCATCTGTCCCAGCAATGCCAACCACTTTCGGAACGGACGTCTCTGGTCGCAATCTACCCCTGAGCGATGAGGAACTCGACATGCTGCTGCCAGGAGAGAACGAAGGATATCGAGTCCTCGAGCCTCCTCCTGGTTACGAGCCTGTCCGTGCCCCTGCTCACAAGCTGATGGCTACGCCAGCAGCTCAGACAGGCTTCATGATGCAGGATCCTGACCAAGTGCGCCTTGCCGGGAAGCCAATGCCTGCTGAGATTCCTGGAGTTGGGGATCTGCAGTTCTTCAAAGCTGAGGATATGGCATACTTTGGAAAGCTCACCGACGGGTCAGACGAAAACGTTTTGACTGTCGATGAACTGAAGGAGCGAAAGATTATGCGGCTGTTGCTCAAGATCAAGAACGGAACTCCGCCTATGCGAAAGACAGCCCTTCGACAAATCACGGACAACGCCCGGCAATTCGGCGCAGGCCCTCTCTTCGACCAGATCCTCCCGCTTCTCATGGAGAAGACGCTCGAAGACCAAGAACGGCACTTGCTGGTCAAGGTTATCGACAGAATTCTGTACAAGCTCGACGACCTCGTGCGACCATATGTGCACAAGATTCTTGTAGTCATTGAGCCTCTGCTCATTGACCAGGACTACTATGCACGAGTGGAAGGTCGAGAGATTATTTCCAACCTGAGCAAGGCCGCTGGTCTTGCCACGATGATCAGTACCATGAGACCTGACATTGACCACGTGGATGAATACGTCCGAAACACCACGGCTCGTGCGTTTGCAGTCGTCGCATCAGCGCTTGGTATCCCAGCCCTCTTGCCCTTCCTGAGGGCTGTCTGTCGAAGCAAGAAGTCATGGCAGGCTCGTCATACGGGTGTCAAGATCGTTCAGCAAATCCCTATCCTGATGGGCTGCGCTGTCCTTCCGCACCTGAAAGGCCTTGTCGAGTGTATTGGACCTAATCTGAACGATGAGCAAACCAAGGTCCGTACCGTGACGAGTTTGGCCATTGCCGCTTTGGCTGAAGCCTCCAACCCCTATGGTATCGAAAGCTTCGACGATATCCTGAACCCCTTGTGGACTGGTGCTCGCAAGCAGCGAGGCAAGGGACTGGCCGGGTTTCTGAAAGCTGTTGGCTACATCATTCCCCTGATGGACGAAGAGTACGCCAACTATTACACCAGTCAAATCATGGAAATTCTCCTTCGAGAATTTTCGTCCCCTGATGAGGAGATGAAGAAAGTCGTCCTCAAGGTCGTATCTCAGTGCGCCGGAACCAACGGTGTGACGTCGGGATACCTCAAGGAACATGTTCTTGACGAGTTCTTCAAGAACTTCTGGGTTCGGCGAATGGCCCTGGACAAGCGAAACTATCGACAGGTTGTAGAAACAACCGTTGATATTGGCCAGAAAGTCGGAGTGAGCGAGATCGTAGAGCGGATCGTGAACAACCTAAAGGACGAGAGCGAGGCCTATCGCAAGATGACGGTCGAAACTATCGAGAAGATTGTGGCAAGCCTGGGTGCCGCAGATATCGGCGAGCGTTTGGAGGAACGCCTCGTAGATGGCATCTTGTACGCGTTCCAAGAGCAGAGTGTCGAAGATATTGTCATGCTGAATGGTTTCGGCTCTGTCGTCAACGCTTTGGGGACGCGTTGCAAGCCCTACCTCCCCCAGATTGTCAGCACAATTCTTTGGCGGTTGAACAACAAGTCTGCGACGGTTCGGCAACAGGCAGCTGATCTCATCTCTCGCATTGCCATGGTCATGAAGCAGTGTGGTGAAGATGCTTTGATGGGCAAACTCGGCATTGTGCTTTACGAATATCTCGGAGAGGAGTATCCCGAGGTTCTTGGTTCAATTCTGGGAGCAATGCGGTCCATCGTTACAGTCGTGGGTATTACTCAGATGCAGCCTCCTATCAAGGATCTGCTGCCTCGACTCACCCCTATCCTACGAAACCGTCACGAGAAGGTACAAGAAAACACTATCGATCTAGTCGGTCGAATTGCCGATCGAGGGCCCGAGAGCGTCAACGCCCGAGAATGGATGCGAATCTGCTTCGAGCTTCTGGACATGCTCAAGGCTCACAAGAAGGGTATTCGGCGAGCGGCAAACAACACATTCGGTTTCATCGCCAAGGCCATTGGTCCACAGGACGTGCTGGCGACTCTCCTGAACAACCTTCGGGTCCAGGAGCGTCAGTCACGAGTCAACACTGCCGTTGCCATCGGTATTGTTGCTGAGACTTGTGCTCCCTTCACCGTCCTACCGGCGTTGATGAACGAGTACCGCGTTCCTGAGCTCAACGTACAGAACGGTGTGCTCAAGTCGCTTTCCTTCCTCTTCGAGTATATTGGCGAGATGGCCAAGGACTACGTCTACGCTGTCACGCCCTTGCTCGAGGATGCCCTCATCGACCGCGACCAGGTCCACCGTCAAACGGCAGCCTCGGTGGTGAAGCACATTGCCCTGGGTGTTGTAGGTCTCGGGTGCGAAGACGCCATGGTTCACCTGCTCAACCTCCTCTACCCCAACCTCTTCGAGACCAGCCCACATGTTATCGATCGAATCGTCGAGGCCATCGAGGCCATTCGCATGGCCGTCGGACCTGGCCTGGTTCTCAACTACGTCTGGGCGGGACTGTTCCATCCGGCTCGAAAGGTTCGAACGCCGTACTGGCGACTGTACAACGATGCGTATGTCCAAGGGGCGGACGCCATGGTCCCCTATTACCCCAATCTGGACGAGGATAAAATTGACCGGCCCGAATTGGCCATTGTGTTGTAAGAGCTGGGATGTAGAATCAGGATAGGATAGGATAGGAGTCGGGACCGGGCAGTAAGGGGCTCGCTCAGGGGGGGTGGCCTTTGAGGCTTGTAATTTTGCGTTACTATCGGTTGTGAAGGTAGCATGCGACGGGGCGTTAATAGAATCATCCGACATGGTTAATACTGTTCATGATTACTGGTATCTGTATCTCAATGGGACTGTCTGCCTGGATGGACATGGTGTTTCGATGGATCCTGTCACGATGAAGACCCGAGCACATGGTGATCTTGACCCAAGTTCGTCTCTTTCTTCGTCCTCCAACCCACCTTCGCTGCAACTTGGAGGTGATGGCATCATTTCCCACGAAAGGATTTTCTAATTAGCAGTGGGCATGCTGTGATTCCAGCGGTCTGGTCGACATGGAGACGACGATGGTCTTGGTGAAGGCACAGTGGGACGTTCATTTCAAGGATATTGAGTGTTCCCCCGATGGAGGGTCGCGGGTGTCGATCACATCTCAAACCCATCTGTGACTGACAAGGGGGCCGTTGGAGGCGAGTATCATCTCATCTCATCCCCATGTCGCAAGTCTGAGGCACCGAGCGGGCAGGCCGAGCGAGACGAGCGTCCGTCCGTTCACTTGCGGTCACTTACTGTCATCATACCGGGAGATCATCTCTGGCTCTGGCACATGGCGCAGCAAGGGACGTCCTCGCCTCGGCATGCCCAAGGTACAGTAGTCAGTCAGTCAGTCTCTCTCCACAGAGCACACGCAGGGAACGTTGTGCCCAGCCGGGTTGGTACTTTTGCGCTCGTATCGAAAAGCCGACCCTCCATCTACAGGAGCCCAGAGGAGTTGTGAGGGCGCCATCATCCATGGCATGACTCGAGGGGCCTCATCCCCCGCCCGGGAAAGGGCTTCGATGCACGGCGGCACAGCTTCTCGAAGCGCAAGGCGTCCCCGTGATCTCTGTCTAATGGCCTGAGAATGACTCGACGGCCACCCTCCATCGCAGTAGGTCAGGCCTAGGCCAGAGTCTATGTGCGGGGAGTACGCTGAAGCGTAGTGAGTGTACAGTCACTTTCTCCGAATACTCCGCAAGGTTGTAGTAGGATTGTCGCTTAGACGTCGCATGCACGTGGGCGCAACTGCAGAAACACGTGCCGCCAGTCACTGATCCCGTGGCCTGCTTAAAGGACTTTTTGGAGGCAATTCCCATGTCAATATCAAAGCAGCTTCCAGTCTGCAATGCAACGCGCGAGAAGCAGGGAACCCTCGTCTGTCGCGGTTGAGGCAGCCGAAGCCGCAAGCCTCGAGTCCAACCCAACCCAACCCATCGCAACCCCGCGCCAGAAGGAGGCCTCGTGACTGCGTGATAGCACTGTGACGGGGCGGGCGGGTTTAGGCTGTATGTATGCCCATTGCTCACTCAGAACTATGGCCCTTTCGTGCTGTGATCACCGTGTAAGCTGGAGCGTGTACTCGATACATCGCCGCAAGCTTGGCAAATTCCTGTCCACTGCCTCGCTGGAATTCGGGGCTGACCCCGGATGAGATGCCGCGGGCGGGCGGCCGGTGCGGGATCCTGGATGGGCTTGCGTCCGCGGGACGCCGGCCGTCAGCCGCTGGGCTATAATCGTGAAGATATCACAGGTACAGAGTACAGCTCAGTTCAGTTCAGCTTGTGGCAACTCTGCTGCGCCGTAATAGCTGCTCCAATAAGGTACATATCAAATGCGCGGAACCGCAGCCTTGACATAAGCTGGTGCCTTATTATGTCACTCTGCTGGCTTCGCGATAGCTTGATTTCGCATCGAGACTAACACGATAGTCTCGAGACAGAGCCAGTTAGCAGCAGTCAACGCCCGCCCTGGAAAGCCACAGCTGGGATTTGAATCACTTTTGCCCCGCTGACACCCTCCCTCCCCTCCATGATCTGATAATCGGTGCGGGAGACGATTAAAAAATGTGTGAGGCGGCGGCTGCAGCCCTTTCCGTGTTGACTTGGAGGGACGGGAAGTCAGCCAGAGCATCAAGCTCCAAAGCCAGGACTGTTTCCTCCGCCGCTGCGACACAAATAAAGGACAGGATAACAGCAATACGAGAAAACTATCCTCCACCTCAAAATACCGGCTTTGTTCAGCTTTCCCATGTCCAGCTGGATAGGCAGCATCGCCCGCCGCCAGCCCTCGCTAAAACAGCTCGACAGCTGCCGATACAGTAGCTCAGCTGCTAAAGCTGCTAACAAGGCGCCAGACCCAACCGTCACCAACAGCTTTCACATACAACAACCTTGATCCCATCCCTTGCCCCAGCCAGCAGAAGCAAATACAAGTACATACACATGCAAAGCACTGCCCAGAGCATTTACAGTAGCGCATCCCAGCCGAAGTACCGGGTACCAGCAGCGTCAAGCAGGCTTTTCTTGCTTTTTCTCGCTCCCCTTGCGCGCCCTGTCCAGCTACTGCTGCAGGGCGGTGGCAAAAGGCAAAGGCAAGACACGGCACGGCAGCGGACGGTATTTCTGTCCAAGCATGGCATTCTGGGAGCGCGAAAGCCCATCACGGGGAGTGGGCTAGAGATACGCATGGCTGTCGTAATTGCTGCACTTTTCTCTTCACTCTGCGCTGCACTTTCGCCGCCCTTGCACTTGTCTCTCATGCAGCTAGCTGTCAAAGAAAAACAGGCGTGGATTCATCCATCGCTGGGTGGGATTTCGCAGTTCCTGATGCTTGACTCGTCATGTCCATGGGCCGTGCGAGTCGACAGCAGTTCGCGCCACAAAAACTGGCTCCGGAGCCCGACAGTTCAGTCATGCTTCACGATAACCTCATGCCATCGCCGCCCGCAGACCGGCTCCATTGCAAACTCCCTCAAATCATCTCGGAGCACGTTGAAGTCTTGTTGCTTGCTTGTTTGCTTGCTCCCTCCCAGGGCGAATGTCCCGAACAGGAAGATCTCCCTCCCAGCGGCCTTCCCCAATTGGCCCCCAAATCGCTGCGCGCACCCCCTCTCCCACCTCCACCAACCACAGACAGCGAAAAGAGTCCAGTCCCACATATTCGCTCTCTACCCCGCTCTGGTCCTGCAATGTGTCGTCGCAGCCAATCGCCGCCCTCACAGATGACGTTGCGGGAGGGGCGTGGGCCCCGCATCCCGATGCTTCTTCCCAGGGGATCCCTGAGCCGGCTGCGTGTGACGTCACTGCGCAGGCGGACTAAATCGACGACGGGCGGCGCTGTGAGTGGCTGCAGCGCGCGGAAAGCGGGGGCGAGATGGGGAAAATGCAACGGCATCTGCTTTCTGCATTGCAAACCGCGATACCGCCTCCGATGCGTGCGATATGTGATGCCATCCATGTCACATCCTGCATTGCGCTTCATTCGGCCTGGAGGCGGAAGGAGGGCTGCAGGCTCGGTCTGGTCGGCTGCATGTGAGGGAGGGGAAACGCTGCAATGGCCGGCGCTGAGACCGGGGCCAAAGAGGAGACTGAGAGTGCGGTGTAGGGATATTCCTCCGTCGCATCTCCAGTCTTTTCTCGCTCGCGTTTGTTCCCTCCACGTTGGTTGGCTTCGAGGCACAAAGTCAATGGACGGAGTACAAGATGGATTCACAGGGGAGGTTTTTGAACATGTATCTTTCTTCCGTCCACGCCCCCCCGGAGCTACCTGGGCTGTCCCCTCCCATCTTGTCCCTCCCCTCCCCTCCCCTCCTCGCGGAGAGAATGTGGATGGACGCCCATGCCTAACCCAACCCTCGTTCAAGCAGGACCCTGAAGATCCAACCCATCCCGAAACGCTGCAGCAAGCCAGTGCCAGCCAGCCAGCCAGTCGCGCGCAACCAACGCGTGCAACCAGCAAGCAACTGGCAATCTGGCCCCGGCCGGGCTCGCACAAGCGCGGCGACTAACGACGTCATCGGCCGTCCACGCTCGTCATCGGTGTCTGCTCTGGATGCCTTCGATTGGCGATGGAAGATTCCCCCGGCCAGTGAGACTGGAGCAGGAGGCATGCCGTGTGTCGGGGTAATTTAGAGACGAGACTCTTCATGGCATGGCATTGGGAATGCACTCGTGGCTTAGCGGGCTGCGAGCCCAAGCCCAGCCTCGGGACTGACGTCGTGGTGCTTCTCGCTTGGAGTCTCTCTCATCAACTTCCCGCATGCATGCGTTCATCGCGCAGCCTCCCGCGCGGAGATGGACATGGAGATGGAGATAGTGACACCCGCGCCGCCAGCTCACAGCCGCCTCCTCCTCTTATCGAAATCGCGGCTTCACCTCACATACGTACATACTGTATGTATCGTCGGGCTGCTCCTACGACGTCATGTGAGAGTCATGCCATCACCGAACTTGCCCATGCCGTGCCATCTTGTAGCAGAAATTCCCGTCCGGGGCCGCCAGACGGGCCGTGGTCGTGCATGCGCTTCGCTACCATGATCCCATCCCCTTGCCTCGTCGGGCGCCAAACGAGCAAACAGACAGGGTCCGTTTGCTGAAGCCAAGCGAGGCCCAGCCCTGCCCTGCCCTGCCCTGCTGCCCGGGAGGCGAATTCTCCTTGCATGTGGGATGGTAAGAGTGCGTAATGGAATGCATGTAGTTAGAAGCTGGCCTGGATCTAAGTATATGCGATATGAGGTAAGGCAAGGCAGGGCAAGGCGAGGCGAGGGCAAGGCGAAGCGTCGTCAGATACGGACCCCAGTTGCGGATCCCAGAATCAGCTCTGTCTGGCCTGGCACCGCGGCTGTCAATTCAGTGAATTTGCCTTAGTAACAGCCTTGAAATCGCTTTAGACTCGGCGTTGCTGGAGCATGTAAGAAAGAGGAAATAAAAGGCGGAATCGGCGCGCGATGACAACCTCCACTTGGCCCCCCCACTTGACAGAATACCTACCAGCTGCTGCCAGGCATTCTGGGTTAAGACCGATGGATCATGAAAACGGAGTTTGCACGAAGTAAAGTAAAGTGCCTGAGGATTCAGAAGCGAAGTGTCACTGCCTCCGTGATGGATACGCGCGAAGGCTGTGGAAACGGCCATACCGAGGCGTAGTCTCCAAACCTCCTCCCTCTCCCCTTATCCCCTAATATCCACCCATCACCACCAGCCTCCTCTACTCTAGAGCCTTAGTTATGGTTAACTGACTGCTCACCTCAGCATATCCGCCCAGATCCATCCCCCGAGACCCCACAAAGCTTGTCCGGTCTTGACAACACCGCCCGCCGCCGACCGCTCCTCCTCATCGGGCAGGGATATTCGTCTCTGAAACGCCGTGCCATGCCCTGTCCAGCCAAGATCAACCCGTCCGCCTCCCGTCTTGGGCGCCCTGGCGTAGGCTCCGAGATAGAAGCTGTGGGGAGCCTGAGGCTTTCGGCAGATGGATCGCCACGGTCTGCTGGGTGCTGGGGGGTAAGTAAACAACACCAGCCGATCTTCCCCCGTTGTTGTCTGTCCGCTGTCTGTGTGTGCGAGCGGCTGCGCGGTGATCATATCCGGTTCGTTGGAAACATCGCCGCCGCCGCCGTACCGTACCGTACCGTTGCAAAGAGTGCAGGGCAGGGCAGGGCGAGACGGTCCGTCCAGAGATCCCCCTCCCCCTCCCCCGGGATCCTGTGAAACGGCTGGCAAAACCACCACTCGGAACCCCCTATCCTGCTATGATCGTCGTCACCTCGCCATAACGTCCCGGGGGGCTGGTCATCCACCGCATCGGGGTGTCGTGCGTGCGTACATGGAAAAGGGGGCCATCCGGTGGAGGTCCTCCGGACGGAGCAGGATACAGTACACGACACGACACGACACGAATGCGATGGGGAGAGCACGAGCCAGTCGAATTGTGTCGCAGGTTATCAGACCGCCCCCCTAGTCCGGAGAATGGGTATCCGTCTGTATGCTACTGTACATATACTCCTGAATGACAAAGAGCGTGTCCGCTGCCCCAGCAAAGGATCAGCAACACTAGGACGCGAGCGTCGAGGGGTAGCAAAAACTTGACGAGGTCGGATCGCGTGCGTGAACAACCATCATGAGCTTGTGTGGTATTTCCAGTCTCTGCGTATGAACCAAGTCATCCATTTCATCATCTGCCTTCAACCCGTATCTCAGAGCTGCTCTCAGAAGCATTCCTCCTCGGACACAGGGCGAAGCCAATTGTGTCTGTCGATCCATCGGGTATATCATCACCAAAACGTATTCACTATAGTACAAATGCCTCCTTTGCTGCTGTGCTCTCATCATCATCTCCCATCCAATTCAATAGAGGTAACCCTGTGGTGCTTGTCTCGTGTGCGCCAGCACCGCAGGGGTCCGAGTAGATCCAGACGTAAGCGATCGCTTCGAAACGTATAAAAAAGAAATCGAGCTTCAAAATCCCAGAAATTCTCGAAAAACTGCTCTCTGTGCCGCATCGTGTAAATCCCAACTCCAAAGTAAACGCCGTGGAAGGGTATCGTTGGTAGGTCCGTCGCGCTTCCCATGACCAGTCCCAAGGACACGCCCCTCATAAAAAAAATTCCGCTAGATGACTGCGTGGGGGGTAATGGCTGCGAGATGCCGCCCCCCTTCGAACGATCGACTCGAAGAATATACACAGCCGTGCTACCCGTCCGCACTCCGAACGTTGCAATCCCCATCATCAACCAGCCTTTTGGTCCGTTTCTCTATGCCCCGCTTGCCGTGATGTAGTTATATTTGTGTGAAGGTGGTAAAGTCTTTGCAGTTGATTAAATCCAGTAAGTTGTTCCAGTAAGTCGGTTCCATTAAGGAGCTGCTGCTTCATATATCGTCAAGAGGCAACAGCTCGCGCCAGTCGTCTCGGTAAAAGACATGCTTCAGTCACGAAACAGTAGTCTTTAGCCGATCGGTTTTCGTAAGAGTCGAAGATTGTTGTAACATTAGTCTGAGTGATGGTCCTCGGATCCAGCCTCAGAGCGTGCTTCGCCTCGGTGAACCTTTCGGTGCCTTCGCAGGTTAGAGACCACGGAAAAGTGACGGCCACAGCCTTCAACCTCGCAAGCAAAGGCTATGTTCATAGTTAGTGAAAATTCCATATTCAATTCAACGGAGAACACATACGCTTCTCGCCGGTGTGGCTGTACATATGGGTCTGGAGCGAACTGGGGCGAGTGAAGCGCTTGTCGCAAACCTTGCACTTGTGCTTCTTTTGGGTGCTAGAGGAAACCTTGGAGCTGAACTGGCCCATCATGGACTGGGGGGCAGGAGGGATCTGAGAAGCCATAAGGCCTTGAGGTCGGGGCAGAGTGCGAGAGTTGACGGACTCAATGTCCGATCCTGCAGTAGAGTAGTCCGAGACTGAATCGCCGCCGTAGTAGGAGCTGAAGTTGCTGGACGAGATGGAGGAGCTCGTGGAGTGGGTTGAAGGGAAGCCGTACGAGTCGACGGAGGACCTGTCGCTACGAGCGCCGTAGATGTTTCGGGGCGTCTCCTGGCTCATGGCGAGCATGCCGTGGCTGGCATCAAGAGCGTCCGCGAAGCTTCTCCGGTCATCAGGCTGGAGACCTCTGTGATCAAAGTCAACCAAGGAGTTCCGGTGCATTGGCCTTGTGCCCGTGGGAGTCTCAAGAGGATCAATTCCACGGACACCGGGGAGTACTGACGGCTGAGAAAACCTCCTGGCATGGTCCGCATCAGGAGCAAGTGAAAATGCCGTGGGTCGAATGGGTGCAGGCGCATAGCCCATGGTATCGTAGGGGGCAGCTGAGGTGGCAGCAAAGTGGCCGCTCACAGGAGAGGCCGAAGTGGCGTAGGCAGCGTCTCCGTAGGGAGCAGAGGTGGTTTGCAAACGGTTGATGCTTAGAAGATCTTGAGATTTGTGTAAGTCTTGGTGTTCGAGAATCTCCAATTTGGAGGGGAAATAGTGGTGGTGGCTACCTGCTGAGGGGTTGGGAACGGGCATTGAGCCGTAGGATGCCATTGAGGAAGCGCTGCTGCTGCTCGCGCGAGCATTGGGCTGGTGCTTGCCGGCCATCATGTTGGGGTTGAGGCCGGGCTGGCTGCCAACGTAGAGGCCGCTGGTGGCCGGGGTGGGCTGTTGAGGTGAAGACGAAGATGTCCACGGGTTAGAGAAGGCAGGAGGTTGCGCAGGTCCGGGATAGTCGAAGTTCAACGGGGGACCGAAGCGCTGCTGCGTCGTGTCCAGAGTCATGGTCATATTGAAGTTGGTGTTGGAGTTGTCGTCGTTGGCGCACGGAATCGACTATGAAGAGTGTGCAAAAGTGTGCGTTGACCGTGTGAGCATATGATGTTGGACGGTTTCCAGAGGAAAAAAGGTTTGTTGATCAGATGCGGGATCCCGACTAGAAGCAAAGCCAAGTCGGTCGCACAGATTAAAGACGAGAGAAGATCCCGTCTGAACTGGAGTTTGTATGGAGAGTGTCGTTGGAGCAGGGTGGGATCAGCGAAGTCTTAAGTGTCCCGGTGCGAATTGACGTGCGTCAATCCGACTGTGAAGCAGGACAGGCTTGACTGGGCAGCGGGAGGCGTGTGGAGTTCCCCCGTCTCGCAGGCAAAGAGGTGTGACGACTCTGGTCTAAGTGATCGGCAGGCCGATGTCCTTTCGCAAAGGCCGACGGGGCCAGGGTTGGCGCGATGAGGTAGGGTTGCAAGGAGCCAGGAGCCGACCAGGGGGTGGACCAGGTTAAGATGATGGCCCTCTTCCCTCTTGAAGGCCAATTTTGACAGCCCAACGGCAGCTAGATAGCGTCCGCGGCCGTAGACAGCGCAGCGATCAGCGAGGCGGTGGTCGATAAGTCGTCGAGAGAAGAAGATGCTGAGATGGATCGTCGCCGCGATGGGTCGGTGGAATCAAGATGTCACTGCCCTGAATCAGAACGGCAGTGAATTAGACTTTGTTATGTCGGTTCTTCTCAGATGAGATGGAGAAGCAGAAAAAAACAATTCTCTTGCCGGCGCCGCGACGGACGGACGAGGGCCGTTTATACTCGCCCTCCATGTGTGTCTGTCTCTCCAAAACCTCTCAGACCTTCCCAAGGAACGGGCTGCCAAAAATGATGTCGACGGCAGCGGAAACTGTGGATCAGAGCAGGTACTCTGTTGGAGGGGGTGGCAGATGTACCCTTGGGGGGGTACGAGGAATCTTGGGAGAGGAACGGGCCAGGGGAGGGGGGTGTGATCAAGCGCAACTTTGAGACAACAGACTGAGATGGGGGTGGATAAGGCTACGGCAGTTTGCAAAGGACCCTCAAAGAAGGCTGGCCGTCTGTCCCCGGGCGACGCCACTGATGTGGAGGTCGCGCGCTGGTGAGGAGGAGGGCGAGCCAGTGCCAGTCCAGTCGGGCTTGTGCTGGACGGGATTATGCAGGGACTGGCAGAACAATTTCGGTACGTATCGAGTAGCGCGTGCGGTCTGAACTCTGAAGACGTGGACGGGCACGCACGCATCGCAAGCCACTCAACGGCAGCATCGAGAGGAGACCCGCAGATACCTGCTTAGCGTCACGGAACTCTTGAGAGTTGTAAATGGCTCTTGAAAGCCCTCCCGAGCCGTACTGCTCCTCTGTACTGTAAGGTTGTGGTCATGGGAGTGGGATAGCTTGCCAGTTCTGGGTTGCATCATGGGGCCCCCCCTGTCAACGCTCCCCAAGACGCAGTAACCCTGCGGCGCCAAGGGACTCCGAGGGTGGCCCGCCTTGAGGAGAGGAGGGGGCGTTGGGGGACGGCCGGGGGGGGCTGCAGAGAGACGGCACAAGGAGTACCGGATACCTTTGGGCCGCCCATCAGCACCCCGGGAGGCGTCGAGCCGCGGATGGCCCTTGTCGCGGGAGGGTGTCGACCCATTGGGAGCCTTGACGTAAGGTGTGGGACAGACACACAGACGAGAAACACAAGACGGTGAGAGGAATTGAAACAACGCCGGGGCCCTGGTGCCTCTCGTTCGAACAGACATGGTCAGTGTCGCGCTTCTGGTTTAGAGATTGGAGAGCACCACTCACTCACTCTCTCACAACGGAAAGCCGAGAGGGGGTCCTTGGGACTTGACATCAGAAGCCCGGGATTGCCCAGCTCGGGTATGGTGTTTGCCCACTTGACTTGACGTAGTGCCCCTCCCGCGATGCCGCGGACTGCTCCCACAGGGACAGGGCGACGACATGCCAAACCCTGAGGGCATTCACAACTCCGTCATCGTGCTCCAGACAGCCAGATATCGCCCAGCCAGGTGGTGGGACAGCGTCAGAGTCCTGCCACTTGCCAGGCTTCTGGGGTCGCAATAGGCCTGCTCCTCTGGGGCTGTGTGGTGTTGTCGTGATGCCATAGGGCCAAGGGTTCACGGATTCGTTCCCCCAGCAAGGCGTTCCCCATCACAATGATGCTATTCCGCCGCCATCAGCCCGGGTTGATGAGCCTGCCGGGCAACAAACGCTTCCATTAGCTACAGCGGCGTCTTGGCTGCGGTACACGGTACATGTGCACTCACAGGCTCTGCTGCTTTGCCGTGGTAGCATCCAATGCGGATGTGGTGTGTGTAGGCCCGAGGCACCACTGGACAGAGCAGAGGCTTGGTTGGATTAAGCCATCGAATTGAGTGTGCCTGGCGGGTTCTTTGTCGCCGGTTCGGGGTGGGTTATTACCCAACTAGTCGCGACCTCCAAGTTGCTTGCCTCGTCTGGCACTTGGATTCGCCTCGTCTTTGTGCTAGCCCAACGCCCTCCTCCACATCGGGGAGGCTTTTTGCAAAGAAGGCTTTCTGGTGAAAGGGAAGGGAAGCAAGTGGGGTGCGTGATTTGTGATTGATTTGGTTCGCCCTCGTTTGTCTGTGAGAGGTGGTGATGGAGGCGAAATGGACGCTTCGTCGACTGCCTGAGGCAGCAGGGCAAAAACGCATATACAGTGTGTGGAAGGTGCCAACACCGTCATTCATACAGCAGTTGGGTGCTCTTTCCCCAGTGCGCATCGTCAACAAAGAAAGGCAGGAGCCAGGAAGATATGCTCCTGCATCCCACTTCAACCCATTGGATCTTGCTCTGTTCATCAACTTCTTCCACTCAACATTCCCTACAGAATACCCAAACCATTCATCCATTAACATATTACATCAATTGCTGCATGCATACCACATTCTGCTCTATGCTGCGCGCTTCCTGCAGCGTACACAGTATGCGCCGCACCGCTTGTTTCTCCCACCCATCGAGCTACTGCACCTTCTCCTCTTCCGGGTTTCGCTGCTCTGAAAACCTCGCCATTGCTCGCTTCATGCTCGCCTCAGGCTCCCATGCGTCAGACAGCTCCGCTTGACCCGCCCGTTCGCTGACCCGATGATGGGTGTGGCGTTGAAGCTAGACAAGGGCCTCCGCGATTGCAGCCAGTCACTGGCCGAGGTCTCATACATACCTTGCCCAACACCAAGCCGCGCCGGGAATAATGGCAGCTGGCCTCAGGCCGCATATCTGGTGCTAGCAAGGCCATGGGAATGCAAAAGGGCGACTTGCAGCATCCGACATGGAACAAGGGACATACATGGCTTTGAGCTTCCTGGAAGCTCGTAGCCGTCAGCCGACGAAACAGCTTCTCGAGGCCCCAGTTCTGCTCTGTCGGACTAGGTCTTCACCACCAGAGCCCTGACACGTAGATAGACGGCCACCCACTAGATGTTGTGCGGATCAAACCTAACTAACATCGGCGTTAAGCAGGCCCCTCAGGTTGACAGGCGTTCATTCTCTCTCCACCTCAGATTCACCGGGTTTTTGTCCAGGTTCAGATATCAACTCGCACGCCACTCTGCGCCCTAGGAGACACGACCACGAGACGCCATACTCTCTTCCTATGGGGTGCACAATCTTTCTGCTCTTATCAATCATAAGCTAAAAACAACCTCAAACGTTGCATCGACCTTTTCAACACACGTCGGGCGCCAGCCTACTATGCGGAGTACGATGACCCGGTTTAGTCGGAGAGGCACTATCACACGGTCACACTGTCAAAGACTGTGGTCACGTCCTCTATGCCCTATGTCTAACCCGTACCTATTGGGCGAGAGCGTGCATGGGTTGTTGGTCGGAGCCAAAGTTCCTACCAGGACAGTTAGAAACAAACGGGCACTGGCTTTCCTACGAAGTACTCCACCAAAAATTGCAGGGGTCGAACACTTAAACCCGGACTGTGCGTTGTTGGTGGCTCTCGGAACACCCAATCGTCAGGTCCCTGAAAAGTTTCCTGCCTTTCAGATCGCGGCTGGTCTTGAAGGGATTTTGCCCGGGCTCTGACCGGTGCTTACGACGTCCAAGGGGCCCTGTTTTGGTGTTGAACTTCTCGTCTCCGTCTTACTATCCCCGATTCAAGCTCCCCGACGGCGAAGGGGTAAGCCCAAAAGGGACGACTGAAACAAGCCATGACGAGGGTGACCCTGGACGCTCAGTTTGATTGTGGTTATCTTAAAAGGGATCTCATTATGCTTCCCAACCGGACGGCATATGAGTCCCCAAATTGCACAGCGGTGCCGGAGCTATCTCTCAAGCGTCACCTCCAAGGCGTCGATCCGGCTCTTGGATGCACGAAATGGGTCCAATGGCTAGGCAATGCTTTTAGGGGGTAGGGGGTCACGGAACACCTCTCTGGGTCAAGCTGGAGCCCTCATCTTGCGCTTACAGGATGTGATGTGGGCTCCATTTTGGCCAAGAGAGAAGAAAATCTTCCAGCGATACATTGCTCGTCCATTATCAGCATTGGAGAAGCGACTTGACCACCTACTAACGATCCCGTTCCTACGTTCAGGCTCCCGCCGTGTAAGTTGGAAACAGTCCACTTGGTCCAGATACCCGAGATTGATGATACTGTCGATCACAACCAGCAGCTCCCGGCAGATGGGGACGGCCCTTTTGCACAGTTGCATCGGTGAATGACCGAGGGGCCATCTCCCGCATGGAGATGTCCGAGGTGTCAGTGATCTCCCGTTCTGGTAACCCAATTTCTTCTAGAAACAAGATCCAACCCAAAACATCACGAGATGGACCTGGCTAGGATGTCATTTGACAGCTCTGCATTCTCCAATCTCGACATCAGGCGACATGGACCGCAGGAGGTTCATCTCTCAAAATGAAATGAAAGGGTCGAGGTGCTCACTTGACGAGTGGACAAGACCAACCCGAAGCAGCCAAGGACTTCTTGAGAGGCCACTCAGCGCCCACCCCCACGACTAGGGGCTGTCTCAGAATCGACCAGCATTCCCCAGTGCGCCTCAGAAGACGGGAGGGAGGGCAGTGTAACGTCGACGGCAGCGCTTCAGAGCCAGAGGTCAGCCTCATCTCGACGCCTATTGAGTCTCATCCTCAACCTCTGGTTTTCTTCACCTCGAACCTCATCTCGCCATGAGATCACCAAGTGGGCTTCAGTGAAATTACAGCGAAAAGATGCCGTGAGAGTTGGTCTGAGCTCCATGCTTTTGCACTCAATCTGTCGAGATGGATAGATTGGAGTAGTTGGCTCTTGTCTGGGCACACTCACCTGTCACACGCAGGGCAATGGAATCTTTGACCAGCTAAGACTCTGTCAACATCCTGACCTCTCTATCGGATAGCCCGTCTCCAGTGTATCAAATTGAGCTGAAGCACAGGCCAGATACTGACATGACCAGACCTTGCGAGCCTCGGGGCCTTTCGGATGGATTGCTCACCACCTCAACGACGGTTCATTTCGTTGATGAGAATACGAGCAGTTCCTTCGGGGCGCAACCACCTAATTGACCTTGGCAAGCTCTATCCAGACACATTCCAACGCACAGTCCAGCTCGTTTCATCTATTCTCTCATCAACTTGTGGCCTCATCCGTGAAGGAACATGCGGCGGAGCACTCCGTACCATACACAGTACTTGCCGTGACGGCTCGAAGCTGACCCTCACGTGTTTTGGCGCAATCGGACTCTGGGTCCGGACGCTGCGATTAGCGGCTGGACAGGGCTTGGCTGCTCAAAAAGACCGTTAGAGACGGACCTAGCGCTACGGCAGCCAGCCTAAGC
The DNA here is from genome assembly GCA_012184525.1 of Xenoacremonium recifei. Lineage (NCBI taxonomy): Eukaryota > Fungi > Ascomycota > Sordariomycetes > Hypocreales > Nectriaceae > Xenoacremonium > Xenoacremonium recifei. Next base: position 148,161 of record WOFQ01000011.1, on the reverse strand, counting down.
TTAGACGGCGGAAGAGGGGCAAAAATCGAGATGGGAGGGTCCTGTTGTCGATGCCTCCTCGAACAAGCCGAAGCCCCCAGATCTCCCGCCTGCTGATCTTTCTCTGTTGGTTCGTTACAGAGCGCGCAGCACGGTTTCGAGGGAAAGGATCCCAAGAAACCGTAGCTCTCGAGTCCACAGCACACGTGTGGACTGTCGAGCAAACACTGATCTTCATGTTCCTGGTTGCTCGAACCGTCCCGTCGGGTACGGGAGTCGATCTCTCAGCAACTCGCTGTCGCCGTCGTTCACAAAAGCAACTACTTGGCGTTTTCGTATGCCGCACTCATTCGCGGTGTCCAGGTGTCCAGGTGTCCAGTGCACCAGGCCGTCAGGTGTTTCCGCACCCCCTAGTCCCGGGACGCGGAAGACGAGACATGAAGCAGGCGGACCCTGGTCCAAAACAGACGCTGGATACGTGACGTCAAAGAAAGGGGGATTGATAGGGAAGACGCTCAAGGTCTTGGACAGACCCAATAAGGATGAGCCCAACAGCCTTTGCCTCCGGTCCCTCTCGGCCGGTGGACCAAAAGCTCTGACATTGTGAAGAAGGCCAACATTGCCAACTGGGTCCGCCCGAGAACCGATTGTTTAGCTTCCCCGGGAAACTGAACAGCCGACGCCACGGAACTCCATACTCCGTTATCGCTCTTTGTCCTGCGTACGGCAGAAGCAAGCAAGCAAAGTGGGCGAGAGAGAACCTGGGGCCGCATGCAGCCTTCACTCATCACAAGGTGGCTCAGAGACTGCACCAAATCTCGGCTTCGTCGACAGTGCAAGGCTGGTGCGGAGACGATGGGGGTCAACTTTTGACGGGCGGGTCAATGGAAAGGTCCCCTAGATCCTTTGGTTGGCCGTAGAAGCTACAGCTTCTTGAGAAAAATCCGCCGTCTTTCTCCTGAATCATGACCACTGAGCTTGAGTCACAAGTGCTGAGCTTCAGGACTGCTCTGCTCGTGAGTACGCCATTGCCCACATTGGGGCACTTTGCAAAGTTCTATAGACGCTAGATCGGAAATTCAACCTTCCGTTCTGTTTAGCCGTGTCGGCTTCAGCTTCACGACATGTGATGGAAGCATTGAGGCACGACAAGACAGCCGAGGAAGAGTGGCCGAATAATGTCTCACAGTCCTGCGTCGTCATCATGGCCTACATGCTTCTAGCATAAGAGCACGTCGTACACACAACGACAAGTTCCTAACCTAGAGGATACATTACACACGACCGATACATAGTTAGGCTTGCCAAGAAAATCGGCGATCCCAGCTTACCCCCAACGAGGATTGGATAGGTCCAGGAGTAAGATGCCCGCCGGGGCGGCATATTCTCAATAGTTGCTTGATATGCAGGGCGAGATGCCAGTCGTTGCCGTCTGGAGAATATGTGCAAGCGAGGTATCACACCATACGATATTGACCGAGGAACATATGCCGCCTTTTCTCAGTGGATGTTCATTGAGGCTCGATAGGCCAGGCATTATGCGCCAGGATCCTTATCTGATCCTGGAAGCTTGCCTGCTGTCCTCCATACGAAACGAATACACAGGCTACCTCGCATCAGACGGTCCGCAGCACGAGTTGCGGTGGCATTGGTGCCCCTGTGAATTCCCCTGTGATGGGTTGACATTTTTTCAGATGATTTCTTTTCATCCCCTTTCTTTGCTTTTTTCTCTTTACACTTGCTGTCACCCCTGCCTCTAAGCTTTCAAGATCGACGTATAGGTGATTCCGCACTGATCCTCCGCTAAAGCGATGTCTCGCCCTTGCTTGCGACGTCTGTACCTTGTCTCAGATGCGAACGTCAACATTGGCTTAACTCAAAGCGCCAGTGAGTTACTTGCTGCCTGCCTTACCAACCTGCCTACCGACGGGCGCTGGATATCACCACAAGCAGCTGGCGATTCTCGTTCGCTAGGGTACGGTACGATACACCGCCGTACCTATTGGGGAACACCACTAGCTGGGCTGGGCTGGGGCCATCTGAATCAGTCACAAAACAACGCCGGGGGGTTGAGCAATGGCTAGCATTGTGCTAATCAGGCACCTGGCTTCGTTGGCCTGGCACTTTTGAAGGGGAGGGGGGTTGGGGCGTGCTTCTCGTTGGAAGCATTGGACGTGGCGTCGCGCGCTACCAGTCCAACCGCAAACTCGCCGAGACATTCAACGCCTGGTCGACAATTGAACAATCCGTGCTCGTTGGCGGACATGGGATTCAGGAATTCCCATCCCTTGCCGAGTCGTGCGCTGAGGCGGCCTGCCCAGCCCAGCCCAGCCCAGCCCAGCCGGCGTCCCAATGCTACCAATTGCCGTCGCTATGGCCCCCCTCCACCCCCGGTAGTTGACGAGGATTAGACGATCCCGCTCAGGGGATGGATAGGATGGGATGGGATGGGGAGGGACGTCTGCTCTCTCACTCATCTCCCCGGAAGAAGGAAAGAAGCCAAGCGCGTTCATATTCCGTGTTGTCTCCCTTGCCGCGCCGCGGAACTGGTGTAAGACCCCGTCACCGGTCCGCTCGAGAGGGTGAGGCCAGGCCAGCCTGAGGGTGCGTTGATATGGACGGGTGATGGTTGCGGCCTGTGGAGAGTGGCGGGCGGCCGGGCCATGGGATTCCTGGCTCACTCACTCACTCACTCACTCGTTCATTCGAGGACTCACTCCATCACCCATCACCACGTTGGACTGCCGGTCGGGTGTCGCTTCTAAGCTGATAGGTGTCTTGGCGGGTCAGGTCGCCGACTTTGCGTCATGGGCTTGATGTGTTCCCATCTTCACGGACAGAAGCCCATCTTCAGGCGTGTTGGCCGGCTGCCCACAAGCTGGGAGACACGACGGATCGCCCTGGTGCAGCCGAGGCCACCAAGAAGAGCATAGCAAGATGCCATCTCGCGGCGCCGTCGCGCGCCTTTGGCCATCCTTCTGCCCACTAACGTCGGCAACTGTCGTCATGCAAGAGACAGGTCATTCAGAGCGGCCTGTGACATCGGTCAGCTCTGTCGTTGCCCTTGCTTCTTACGGTTGCCAGATCCTTGGCGGCCCTCTCGATAGACCTGCAAAGGAGACGGCACGCAGCCAGCTGGAGGTCAACACAACCCACCACATCCTGGCACTTGGATGTGAGTGAGGACGGCCCTCCAACAAACCTGGCTTGACAATGGCTCACTCGCTCGCTCGCACCTCCACCCAATCCCACGGCCGAACCCCCCGCACGAAGGACGCCCAGTTTCTGCTATGCAGAGCACCTCTACTCTCGAATGTGACCCCCCTTCTGAACGAGACAGCAGTCCAAAGCAATTCGGTTGGACAGTCTGCTCCCACGCCCCCCGCATGCAGGATCGTGAGATGATGTGACCCTCCGACTCAAGCCCGATGAGCGGGGTGAGTGAGTGAGTCCGTGACTCTGCCGTGTTGACTCGGCGGGAGCATGTCGAAGAAAGCCGCCGAGACAGCAGGAGAGACCTCGCCCGCGCCGCATGAGTGAGCAGTGCAGTGCAGTGCAGTGCCGTGAAGCGGCTGAGTGAGCGAGCACAGCCAAGTCAGACAAAACAGCGCCGCAGCGTGGACCTGAGCTTCCCACTGACGTAGAGCATCGTGATTGAAACCAAGTGTCTTGCTTACTGGCTGCGACATCAAAGATGAAAGGCACGGGCTCGGCATTGTTTTCGTCGCTTCATTGTTGGCGCCGCTTGTTTGGCCGAGATAGCTACGAGCCCGTCGCAACCTTCTGCTCCAGGGTAAGTCCTATGCTTTTTTGTTGTTTTGGGGACCTGAGGTGAACCATCTCATCTCGTAAACGACGTGGTCTGATGCCAGCCAGAGGCACATTTCAGATAGTAGCCTAAGCGAGGTCGACTCGCCGGAGATGGCTCCATTTTGCAATCTCGGTGTATTGGGTTTGTTGCGCTGATCACGATGGAGGACTCCAGTTGTGAATGTTTACGGCTTCCCTTTTTGCCTGTAAACATCGACCAAGCTATGCCCAATACTTCTGAACCCAAACTGTACATGCCGACGGTAACGCCTTGTGGGAATGTAGACAACGACTACCCTGTAGAGCAACCAACGTCGACTGGATTGCTTCAACCCTGAGGCCGATGAATGTTTGTGATGTCCAGTTCCAACATCTTTACTCTGTATTACAACGGCAGAAACTTCACCCCATAAGCCTCCTATCCTCATCCTGTATCATGTATAGAATCACAAGCAAATAGAGAGCAACTGATTTAAAGAAAGAGATCATGGTAGCAAGACTTTCTCACGACTCGACAACCGGGCTCTAGGAATGAAGTTCCGAAGTCAATAAAATCAAGCATAGGAAAAGTTCCAGCGAGACAGACATCATCTGCTCTCCCTGTTCCAACCAACATCACTTCGCTCGTAGAGTAACAGAGATCATAACTTCAGGCATCTGTCTTCATTCACATTAAGCTACAGAGGGCTTAAATAACTCCATCTGCTTCCACCACAAATATCCCCTCATCTCCTCGCCAAAGGTCTAAAAATCCCCGAGTGCCCAGGGTCATTACATGGCCTGAGAACCATATCCACCTGTCCATACACGCAAAGAAACAAAAGAGAAGGACGCGAAGTGAAGCTTGAAAAAGCGAAGGTTCGCTGCGCCAGACACCCCGCAGCCTGGATGGCGGAGGCTGCGCTGAATATAATGTACATCGAAACACAGACACGAAACGGGTGGGTTTCGAGTAGTTGTGGTAGCAGCTGAGCGCTGTGTTGAAAAGGAGAAAATAGACAGGTAAACATTAACCAGCGGGGTCGTGACCTCGTAAATGAAGGTTGATGAAGAGAAGACTGTACAAGTCGACGGGGTGGCCGTTCTCGAGGTCGAGAGGCCTGCCACCTAGTCGACGCGGGGTATAGTTGATGAAATCGATTTGTTGTTTTTGTTGCTGAAAGTGTGTATCACGACTCTAAAAACGAGTCATCCGTATTCGATAGGGGATCTCGACCCTACCGTATGCCATTGGAAAGTCGAAAGCCCTCTTTCCGGCATCCCATGCCCTGTCCAAACGCCGTGCCAGACCGAAAATGCTCGCTAAAAAATGACATCCTCCCAAGATCAGTTCTCATACGCGCGGAGCGCCTCCTCGGCCCTGCCGGAGAGACTCAAGCAGTTCGTGAGGAGGTATCCTCTGGATACCACTCCCACGGTCGTACATGGACGTGGGTGCGGGCACGTATCCTTCTCTCTTCTTCCTGAGCCGGTCGAGCACAATGCCGGCCAGCACCAGCAGTAGCATCAAACCAAGCGAAATAGCAAGGCCGATGAGCACAACGAAGACTAAAGGCATATGCTTGCCTGGGGATAGTGTTAGCACCTATCTAGATATGGGAGCGTTTTGGAAAATGCTAGTGACTTACCTTCGGATGAGAAGAAGTTGTCCTTCTGAGTAAAGATCTTGGAAATACTGCCAGTCGAGCTGCCTGAACCGGTAGTTAGGGCATAGGGCTGGTAGGTGGTGCCATTGAAGATGGCTGCTGATGCAACGCCGAAGCCAGGGACGACAATAGAGCCCGTGAGCATCAGGACTTGCTTCTTGTCCAGCATATTGGTGTCCTCATGGTCGTCCGTTACCGAGAAGACCTGCAATCCCTGCACGATGGTATCGGAGGAGAGAGCCGGGTTGGCTGTGAGCCACTTGCTTCCATCATATTTCATGAGATAGACGGAGCCGTTCTTGGCCGAGGTACCTGAGATCCAGAGTTCATCGGCATTACTTGAAGCTGGCGCAAGGGCCTGAACTGGACCCGGGATGCTATCAGAATCAGGGTAGTTGGTCAAGGTCTCCTTCTTGGCGTCCCAGTTTGCGAGATACACCTTGTTGCTGCCGGATCCCAGGCTGCCACCAATGACGAGATTGGTCTTGCTTGTCCACAAGAGGGTGTAGACGTCGCCTTCCACGTCGCTTCCAGGCCGGTTCCACTGGTTCGAGTCTACATCGTAGACACAGAGCCCGGGGCAGTCGAGAGCACCGGCGTTTTCAAACGATCCGCCTACGTAAACGTTGGCACTGTTGGGCTGAACAGCGATGGCGGATACCGTTCCGTTGCTCCCAGTAACTCCTGGGGGTTGCGTGTTGAAGGATTTGGAGTTCAGATTGTAAGAAATGAGGCCGCGGACGTTGTTCTCGCCGATGCTGCCGCTGACCTTGCCGCCAGCGAACAGAGTGTTGTCACGAATGGCGAGTGTAACGAAGGTAGAGTCGCTTGAGATGTCAGACCCAAGTCCGGAGACTGTACCACTTCCGTCAATCAGGACAAGATTTTGAACTTCTGAGCCGTTTGACGCTGTGGCAGTGAAATGGCCAGCGAGAATCGTGATGTTCTGATTGTCCTCCTCAAAGAAGATACCGGTCACAACGCCGGACTGGTCTTCGACGGAGGTTGTATCTCGTCGAGTAACCTTGGACGAATTTGACGAGGCAGACGAAGCCTGAAGCTTGACACCGAATTGACCAAGGCCAGAATCTGATAACGTAACCGCGCCGTTTGCACCTAGTTGAGCCGAGGAAATGGAACCGGCGAAGATCGAATCGTCGTCGGGGAGGTCCAGCAATGCAGCGGTGAGAATACCGCTGTAGATCGGAAAGTCGCCTTCGAGGTTCTGAAGCCAGTTGCCCTGGGATGGAACCCAAATGGCAAATCCGTCAACGGTCGTGGCGCTCGTGTTGTCGAAGGCATTGCAGGTGGTGAATTGCCCGGTGAACGAAATGACAAGTTCGGGGGTGTCCTGTGTAATGTTCATGTTCAGAGGCACGACATACTCCACGGGGCCATCGACGCCACCACCAAGAGCGCTCCAACTGTTGGCATCTGTGTCATAGACGGCTACGTTGTCCATGCCGTCGACCTTGTTTGTCTGAGTGTTAGAGAAAACGCCACCGACGTAGAGCTGCGTGCCGTTGAGATACATCTCGTAGACTTGACCGTTGAGGCCGCCGTCGAGCGACTTGACTTGGTTGTTTTGGTTGATAGCAACGATGTTCTCATGATCCGTTGATGTAAAGTTTCCTCCCACGTAGATAACGTCGCCTGAGGTAACCAGAGAAGCCACGCCAGAGCTTCTATCAAAACTGGCGCCAAGTCGGTTGATGGCAGAGTCCTCCAGGGTCGAGACGTTGACCACAGCGTCTTCAGGGTTGAAGTCGAAAAGCCCGTTCAAACCCCCAGTCGAGTTGATGAGAGTGAAACCGACCCTCTGTGCAACAATCGTCAGAGTATCAACGTCCTGGTTAGCTAGCGGTGTCAGAGTGACAGATGGCTTGAAGGTATCGGAAGTCTTCTCGATGTAACCGAAGTAGATTTGATCGTATTTGTCGTAGTCGTTGGTCTGGTACAGAGAGGTAGTAAAATCAGCATCAATAGTGCCGGTCGACATGGTGCCCGTGACGTTAACACGGCCTCTGGTCGAACAGGTGTCGTCGGGAATGCACCCTGGTGTGTACATGTTGACGGAGTAGTTGCCAGATTCTCTGATGTTAGGGTAGAAGACGACTGATGCCGACTTGGGAGAGATATCGTTGCCACTGAGATTAGCAGTGAGATACTCCGAATTACTCTCGATCGAGGGAGACACCTTCCAGGATCCAGTAGTTGTGGCGCTCGACGGGAACTCGACACCACATGAGGGCTCATTGAATTTCGTAATAGCGTAGGCGAAGATGTCGTCCTGGAAAAGTTCAATGCCGTCAAGACCACCGCCATCTCCATACCAGCCGGAAATGGCAATTCGAAACTCGTTCATGCCAACTCGATTGACAAAGTGAAAGTCCTGGTATTCGACGTCGCCATTGCTCAGGGGACACTCGCTAGTGCATGTCGTGTTCTCACCCGTCGTAGGGTCGACGTAAGTGAAGTTCATAATACCATTGATGGGATAAGCGATGAATCGCCACGTTTTCGTACCGCGACCATCCTGGTTTGTGTTGTATAGTCTGAGCTTAGTAGGCTCAAATCCGAACGAGAATTTTGCCTGCCAAGCACCGGGGGTGTCGTCCTCCAGGAGCCACGTGCTCCCAGAGCCGTCGGTGTCACTAGAACAGACAATGTTCTTCGGATCGCTGAACCCAGTTGTTGAAGTGCTGCCATCAGCAGTAATATTCGCGGTTGAGAGGTTGATAGTTTGACCATCGGGTTCGCTCGGGGTGCTTGCGTTTCCTAGCCCGGTGAAGCTACCACCAAAGATTATGTGACCATTCGAAGCCTTCGTAATGGCGTTTACTGGACCATTAAATCCGGCAAACGGGAGGTTAGTCCACCCCTCGGTACCATACCAGGCAATGGCATTGGTAGAGTTTGCGCCCTTGAAGTTACCGCCCACGTACACCGTGTCGCGATCTTGGTCGCAGAGAAGAGCGTTGACCTCGCCTTCGAGGCCGGCGAGGGGAGTAACCGCGCTCGTGTTCGGGTTGAATAGGGCGATCGCTGTTGACTGAGTGCCATCCAAGCTCGTGAAATTACCACCTATTACCACACCCTGCATATCGCCGTTGCTGAGCTTGAACATGCACATGGCCCTGATGGAAGCATCGGTCGAAACTACCGACGCCATGGCGCCGTTGGGCAGTTGCGCCAAGAGAGATTCACTGCCATTGGTACTGCGCGCATCCTGATTCTGGCCCTCGAACTCATAGAGTGAGATGCCGGTATAGTCGCCCACGATACCGATTCGGCCCAATTGCGAAAAATCGAGATTCGGGGACGGCACGGCTTCAAAAGAAATCGCTTGTGATATCGTCGGCGCCAGCGCTGCCAGAGCCAGGAGGCCATGACTTAGCCTCTGGCCTGGGCGCGCCATTGAGCGGCGCCGTCGGCAAGGCAATCGCATCGCTACCGCGTCTCGCTGAAGAAATCGACCAAAGGACCTGTCGCTGAGAAAGAGTTGTGCTTGGGGATCGGATCCCCGGTTTTAGACTGAGAATCTGTTCGCAATGGTATTCTGAAGCGCATTTCAGGTTGAGGCGTGGGCCATCGCGAAAGGGGCAGAGGCGCGGGGAGTCGTGACGCAGTACGTGCGAGCGGAAAAATGGACCTTGAATTCGACAGCTGGATCGCGAATGAGGAAATCGCGGATGTGGAAAAAGGAATCGAAGTAGATCGCTGTTCGGTTCGTGAATGATCGTCCAGAGATCGGGTCGTGAACGAGTCGTGTCGTGTCGAAAACAGGCGGAAACGGGGGATCGTGAGAATGTTGTTTGATTGAAGTTGTGCCTGGCGGGCAGCAAGCAAGTATGGAGAACCACAACGGCGCTGTGAGGGAAATTGGCTGATGTAGGCGGCCAGTGAAGGTCGAACGTTGGCCACTGCTAGCTTTGTTTGGTTAGAGCACTGATTCCCTGTAACGGTGCCTGGGCCAGCCCGCTAAGATTCTGTTAAGCTCCAGCACCTGAGGTACGGACTGCCGTAATACGGTGCGACGTCGTTCCCTGGGGAAGAAGGTGGTTGGGAAATTTGCTGAAACCTGCGAGAATCGGCGGTTTGGAGGACAGAATGCGCTTGCAGCTGCGGGCGGGCTTGTGCGTCTTGTGAGACTGGTTTCGTGGCTTTCGTACCTTGATTGAGGTTCCCTTTTCTCCTTTCCAACCCACTGGAGTAGCACCACCACGGGAACGGGCTTAAAGCGCCACCAAAGATCTAGACCAGAGGACCAATGGCCTGCAAGAGACCGCGAGGGAGGTTGAGTTTCGAAAGCTGAGATCCAGCGAATCGTCGAATTTTCTGCAAGGGGTGCTGCCGCCGGGACTGCACTCAAGAGTCTACCGTCGAGGTTGTCGTCGGTGGTTGTTTTGATTGATGTAAAATCTGGTTCCTCGGGACAAAGAGTGTGGTTGATAGCGGTCGAGAAACAAGCGGCCTAGTTACCAGATCGACCGACGTTGGAATGGAGCCCACCAAGTCGAGAATTCCGGGCAGGGCTTGGTGATGTCGTAAGCCGAGCGATGACAACTGGACGAGCCTCGACCGATGAAGCCGGGGCAAGGGACTTTTGGGGGGGAAGCTTCCAGGCGATAAGGAACGGCAGCTGGAATACAGGTTTTGGGTTGCGTAGAGATCGTGGGAGGTCCGGCTATTCGGGTTGCTCAGCGTCATGCACCGAAAAAAAGAAGCTGATGGACCAGAAACAACGAAGAAAAAAAAACTGGGCTGAAAAGAGTGACAGGAGGGCTGAGCCTCACAGACGACGTCAGGATTCCCGCTCCGCTGGCGGATGAAGGAAGGAATCGTAAAGGAAGGACGGTCACTTAGAGGAAGAGGAAAAGAGAGTGGAAGAAGGAAGTGTGAGGGAGCGAGATGGCTGAGCTCCAGAGTGGAGTTGTCGGATGGCCAGGGAAAGAGCACACGAGGGAAGGAAAGAACGACGCAGTAAACATGCATGCATGGGACAATGCAGCACAAATTTCCCAGATGCGACTTTCCAGCGCTTTACCTGTGCATTGCAACCTCTCCTCCGGTTCTTCTGCAGCCCTTGCGCAAACATCGACAGCTTCTTCTGTCTCCTGCATTGTGCATCTCGTTGCCCTTCTCACCGCTGGGGATCCATGGTCAATTCGTCGTATGCGTGGTCTGTCCCGAGTTCGAACGTCACTAATCCCTGTCATGTCCAGGGGCTTCGTCAAGGCGATCCGCTGAGCGTGCTTGGTGGACATTAAAAGCCGACATCCTTCGCTTGCCAACCTCATACATTCTATTCTGTCTGCTTGATGGCGCTAAATTGGGATGGCCGGCCTAGAGCAGGGGAGATGCTTGGCACAGGGGTCTGATCCGGAGACTCTCGACTCGTTGGCTGTCTCGGACCAGGATGCTGGGCGTGAGGGTCGACGAGGGCAGCTGATTCAATACGAAGTGCCGGCAATGCCATCTTGGGCTCTCAGCAGCGATGCACGATGATATTCAGCTCCATCTTCGCGTTGATGAGAAGCAGGTACCGCGAACCAGCTCCCCGCATCCCCTCTGCCAGGAACATCGTGGACGAGATTGGCTCGTCCCTGATAACCCGAGCTTCGTCGGTTGACCAGTGCGCTCTGGCCGCTGCAACATGTCACAGACACAGGCTCGGTAATTGCTGTGTTTTCAGTATTGCTCCGGGATCTCACCGGGTTCCCTTGCCTGCGACACATCTATGCAATCGTTATACAGCACATTGCTGAATTGTCATAAAAAGTCCCCGATCCCGGAAAGGTCTCCTGCCAGCGAATCGTGCAGAGAATGGGGTGGGATCAGGATGCACAAGCTCCGTCGGCATCATCCTTCAAGTTCCGCAAGGGCTCGTTCAAGAGATGCTTTCTGGCCCCAACATTTCTACTGCGATCGGGACCTAGGTAAATATTCAAAAGACCTAGAAGCTTATTGGAACCCGAACCGCTGCTTAGCGACTCTACATACTGGTATCTGAGTTGAAGAAGGCGAGGGCGGGCGGCTGGACGCTGCTGTATGCGGCCGTCAGCGACCACCCGTTTCTGCTCGACAACAACACCGCCAGGCGCTTTGGTTGCAGTGCATATTCGTCTGCATGGCATCGGACAACGTGTCACCGGCGATACGAACTTTAGTCAGATTCCGGATGTCGAGATGTTTCAGCCCTCTTCCCTCGTGACGAGGTAAGAGGCCCTTGTTGGACAACAATCCCTTTCGCCGGCTGTACCCGTCAAGGTCTCAATCGTCGAAGCGGCTCTGGAGATATTAGCGCCGACAGCTCCGTCTCCCTTTTTGAAAATCATAGTAAGTGAAGGTTGGGAATCATAACCATGTGATAGAAGACAAGCTTAGGCATGTTCAACCACTGCCTCATCGGATGAACGTGTGAGCCAGGAACATGACTGTCGTAACAATGCATTTTGATATCATGATACATCCTTCTTGTCTGCCCACTTCGTCTTGTACTCCCTTGGGCTCTCAAACTCGGCCGCCTTCCCGGACCAGATGCCTCTTCGCTTCTTCTTCGCCTTGGCCATCGCCTGCTCGTATTTCTCTTTCATGCCGCCGAACTCGGCTCCCATCTTGGCTTCATAGGTTGTCGCCAGACCGCGTTTCAGCATCTCGTAGCCCACATCTTTGCGGAACAGGAAGCGCCGTATGTAAACCGTCGCGACAACCCGTTCGTATTGGTCCCGTCGGTATATGTAGGCCCGCAAATTGTGATTTAGGATGTAGTCGGAGAGCCACTTGAGGGCTTCGGGAGCGAAGGGCTGTGCTGGTTTTCCAAAGTGGCCATTCTCTGGAGCGTCGATGCCCGCAATACGAATAGGAATCTGCCAACGCGAAACTGTCAGTCTTTGCTGCGTTTGGGTCGGATCCGTCATGGAACGGTCATACCGTGTGTCCTTTAAGCTCCTTTCGCGTTTGAGGAATCCTCCTCAGCCATCCCCAACCTAGGGCTCTGCCTCCCGGCGTGTGGAACATGTGGAAGTTGTCGCCATCACCAACGCTCGTGACCCTTCCAAAGATACTCCGATTGCGGAAGAAGTTTGGCCGGATGTAGGCTGAGCTAGGAATCCGACGCACGTAGTTGACATAGAGTTGCAGCGCACCGAGACTGACCAGCGACAAGAGAACCGCGGGACCCCATTGCTTCAAGGCGGCATACGATTCGGGCTCGGTGACGGGATTGATCAATGGTATGGTGGGCTTCTCCGGAGCCTCGACCTTCTTGTCTTTGCCTGGATCAGATGATCCAAATGGCCATACCATTGCTGTGGCGGCTTGCGGATGTTGACCCCATGAGAGGAGGTCGTTGAGACGTTGAAAGGAAAGCCGTTGGCGGTTGGTATCGGCTGGCTGAAGGGACCGGGAGCTTGTCGGCATGCGGGGCGCTAGCCACCGCTAACGGTTTGCTCACCGTAGGCACAACTCAATTGAAGCTCTACAAGAGAGTTCCCGGGGTACCTCTTGTGGTGAAAGAGATACCTTACTTCAGATGCTCATATCAATTTTTACTCACAAAATAGATGTGACTTAGGAGAATTAACAAGGACAATATTTTCTTGATTTATTCGCTCATCTCCTTCCCAGTCTTCTCTCCTAAGATCTACCGCTTCATAAAACACCCATCTGGACAACACCACATATCTCATAGCATTGACTAAATAGACCTGAAAACCGCCCGCGCATGATTTTAGTCGAGAGTCTAGCTCGATTGAACCTTGAAAGTCCTTCCGCTTGCCGTCTTCCTTTCCTTCTCCTCGTTTTCGGGCCTGGCGCGACGCAAGACTGGACGTTGTCAACGATTGTAATGAATGGTTCACAAAATCGAACTCACCTTGGAGGAAGTCGGCAGTTCGCTTCCGCATTCGCGAGTGGATATAGGCTTTGGAGGCCTTGATATGATAATGGAAGTAGTCGCGGAAAGTCTGGATGTGAGAGATGACATCGGGCATGCGTTGAGCCGTGAGATGTCGAGGGAAGAGAACTAACATGACAATTAGTGACATTTCAATCTCAATGATTCCAAGGTACTGTACCGAAGGTGACATAGCCGATCTCGCCGGTTCCCGTTGATCGCACTCCGGGTACGCCCTGGAGCTCCAGCGGTGGATCGTTCCTGAACAACACTTGAGGAGCGTTCTGGATTGCTCGCCTTCGCGCATCGACGAATTCTTGGATGAAGACCCTGCCGAATACCCTGTCGGTCTCCTCACGGAACACGGTGCTGAAGATGACCGTCACTCGGTCGTGGCTGGCCTTGACGTAGATGGCCTCCTCCTCTCTGTAGTGGATCGCCTTGACCTCTCCTCCCTCGCGCACACCTTGGGGGGCCTCCTCGGAAGTAAACTTGGATGCCTCCTCCTTTAGGTGGTAGTATTCCTGGTATGCTTGCTCGAACGGTGCGGCCATGGCGTTGCGCTTCAGGAGGGCGAACTTCATGGCGAGAGCGTCTCGGTCCTCTAGATTAATAAGTCAGATATTGAGTGTTTCAGGAGCCTTTCGGGTCGAACGTCTCGCACCTTTTGACTCGGGCAAGTTCTCCAGGTCAACCATGACAGAGAAGTCGAAGCCCGGTTCGACCGGAGCCACGTATTCCCCGTACTCGCGTTGGAGCACATCTTCAGCGCCGTACTGAACTAGGTCCTTGAAGCATCGTATTTGGATCGACAGGAGGATCTTGGTCTTAGTCTCGGGGGTCGAGATGTGGAAGGTGACGCCGTCGAAGTCGCTGACCGTCTGGTCGATATGCGCGGGGGGGGCTCTGCCGTACGATTAGCTGGACCGTCCGCCGGAGCCTTTGGCGCATTCTTACCCCGAGAAGCGCTCGGTCAACACCGATTGGATGAGGACGTTCTGGTAGTCTAAGAGAAGCATCGTGAATGTCGCCTGCTTTGCTCCGATGTGCTCTCTCCGTGTCGTCCTGGAGCTTGGTTGACGCCTGTTAGTGGGGCTTACGTGGTGAGGGACGTCAAGCTCCCAAACGCCCAGCCGCCCACGTGACGTAGAGCTGGAGCTAAGGTGGCAGGGGCCCGTGCACACATTTCTTATCGATAAGAAAATTTCCATGTAGAATTGAGGGACGAGGATCTTGCAAGTTCTGGATCTGGACGACGCAGTGCACAGAGACCAATCCTGGTCGCAACTCGGCAAAAATGGTCAAGTCGTATTTGTAAGTTGCTTTCGGGATTCTCAAAGCTTTCTGCTGATCTTTTGTCTCTTAGGAAGTACGAGCATACCAAGTCATTTGGCGTTGTCGCCTCCAGCACCTCGAACCTTGTTTGGACGTCCAGAGACCGCACTGCGACTGGCGCGGGCCAAGCCGTAGTCGCTGCGAACGAAGAAGTACTTTGCTGGGATATCAAGAAGGGCGAACTCGTCAGCCGCTGGAGAGACGAGAGATGTTCGGTCCCCGTGACTGCCATCGCACAGAGCAAGACAGACAAGGACATCTTCGCGGTCGGATATGAGGATGGGAGCATTCGATTATGGGACAGCAAGATTGCTACGGTTATTGTGAACTTTAATGGACACAGATCAGCAATTACCAAACTCGCCTTCGACAAATCTGGCGTGCGACTCGCTAGTGGCTCGAAGGACACCGATGTCATCATCTGGGATCTCGTCGCTGAAGTAGGCCAGTTCAAGCTTCGAGGGCACAAAGATCAGATCACTGGTCTGCAGTTCGTGGAGCCCGAAGCCCAAGTTGAAGATGAAGATGGAGCACAAGCGATGGTATTAGACGGAGAGGGAACTTCGGAGGGCTTCCTGGTCACGACTGGCAAGGACTCTCTCTTGAAGCTGTGGGATTTGACTTCAAGGCACTGCATTGAGACACACATCTCACAGACCAACGGCGAGTGTTGGGCTCTCGGCTTGTCACCCGACTATAGCGGCTGCATCACGGCTGGTAACGACGGTGAAATCAAGGTGTGGTCCTTCGACGTGGGCGGTCTAGCCTTGAGCGCGAAGAGGGTTGATGTGTCGGCGTCAGTACATTTCTTGCATGATCGGGGAACGCTGCACCGTCAGAGTAAGGACCGAGCAACCGAGGTCGTGTTCCACCCCCGAAAAGACTATTTCGCCGTTCATGGTACAGAAAAAGCCGTTGATGTGTGGCGGATACGGTCAGAATCCGAGATTCGAAAAGCTCTCGCCCGGAAAAGGAGGCGACGTCGCGAGAAGCAAAAATCCAGCAAAAGTACAGAGGAAGAAGTGGTGAATGGGGATGAAGAGGCTGAAGATGTGTCAAAGGCCGACATCAGCGACGTCTTTGTCCAGTACGTGATAGTACGGACAGGAGGCAAGGTGCGTTCAGTGGACTGGGCACTACCTAGCGGGCAGAAAGACCTTCATCTACTCGTTGGGACGACGAACAATCAGCTCGAGTACTACAACGTGCCCACAAAGGACAAGAATGAGAAGTCAAAGAAGCAGGACGTTCCGGATTACACCCGAGCACTGTCTGTCGAACTTCCCGGCCACCGGACAGACATACGAGCCTTGTCGTTGAGTTCAGACGACAAGATGCTGGCTTCAGCGTCAAATGGAAACCTCAAGATCTGGAACATCAAGACGCAGAACTGCATTCGAACATTTGAATGCGGCTATGCTCTTTGCTGCGCATTCCTCCCTGGCGACAAAGTAGTTGTGGTAGGAACGAAGAGCGGCGAACTGCAGCTCTTCGACGTCGCATCATCCGCGCTTCTTGATAGCGTGGATGCTCATGAAGGAGCCGTGTGGTCACTTCACGTCCACCCCGACGGACGATCTGTTGTTTCAGGAAGTGCTGACAAGACAGCCAAGTTCTGGGATTTCAAGATTGTTCAGGAAGAGATTCTGGGCACTCGGAGGACAATACCAAAGCTGAAGCTGGTACAGTCAAGGACACTCAAGGTCTCGGATGACATCCTTAGCCTCAAGTTCTCTCCCGACGCCAGGCTCCTGGCAGTAGCACTGTTGGACAACACGGTCAAGGTCTTCTTTGTGGATTCTTTGAAGCTCTACCTTAACCTCTATGGCCACAAGCTTCCGGTGTTGAGCATGGATATTTCCTACGACAGCAAGCTCATCGTGACCAGTTCGGCCGACAAGAACATCCGGATCTGGGGTCTCGACTTCGGTGACTGCCATAAAGCACTATTCGGTCACCAGGACAGTATTCTCCAAGTCGCCTTTGTGCCTCACAACGCGGACGGCAACGGTCATCACTTCTTCAGCAGCAGCAAGGACCGCACCATCCGCTACTGGGACGGCGACAAGTTTGAGCAGATCCAGCGCCTGGACGGCCACCACGGCGAGGTCTGGGCCATGGCCATCAGCCACAGTGGAAACTTCCTGGCGAGTGCAGGCCACGACAAGAGCATTCGCGTCTGGGACGAAACCGAGGAGCAGATCTTCCTCGAGGAGGAGCGGGAGCGGGAGATTGAGGAGCTGTACGAGAGCACGCTGACCACGTCGCTTGAGCGAGACCCTGATGCCGAGGACGAGAATGGCGAGGTTGGAGCTGCCACCAAACAGACGACCGAGACGCTCATGGCGGGAGAACGCATCGCTGAGGCCCTTGAGATGGGCATGGCCGACCTAAACCTCCTGAAGGAATACGAGGAGGCCAAGCTGACGAACCCGCACGCCATGCCACCGCAGCGCAACCCCATCTTCCTCGCCCTCGGCAACATCACCGCCGAAGCCCACGTCCTCTCCGTCCTCCAACGCATCAAAGCCTCAGCCCTCCACGACGCCCTCCTCACCCTCCCCTTCGCCACCGTGCCCATCCTCTTCACCTTCCTCAACATCTTCGCGCTGCGCTCCATGAACATCCCACTGACCTGCCGCATCCTCTTCTTCATGCTCAAGACGCACCACCGCCAGATCGTCGCCAGCCGCGCCATGAAGGTCATGATGGACGGCATCCGGATCAACCTGCGCGCGGCGCTGAAGCGGCAGAAGGATGAGATGGGGGTTAATATCGCGGCGTTGAAGGTCGTGGGTATGCAGATCCGTGAGCGCAGTGTGAAGGATTATGTGGATGAGACGTGGGAGGATGAGAGTGAGGAGCGGAGCGCGAAGAAGCGGGCGTTTGTGCATGTTGCTTGATCGGGCTGGCGTTCAAAAAATAGAAATGGACATTGGGTTTATATGTTGTATGCATTGCATTGGTTGTGTAGATTCTATGGGTATGGTGATGATGCATTTACAAACAGGTTCTGCTTTTGAACACCTCAAACTCCTTGGTATACCTGACCTCTATCTCGCTTTCTTTCGCTGTTATGAGTCGCTTCCGTAAGAACGCAAACTGATGCGTATTTCAGACTCTCTCCTCTCCTCACAAGACACAACAAGCCCTTGATGCCAACTACCTATACTATCTCGTCGGCGTCATCCACGGGGTCATCCACGGGGTCATCCACGGGGTCATCCATCGCTCTATTGTTCCATCGCTGGCCGAAATGCGCCAGGAAGATCTGGCACATCCTCCACGCACCACGGACTCTCCCTCGCCATCGACAAAGTCTTCTTGCGTTAGCAGTGGGAACATCGCGGAACCAGCCCACCGTCTCCGAAAACTCCTGGCTCCTCATTGACCTGCAAGAGCCAGGATATCCCAACGCAGCTCCCTCCGTCTCCGGATCTTCGGCCAGGCATTTGGCCTCATGGCCGGCCGCGTAACTCCGAATGTTGAACTGCGTTTGGAAAAGGCCTTCGATCAAGTCCCTGACATCCAGGAACATGATGCGGTGTGGTTCGTCGTACATCGCGATGGCTTCGTCTAGGCCGGGGAGCCTGAAGAGACCCTCTGGCATCTTGTCCATGGAAACCAGTGTAGGCCCGCGGAGCAACCCGAAGCGTTGCAGGATGTAGCGAAGATCAGCTCGGCAAAAGGGGCAGCGCAGCGTTGTGCGAAGAGCACCCAGGAAGCAGCCAAAGTGAAGCGGCTGTTTGCAGCAGGGGGCGGAAGCAACCCGCAGATGGCGAGGAGGAGCTATATCAAACTCGTCGCCGCACATGGCACAGGACGAAATCACTTCTCTAGCCGATTCCACGCGAACTGCATACTTCCCGAGCTCCCCGAATATCGCTGCCGCAAGCCTCTGTCCATGCTCCCTGGTGGCAACGCAGTTCTGCTTCAACACACGGTAGACTTCGTTGCGTCTCCCTTCTGCCACAAAAGCTTTGTGTGCCGCATTATCTGCACCAGCGCGGTCACGGAAAAGAGTGAGCAATTCTACAGTCTCTCCGAAACTACGGCCCCAAGACTCCACGAGGTGAGCGTTCTCCATCATACTCCTTTGGGGGGGCATCGGTTGCAGGATCCCAAGGATGAAGTCGTCCATGAGAATCTGCCGAAAGGTCCTTGATAGTCCGGGATCGCGGCTGGGATAATATACCAGCTGGATTGCGAGCCATCGACGGTAAGGCAGGGATCGATCCCATGCCCCCCTGGCGAAGAGGTTGTCCCTCCTGGGTTGGAGCTGGGAGATCCGGTTGTCGATGGCATCCACCATCTCCTTGACATTCACCGTCGTCCCCGAGTCGTCATTCCACCAGCTTTGCGCAGAGGGACAGCCCCTCACATCCCTGAGGTCTTCGAGCATTTGCTCGTAGTCGGGACAGACCTGCGCCCACCAGTGCTCCTGCTCCATCATCGCTTTGGCCTCGACAAAGCGGCATGCCCGAGAGATGTTATGGGCCCAGGGCTTTTTGATGTTGGAGCACGTGTTGAGGCATACCGGGTCACCAAAGCCGTCCTCAGAGATATCGAAGTGACTGTGCTCCTCGAAACAGGTGATGGTACCCAGGAGGTTGCCGAGTGTCCTCCATCTCATCATCCTATCGTCGTAGCAGAGTCGCTCGACGTGCGCCCTCAAGAACGCCAGGATCTCACGGTAGTACTCCGAGCAGGCCACCTGGAGCTTCTCGTGGTCTTCCTTGGAGACTCCCCGGGGATGGTCATCCGAGGTGAGGACCGCCTGAGGTTTGCCCTGTCGGAGGCAACCATCTTCGCCGAGGCACGCGGAACAGGGGCAGCTCCAGACCTCAACTCGGCGTTGTTGGGGTGCGAGCTGGCACAAGGCTCCTCTTGCCATCGCACAACGAATGATGCTTTCTTCGTTGTGCATAGCATACGTCCATCCTGGGAAAAACGGTAGTCCCAGGTCACGGATGTCTTTGGGGTTGGCAGCTTGGCCACGCTGCCAATCCACCGATGACGGATCCGTCAAAGAATCCAGCGATCCATACTGGCATGGACGCTGTATTGGGGCATTGTATTTGTCTGATTGGTGGCAGTAAAACCACCTGGTAAGTTTGATACACATTTTGAATGTGATGATAGTTGAATGAAATGTAAGGGGCCGGAGCCTCCTTCGAGGATAGTTGTGAGAGAAGGTTACATCTTAGTGAGAGCTGCATGAAGGGGAGGAAGGACCAGGGCCGCTATTGCTAAGGAAAGAACCGCAGATATATACTTGCCTCGAAAAAGTTTGTTGAGGACACGATGCCTGAGAATGAACGAGCTCTCATGGTGTATTCCTGAAAAGTCAACCGTAATGAATCACCTCTGAGGCTGCGGTCATCAACAACCTTGACCCAGAGTGAAAGCAATCGAATAGGGGCACCTTAGAAGCTTTCTAGTAAAGTTCGTTGGTGGACATGCTCAGCAAGGTAACTTTCAAGAGGGATGAGATACAGAGGAGTCTCGTAGAAACGTATCGGGTAGCCTTCCAGCAAGATGTACAGACGCCTGTAGATCCTCACATAGATATTTAAGTCATGATGAAAGATTCTTGCTGTAGGATATAAATGCTACCATATGATGGATCTTTCTTACGTAAATTTGAACAGAACGGCAATATTGAACAATCTCATTGTCGTACTTGACTTGGTCTGATTATATATTGATCTGATTACTATGAGAAGAAATCTTGCAATTCACTTCAAAAACGATGAACGTCTAAGGAAAATTTCGATCGCTCTAAACGACGAAGCACCACCATTGTTGCGGCCATGGGCTGTGATGAAAGTGGTAGCCTTTGGCAGCGATCTCGCCACGAAACTCTGCGGGATGATGCGCGACCCTCTCTGGAAGAGATACAGGCTGAGTGCGATGCTTACCGGACCCAATGTTTTGAATTCTTATGACTAGAGTTTCTTTATATAAAGCGAGTATTTAGGAATAGGGGATGCGCCCCATGGCTGCATCGCTTGGTAGTAAGTTAGCGGTTGAGGATGAGCCCAAAGTCCGGGCATCACCGGGATCATGGGTGTCGGCGGTGCCATCCAGGGGTACGTTGGGTGCAAGGTGGCCGGCAGCGTCGGGGGCTACATCGGAGGGATGAGCTTGTAATATATTGAACCAAGAGACCGATTTGCCTGTCAATGACAGTAACCATGTCGTCTGTTACATTATACTCCGGAGGCAAAGCCAGTTCTGACCATGCACGGTGGTCTTGGATTATGTCTTCGTTCAGGTTCAACCCGTAGTATGTTGCTTGGATAGGGAGATCGGTGCTAAGTCTTGCTTGTGAAATCTGATTTCAGGCAGATATATCGCTAGATCAAAAGAAACAAGGACAGTCGGTTTGAAGTCACCCACCCCTTCCGGGGAGTATACAAGGGCCCTGTCATCCATGGCCCAATCCAAGTCCGTCGTCAAGATCGGAACCGAAAGAATGTCGCGCAGGGCTTCCACTGCTTCTCCATGTTCACCTCCCCAGCCAGCGGGCATTAAGCCGCCCCTCCGGGTTCGACAGTAGCCTTGGACAGACCATCTAGAAGAGTAACGCGAGTTGGCTGTCGCGTTCCACGTAGAAATCCGGAAATATAGAGATGATGTTGGAATTCAAAGCTCCACAGAGGCCCGGGAAGTTTGCGCAACCGTGCAGTAATGTTCCTGTAAGTTAAGCCTGGACACAAACTCAGAGGACGTAACCTTGAGCCAAATCACCAAGGTCAGATCGCAGGTGTGAGGCTTCACCACCAAAACAGCCAATGTGTCCCACCAACCCCAGTTCTAGTTTTCGGCTTCTGCAACTTGAATATCTGGGTGGCTGCTGAAGATGACTATGTTGGCCATCTTGGAATTCTGTCAGTTTTTGCCCAGTCATTTATGGCATCCTGCAGCGAACATTTTGTTGAAGGCAGTCCTCAAGGTGTTCGTAACAACAAGACCCCACAAAGGTATATGCCTAAGGTAGATATATATATAGATGAATAATGATGATGAAACAAGCCTGAGAAAGTACCGGAGACAAGAGAGAAACAAAGGATCCTTGCGAAGAGGTGTGTATATTAAAGGAAGAAAAAAAAGGATCTCCCCTCCTCCATAGCGGAGGTTCCTTAAGTAGCTAGTAAAAACAGTAACCACGCCCCCTTCCGCTTTCCTTGGAACCCCAGCCACCAGCCTGGTGGCTTGAAACTAGAAGCTCATGAAGGGACAGACCATGATGTTGGGACGAAAGCCGGGGAGAAAAGAAAGGTCGTTCGTCGTCGTCGGGACAGGGCCGAGCGCGATGATTAGTCAGGCTCCAAGCCGACCACTCAGCCACGTTTTCGCGAGGCGTGATGGAACAATAGAGTTTGAGGCGCCTAACATGAATATATATATAATAAAGAAGCCGATTGTTTCCGTTTTGTGTTGGGAAAAAGTCAAACTCGAATAGAAGCTCGAAACCCGACTTCGGCATCTTCCCGCGATGACCGGATGCTATTCCGATGGAATGAACGGGGCCTCCATTCTTAGCCGAGCTCCAGCATCGGCGCCTTGAACAAGAACCGACAAAGCCATCACTTCAAATTGAGCACCCTTCCCGGCTCAATCCCTCCTCAAATCCGTCACGATGTTTGCATTTCGACGCACAATGGCCACTCTGGCCCCTCAGGCTTCCTCATCGCTGAAGCAGGCCGGCAAGGTTGTCTGCATCGGCCGCAACTTTGCGTACGCCCCCCTGTCGCAAGCTTCAGGACTCTCACTGACATGGAAAACAGCGAGCACATTGCTGAGCTGAACAACACGACGCCCAAGCAGCCCTTTTTCTTCCTCAAGCCGCCGTCATCCATCGTCACGCCTGGGGGAGGCTCGTGTCTGCGGCCCAAGGGCATTGACATGCACTATGAGGTTGAGCTGGCCCTGATCATCGGCAAGGTGGTCCGAGATCTCAAGCCGGATGACACCAAGGGTGCCTTGGATGCTATCAAGGGTATGAAGAGGGAAAATTGGTCATTGAGAACATGGATGCTAACACAGAGTGTGCAGCTTATGCCGTGGCCATCGACATGACGGCCCGCAACGCGCAAAACGAAGCCAAGAAGAAGGGCCTCCCCTGGGACATCGCCAAGGGCTTCGACACCTTCCTGCCAATGAGCAACATCATCCCCAAGACCGCCATCCAGGACCCGCAAGAGGTCGAGCTGTTCCTCAAGGTCAACGGCGAGACCAAGCAGCAAGGCTCGACGAACCTGATGATCTACCGCATCCCGCGCATCATGAGCGACATCTCCAAGGTCATGACGCTGCACCCCGGCGACATCGTGCTGACGGGCACCCCTGCAGGTGTTGGGCCGGCTGTGCCCGGTGATGTGATTGTTGCGGGTGTGAGGGTGGATGGCAAGGAGCTTGAGGAGGGTGCGATTGAGATCCCGGTGGAGGAGTCGCCGAGCTCATATGCCTTTGCTGAGACTTGAGGGGTTGTGAGAGTGAAGTATGGGAGAGGGATAAAGGGATAAAAGGGGGGAAGATTGGGCGGTTTTATAGACGTGACTTTGTCACCCAAAACGTGTGTCCTAGGTATTTTGCTGTACTATGCGTGTTATACCTGCTTTACTATGGAAGCAAATGATTGTGTATAAACGATGTCTCGTTTCCGCCATCCCATGCCACACCCTGCAAACCCTTAAACACACACAACACCACACCACAACTCCCAGGCCCCCCATAATATCTCATCACACACTTTCATCACAAGTCAAAAGCCATTTACTCCAGGTTAGGATCCTTAATCGACCCCGGCTTCGGCGCCCAATCCGCCAACGCACCACACTTCCCACACGTCCTCTTCGCCGCATCCCCCTTGAAGTCCTCCACCGCCGTCTTGATCTGCGTGCCCAAATCAGTGCAATGGAAAGCCGCCTCGTGCACAATCTCGCGACACTCACCGCAGTACCAGCGCATGCGATCCAACGAGTCGGCCGGCCGCTTCTGCTCGAGCACGACGCCGACGGTGTTGGCGAAGCGCACGGGGTTGTGCGGCGTGTTGCCGGGCAGGAGGAACATGTCGCCCTCGCGGATGATGATGTCGCGGAACTGGCCGTTGTCGACGACTTTGAGCATCATGGCGCCCTTGTACTGGTAGAACCACTCGGGCGTTTGGTTGATGTGGTAGTCGGTGCGGGCGTTGGGGCCGCCGACGATCTGCGATGGCTGTTAGAAGGGGAGGGCATGAGATGAGAGGGGATGTACCATGACGGTGAAGTCTTCATTGTAGACGCAGTAGTTGTTGATGGGCGGCTGCAGGAGGTGCGAGTTTTCCGCCAGCCTGGGGAGTTGTGAGTGAGTGATATGTTTGAGTTGCGACTCTGCTGGACTCACCACTTGGGCAAATTGACAGGTGAAGCAAGCATTGCTGCAGGCCTGTTTAAAAACTCAAGCAATTGATGTCTCAAGCCAGCAACTCTTCAGTTGTGGGTAGGTACGAATGAGATGCAAATCAATTACTGGTGTTGTTTCTGCAAGAGTTAGTTAAGTCTAGTTGAGGCTCAGAGTCATAGACCACCAGCGATTAGAAATCGGGACGGGATCTTCGGACGCTGCAACTCAGCAATCCCACGTCACTTCCGATGGGGAGAGACGTTTAAAAAACCGATACATCGCAAACTCTGTCACCACCGCATGGCCGCTGGCATCATTATTGCCTCGTTCCCGGGCGCTTTTGGCCTGGCCTGGCCTAAACTGCCCTGCCCCTCACCCATGAGGCCATCGAAAGACCCCTAAGCTCTAGCGGCTTACAGGGGATGGGCTCTAGCGGGTAATGCCCCGGAACGCGTTATCGAGGTCGGCTATGGTGCTGGAGCTTCCCGTCCACGTCCCACGACAGCTCCGAGCTTCTTCTTCTCTCCTCCTCCACCACCATTCCGATACCACCTTGCGCAAGTTTGAGCTCGTTTCGAGGAACTTTCCGTCTATTTAATGTCTGAAACCCGCGACAATTCTTGATATTATTGTTCCAGCGCGTTTCATTCCAGACTATCCCACCCCTTGGCCGAACAACGACCGAAGAGGCACGACGACGATTCGACCACCATGGACGACCATATGATGCACCACGCCGGCATGGATCACGGCGACATGGACCACGGCGATGGCGGCATGGGCGACATGTGCAGCATGAACGTACGCAAATCCCTTCTATACCCCCAACAAACATCCCACTGACTTGCCCTGCCCTGCCTCCAGATGCTCTTCACCTGGGACACGACCAACCTCTGCATCGTCTTCCGGCAATGGCACATCCGCTCCACGCCCTCGCTCATCCTCTCGCTCATCGCCGTCATCCTCCTCGGCATCGGCTACGAAGCCCTGCGCAACCTCTCCCGCCGCTACGAAGCCCAACTCGACCGCCGCGTCCAGGCCGTGCCCAGTAAGCGACCCCTTCTATGCGTTTCAACTCTACATGCGTGGTGGTGGTGGCGGACGTCTATCGAGTGGGAGACGTGAGAAAGCGGTGATTTGCACTTTGAGAGTGGCATCTCCTTTTTTTGTCTCTGAACATCGCGCACGCACACATGCTAAGTCTTGTTTTCTGTTGAGGTGATGGTGGTGCTGTGACTGAGACAACTCCTTTCCTCTCTCCAGGGTCGAGCCAGGATCAGGCGAGCCAGCGGGCGCACGTCATCAAGGCGGCGCTGTATGCGGCCCAGAACTTTTATGCGTTTATGTTGATGTGAGTATCCTACCTGTGGCAGCTTGGGGAAGAGTGACTGACTGATGGCGACTAGGCTTGTTTTCATGACTTACAATGGCTGGGTCATGGTGTCGGTGTCTTTGGGAGCCTTCTTTGGCTACATCCTCTTCGGGAAGCACCTTGCAGCAACCAAGGATAATGCTTGCCATTAATGTACTCCTATGAGTTCCTGTGACGAGCGATGAAGAAGACTAGCAAAGCAGGATATTTGTTCGTTTAGATTTATTGGTTGACATTTCAGCAGCATCAAAGGGAGCAACATGGCGCGCCAGACTTTATATAAGACCAATTCAATACAAGGAAACTCATGATCATACCATATTCTAGGATCCAACTCCCGCTCTCATGTATTCCAACCCCCGCATCTACATCTTGGCCGCCTCACCATTCTCCTCCCCCTTCTTCTCCTGCCCCAACTCACTCAAATCCCCCGCCGCATCCGCCACCGCAATAATCTCATCATCACCATAATTCTCATTATGCTCCATCTCCGGCTCCTCCGCATACGCCAACCTCGCCGCATCAACCAACACCCTCGCCGTCATCCCCCAGACCTTAAACCTCCCCTCCCTCTCCGCCTCCTCCTCCAACTTCTCCCCCAACGGACCCTGCGCGCTACTTCGCCGCGGCGTCGACACGCGCTGGTTGTTCACCGGCACGTAGAAGTTGTGCACGCGCCACGGGTGGTCCTTGTACGTCAGCCATGAGCCATCGTACCAGTGGCCGGGGGGAAGCGGTGCGTCGGGAGATGGGGGCAGGTCGGTTAGTTTGAGGAAGTTGTAGAAGGGCGCGGAGAAGACGGCGGCGACTTCGCGCGCGTCGAGTTTGGGCATCATGGTTTCTTCGACGGTGGCGGGCGAGCTGGTGCCGCTGGCGGTGCGATCGGCATGGAGGAGCGCGACGACGGGCCGGACGACGAGGTGTGTCCGCGCGAGAGACGGCGGGAGAATGCAGAGATGCTCGATGCGGAACGGCCGCGGGATCTTGCTGTCGTCCATGGGCAGGCCGATCTCCTCCCAGGCCTCGCGCCGGGCAATCTGGTCTGCAGACAGGCTTAGTTAGAAGTGTGCTTCACCACAGTTTCAGGGGCTCACGCACACGGCGTCTCCTCCGTATCATCCGCCTTGCCGCCCGGGAACGCCGCATGGCCTGAGAAGCTGCGCAAGCTGGCGGCGCGCATTGTAATCACAACCCGCAAGTCGCCGCGCTTGTCGCCGTATAGCAGGATTAGGACAGCTGCGCGCTTGCGGGCTGGGAGGTTGTCCCAGAGCGGGAACGGTGGAGGGCGGTAGGCCCTGAGCCGGGCGATGGCAGCCTGGGATGGATTAGTTATGAGTCTATATTGATATATATGACATAGTGTATAGGGTCTTTGAGTGGTGTGTATGTGCCGATATTGATGCCCAATCTCAACTCACACCGCGGGGAGAAGATCTGGTCTAAGGAAATAAATGAAATGGAAATATCATACTAGAGAAAACGCATTCAACGGCGCCATAGTGCACGCTTCGTAATACAACGAGCTCTCACCAAGATTCACACTCTGCCCCTTAAGCCCGCCAGCCTCACTGATGCCGTTCTGCAACGCAGCGACCTCGGCCTCGGTCAGATTGTCAGAGTCAGAGCCAGTCTTGGCCTTCTTTGCCGGCGGAGCAGAATCGTCGTCAACTGTCGTCGTCGTCGCCGCTGCAGCCGCGTCTGTCGTCATCGTCTGAGGTTGTGATCTTCCAGGTATCAAAGGGATAAGGCAGAAGGCGGGTTTGCAAGCAATCGGACTCGGGACGCGGCTCCGGCTCCGGTTGGAGAAGATGCGGGGGTGGGGAAGCGAAAGTCGGTGCCGAAGCGAGGCATGGCAGGGCAGGATTATCAGATGCAGCAAGTATCACATACTCTGCTGTTATTGGTGTAAATAGTGCTCTATAATATTGCTGCCTGTTGCGGTATAGTAACCATTGTATTGTTTGACCTATTACTGTCACTGCTGAAGGTTATGGTGTTGCGTTCACATTCAAACAGGCAACGAATTAATATTGGCTTGTGACGCCGATCAAGTTCAAACCATCAGTCATATTTGCTTTCTTCCATGTGACCAAACATCTCTCTATACTTTTCTTTTGTCGAACCGTATACTCTTTGCACCAAGCCAGCCATGTTCGCAGTCAAAATACCACCCAGTGGGAATCTTATTCCAAGCCCAATATACCTGCCATGCACCGGGCAAATGCAAACCCCAAAAACCAAGACTCCCTATCCCAGCCCAAGTTTGCAACACCATAAAATTCCTGACCTAAAAGAAATTCCCCTCCACCACAGTTGCCTCAGGAATCACTCGAATGCGACTCCTCAGTTCGTTCCGCCGCCTCTCCGCCTTGGACATCTTGGGTCCCCGGGCACTGGCAAGAAGCCCCTTGACCTGCCCGCCCGTCTTGGAGAAGAGACTTGGCACATCTGACCTACTTGGTCGTTCCGGGCGCGGTGGTGATGGCCGTGGCGGAGGCATCATGGCACCTGTTGATGCCCTCGTGTCGTCGCGGCGCACGAAGAAGTCGCGAATGGTTCCTCGCACATTGTGGTCATCATCCTCGTCTTCATCATCCGACTCGAAGACGCTTTGTGGCTGCGATGCCGCCGTAGAATCCGAGCCCACAGAGCTCTGCCGGGGATGCGGCGTCCTCAGCGGCCGACTTTGGGGAGCGGTGTGTGGTCGAGTAAGTTCTAGAGACGATGGCGTATCCCGCCGCCGCGAGAAGAGAGACCGCGCCGAGAGACTCAGCCGGCTGGAGAACGAGGTTTGTGTTGGAGTCGGAGATGTAGTATATAGGGAATCTCGTATTGGGAGAGTAGCGAGATCGGTGGTAATTCTGTGATATTCGTCGGCAGTCTCAGAGTCGCTGAAGTATGTGTACGATTTGCTGGCTCGCCACTGGCCATCTTCAGGGAACGTCACATGCAGCCCGGGGACGTGATCGAGGGAGCCCGGCGCGCTGCTGTAATGGATGGTCGATGGAGGTTGCTTCATCGGCGGCGAGTGGAACATGACATTTCGAGGTGATTTGGGAGCGTCCGAGCTGCGCTTACTTGACGTACCATCGCAGTCTGGTTCCAAAGCTGGAGGAGCGCTGCTCTCTGAATACCTCGCCGTCTCACACATGTTCTCTTCCTCCAGAATCGGTCTGTCAAAGGACTGGCTGTAGCTACTGGACGAGTCTGTCGGCGACGCCGATGCGGAGAGGATCCTGCGCACAGGGACGTAGTCATGGGAGCCGACATCGTGGCCCGTGAGCTGGTGAAGCTTGTGAGACGAGCGACGTCTCGCATTGCCAGGGCTGCGGCTTCCAGGACTTGGAGGCATCATTTCGGAGCGAGTCTTAGCTGGATGCAGGACGAGCGGCGAGGGTCGAAGGGGGATATGATCATGGCTTCTCCGGCCATCATGTAGTCGGACTGGCACAGAGTGAAGGCTTTGCGTCGATCTGGAGGCGGGTCTTGAGCTCATCGGCGGCGGTGGTAAGGGCTTCGTTCGATACAGGTACTCGTTCTCTGGCGGCAGCGCCTCCTCCAGCCCGCTCAGGGAATGCGCGTAAGTCCTGCTCATCGTGGAAACCAGTTCGAGTGTTGTTCTTCTGTTCGTCTAGACCACGGCGTTGTGTTTGATTGCAAGATGAAAGAAATGGGATGAACTCCAGAGCGACGTTGGGTGATTGTCCTGCGCGGGGGGGCCGTCGCTTTCAAGGTATACCAGATCGGCCTGAATAAGGTCTCGTCTCCCTTTGCGCCACCAACCGACAAAGAAAGACAATACGGACGAGCTTTGATTGATGGCCACGCGCAAGGACGCTCCGAACCCCCTGTCACCGTGACCAAGCCCAACAGCCACTCAGAGGTTCTGACAGCCGCCACAAGGCGCGAGGATGGCTGCAATGCGGAACTTTCCAGGCTTTGTCAATCGGTTGGGCAGCGTGAGCGAGGTTGTCACCAGAAGAAAGAAGAGAGCGTGGGACGGAAGCGAATATGACGGGATCCCACGACACTACACCATACGGTAATTCACGACCCTGGGCCGGCTGTCGCTTTCTGATCCCCGACTGTGATGCTAACCGTGTTGAGTCACTATAGCCTCTGGAATTTCTATGACTGGCCTTGTGTGTATGCTCAGTGTTTGCGTGCGTATATGTGTCCGGGAGTGTGTAAGTGTGAGTGCCAGTGTGTGTGAGCGCCAACCTCGTGCCGGCCACCACTCATAAACTTTGGCACCGCCGGGTTCATAACTAGCCAGCCCTCTTCGGCGACCTGGACTTTAGTAAGTGCAAAACCCAGCCCTCGCTGGCCTCAGCCCGACGTCACGGTGTGTGTGGCCCGCCAAAGCAAACATGGTCTTTTCATCGTCCACTCCGGGGTCACCTGCGGCGGGACGTGGCGGGAAGGCTTGAGTCCAGGCTGGCCGACCATGTCAGGATTGGACCATGGCCGACCGAGACAATGCACAGCATTCCAGACGCGCCCCATCGAGGCTGAACCCCCCGCAACCGTCAGATCTGCGGTCGTGGTTGGGTCGCCGTCTGGCCATAGTCAAGGACGGGAGGGATGGCGACTGACG
This sequence comes from Xenoacremonium recifei, assembly GCA_012184525.1. Taxonomy (NCBI): domain Eukaryota; kingdom Fungi; phylum Ascomycota; class Sordariomycetes; order Hypocreales; family Nectriaceae; genus Xenoacremonium; species Xenoacremonium recifei. The sequence goes on along the minus strand of WOFQ01000011.1, from coordinate 118,132 downwards.
AAGACTTCATCATGACGGTACCAGGCATTGCACATAATACGATAAGGCCGCATCATAAGTGCAATGCCAGATACTATCGTGATGAAGTCTTCGTCAGTCGCCATCCCTTCCGTCCTCGACTATTGAAAAACCCTGCGGCCACCGAACGTGGCCCATCCTGGCCAGACTCTTTTTGTGCGCTTCTGGCTCCAGGTTGTGGGCTCGGGGCCGGACGGGCTGGTGCTAGCCATGTCCGCTCCTAGAGGTAGACTTGCACCGCTTGCCGAGGCTGGTCCTCACTAGCAAACACACCTAGTCCTCTGCCAATCGCCGCATGGAGTTTTGCTGGCCGTCACAAAGCATGGTGCCAATGACAGAGTTCCGGGAGACCGCACACCTATGGTAAAGTGCCAGATGGTGCCAGATCGACATCCAGGAACCTGGATGCGAGAGCCGGTGATGGGTCACAATGAAAGTTTCCAAGATCTTGGAAACCGGGCGATCGCTGCAGGGGACGAGATTCGAATCTGGGCGAGGCCTATTGCGGCTCCGGGTCAGCATAGCTTCACAGGAAGCTACATACCTGATCCGTTGAATCCGACCCTGAACTCTCGCAGACACATGGCGTGGTTGTGGCTTGAAGGCGGAAGCCAAATCCGCGTCAATACGCATTGCCGCTCTCATCTCATTCTAAGTTCCATGGGGGTTCGAGAAACAATAGCCCGTTCTATACAGTACACCAAACGCCGCCATGCCGAGCCACCACCGTTGCGCCGACCATCCGGGCCGGTCATGCCTTGACGCCACTATTCCTCGTCGTCGTATTTGCCCTGATAGTCTCCCAGTAGTATGTCGTCGATCCCAAGTCCATTCGTCGAGTTCCTAATCCACTCAGTCTCGACGCGGAAGAAAATCCATACCCACCGCCGGAACACCTCGAGGAACTCGATGAGGAAGATTCCGCTCTCAAAGTCGCTAAACTTGTCGAGATGGCGGCTGAGTTTCATCGACCAGGTGCACCTCAGCATTAGGTCCATCACAATCACCACGTAGTACAGCTTGATAGGCCGGAACATCAAGCGATCCCGTAGTCCGAACGGGTGGCGCGGAGACTCGCGCTCGCCTTTGGAGGAGAAGAGCGTCATGTCCCAATCCTTGGCAACGTCCCAGTAGAAGGAGTAGAGAGAGTTGACCAATACGGCTACGAGCCACGCTTTGTTCAAACTCGCCTTGGTAGCTCCGTCCTCTACGCCTCTCTGTAGCGCACTCGTGATGAGGACAGGAAAGGCGGTGGAGTACTTGAAAGCGTTTGCCAAATGCTGGCCGCCCCAGCCCGTCGATTCCTTGTAAGGTGCTCGTCGCACGCGTAGGTACTCAATTAGGCATTGCCTGAACCGAATCATGCTCGGTACGGCCATGAGCAGCGGAACGATCACCGTGCCTCCGCAGTTCCGGTCGGGTCGATTCGTAGACGAGCCACCGGGCGTGAAGAACATGCAGATCGTAACGAACAGATCTCCAAACACCTTGGCGTACGACGTCAACACATCGGCCAGCAGGATGTCGCCGAACTTGCCGTCCTGCGCCTCTGCGATTCCTCCCAGACTGACTCGTTTTAGCGTCGCTAGGAATCGTCTTCGACCGCCGCTCGGAAGGTGTCGAAGGGGTACGACGAAGGTAGCGACCACTGCTACGAGGTAGCATAACGGCATCCAGTCATAGTCCACCACGCGCGAAGGAACGCGCCATGTGCAGACCCAGAAGAGGACAATCGACACTCCGAATAACGCTGAAAGCACGGTTGCTAGTCGGTACGTCGAATGGTGATGTGGGATGTGATGCGGCGAGGATCGGCCTGGGTATCGAATCAAGGACGGCACATCGATCTTGGCGAGATACAGGTAGTGAAGGTTCGCTCCCCAACCCCATATTGCTGCATCGAGTCAGTTCTGCATTCGTGACGGCGATCTGTATAGCTACTACTGACCCAGTGTCGCAATGAATCCGATGCGATAGGGGAGAGGAAAGGTCAAACTGAAGGAGTCGAGCTCCGGCTCAACTGCCGGATCACCGTCCATTGGGGCCACCTGCCATCGGGCAGAACTGGGTGAAGAAAGGAAGAAGAACGCTCTAGCTGAAGCGCTAGAGACAATAAAAGAGCGACGAGAAGAGGCGATCAAGAATTAAATAGGAGAAGCAGCAGAGCTGGAGGAGAAATGAAGCAAGGCGTGGATATCATTTAAAAAAGCTGGCCTGAATTGCGACAAAGACGCGATACCGGGGTGCGGGTCAATTTCAGGGGCCTGCAGCCTGGCAAGGTGGCAGTTGCGACCGACGTCAGCCTTAACAAATTTCTAGAGCCCGCTAAGCCTCAGCCGCTCAGCCACAACCTGGCTTCCACTTTGATGCCTCTCTTCTCACAACTATCAGCAGTTCTGCTAGCTCTCAATTCAACTCAATACAGAAGCATATAGCAGCTAATTATACCTTATTATTAATTATGAAAAAGTGTATCTCCCATCTTTGGGTCACGTTTCAGGACGAGGAGATAAAGTCGTTCACGTGACTTCCTTGAAGACAAACTATCGCAGACGCCTCATGGTTGACGCCGAAAAGACTCACTGATCCCAAACACTTCAAGTCATCCATTAATATCTTCCTAACTCATCTACATAGACAACTGCATCGAGAATGGCAGACTTTTGGTAAGTGTAGTCTGGTGTATCTCTTGACTACTTTCGAAGCTGGGTTAATTGGTACCCGAAAGCACATGGCCAATGGAGTCGAGAATGAAGAGGGGCGACCTGAGGAAATATAAGTCTAGCAACAGTTAGGAAAAGAGACTGAGGTTAAGACCAAGCTGAAAAAGCCAATGCGATCTTCAACCAAGCTCGCGGACTTGAGGCAGAGCAGAATGCCGACCAGAACTGAACTTGGTGACCCTCGTCGAACCCTACTGGTTCAAGCATGTTCAATACACGTCCGAGCTCTTGAAAAAATCTCAGTCTTATTGATACGGTTAAATCATACAGTGGTATACATTTCAAAAGCGCTTTTCTCTACATGCGAACCAATTGGGCCACTTATTTCCATTCCGTCCCTTTGAGATAACCCCCCTAAACCCATGCAAATCTAGTCAACCCGGAGAACACGAGCAGCGCCTCGCTTCTTGGAGGCCTTCTTCTTCTTCTGGCCACGCTCAAACGCCGCGGCAGCAGCATGGTCACGGCCAAAGTTGTCAAGATCCTTGACCTTGTAGATACGGATGATCCAGTTCTCGCTAGTGAAAGCCTCCTCAACGGTGTTAAGGACGGGGCCTTGGTCAGGGAGTCGGACTCCACGGACTCGGTCGGAGACCTGGCCGGCAGGGAAGAGAGTGTGGTAGTTGTAGTAAGACATCTTGTACCTATATCCAATGCGTTAGTCGACAGCGTTAACATTTACTTTTGGGAGAGCTTACATCAAGCTGTTCTTCATCGTGTCCGTGGCGCCCTCATCAACACGGTACTCGCCACGCGAAGTGAAGAAATCACGCTCCTTGACCTCATCAGGCCAGATGCCTTCAGCGATACGGACCATCCACAGGAACTTGTTGATGTCATCTCCAGAGTATCCAAGAAGACCACCGAAGACAACCAAGACATAGTCAACTTCGTGCTGTCGCATGATTGGGTAGCTCACTTCCTCGCGAGAACTCATAGCCTTTCCGACAGTAGCAATGTGAGTGTTGTTCCAGGTGTTGTTGTCAACAAGGGTAGGTCGGTCAGCCATGCCACCAATCTGGTAGCCGTAGTCCCACCAGGACATAATCTTGGCATCCTCCTTGGTGTTCTGTCGAAGCCACTGGTAGGCCTCTCGGTAGTCGTCAATGATGTGCTGGCTGCCGTCAGGCATTCGGCTGGCCAATACCACCGACGGCGACGAGTATGCGTTAGACGTGACCCATGTGCAGTGCGAGACGAACATGAGGAGGTAAACGACCATGGCGCCAGTAATCATGACCTTGGAGAGAGTGCCATAGATACCCACGTTCGGGGCTTCGGTGGATCGCAGACCGGTGGACTTGCTAGCCTTCTTGGATGAACTCTCGGCGCCCTCTTCCGGAGCAGGGGGCTGCTTCAGCTGTAGATAGGTATCGAGAATCTGAGAAGCAGCAATAGCTGCGGCCACACAAACCACGGGTGTCAACGTCAACATGAGACGAACCATGACACCAGCGAAATAAGTGCTGCAGATGGCATAGGTGACAATGAAGACATGCTCATCGCGGAGGTCCTGGAAGCACAAATACACGCCAGCCGGGAACAGCCAGATGAGCATGTTGAGATCAAAGAAGAAGGCGGGCCAGGCGGTAGGCTGGTGCTCCGACACCGAGGCAATGATAGGAATGTGAATCTTGGCGTATCCGGTATCCCAGAGCGAGTAAAATCGACCGTTCCAGGGGGCGATATAACCCAGAGAGGTGAGACCGACGATAGCAGCCAATCCGAGACCAAAGACGAACACCACAATCGTGACGAGGAAAGTCTGGAATTGTCGACCAGAGATGGCAGATCGGATGTAGGAAATGAACCCCAGCAACTGAAGGAAGCCGAAAACACCTGTCGTCTCGTTAGTTAAACACTTAGTGAAGTACCATCATAACTTTCTACATACCCAGAGCAGGCATGTGCTCGCTGGTCTTGACGGGCAAAAACCCAACAAAGGGAATCTGCATGCTAGCAAGCGTTCCCAGGGCGTACCAGGTCGTGTAGCTGACATAAAGTCGGGTGCTGTATCGGCCCATGGCGATCAAGACCAGTGCATGCATAGGAAGCAAGCAGGTAATGAAGGCATAACCACCCCATGACGCAACCATGTAGCCGTAGAACAGAGCACAGAGAGCACCCCAAAGCATGGAACCGAGCTTGAGAGCCTTGATCCAGAGGTAGAAGGTGAAGACGAGTAGGAAAATGGCGATGGCCTCGTTGTCGTAGCTGCCGGCCACGGATCGGGAGATGTAACCGGGAGCAATGCCCATGAAAATGGCCGCTAGGAGACCAGCAGATGGCGAAGTGGTCATCTCATTGGTAAGGAGATAGGATGCGTATGCCGTCAGACCCGAGAAGGCCGGGGCAAGGAGCACACAGATGTTGCGAATGTCGACGGGGATGGTGAGAGCTCGAAGGGCATGGTAGATGGCACCGCTGGTGACCATCAGGCCCGGGTAGAGGGTGCCTCCGGTAACCCGACCAAGAGGATGCCATGTTCGGTCGTCGAACCAGTCCCAGAACTTATAGAAACCGTTGGCGACGAGGTACTTGGTAGCTCGGAAGTTGAACCAGGGATCGACTATGGGAGGCTTGTTAGAGACGGGAATCGGGGGAGGCTCGAAGCTTTGCGGGTATGAACTAACACTCGTGAATAATACTTTCGAATCCTGTAGAAATTGTTAACAATGCACTTGTCTGAGGGATAGTGTCGGGGGTAAATGGGAAAAGGGCTGCAACGTGGTGTCGCAGGAAGCCATGACGGAGGACACTTACGAATCACTGAGAACAGACGACTGGCAATTGCAGCTCCGGCAATGAAGAAAAGAATGACAACTCGAAGCAAGGTCCTGGTGTTGCTGGCCGTGATCCCGGCGAGGGGATCCTGGGATTTCGCCGTCATGGTGACCACAAGACTTGGCGATGGCGATACCAGGAGTTTGATGCAGCTTCGACGTTATAAAGAGAGATGCGGGCCTCGAAGCGCAGAGGACAGCTTGGCTTGGAGCTTCTGCTGCGTCGCACCTGCCCGTGCAGGGGAAGGTGGGTAAGGAAGATGGTACGTACCGGCACCTGCTACGCGTGGCACTGGAGCCGCTCTAGCCGACGTTTTGCCGCCCTCATGATGACCGAACATGGCCCGAAATGGCCATCCAATGGTTATCAGGTCATTTTGATGGCGAAGCTGGTTTAGAGACGAGAGCAGAGGGATATGCCGTGCAAGGCTTATAAACGGCCCTGTATCTGTCGAATTGATTGATTGGGTGGTCAAAGGGCAGGTTTCCTGTCTTATCGTAGAATGTTGAGGGACAATCCTGGCTAGCAAAGAAATGTCATTGCCGGCAGGATACGTGAGGTTATCGTCAAGTTCGGATTGCTTGCTATGTTACAGTCTGAGTATTATGTCCAAGTCTCTCGTCCATTTTGAGCCATTGGCATCTGTTCTCCCAGCCATTGAGTCCCGAAAATCTCTCACAAGCCCACAGGCAGACCATCTCGTCCGACAGTTGTCGTCTAATTGAGTATATTTTACACCTGTACACTTGTGTAGACAGGGACCTAAGGAAACCTCTATGCAGTGCCGCCGCGCGTAATCTCAATCATACACCCGAGTCTGGGTCGAAAACTCGGACTATGCCTGGGAAGGACTCTCTTTTGGTTCCCCGAGTAGGCCGATCAGCTCGCCGTTGCTGTGCCCCCAATCCTGCTCTTCCGCAACCCTCCCCCCCGTTCGTCCGTCCACCCCAACTTAAGGGTTCTCCTTGGATACCTTCAACAACAGCTTCTCGAGGTCGAACTTGGGGTCCGAAGGGTCGGTGATGACTGCGTCGCGGGTTAGTATTCGAGCGATTCCGGGGGGATGCGTCGGTCCGGAGAACTGCCATTGAGGCAGATTGCATCGATCGCCAGTCTATCTCTAACGTACCGTCATTCGCTGACGCCGCCGGAGGGTTCTTCTGCTTCGCAAACTCGGCCTTGGCCTGCTCGATCAACTTCTGCTTGTGCTCGTACTCGTGCTGGGCGTGCTCGGCTCTTTGGGTGACGGTAATCGTTCGCTGGTGGGTGAAGCCGTAGAAGATGCCCAGGCCGAGGGCGGACCACCGCAGAACCTGCAAATCCAAGACCAATTAGCTCCCTGTTCCATCGCTGTCGCCGGGTTGCGCTGCGGCTCGTCCCCCTGGAGGAGGTCGTCGAGCTATCGCGGGCCACGGCCAATCGGACAAGATACCACGCACGTTCACTCCGGTCGAAGCCATTGCAAGGAGAGTCGCAAAAGGACGCGACGAGGACGAGAAGCGAAGGGACGGTAGAGTTGAGATTCGGGGGTCGACAATGGCTTGTCAATGGACCCTGTCGGGGTGGTTCGAGGGAATTAGGCGTCGGCTTGGGATGAAGATTTGAAAAAGTCCAGTGTCGGGAAAAGTCGCAGCACTGGAGTTTTTCCAGCGCCCAGCCAGCAGCCTTTCTGGGCGGCTGGGGAGCTCGGCCAAGCTGGAAACTCACTAAGCCCGCGAGCCGGGGCTGGAGCGGGTCACGTGAAGGCGCTGGCCCAAGGGATTTTGGGTCCAGGTGCCAGGTCAATCAGGTACGTACCGATAGATTCCTACCCGCTAATCGAATGCCGCCCCTGCAGGGGGGAATTTCCACCTCATGGGCAGGGCACGGGCAGCTTTCAGGAGCGCGTCTCATTGGGTGCCGTCAACAACCGCCAGCCAGCATCACCATCGACTTTCCATCACGACAAAGACTCTTGCAGCATTCTGGGAGGGGGCTGAGACTGGCCTGACCCCAAACGAACACGTTTCTCCCGTCCATTCACCCACTTCTTCCTCCTCCTGCTGGCGCATCCCGTTGCGCATAGCTTCCTTAATACTAGCCAGTCCCGCCATGGGACCGCAGAACAGCCACGATGCAACCACAACATTCAAACCAACAACATCGGCGAGATGAGATTCTTGCCAAGCGGGCGAAGCTCGCCGAGCTCAAGCGGAACCGGGAGATGCGCAACCAGGGCCGCGCGAGCATGGGCACCGGCGAGGTAAGTTGATTCAGTTCTGAACACTCAAGACATCCTTGCTGACCTCTTGTTCTATAGCTCATATCACCGACGCCCGGACGAACCAAGGACCGTTCCGAACTCGAGAACCTGATCAACAGCCTCGTCGGCGAAAGCAGGCCCCCATCAACGACCACGGGTGGCGCTGGATCCCCTGCTCCTCGCGGCAGCCGCCCCAACAGTGTTCTGAGCGCTGGCGAGCTCAGCAACGAAACGTCCGAATACATATCGCAAGTGGGCACTCAGGCGACCGCTCCTCCTCAGCCCCTCAGTCTTACCACCGTCCCCCTCACCACCGTTTACGCCTGCCCCCCGTCGCCGGTAAAGGAAGTCTTCTCGTACAGCAAAGGTGTACAAACAACGGAAGAATGGACCAGCCCTGGCAGGACGCGAGCGCAATCCCTCATTTCCGAAGGCGACGATCTACCCGGAACGACTTCATCCCCCAGCAAGCGGCTGAGCAGGAGAGAACGAGATCGAGAGGAAGAACTTCGGCAACGAATCAGGGAGGAGGTTGAGGAGGAGCTGAGGGCTACGAAGCAACTACTGAACGACGAAGGCACTGGTTCCATCAACTTGTCTTCAACAAACTACCCTGCACGAAATCTCACGACCGAGGAGCTAGAGGCGGTGGCGCAGTCGGACGAGTTTGTCGATTTCCTCGAGAAGTCGACCAAGGTCATTGAGCGAGCCCTTGACCAGGAGACTTACGACATCCTTACCGACTACGCACTCCAGGGCCAGGACGTGGAGGATGACGATGAGGAGAGCGGAAACACTGGTGGCCGAGGCAGACATCGCGTCAAGGAAGTGGCCCAATTCTTCGACGAGCGTTGGTCAAAGAAGCGAATGATCAGCGCAATCGACTTCTCACCCAAGTTTAGCGAGCTGTTGCTTGCCTCATATACCAAGAACCCGACAGCCCCTCATGAACCCGATGGTCTGGTTCAAGTATGGAACCTTCACATGCAAGACCGGCCCGAATATGTCTTCACTGCACAGTCGGACATCTTGACGGCCAAATTCTCTCCCTACCACCCCAACCTCATCATCGGTGGCTCTTATAGTGGCCAAGTCTTGCTGTGGGATACAAGAGCAAAGGCGGCACCCGTTCAAAAAACGCCTCTAACTGGCTACGGACATGCGCATCCCATCTACTCGGTGGATATCGTCGGTACCCAGAATGCGAACAACATCATATCGTGCTCCACGGACGGTGTGGTTTGCGGTTGGAGCATGGATGTGTTTGCACAGCCCCAGGAGCTCTTGGAACTCAAGAACCCCTCGCAAGCCAAGGTTGCCGTGGAGGACGTCAGCCCGACGTGTCTATCATTCCCACAGACGGATCCTACATTCTTCCTCGTCGGCAGCGAGGAGGGCACCATCTTCCCCTGCCACAGATACGACAGAGCCGGAGCCAAGGCCGGCGTCGACAAGAAGATCAGCTACCGGGGACACACAGCACCAGTCATGTCAGTCGATTTCCACCCGGCCAGAGGCCCCGTGGATCTCGGCGACCTGGTCATCTCCTCATCGCTCGACTGGAGCGTCAAGCTCTGGAAGGTCCGCGCCCCAGCCGCAACATCGACCACGGGCGCCGGCGACGGCAACATCGCGCCACTAATCGACTTCGTGCGCGAGGACGTCGTCTATGACGCGCGGTGGTCGCCCGTCAAGCCCAGTGTGTTCGCACTCGTCGACGGCGCAGGCTGGCTCGAGCTGTGGGATATTGCAGTCGAGACAGAGGAACCGGTATCGCGCATCTCGCCGAGCGCGCGCAAGGACGGCCGCGCCATGCTGTCCAAGAGCCTGAACAAGGTGGCCTGGGAGCCTAACGATGGCAAGCGCCTAGCGACGGGAGGCATTGACGGCTCGCTGACGGTGTTCGAGGTGGCGAGTGGGCTGGGCGGTAAGGAAGGCTTGAAGAATGAGGATTGGACGAATGTCAAGAAGCTTGTGAATCGGGTTGAGGCGGTTGGGCTGAACGGAGCGATGATTGTGTAGAGAATGAAGCACTATGGTGGAGGGTGGGAGGTTCAGTTCTGTTGAGATGGTTGGCAAGAGGCAGATATCCTGTATACCCCAAAAGACTATTTCCGATAAATTCGTATCTCAAATACTCTTGCTGTGCTCTGTCCTTTCTATATGTACTTGTTAAACAATCCTGGATCCATGGACTTCACCAAGGGGCCAGGGGTTGAAGTGGATGGAGGTCACGTGCAGGTCCACTGCTGACTGAAGTTTTCGTCGACAGGCTGTCTTTGACCATCTCTCTTCCGCAACTTCATCAGCTGTGCAGCCTCTTGAGGGCGTCTTGGTGAACCAACAGAGAAATGCTGGATTGATTCGTGATACTTTCTCCAATGATGTGTGCCTCGGCATTCACAGGAGGCGTTCAAAATGGTAAGTTTGGTAAATTCTCATTGCGAACCCCAACCCCAATCTCATGATGGTATTCATTTTTTTGATGAATTCTGCAATTCTGAATGCCTTCACGGGCTTCTGTGGACACTTTACTTGCTGATAATGATTGGAAATCCGCACTCAATTTGTTCTCTATTCTATGAAAAACGCCAGCTAATTCAGCTCATCAGAACCCATCCCGATAGTTTTGCTTTCCGCACTGAAGCCACTTAGGTCTCAGTAGGCAGGCCCTGGGGGTATCGTCCACCCGCGACCTCGAAGTTATCCACCAGATTGTTGATGCTCTTGAGCTCCTCCTCGGTCAAGTCAATAACCTTGGAGTTCTCCTCGACGCGCGCCGAAGTAGTAGCGCCGGGGATGGGAATGATGGTGCTCAGGCCGGGACGGCTGCTCTGGCTGCGCGCCCAGTTGATGGCCAGCTGGGCAGGCGTGCAGCCCTTCTTGGTGGCGAGGGCCTCGACCTGGTGCACGAGCTGGAGGTTGTGCTCGAAGGCGCCCTCTTGGAAACGCGGGAACATGGCGGCGATGCCGAGCTCCTTGACTTGGGATACGTCCTTGATGCGGCCGGTGAGCATGCCACGACCGATGGGCGAGTAGGCCATGATGGGGATGTTGTGCTTGCCGCAAGCAGCTGCGACACCGTTCTTCAGGATATCAGGCGTGAAGATGCTCAGCTCGACCTCGCAGGCCTCAATCTTAGCCCACTTGACAGCCTCCTCAACAGTCTCAGCGCGGCACTCAGACAGCGAGATACCGCCCAGCTTGCCCGTGTCGATGTACTCCTTCTGGATGAACTTAAGCGTAGTCTCAAGCGGGGTGTTGGGGTCTCGGCGCGAGCAGCTGAAGACATCGAGCTTCTTCACGCCGCCCAGCTGAGCGAGGATGTTGTCGAGCGAGCGACGAATGCCCTCGGGATGGCCCTCGGGAGCGTGGGTGGTGAGGTTCATGCCGCCCTTGATGACGATGGTGACCTTGTCGGCGTCCTCGGGGTACTTGGTGAAGTAGGCCTTGAGGAGCGTCATGCTGTTGTACTCGGGCGTGCCGTAGAACTCGGCGCCGCTCCAGACGGTCATGCCCTTGGAGACGGCGGTGCGCATGGCTTCGATGGACTGCTCCATGGGGGGAGCAGGGTTGCGCCAGGTCATGCCTGAGGGTGAGTTAGTGAGGTGTCATGATATGATGTGTGTAGAGTATCTTACCCATGAGGCCAAAGCCCAGAGCACCGGCTTGCTTTCCAAGGAACTGAGGCATGGTCGATAAAGGTAGTAGTTATCACTGATGGTAATGGTAAGTTGTAGTTGTAGTCAAAGACTCAATTAATGAATTGTATTGAACTGCTGAAGAAACAAAATCTCCTCGTCAACGGTCTGCTCTGATCTATTTATCTCCCGTCGGTCTCCCGCCGCACCGCATCAGGTAATCCACCACCCCTCCAAAGCCATCGACGTAATACTAGCTAGCCAGCGTAAACCCGCAGCCAGATCGGCATTACAGGCCCAGCCAGGTCGAATAAACCCGACGCGGGGATGCACGCCCAAAACCAGCAGCGGAGCCCGCAGTAAGTCCACGCCTTCGGTCCCGAGCCTTCGCCATCCGCAAAATTAACCCCTTCCTTCGCTGTTCCTGGCGGATTGACGCGAGTGCCGATCGATCGCTCACTCACGGTGTTAAGACAGACCTGGGCCAAGGCAAGCCGGAGCATCCCCACTATTCCCGCCTGGGATTCCGGGGCCGGGGCCGGGCTTGCGTCTCCGACCGGAGCTACACATCGATCAGACACTCTTCCACGATGGTCGCCGCGGCGGGATTGCACTTGGCGAGATTGCGTCGCTCCTTGGCCTCTTTTCGTGCGGCGGCTGCGTCCTGGCGCGCGCGCTCCTGCTGCTGAAGCTCCGTCTGCGAGACCAGCACCACGGCCGGCGGGCGCCTCTGCTGCTGTTGCTGCTGCTGCTTCTTCTTCCTGTTACCAGCACTGCCGCCGCCGCCGCCTCGCTTCGCCGTGCTCTGCTGGCCCTTCTGATGGCCGTTGTTGCTGCGCGCCATCTGGCTCGCCGCGACAATCCACCAGTGCGGCAGATCCGTGAGACCGACGCTGCACAGCCCGGCCTCGTCCTGCGGCATCTGGTGCTTGAAGCGGCAGGCGATGCCCCATTTGCACACGCCGTGGTGGCACCAGTGGCGGCAGAAACGGTCCTGGTCGGCGATTGGGGTGGTTTTGGCGGTGGGAGAGGGTGCGCCGATGGTGTTCTGGGGGTTGTGGCGGCTGGTGGTGAGGCCTGAGGTGGTGTTGGACGAGGGGCGGCGCTTCTGCTGCTGAGGCTGGGCCTTGCGAGGGGCCGAGGAGGATGAAGACGATAGGGATGACTCCGATCTGGGGACAGGAGTCTTCGTAGTAGTCGTGGGTGTCTTCTCCTCCTTGACTACAATTGCAGCACCGCGGTCGCTCGTCTCGGAGGCATACACGGTTGACTCGTCCGTCTCCTCGCCCTCATCCTCGACGACCGGGACCTCCTCCTGCTGCTGCTGCACGATCTTGACGCGATAGCCCTCCGTCTCTTTGTGAAGGTGTCCAATGATCTTCACCCCATCGGCCTGAGTTTCAGGCACTGCACGCGGGACGCCCACCACCTCGATGAACTCGGGGAGCAGGTCGGCCGGGATGAGAGGCACGAGGCAACCAGGCTGCTTGATGATCCCGCCCTCGGCAGTGATGCGCTCGCTGCCGGGGCGCAGGATCCAATAGACGGGGAGAGGGGCCATGCTTGTCTTTCTTTGTATGGCTGGTGGTATAGATAGATGATGGTCTTTGTTGTCAAGGTTCGTTGGCACAGAGCGAATGCTGCAGAGTAGATACGTCGAGAAGGAAAATTCCGGAGATTTATTTGAAAGACAGGAAGATGCTGGCGGTGTCACTGTTATATGGGAGGCAGACGCAAGTATCAAACAGGCTGTACAGTCGCACGTGCGACATGTTTGTCATACTGTTCCGGAAACAATACCACACACAGTCAGCGTGTGTGTAAGTCGCTGAACACAGTTTGGTGTGATTATGTTGATTGAACATGGCAATTATTTGCACGTGTGCTCCGTGCGAGGGCAAACAAACGCCGCCCCTACCCGTCTCGGTACGGTCAGATTTCATCTGCAAGCAGCTTATCCATCACCTGGCCTCTACCCGGATCTTGACGTCGAGCCCGTCGACGCAGTAGCCCAGCTGCCGCGGCCCGTCCTTCAACTCGACCTCCCGCTTAACCCATCGCCCCGGCTTGCCAACAGTCTCCTCGTCTTCGGCCGGCAACTCAACGCCCAGCCTCTCGCGCTCCTCCTCTGCTTCCTCTTCGTCACTGCTATCACCCTCTTGCTCGTCAAACCCGGCCACGGGATCCCACTCGCCTGTCTCCCATACCAGCCCCAGTCGCAACGGTGATAAGCCAAACATCTTGCCTGCCAGCCCCTTCACGCGGTAGATGTCAAACGACTTGGGCACACTCGCTATACGCACCTCCTGGCCGTCGATATGGAACCCCACGCGCACGAGGCGTGACTCAAGGAAGGCCGGGTTGACTTCCGAGCGGCGCACCACGTCCGGTGCACCATGAAGTGCACACAGCTCTGCCCATCGCGGGTGTTGTGCCAGCACGGGCTGCTCAGCGCCAGCGGGCACGGCGGCCAGCTGCTTGGCGATACGAGACAGGTAGAACATCTCGGCATTGGCGCGGTCGGCGGCCGTAATGTGACTGAAATTGAGGGACTTGAGAGAGGCTAGCCGCGCAACGGTCAGCATGTGCGACTCCTCGGATGATGAGGCTGGTGTCTTAGAGCTGGGGTCGGCGGCAGCGTCGTAGAAGGGGTTGTGGCCGATGCGGAGGCCGGTGAGGCCGGGGAAGTGTGTAGGTAGGGCGTCGACGAAGGCCCAGGATTGGATGCTGTTGTATGAGACGTCGAGATACTGCACCGAGTCTGAGAAGACGGGTGCTTCGACGCCATCTGGGGCAATGGCGCTGATGTTGTTGCCCTTGAGATGGAGGTTCCGTAGCTTCGGGAGGCCAGTTAAACTCCTAAGATCTGCGAAACTTGTAAACTCATTGACCTCGAGATTGAGTGAGGTCAACGTAGAGGCCAGACTGCCGTATTCAATCCCCGGTAGGCTGGACAGATGGTTCGATCCCGCATCGAGCGCTGCCAGCGACGGACACTTCTCTGCGATGCGACACAGCTCTGGCCAGCCCAGCATCGTCTCCTCCAGCGACAACTCTCGCACGCCTCGGAATGCCTCTTCGGCTCCCTGCAGCGTGTCATCCTCCAGGACATCCCGGAACCGATTGCCGCTGTTTGCGAGTTAGCAGGCAAACAAACATCCATGAAGCAAGGGTGTCAAACATACTTGATACTCAAACTCGTCAATGCCGGCAATTCATGGCAAATATTCACCACCGGTCCCAATTGCTCAAACAGATTGCGGCTGAGATCCAACTGCGTAATTTTCGGACACGTCTTGGTGATAGTGCCTGGTGCCTCATCGGCCGCCAGCGCCTGCGATACCTGCAAATCCTCCAAGATCACGACGCTTAGCTCAGACACCTGTGCCTGCTTGCGACGGATCTTGTCGAAGCCAACCTCCTCAGCACGCTTGCCAGAGATAACAATCTCTGTTGTGGCGCTACGACTGCCCTGGCCGGGCGTGAAGTCTGCGGCATACTTGTCGCGCAGCGCCTGGAGAAACGTCCGGGGAGGGTCTGCCGGGCGCGTAGGCCGCACAAACGAGGCGGCTGTGGGAGACGGAGAAGAGCCTAGCAATGGTTAGTTTGGTAAGGATACGAGAGAGTGTAGACGTACAGGTGAAGTATCGCACGCCCTTGTGGCAACCGTCGTGTTTGCCGCGGACGGGATCGTCCCATTCGACACCTAGCCAGGAGCCCGTTGTGCCTGCGACTTCGCCCGTGAATCTGACGGTGCAGAGAGCGCCATCAAAGGACACGCGCTGCCCAATTCTATAAGTAGCAGACATCTTGAGGTCTGTCTATCGAGGATCCAAGAGGTGTCATGAGAGTTCGAGCAAAGATTTAAGATTCATTGTCGTGGTGTTGAGGTGGTAAAGTGGGATACTTTGCGCAGGCAGCGACAATTTTTTGTGTAGGGTAGCTTTTAGCGACTAAAACTCCAGGCAACATAATTACAGCCTAGGAGCTCCGTGTAATTAATTATCAAGAGAAACAGGTTTTTTTGAGACTCGTAGTAGTTTATATGTCCTCTTGTATTTTTCTTTGTCCCGTACGGGTAGATTCGGATTGTGAAAAGAAATTTAGGATGACAGGCACACAACAATTCGTGATCTTGAAGTCAGTCGTGAAGCGGACGAACTCAATAAGAACAAGAATATTTTAGCCAATTCTCACCCTTCTGTAAAACTTCATCATACATAGAAAAAAACCCGAAATGATGTTAACGAATCCGATCATCCACGCGATGTATGGTCATTTCTAATTTTGAGACGAGCTAAGTCAGAAAGGCCAGAGGAAAGTTCAGCTTAGGCGGCGGACAACATTGGAGATCGTCTCTCTAAAAGCTATTTAATCATGTAACCTTAGAAGTTCGATACATGTAAAGGTTGCGAGAGCCACCTAGAAAATTTTCAAGCTTTGAAACGGAGTTGCTCGCCGAAGCCAAAGCAAAACATCCTCAGTACTAGATAGAGATATCACTGATGTGAATTCGAAGAACGAGTTGCCAGTAGCTATATTGAAGTCCGATATCGTGAAATTGGAGCGGCAAAGGACGTCTGGATTTTCAGCAAGGCATTACAATAATGGTGTATGAGACAGATATCCCCTCTCGCGATCCCCTCTCGCGTACAGGTCCTGTGTCTTCTATCCTGCAATGAATCACGGTTGCTCTACTGAAGGCAAGTATGAGCTTTGGTGCGTATGGTAGGAAAAGCAAGACCTCTTAGCTTGTCACAATTCCTATTTATTGTTGCTGCCGCTTCCATTTCCCCTTCTTTCTTTTTTCCCTTCTTGCATCACCCACACAACTGCGCAAACCCGCCCCTGACCCCCAACAGGATTGGGTGACGAATTTACTTCGCGAAGGAAGTAGAGGTATGTACTCGTATCTCCCATACTATTTCGACCTCACTAATCATTTTCCAGTATACCATCACAGCAATGGCTGCAAACGAAGAATCCACGGTCGAGCGTCCCCAGGAAGAAGCCGGTCAACAGGCACGTGTCAAGAGTGAACTCTCGTCTGCCGGTGACGAGGGCAATCAGCATGCTTTGACTACGACCAAAAGAAAATTGCCCCAAATCACCAAATCCAACCCCAAGATTCTGCGCGCGAGTGTGGAAGCGTCTCCCATTGGAAATGAAGTCCAGCGGGATATCAAGGAAGAAGATCGAGAGTCCCAAAGACTTCATGCAGGCGGCCATAGTGCTGGCTTAGATGTTGCTGATCAAGAAGGGCGAATTCAGAATCGAGATCAAGCTTCCACAGACATTGATCCTCAGATTGAGGCTACGGTCATGGGCCACTTCGAGAAATGGTTAGAGGAGAAGTTCGAGCAAAATTTGCGAGCTGAGATCAAAATCCGTTTCGCTAAGATCGAGGAGAAGATCGAGCAAACGCTGCGAGCTGAGATGGAAATCCGTCTCGCCAAAATTGAAGTTCAGAAAATGGATGACCAAGAGATGGTTACCCTCAACGAGCGGATGGAAGACGTGGAAGCGTTCGTCGAAAGGGTCCGAAACGCGTTCAGGCAATGGCGGGAGGACTTAGACCAAAGACTCGGATGACTAGGATTGGGGCTATTTACGGAGTATTGGCGACGGAAATTACTAAAGGAGATTGAGTGTAAGAATGGCGGTCACTTGGGCTTTTTAATTAATGGTGACATGGAGCAATGGGCTTTCATACAGAATGAGATCGCAACCAGGCTTAGAGATTTTATATGAGAAGTAGGTAATTAATTACTCTTAAACTACATCAAGAAGACCCATTACGACGCAATTCACTCCATTTCAGTGACGTAAAAGTAGTATCTCTAGAACAGAAAAATAATTAGGGTCTCTCGAAGATGAAAGGCATCACGATGACAGGAGCCCGTTGGATCACGGCTTCATTTATCCAGTGAATCAGGGCCTTTCTAAGCTACTAGTGAGGTGCTCGTAGTGAGCATGCATTCGAGGCAGGTGGGTTTTGGCAAGAGTTACCGACTCTCTCATTCTCTCGTAATTCCTATTTATTCTCGCTTCTAGTTTCTTTCCCTCTTCTCTTTTCTTTCCTCCAACACTAGCACAGACAACCGCACCCGGACACCCAACAAACTTGAATCATTCAGGTATTTACGCTCACTAAGACAAGTGCGAGTACGACTAAAATTCTCTGGCACCTACCTGGGTATATCGCATCAACCACGGCAAACGCACAAGTCGTAATGGATCTGTCCCAAGAACAACCCGGATCTCAGGCTCGCACTTTCCAACAACCCCCCTCAACACACCGTTTCCGCTTCCCGTCTCCCTGCCCTACGAGCCCGACAACATGGCTACCCAACAACGAAAGATCATCTTTTGGTGATGTATGTCACCAACCGGGCCAGATCCTAAGGACCAGAGGACGATCGGATCTCAATCGAGGATACTTTGAACGAAGGCTCCAACGAAAGAATAAAAAGCTGAAAATCGAGGTTCAAAGAAACAGACAGGAACATGAAGCTGAGTTGAAGAAGCACAAAGCTGAGTTGAAGAAGCACAAAGCTGAGTTGAAGAAGCACAAAGCTGAGTTGAAGAAGCACAAAGCTGAGTTGAAGAAGCACAAAGCTGAGTTGAAGAAGCACAAAGCTGAGTTGAAGAAGCACAAAGCTGAGTTGAAGAAGCACATTGCTGAGTTGAAGAAGTTGAAAGCTCAGGTGGAGAAATCGACAGCTGAGGCGGAGAACTCGAAAGTTGAGGTGAAGGATTTGAAAGCTAAGGTACAGAGATTGACTCGCGGAATGGCCACCATCGAGCTCAACCAGGAGGTCCAGGACAAATTGATTGACGTCAACCACATCAAGACATCGATGCTGACCGACGAGATTCGCGACGGCCGACAGAGATCGCGGAGAAAAGCTGACTAGTTGCTCCGGTTTATTTCGGCAACGAAGGATATTTTCCCGAAGGGACGGGAGGAGACACAGCAGTGATAGGGGTTGACCATTGGAACCATCAACCGAGCATTGGCGGTGAGAAGCGCGGGGAAGATCATGTCAATTGGGTACCCAGCGCAGCGATGGTGATATCTGGAGGCTTTTACTCAGCGTACTTAATCTACAAGTTTGACATACGTAACTTATCTCCGTCCAATCTGAATGTTCCATGTTCCATAGCCTAGCGAGACATTGTGCTTTAGACAACCGTGCCCAAGAAACACATACCCCTGTCAAGTCCGACCCGGGTTCAAAGATCATTAAGGCAGAAACACTTGGGTCAAAGCTGACTTGAAATAGGTCGCTTCTCCTAGGTTCCAGGGCTCATAGCGGCTCGGCGAAACTAATCAGGCAAGTCCTTGAAAGGCGAGTTGAAGATACCTGCGTCTTGGTGATATTCCATTGTTGTCGTATATAACAGACGAGCTTTCCTTTGAATTCCGCGTCGTGATTCACAGCAAGCAAGTAATTGAGGCAAGTAGGTGTTTGGTGGCAAGAATTGGAAGGAGCGATAGACTCCCTGGGGTCATTAAAACTACGAACTTCTTTCGCCGGATTCTTTTATCTCTCTTTTTTTTCTTTCCTAACGCTTCACTTTCGAACACCAATTGACTACCAATCGTGACCGGATTGGTTTCTCAACCCCCTAGCCTAGACATTCACCCAGCAGATTGAGGTTGGTATTTTCTCCAGATTTCTTTCACTGGCTTGTTCGCTTAACTAAATTCCAGTGCACTACCTTAGCGATGGATTATTATAGCCCTTATGTCAAGTCCAGCACCTCCGAGGGCAAATCTGGATCAGAAACTGGTGGTAATACCGGTCGCCCGCAAGCTCAGATTCCTGCCAAGCGAACGGGCCAAGAGAACAACCGAAAGAAAGTCATACTCTTAAGACCGATACTGAGCCAAAATTCTCCCTCCGTCCCCGACGTACCAAGTTATGAAGCCCTGAAGAGATCACGGCTTGAACAGCAGTCAATCCGCCCCCCTGCCACGGCCTCTGAGAGCCTCGAACGGGTCGAAAGCCACAGTGACCGCCAGTGGTCTGGACAGCACCACAAGCCGACGGACACGTTCAAGCTTAAGCCAGAGCTTGAGGAACTTCTCAATGGAGAGCTCGAAGAAAGACTTAGAGAAGAGTTCCAAGATAAGCTCGCGGATGAGGTGCAGAATCTCGAAGAAAAATTCGACGAGAAGGTGGCAGCTGAGATGAGGAATCTCCAGGAACATTTCCACGAGATGCTGGAAGCTGAGGTGAAGAAAGTAGTCGATCGGATGGACGCTTTCAACAAAGTCCAGAATAGTCATGACCGACAGATTGCCGCCATGAAGAGCTGGCTTTCAGTTGAAAGCGGGTCGCTGGAATGAGGGCTTTCGTGAAGGAAGCAGAGGAACTCGACAAGCGATGATTGGGATTATCAACTGAGCGTTGGCAATTCAGATTAAAATGGCGATTTGGCGTAGGATTGCGATCGTTGGGTTCTTCTTTCTGCGCGCCAGGATGACAGGGACTCTGATTTTGCACTTGAATACGGATCGGATTCAAGGTTGAAGGATCTGTGGGAGAGATAGATAGTGAGACTGCCTCGGAAAGAAGCATTTCAATTAGACATCTCGTCAATTCATACAGATCTCTCAAAGTTTGGCCTTTGTCGCATCAACACACTTCATCAACGCTCGTCCATTCGTCAAGCACACCTTACCACCCTCGACTTGCACAACGAACCGGATCTCCTCCCACTCGCCGTTCTTCTCGCCTGTCCGCCACACACTCGTCACCAATTTGTCTCCCGGAATGACGGGGCTCGCAAAGCGCGCCTGGAACTCCTTAATGTTGGCGGGGTCGCTGCCTCCCAGCGCCTTCAAGATGCCATGGCAGGACGTGTTCCACGAGTACAGTCCATGCATAATGCTTCCACCAAAGCCCATCTTCGCACCTGGCTCCGGAGTCGCGTGCAGCGGGTTCGAGTCGCCATTGAGTCGGTACAGCAGCGCCGACTGCTTGTTAGTCTGGTGATCAATCACAACATCGGGCTTCCTATCCGGCGGCGGGAAGTTGACCGTCTTGGGTCCCTTGGGTCCGCCCCAACCGCCCTGCGCGACGTAGAATGAGCTGGTGGAGATGCGCGAGTACACATCACCGCTGGTAGTCTCAACGAGGTCGGACTGCGTCTCCAGCACAGCGCCGGGCTTGCCCTTGTCATAGACGCCGATGACGCGTGTGCGGAACTCGAAGCGCTTGCCCTCGGAGGACGGGGGAAGCGGCTTGAGGAACTCGATCTTGCGCTGGCCGTCGACGACGCGCGAGGGGTCGAATTCCGGCACGTCAGGGATCTTGACGGCCTTTTGGGCGGCGTAGAAGTCGACGACGTCCTGGCTCTTGCCCTTGAACACTGTGGATGTGAGTTACGGGAGTCGAGACGTGGGTGAGAGAGTAGCTTACTCAAGACGGTGGGATACGTCGGGAAGACGATGAAACCCGGGTTCAATTCCTGCATGATGTGAGCGCAGTGGACAGTCTGGCTGACGAGGAGACTTACGTAGAGGAAGTGAAGCTCATCGTCAGTGCAGCCCACGGTGTTGGCAAAGAGCAGCACGTCTCGCCGAAGCCAGGCGACCTCCTGCGGGGGATATTCGAAGCCGACGCCGGGACCAGACATTTTGGGAGAGTAAAACGCCAGAGAATTGATGTAGATGTTCGTGCTCAGATGAACTTTTCTCTCACTCAGAATCTGGGAGCGATCTCGCTCCTTTCGGGGAGCTCTTGGCCCGGGCCGAGGCTCGTGTGGGGGTTGCCATTCTGGGACTTGGGCCGGGGTTCATAAACCAGAGGTCGCTGTCCACGAATCAGCATCTCGAGAGGCGCGAATCTGACTTCAGGAGAGAGAAACAGAAGTCATGGAGTGTTCAATTACGCAATCATGTTAGGTTTAGGTCTGTAAGTCTGTGAGGCCTATGGGTTAACTACATGGAGGTAGGTAGACCAGAGAGCAAGAGCTCCAGACTTCCTTCCTGTGGAGAGCATCCCCGCTGATTGATAAGATAAAGCAAAGCTTCAAACACCTGAAGGTGCGCACTGCGGGGGCGTCAAATTCCTCTCCCATACACAGTACTTTAGTTACCTCGAACAGGGAGAAGTGCAGAAGAGTACAACCGCTGCAGGCGATAAGTGATGCTGTTGGCTTACTTTGGAAGGTGAAAGCGAAGCTGCTGCTCCGCCATCTCTTGACGAACTTGTCAGGCCACTTGTCAGGCCAGCTGAAGTAGTGCGTTGATGTACTCAACACCCCAGGTTGCTATCACGAGCACATCAGTCCCCACTAACTCTCCGAGACTCATTTTACTCATATACAGTCCTTCCACGCCTCATGGCTCCATATGTATACCGAAAACTCGACACAAAGAACGGAGAGATCCGACTTGTAACGCTGCTTCAAGGCAAACGAGATGAATGCCTTGCACTGAGCATTAGTCACGTTGCGCTCAACAAGTTGGTCCAGGAGCCTGGCGTCAAGCCCAAAAAACTGTCCAAGTCCGAGCTTCAGAAAACCCTCACAGATGGCTGGGCGGTCTACGAAACGTTTACGGGCCGGTACCTGTTCGCGAAGCGTGGTTTCTTAAACTCATGGGACCACCCTGATTCTCAGTTTGACCGCTCTTTATACGACTTCCAACATCAACAAGAAGAACAAGCACTGGTGTTTGAACCAAAGTACGAGGCTCTGTCTTATGTGTGGGGATCCCCCGAAAACCCCGTGGAAGTTAAGATGATCGACCCCAACACATCCTTCGAATCGTTCACGATGCACCTTGGTCACGATCTGCACTGTGCATTGACTCAGCTCCGGTACCCCGACCGTCCTCGTACGCTATGGGTAGACGCAATTTGCATCAATCAAGACGACATGGACGAGCGGAATGCGCAAATCAAGCGCATGGGGGCTATATACTCGTTTGCCACTCGAACACTGGTCTGGTTGGGCCCAGAATGGGACGATAGCACTCACGCACTGCTCACCATCGGTCACTTTGGAGACCAAGTAGAGTACACCATGGAAGGGAACTACACCTCCGCACCAGGAGCAAGCCACCCAGATTGGTGGCGTCCAGATATGCAGCTGCCTTATGACGCTCGTACTTGGGCTTCGTTAACAGCGCTCCTTAAACGAGCTTGGTTCAGTCGCGTGTGGGTGATTCAGGAAGTCCTTCTCGCCAGCCCTCGGACAGTAATCCAATGCGGCGATGCTTGTATTCCCTGGCCAACATTCCGCAAAGGCGTGCTGATTTTGGCCGAGAAGCACAGCCGACCACTAGAGCTGCACAACCTGGGAGATTTGCTTGATATCTACCGGGGCAGCCCTGTTTGCAAGGGTCACCCTTCTCTCGTTCGTATGCTTCATGGAATTTTGAACCGGCAGTGTAAGAATCCTCGGGATAAAGTGTATGGAATACTTGGTCTCGCATCTTCGTTGATCCAGGAGCGGATCAGGCCGGATTATTCGAAGCCTACTTTTCATGTGTACAAGGATGTAGTGCTCGCTCATGTGGCTGTTACCCAGCGTCTGAATTTGCTCCAATATTGCAATCTCGAGGCTGTCAATCAGTTGGACAGCCCCTCCTGGGTACCGAACTGGACCTCTGGTGGTTCAAAGGGGTTCTCCTTTGGCCCAATTACTCATAGAGAGTCAGCTGGCCTTTCCGGCGCTGAAGCGCGGCATCTAGGTCCAGGTGTTCTTGAGGTAACCGGAACCAAATGCGGTACTGTCTGCTTCGTCAGCAACGTGTCCACAAGCGAAACAAGTGATTTGTTTGAAGCTGTTCGGCAATGTGAACCAGAGGGAGTCCTTACAAACCAGTACATCACAGGAGGTTCGTTGCTTGATGCCTTCTTGGAAGTCGTGTTTCTAGGCAGCACCATAGATCGATATCCCATGGTGTTAGACTTACCAAGTCTCGCCCGTCTGAGAAGCGAATATATGGCTGCCAGATCTGGTGGTCCATCAACGGTGCTTTTACAATATCTCAGAGACAGCCAACTGCAGAATGCTGCGATGATAACGACCCGTGACGGATTCATAGGCATCGCACCGCGACAGGTTCGGAGAGGTGAGTCATCTATATAAATCTAGTGAAATGGCATGCATGCTCAACTCTGCTAGATGATCTGGTGTGTGTTTTGCTGGGATGTTCCGTCCCAATGCTTCTCCGCCCTGCGGCATCCGGGAACTTTCTCGTGGTAGGACCATGCTTCGTCCAAGGCTTGATGGATGGAGAAAGTCTCCTCGGACGACTACCGCAAGATCTCGTGGTAGGAGGGCGAATAGAACAAGCGACCGGAAGATTTTTGTCATATTTTTGCAACACGTCGACCAATCAAGAGCTCTTGGAAGATCCTCGTCTTCCGCCGTTGGCATCTTCGTGGAAAGAGGTCCAGCGAGAGCTTGGGCAAGATGATCCTCCATATGTCAGATGGTTTAAGAACGGCCAAACCGGGGAAACAATCAATCACGACCCGAGATTACTACCGGAATCATTGAAGAAGCGAGGTGTATCTCTCGAAACGTTCCGACTGGTGTGATGGAGAGACACAGTCACACAGGCCTTTGACCATTGATCTGGGAGTTATTTGCGAGCCATTCCAACGCTACAAAGACACCATAAAGACACTCTGAGACGGTGAAAGTATTCAAAGAAGAACAAAGTTGCGGTAGGATTTCAATTCGGCAAAGAACGAAGAGCCCAGCGGCATTCGAAGACTACCTTGGAGGAGTTTTCTCATGGATTAGCGATCTGGCTGCTCGACATGGATTAGGAGAGAGATCGTATAGGATATTTTCCTCCCAATCTTGGCGGATGGCCACTCTCCGACGGCCATGACCCGCTCGATGCTGAACAACTTCGGCACATCAAGAAGACCTATATAGTGTTTCTCAGACGCAAATCTGTGGCCACGATGTCCGACCAGAGCGCATACAACTATATTCTGGGTTGCATGGAGCAGCTCATTCACCACATCTGGCGCCAGGAAGCAGAAATCGCGAATCTCGATGGCAGGCTTAATCCTTGAGTTGTCCTTTGACCCTTGAGAATTGCAACAGAGGCAAACAGACTGAACGGGTTTGGTCATTCTAACAGTTAGTATTGGCGCTAGGAAGCGAAAGCCTATCATCCGGATGGGGCCCTCCCTGACCACACTCTGTTCTCCGGGGAGTCTCGGCAAACATTCATCAGCAAGCCTAACTTATCTGCTTGCTCCCTTGAGATATCACTGCCGGCCGATTAAGATGGCCTATCTATTAACTTAGTCGTCTTCTCATGCTGTATTTATCTCGAGACTATCTAGCCGGGGTGAAAGCCTATTGGTAGTCGGTCCAGACCAGCAGAGACACATACTACTTGTACTTACACGGCAGCTCATGGCACGGCTCCATGATCCACAACCTTGAGCAATCTCGAGTAGCAGACGCGGCCAACTTGATGCCCGAGATAGGCCGTGGGAGATAGATAGTGATGAGATAGTTATCTATCACTACAAGCGGCGCACGCGAGGGGAGGCGAGTCCAGGCACACCACCGAGTAGGTAGAAGGCCGGTGCCTCTCCTATACACTTGCTCCATGGTCCCATGATGAATAAATCAATCGTGGGCCGCTCGATAATGCAACTGAACTTCGATTCGACAAAGCAAAAGCAGAGTCAGATCCTGTCGCTTTTCGGCTGTTTAACTGGATAGCTCCCCTTTTTCCTTTCGCCACCTGTGTCTGCTGCTCTCCTGCTGCTGCCATCAAGCGGACCGGCAGTCGACGCAATGTCATTCGTCTCCGTCATCTCCAAATTTCCTTCGTGGGTGCCGCGACGATCATGGCAGGTCAAGGTGCTGCTTCTCTGCACCGCCCTCAGTACGGGCTCTGTAAGGCTCCGAGACACATCTTCTACCGACTATGTGCTAGGGTTAACCCATTGCCAGGTTCTTGGATATGACGCCTCCTTGATGAACTCGTTCAACATCATGTGGCAGTACAACGACTATTTCCACCTGACTTCGGCCACCACGGGACTGAACTCGGGCATCATCTGGGTAGGGGGCACCGTCGGAGGTCTGGCCTACGCCAAGATCCCGGATGTTATCGGACGCAAACCCTCGATATTTTATGCTGGCGTGGTCGCCATCATCGGCGGGTGAGTCCTCCCTAACCCCAGGAGCCCAGATTGAGCCAAGCATTGCTAATTCGCGTCACAGAGTTCTCACAGCCTTAGCCCAGGATGTCGCCATGTTTCTGGTAGCCCGTTTCGTGCTTGGTATTGGTATCGGAGCGACATATGTTGTCATCCCTACCTACATTGCCGAAATGCTTCCTATCGGTGAACGCGCTATAGGTCTAGGCCTCATCAACGATACATATTACGTTGGTGGACTCCTATCTTCTGGCATCTCATACGGTACGGCCTCTCTGAATTCTACTATGGCCTGGAGAGTTCCTGCCCTATGCCAAATTGGGTTCACAGTCCTGTCTCTTATAGCCTTGCCATTTGCTCCGGAGTCTCCGCGTTGGTTAGCATACAAGAACCGAAAAGACGAAGCACTCATCGCCATTGCTCAGGTTAACTCTGATGGCGATGTGTCAAACCCATCCGCTAAGCTGCAATGTGTCCAGATATTAGAGACTATTGCGTATGAGAGAGAAATAGAGACTCCATCCATCAAGGACATCTGCATAAAAAGGCCGCTTCGCAAGAGATTCCTTCTCGTTCTAAGTGTTGCAATCTTTAGTATGATGTCAGGCTGCAATATCTTCTCCTATTACCTCGGCACGGCTCTTACTAACGCCGGCATCACGAATTCAACCACACAACTCCAGGTTAATATTATCCTCAACGCCTTCTGCCTGGTTGTCAGTCTTGTTGGAACCTACTTTTCTGATCGTCTCGGACGCCGCATGATGGCCTTGAGCTCGACGGCTCTGTGCACCGCCGCTCTATTCGTCATCGGAGCTTTAACGAAGGAATACGGCAATTCCACCAACACGAGCGCTGAGTATGCCAATGTCGCCATGATGTTTCTGGCCCAGGGCTTCTATAGCTTCGGCTGGACGCCCTTATTACAGCTATATCCCCCAGAAATCCTCAACTACCAGATCAGAAGCATCGGAATGGCTTGGTCTTGTTGTTTGCAAAATTGCGCCCTCCTTATCCCGATCTTTGCGTTTCCCGTTGCCATGGACAGTGTATGTGTTGCAGAACCATCGCTAGAGGAGTGTTGAGACTAACAGAGGCATTTCACAGATCGGCTGGATCACCTACATCATGAATGGTGCCTGGAACATCTTTGAGATTGTCATCATTGTCAGTACTGACACAGTTTTTACTTTTCTGTCCCGCACTGATAAATTGTCTAGGCTAAATACTGGGTCGAGACGCGGAATCTCTCTCTCGAAGAAATCGATGCGCTGTTCGACGGCGAAGTGCATTCCTCATTCTCCGGGGTCAAGCAGATCATTGATGGAAAAGACCCAAACGGTGCGGGGAATGTGCTGGCGCATGTAGACCAAGATCTTCAGGATGCGATGAACAAAAAAGACTAAGGAACCGTCGACGCTTCGGCCTTGTTCATTACCCTATTCAGAGCTCACTAGAGTGAGGGCGAGATGTTACTATGCTCTGCTTCTCATCTGGAGTGTATAGGAGATACTTTTGGTTTGTGGAAAGAAACCTTGGCCCACTAAGATGCAATGTAGCGAGGGGCTTGTAGAAACGGCTCCAATGACGAGAATCTCAATGATATACATCTAAACTCACTCTATGCACGCGTTTCTGTTGAGCGATCAAGTGTATTAGTCGATTCTTGTCCGGAATTTGCCCCCGTCGCAGTATCAGTTCCAGTAGCTAGTGGTTTAAATGGCAGTCCCGACCTCCGGGGAAGGGAGAGAGCGAGCAGCACGCAAGAAAGTCCTCAACGCTGAGCCCCAAGGCCTAGATGTCTCATCCGGGTCTCCAAACTCAGAGAAACCGAATAACTCGTTCTTCCTGCGGGCGGTGGACGGCGGAGATCTGCGCGCGTATCTACTTGTACGGGCCACAAGATAGGGGGACATCGGCCCTCTTATCTACCGAGCACGGTTGCTCGTGGGGACAAGACAGGGGTAAAGCCAGAACTAGATCCCACAGCTTGACATTTCGCACTCTGTCTTGTAGTAGCTCCAGTATAGTCTCTGCTCTAGGCGTCGGTGTCTTGCCCCCTGAACGGTATTTGAGGGGGTGGATATTTGTTGAGTCTGGCAATGCAGATATAGATATGTAGAGGAAGTATGATTTGGAGGCCGAGTGGAACTCAGACTAGGCAAGTAACGGCCTTATGGTACATATGAGATAGACGCCTGCTAAGAAATGGCATTGCGGAGTAAGTCTTCCTGTCTTCAGGAGACCAAACCTCCTGCGCGAGGGAGTCGGGTACTTTTTATTTTCCCTTTTAGGTTTTCCTTGTCACCGCGCAATAGAGAACTGTCCTCTAGAGTAGACTTTATTCAGCACTCTGTTTGACTTCACCCCCAACGGACTTTATCTTGAGTCCTGTTCTTCAGCTCCCAGCTGCCCATGCGCTTGTGGTGCGCCGTGCGCGAGTCGCGACTGAGTAAAAGCGGCAACTGCTCTAGTCCTACTCTGTCGGGCAACATTGCTCTGGTAAAACGGATCACCAACCTCGGATCCATCTCCAGCTCAACCTTCATTAAAACCTCCCGTCACATTCAGACCTTCGCTGTCATGACAACGTCCGCAACGGAATGCGAGCAGCGATGCGCTCAGCTCATTTCATTCGGCATGTTTCTTCAAGATATCTCAACCCAGACCAGCCTCCTACAACAGCACACCTCAACGAAAAGCTCTCAACAACTTGAGCCAGCTGTGAGACCGGAGTCGGCTCAAGCTGATCGACCAGCTTCAAGGGATGGACCCAAGAGCAAGCATCATTGAGAAGCTGATACAAATTTCCTCATGTCTTTCCTTACGAGGTAGCAGGCTATGTGTGTGGCTTCTCTCACAAGTCACGGGCACAGGCAGTCGGGCAATACGAAACTCATCAAGACACTAGGGAATTCAATTTGCTGGCTAGCTAAACGAGAGGACCTTCGCGGGCCGGTATCATCACATGTGCAAAAGAGTGTGGATCCTTCATAACCTCCAATATCCTACAAATCATCGCTCGGGCGTGTACAATTCTCAGCCCAACCTCCCCTGGGCACGGTCGCATTCTTCAATGAACCTGTAGATGCCCTCCAGGCCGTCGAACTCGGAGCAATGCTCACCCAGACTATGGGGAGGAGACATTGTGTCATAGCCCTCGGGGTCTGACAACCACGGGTTGTCGACCATCTCGTCCATGAACGCTTCACGCACGAATTCATCGTCCTCCAAAGAGGAGCCTTCGAACTCGTAATCATCCAAAGAACGGACCGACGACTTGGGGACATCGGGGGCAAAGGGGAACTTTAGCGCCATTGGAACACCAACTGCAACATCGAAGTTGGCATCTTGGCCAATCGTTCCTCGCTGAATCTCGATGTCGTCGCAGAGTCGCTCGAGCGTTTCAGCATCGACGCCTGGGAATCGAACTCGCAAAGTATTATGATTCTCTAACAGCACGGGGAGGTCGCCTAACATGGCAAGCCGTCTCAGATCGGCATATATGGCTGTGAGATCCTGCAAAGCTCGACCAAAGTCGGCCGACAGGACATCGAGGAAACCCTCAGTGTTGAGGGAAGCAGCGGCAGCAGTAGCAACAGCAACGTCAGCCTTGAAGCCTGACGTCTCAGTAGCAGACGAGAGGGCGGCCGCAAGAGGGCTGAGGGCCGTGACCGTGGGGCTCAGCTTGAAGTCGATGAACGACCCGGGAGCGTTGCGCGGGATGGACGCGAACTTGTGCATGGCCTCGTCCTCAATGGGGGATACGGCGCGGTACTGGCGCTCGCCGCGGGGGCCCATGCCGTCGTATCGGAGCTTCTGGCCGGAGAGGAAGAAGGCCCGCATCGCCTGCGAGACGTTCTGCACCACCTGAGCCGGAGCTGTCGGGGTGTGCGAGAAGTACCGGGCACCGCCGCCGATGCTGTAACCGCCGGCAGTCCGGGGCATGGCACCACCGGTGAGATTGGGTCGCAGCGTGCTCGCAAAGGGTGCTCGGCCGGACAATTGGGCGACTCGTCGGGATGTATTCGAAACGGGGAGCTTGGATCGATCGAAGCGAGCAGCTCGGGGCTCGGTGCTGATGAATCGCCTAACAACTCGGTTCACATTCTGGACAGCAGAGCTGGAAAACCACCGCGGGCTCGCACGCTGCTGCCTGAGCAAGGCAACGGGGTGAATCGGCTGTCGACCATTCCGGCCGACCTTGAGCGTCAACTGCTGGATCTCGTTCTGGAGGGGTCGCGCCACGGCGACAAGCTTGGTGTGCACCACTTTCGTGGTCTTGGCCACGGCGATTCGGAGGAGTCGCCGGGTTGCTGGACCCCACAGCGCCTCGAGGGACGCCATGATGGGTTGATTCGGTGAGTTCTGCGGCTTCAGGCAAGCTGAAGGGGAGGATGCGGAGGAGAGGAGGGACGCATCACCGCGCCGGGAGTTGACGGCATCTTTATTCGGAGATAAGATTCGCCACACTTGGAGATCCCTGGACGGAGGATCTCGGCTGCTGCACCGCCACACGCCACTCGGCTGCCCTGAGGACTGCGGGGTGCGCTAGGACTGTAGGGGGATAGTGCGTTTGCACAGTCAGCAGCTTTTTATTCTTGAACCAAAAAATTTCGAGCTCCTCTTCTCTTTTTCCAACAACATTCACCAGTTCTCGACGAGAACGCGGTCCGTCGATCGGTGCAAGTGCATCGGCGGCGCGACTCTTTTCTCGTGTCTCTCTACTTCAGGTAAGCTTTCTCTTCATCTTCGTCTCGCTGCTTTCTATGATGAATATCTTCCACGAACAATCCAAATCATACCAAATCATGGTGACCATCAATCTCTAGAATTACACTGAGAAAGACTTGGAAACCCAAACTCTTGTCAGAAGATTCTCGTGTGAACCAACACTGACATGCTGCAGTTTTTTTTTCTCTTTTCCAGATGCTATTACATCTGCCCTTCGGTCGTCCATAAAAAAAAAAAAGGTTAGTTGTGCTTGGTTTTACGCCTCATCACACACCCCCTCTCCATATGATGATCAAAACGACACCTTAGGGATTCCTCATTCTTAAAATACTATGTGGATACCGTTGTATTAGTTTCAGCCTTGTCTGATCGGAGATCAACATGCCTCTTCATTGCTGCCGCTCTGTGCTTCAACAGTCACTAACTCAATCTCGGCAGGTAATTTTCGAGTCTACTTTCCTTCCACCGTGTCCACTCTATGATGAAGATTTGAACGAACGGGCGGACATAAACGAGCCCCGGCGCCTGTTGCCCTAGAAAGCGAGGACGTACAATCCTTGTGGTGGCAGTGCGTTCGGGACCTCTTGTTGACATTTCGTCACCTGATTGTGGTTCTTGGGATTGCTATGTTGTCCACATTTAGCCAGCTATGGTAACTGACCATGGTGGATATAGGTACATACAAAGAGATTTCTTTCCAACTGCTGCGATGTTGCTGTGATGAGCTGTTTCAAACGTATTCACACTGTTTGACTCGCAATCTTCGGATTGTCGGGACATGAACATAAATAACACCTTCTGATATGGTCAGTGTGCTGCGTCATGACCACGGATCGGGCCACGACTAACATTGAGCAGATTGACATCATCCTTTTTACTTTGGCATTCATTATGTTGGCATGGGACTAACAGCCATGCCAGGTAAAAAAGTATCCTAGACTATGGTCTATCCACAATACTCCTCTGGTAAGAAAGCCCTTACTTTTTGGCATCCCCTTTCTTTATGATGAGAACGCTACACATAGCTTTATCCGAGTTCATCGTGACGAACAACCATTCACCTTGGAGAACTGACACTATTCGTCCACCCATATTTGTTTCATGACAAGTCAGGAGTCGCGGCTAACGTTACTTCACCAGGATATAATGCAGAACGTCACACACAAACAACTTTGATATGCATAGACTCCTTAAATGTAGCTCAGCAGGCATAGCATAGGGCCGATGAGGATACTGTGGAAGACGGCCTTATATATCAGATTAGCTTGGTAGTATTCTGTCACAGCGAAGTATACTTATCAAATGGCATAATAGCGTTATAAGCGTTCTCTCTCACCCTTCTACCTCTTTTTGCATTTTTGCGCTCTCGGGGCATGTGTTCGAAAAGTGGCCGATTGACAATATCCTGCATCGTGATGATCATAATGTTTTTTTCTTGTTCTTATTCAGTGTTCTACGAGGTCAGAAATTGCTCTTCTTCAGAAGTTCTCTTTCACAATCTCGAGAGCAGAAGTTTCTAGAAGCATTCGCTTCCTGGAACGAAGGTTACTCCCTTCATCATCCACTGTGCTCGAAGTTGTGTGTATTTTTATATATGATCCAACGGGACTTTTATGATCATGACGTCCATTATGTGCGACATTATACATGACACGTCGTGTATCCAAAACTAGCCTCTATCCAACATTCCTATATATATCGTCCCATCTCTTATTTCTTCATCTGCAAACGAGCGTTCATCCCCACGATACACCGGATCAAATCCCAATCATCGTTGTGGCCCACCCAGTCCGTCACCACAATGCCCGTGCTGGCGCTCCCGATCTTGAGCTTCTTAGGCCCCTTGCCGTCCTCGCCGTGGCGCGCGCACAGATACTCAATGACGGACGGGTTGACCTTGGCGGCGATGCGCTCGGGCCAGCACGTGGCGTTGAAGAAGTTGCTCGCGCTCAGGAAGTTGACGAAGAAGGGTGGCAGCTTGGCGTTGGCGGGTGTGGGTGATAGCAGCCATGACTGCTCGGCGGCGCGCTCGAGCTGGCCGCGCGTGAAGTTGATCTTCTTCTCGATGTTTTGGCTCTCGGTGATCTCGTAGAAGTCCTGGACGCGGATGGCGCCACCACCGCAGTGGCCGTCCTCACAGTTGTCGGGCCAGGAGGCAGCGTCGATGCCCCAGCCGCGGCCGTCCCAGCAAGCCTTGTGCATGGCGTCGTCGAGGCCGAAACGACGGATAATCACAATACGGCCGCGAGCACCGCCAAGGGTTGGGATCTTGGGCTCGGTCCACCAGCGGTTGCGGCGCTTGTCGACATAGCTGGCCTTGAGGTGCTTGCCGAGGTGGCCGTCAGTGCCCTTGCCGGTGCCCTCGCGCTTAAGGCTCATGAGGACGGTCTCGGAGGGGTTCTCGTCGAGGAAGGCGTAGATGTCATCGAGCATGTCCTTGAAGTACTTGGTGCCGGTCAGGGAAATGGGGAAGACGCTATGGACGAGGGCCAGCTCGTCGTTGTCGGGATTCACAGACACGCGGATGTCCAGGAAGCGCACGCCGTTGCGCAGCTGCTCGGGCACGCCGACGGCCTGGCAGCGCACCGAGGGCAGGGCCTTGTGGCAGGTGGGCGAGTTGTGCGTGCCGGGGATGGAGAGCAGCGGCAGCGGCCAGTCGTTGTGCAGCTCCTTCATCCAGGCGTGCAGCTTGGCCGAGGAGTAGATGGCGAGGAGGGCGCCGTTGGGGGTGTAGACGACGGTGAAGTCATGGGAGCCGCCATCCAGCTTCTTCATGACGGAGCTCTTGCTGGAGGGGCTGGGGATGTCGACCTCATAGCGGTGGTTCTCGCCCTTGAAGACCAGCCGCAGGACTTCCTTGCCGGCATCGGGAGCGCGGATGTTGCTGGTGACAGCCCGAAAAGGCTCGACGTGGACGGACACGGCATCCTTATGGAGGGCATTCCCCTGAGGGACGGTCTGGTGGGCGTGGAAGTCGGCGGCCTTGAAGAAGCCCGAGATGCTGCCGGCGGCATTGGACAGCACATTGCCGGTGCTGACGCGCTCGCCCTCGAAGCGCTCGACAGAGACGAGCTCAAGCGGCGTGACGGTGAGGTTGCGGATGGTGAGGTCGGCCATGGCGAGGGCGGGGGAGGGCGAGCGGCGGCGGAGGAGGCGGAGGGACGGAATGATGGCGGTTGACGGTCTCTTGCGAGGCGAGACCGGCTCAGCAGATGAATTAATCGGGGATTAGGGGAGCGGAGGCGGCATGCTGGAGGCGGTGACTGGATTGGAGAGTTGAAGCTGCAGCCAAGCTTGAGCCAAGCTGAGGCCAAGACACCTCGAGGCGTTGAACCCCACCAGGAGCTCCATGATTTCCGCAGGAAGGACCCTGCCCAGCTGAAGCGGTCGCTCCTGCTTACGTACCTGTCATGCTTTATCAGGTGGCTGCCTCTCAATTGAAGTCAATTGATGGATTGCCTCATTTTTCCTCCTCGCATCATTCCTCTCCTTTTGAGTTGGTTCCCTGAGTCGCGTCGAATTGCAGCTTTGCAACCAAATAACCATGGAGGGCGCCACGCCATGATGGATATGTACAGGTGGTGTGGGGGAGCAGCGAGTGGAGAGATCAGCACCTCCTCATGCTTCCCCAGGGACTTTGAATAAGATAGGCTGCGTCCACGACCCTCCCGTCCTCCCCAGCTAACGACAAGCAGAATTCCAGGGCCGTCCTAGCGTTCGGCGATGTCCAGGCGGGCGCTCGTTTCAAAGCATCTGCCTGCCGAACTGCATCCAGGCCAAGTCTGCTAGGACACTTCGCAGACACCAAGCCTGAGAAACTTCACCCCGTCGAAACCATCATCGACGATCCAACGCAATGATCCCCCGGCGGGAAGCGTGGAGATCGACCTGGCCAGCTGGGCCACCACCAGACTACGGCGTCTTCCTCCAAAGCCTCCCAGTGGGATGGCACCACGAGTCGGCAGCAGCCCTTCCGCCTCCCAGTACCATAGCCGTGGGATTTGCGGGCGAACATGGTGGGATGGGACGGCGTCAAATCCGCACCACTCCACCGGTAGTCTGTGACCTGCTGGCGCGTGGTGGCAGTCTGAGCTTGACGCCATCGACGGGTGGATGGGCTATTGACGTCTGTTAGTATTGTAGGGCCCGAGCTGAACTCAACGGGAATATCGTCAAAGAAAGCGCGGCATGTGGGCAGGCTAACCAACTGACAATAGGTTTAGAGTTAAGCACTTACACCCGGGGGATCCATCATGAATAGGGTCACATCACATCATGCCCCTTACTCACAATACAAAGGTACCTTTGCACGGATTGTCCGAGCACGTTCTAGTCCCATTCTACACAGTCACATTATACACGCAAATCGGCAGTTATTTTCATCAAGTCGTCATTTGGCCTATTACTATCCTTTGTCCCATGTGCTGGATGACCGGGTGAACTGACTGACTGCAAGGTGGCTAACAGAAGACAAGGCACTCCAAGTGAAAACTCCGTCCATCAAATTCCTGTTTCCTCGCTTGACCGCGCGATCCCCAGCACAGCGCCAGACAATTTCCATATCTCAGTAGACCTCCCATTTTCATGCTTGTGTGCGATCGTAAAACAAGAACATGCATATTGCTCAAGCAAAGTGATAAAAGATGACCGTCAACTGTTGTGTCGACACGAGGAAGTGAAGACATAAGCAAGAGAAGGTCGTGCCCTTATTCAGATCGTCGACGCTTGGAGGGGGGAGGACCGTCAACATCCGGAATATCCTCGTCATCATCGTCCTCTGCATCGTCTCGAGTTCGACGCAAGCTTCCTCGCTGTCGAAGCACCTCAGCGATGACTTGTTCGTTTCCAACAACATTTCCCGACCCCTCAACTAGCATTCCAGCATCGACCTCGATCTTGAGAGGTCGGGGGCAGCCGTTCTCGTCAATCATAGGGATACCACATTGACCAGAGCTGTTTTGCTGAATGGCTTGCACAACAGCTTTGGCAATAGCGTTGGCATGGTCTGCAGGAGTGGCAGGAAGGCAGACAAGATTGTTGTTGCGGGTGATGTTGACGGCCGTGGTGATGCGCAGGCTAATAGGATTATTGTCTGCGGGATCTGTGGGCTCGTCATGCTCATCATCGGCTGTGGCACTTGAGAGGATTTCGGCATATGGTCTTTGGGCAAAGATCCGGGACATGGTCTCTTGCTGACGAGACCGAATAGTCTGGGCAGCAAGAGCAGGCAGATCAGAGATCTGGCGGGGAGTGTAAGCGGGAGGAGGAACGTTCTCGCTCGTCTGAGATGGGTTCCCCTTAGGAACCATGGTTCGCGAGGTATCGGGAACGGATGGAGAGTTGTTGTT
This sequence comes from Xenoacremonium recifei, assembly GCA_012184525.1. Lineage (NCBI taxonomy): Eukaryota > Fungi > Ascomycota > Sordariomycetes > Hypocreales > Nectriaceae > Xenoacremonium > Xenoacremonium recifei. Next base: position 82,480 of record WOFQ01000011.1, on the reverse strand, counting down.
ATTGTTATTGTTGCGGTTGTTATCGTTGTTGTTCCCGTTGTTGTTGTTGCTGTTGTTGGTGGCACCCTCCATGTCTTATGGGACAAGTATAGGATAAGAAAAGGAGATAAATTCAAAAACAAAAGCATGAAAAGTGACGAGACGATGCCAAAAAGGACGAGAGAAGAATGGTGGAGGATCTGCGCCACCCGAAACAGAAACTATAATTCGTGACTCGCGTGGTCTGGCCCAAATAGTATGAGGTTGAATAGAGTGAAGCTGGGGTCGATGGGTCTATTGGGACGAGTCCAAGCAACGATGGCTCCAGTGATCGCTGCCTCGAGGCCAGAGTCTAAAGCAGGCTTTCGGAGGGGGTGTTTTTATGCGTCGAAGCCCTCTTCGTCCAAAAGCGCGGACTCAAGCTCTCAACCGTGCAACCTGTCCTCCATGATGCATACACCCGACGAGGCGCCGACTGTAATTTCCACCAGGTAAGCTGAATGAGGTAAAAGGAGTGTTAGTGCGCCATTCAATTGAGCTGGCTGGGGCTGGGCTGAGCGACAACAATCGTCAAGCTCGCTGCCGCAACACCAATACAGCCATCACCAACCCAACAGGGTCCTTGTCGGCGATGAAACGAGCTACTTTACTGACACACGCCCCCTCCATGATATGCGAACTCTTTTTTTTGTGCCTTATCATGGAACGGTGGGAGCCTTTGGGGTGTCGCACATGGGGTCTGCTCGCGTGTCGTGGCTATTCATGCACCAGTTCAGGAGAATGGTGGGCGCACAGCCATTGTCTCGGACGCCACCAGCGCCAACGCGCGCCGCTAGGGAGGGATGGCGTCAGTCATCCAGAATGCGAGAATAGAGAATACATACCTAGCCTTATCCCAGCTGCCTGCCGGGGTCGATGCGGGGAGGGGGGTGTGGTTTGCGGGCTGTCAATGGCGGGCTGCTCCCATTGAGGGCGCTGATCAAAGCAACGCACATGACTGTCAACAATAGCTGCAATGGTAGCATTTGTAATGGCCGGATTCTTCGTCAAAGCCCGTGGTTCGGGTCAGGAGGTGGTCGGTGAGGTTGGTTGGTTGTGGGAGCACTCTGACAGACCAGACAGCCCCCAACAGACGGCAACTTGCAGGGATGCATCGTGCTCAGATCGCGCCCCGTGAGCGATGAAGAAAATCCTGCGCCGAGCAGATGGGAAGCCAGGCAGTTCCCGGATGTAACGCTGTTGCCGGCGAGAGATTGAGAGGCCTCAGGTGTGTGTGTGGATGGAGGGCGAGGATTGCGCCGGACTGGGAGTCGGAGGGGATGGCGGTGCATCGGGCTTGACAGGTGGGGCGCGGCTTCCTATTGTCCTGGGCGGGTCCTTCCTATTGTTGTCCCTGCTCGGACCGCCGGCTGACCTCCTGCCGTCTATTCAAGCGCCGATCCGGCTTAGCGCCCGCGCCCCAGACCCGCTTTCACGGCGCACACGGGCAAGAGCGCTCCACTCTCCTTCCTCCTTTGCGCTCGCCATCCCCGGCCATTCTCAACTTCATCCCCCGCCATCACAGTTTCTTCGACTCGCTCTCGCTCCAGACCAACATCTCCAGCGTCATCAAACTCGACAGCGCCCGGACCGTAAGGAGAACCTCCACCCACACCCCCCCCTTGGCTGCGTCACAGCTCGACGTCTTTGACCGTACTTGTACGGGTTCCGATTCATGATTCCAATAGTTTGGTCGCAATTAGGCAGACGCTTGGACAACAATAGGAACCGTGATATCCACTAGATATGCGCCAATTTCTCAATCACGCACTTTGCTCGTGCCAGCTCAGACGAGGGGCTGCGGGCACACTTCCGCCACTACCATACCTACGGCTGTCGCTCGTCGACGAGCCCTAGCGAGGACTGGTGCCATCCCGACTCCATGGACAAGCCCTCAGCTCTGACCATCCTCCGCCCCCGAGCCCTGAAGGGTCCCCTCGCCGCGTCGCTGCGTTTCCCTCCGGCCAATTCCACTGGCGCCGCGGGTGGCCCTCAGCTCTTCCTGTCCCAGACCGCTGGGTTGGGATGTTGGAATCACCCGTAACTGCAACTAAGGCCGTCTCATCACACCGGGGAATCGGGCCCGAAATTAGACGGGATATGAAACGAGGACAATATGTCCAGACGCAGAGAAATCACTCCTCAAGTTGACTTCGGCCAAGGTCAGGACCAATCAAGGTTCTGATGTCTCAGATCCGCGCCCAGTGGCATGTGCCAGGCCTCACTGCAACCACTCGACGGCCTGTTAGCCTACCTGCCTCTCGCCCGGGTAACGTTGGGTGGTATCCCTGGCTTGCAGCATGTCTCAATTAGATGCGAACGCAGCAGGCGCGCAATCAGCGATCCTGGCGTGGATTGGGACCCTCTGCTCTGTGGACAATTCTACGTTTCGGTCTAATTCGTTGATTCCGACATCAATAGACAATAGGAAGAACGCCAAAGCTTACCCCTATTACATCTGTCGTCACTGGAATTTCCTTGATCTCGGCAGATGCATTTGCACACAAGGACGAGTTGCAACTCGACCGGCAGAAGTGCTCAACACACTCAAGATTCAAAGTCTCTGTCCAATACCGGCCGCGCCATGGTTTTGAGTTTCAGCTTCCCGCTCTGGACTAACGAAAGAGGCCAGCCATGATTGACATTCTCGCGTCACCACTCTAAGGGGGCTTGGATGGTCTAGAGCGGACCGACAGCACCAGACCATCCCCTCGGTTATACCTACCTGCAGAAACTGGCCCAAAAGCCATTGTGATGTTGCAATGCATGAGCTGGGGGGCTTGGCCGCCAACACGGACGCTCGTGATGGTTGTCAGGAAAAGTTCCAGCACGTACTGGTACTTTTAGAGTTGTCCACGTCAACTCCAAAGCACGGTCGCGAAAGGATCTGTGCTTCCGAACAAGTCCATTGAATGCGTGGCATGGGATCCTTTGTTGGCAATGAGGCACACCTCCCATCCGATCATCCGTGGGTTGTTGACACTACCGGCCGAGGGGAAAAATACCACACCCACATGGAACGCACCACATGAACGCATCTCTGAATACGAAAACTTCAACATGTGTTGGCTACCACCCTTCATTTGCTGTTTGACGGTATGCTTTGCTGGCACTAGATGCCCGTGGATGACCTCCCAGCGGCGACCCCCGGGCGAGTCCTGGCCTCCGAAAATTCACGGGCACGTCCCGTGTGCCACAACCTCTTTCCCGCTCAAAAGCGCCGACTTGGCAAAAGCAGTGGCTACCTTATTGTGGCAGCCTGGACAAAGCAAAGGCTTTAGTCATGCCCCATTTACCATGCTTTGCGAGCTGAGCAGCCTTCTTAGGGTTCATTTGCTAGCTATGGATGTCCACACGACCTCGCTCTCACCGCGATACTTCTTCTTCAACCATGGTTACCAAGCACACACAGACTGCTCGGACCTCTATGTGAACTCACAAATCACCTTATACACCAAAGACATAGTTTGTGGCTGTGAAACGCCCACATGCTCGGCACATCCCAGTACTCTGTTAAACTTTCTTAGACCCCGCGATAGCCTTTGTCCACAGATAACGAATAGAAGCCCTAAGCTAATTGAGCTCGATCTTGAACTCTAGGAACCCGAAATCGATCGCTGGGAGCTCGAGAAGGGGAGAACCTAGCTGATAGACTCGCGTCTAGACCATCTCCCCGTTCCCGAAACAGTCGCGTCGGCGCCTGCTGACACATAGCACGAAACTTTTTCGACAATACCTTTTCTCATTCCCAGGGGGCTTCCTGTCGAAAACGTGGGAGGCGTCCTCTATTCCAAGTTTGGTCACTCGTGTTGCTTTCCAAGGCCAAAACAAGATGCCACGGCTCTATTGGCTTTCTAGAGCAAGCCAGACACATGCAGAGTGGAAACGGGGTCGGCCGACTCTGCAGAAGATCGTGTCTCTCACGACTCATCTTAGCCAGTCTTACTTCCTATTGACTAACACAGGGACAATAGGAACTATGGAGCACTCTACGGAGTAGCAGAGGAACCATGTCTCAGAACTCACGTAGTCCTTCAACCTACGCCTACGCCCCAACAGAAGCTGTGGTATAACGGAGGAAGCCGGAGATACTCGACCTGACAGGCAGCCACCCTGCCATCCGCTCAGCATTGTCGATTCTCTGATCAATGCTCCCCCCTCGGACATCGCCGCCCAAAAACAGGTATGCACCGCAAAGTTGCGCCGAATCTTCCAACCGTGATACTCCTCTATTGTGACCATTCGTCGACATGAGCTCATACTCTCGCCAAGCCAACCACCATCGATGACCTTTCCAACTGCCCAAAACACAGACTCCAACCTTGTCTACTCCGCGCCCCTTCACTAAACCCACAACCATCCACGACATCCAACCTCCAAAGCTTCTAGAATAACCCTGCCGTCACACCCGAAGGACCTTTTGCATCCGCCAGCTAGAAAGTTCACAGAAGCCTTCGGTGCGCTGCCCGATCCCTCGCAAGGTTCTCGCGTGCCCGTCGCCGCGCGCTGATCAACGGGCGCCAACGGCTGTCTTGGACATACCCTGGGCAAGCCTCTGGTCGCAAGGTTTGTATGTCTTCCGAAATCCGTCGGGGACGGGACGGCACAGGAGGCACAGGGCTGGGACGGCATCATCTGCGCGTCAATTGCGGGAGACAGCATTCCATCTGGCGTGAGGCGCAGCTACAATCGTCTCAATGCGGTCAGAGGCAATTGTCAGTAGAGGCCAGTCACATAATCGATGCAAGTCCACGCAGCAGCAAGTTCACATGTATTCCCCAATGCGTCGGGGTTTTCTCTCGCTGGACTTCTAACTGCCCTGTCTTCATTCATATCCCATGAGATCGTCTCGTCACTGCGTGCTCAGATCCAGTCCGCTATCAACAACCACCCGACGAGCCTAATGCCCTCCTTCTCTCGTTACTGCATAAGCTCGGCTAGAGAACCAGGAAAGAAAAGATGTTGAAATTCTTTTGTTTCCCCGTTGAACGCCAGTATAATGCATGCGTGTCTCTTTTATCTCCCTTCGTAGGGGTATCGTAAAAAATGCAAAAAAGTCTTTGAGCAAAGCTTTTTTTGCTGTTGCTTTCGCCTCACAAATGCAGGTTTGCCCCGAAATGTCTTTGTTGAAAGACGCCCACTCCATGCCTGGTATATCATGAAAAATTTTCCCGCCCGTTGAAAATCAAAAGAAGAAAAACAAGATGCCGGAAACCGCCCGGTCTCCCTTTCCGTTGGGAGATTTCAAAGGTTTCGTTGAGAACCGTACGCCGTCCGACTGTGCCCGCGAAATAGACTGATTAAACATCTAGATGGATCGCTATGAAGTGCTGTTGAATACACTCCTGCTTTCGCCCGCTGCCAGAGAGACAGCTTAGAAGTTGAGAGGCTTGGGCTTCTCCCAGCTGAAGCTCTGGTTGGTGCCGAAGTGGCCGTTCTTGGCGGTCTGGCGGTAGATGGGCTGGTCCAGGTTGAGCTCCCGGACGATGACACCAGGTCGGAGGTCGAAGTTGTCGAGGATGATCTTGACAAGCTCCTCAGAGGTCTTCTCGGAGGTGCCGTAGGAGTCGACGTAGATGGAAAGGGGCTCGGCGACACCAATGGCGTACGAGAGCTGGACAAGAGCTCGTCGGCAGAGGCCAGCGGCGACGAGGGACTTGGCGATCCATCGGCCGAGGTAGGCAGCAGATCGGTCGACCTTGGAGAAGTCCTTGCCGGAGAAAGCACCACCACCGTGGGCACCCCAGCCACCGTAGGTGTCGACAATGATCTTTCGGCCGGTCAGACCGGCATCACCCTGGGGACCACCAATGATGAAAAGGCCAGAGGGTTGGATCTGGGGATACAATCAGTTCTGAGTCCATCAAAGCTTGCGAAGTAAAAAACTTACGTGGTAGACGGTGCTGTCGTCGAGGTACTTGGCAGGGATGACCTTCTTGATGATCTTCTCCTTGATCTCCTTTCGGAGCTCCTCGGTGGAGATTTCGGGGGCGTGCTGAGCAGAGACGACGACGGTGTGGACGCGCTGGGGGACGACGGCGCCGTTGTCGTGGCGGTACTCAATGGTGACCTGGGTCTTGGTGTCGGGTCGGAGCCAGGGGAGGGAGCCGTCGCGGCGAGCAGCGGACATGGCAGCGTTAAGCTGGTGGGCGAAGAGGAGGGTCAGGGGGAAGAGCTCGGGGGTCTCGTCGGTGGCATAGCCGAACATGATACCCTGGTCACCAGCACCGAGCTTCTCGAGAGCCTCCTCGTAGTGAAGACCCTGAGCGATATCGGGGGACTGCTCCTCGATGGCAACCAGCAGGTTGCAGGTCTTGTAGTCGAAGCCCTTGGCGGAGTCATCGTAGCCGATGTCCTTGATGGCCTCTCGGACGACCTTCTGGTAGTCGAGCTTGGTCTTGGTGGTGATCTCACCGAAGACCATGATCATACCGGTCTTGGTAGCGGTCTCGCAAGCGACCTTGGAGAGGGGGTCCTCAGCCAAGCAGGCATCGAGAATGGCATCGGAGACCTGATCAGCGATCTTGTCGGGGTGGCCCTCGCCGACGGACTCAGACTATAGAGACGGTTAGGAGCGGGGAAAATAGAACCGAGGGGTTGGAGTCAGAGGCAGAAAAAAAAAACTCCGAAACTCGGGAATTTCAGATAGGTAGCCATGGAGGGGTAGGGGGAACGGATGACAAGAGAGCCGAGAGACGTACGGTGAACAGGAAAGTTCCCTCGTTGTAGTGCTTCCAGCTGGCAGGGTCGGCGTGGACGCCGTTAGTAGCACCGTTGGCAGACATTGTGAAGATGTATATATGTTGCGGTTCTTCAACGGTGGAAGTGCCGACGCGGGGTCTGGACTTTTTTGTGACGGGGAGGACGGAAGTCACTGCAGTAGCACTTGTTAGAAATGCGGTTCCAGGAAGGCGCAGAGACGGCGATGCGATCGCAATTGGGCCAGGAACATACCACAGAGACTTGAAGCTGTACAGCTACAGGAGAGAAAGGCGGGAGATGAATGGGAGAAGGTGAAGGAGAAAGAGGCGGAGGGGAAACGAATACGTAGATGGTTTTATTTGGGAAAGCGGTGGGGGGGCTGGAGGGGGGATAAGGAAGGAACATTGGAACAATCAGGTACTGAAGCATAGACCCCCGCCTCGTTAGGCCTCTTTAGCCGCTACAGACAATCATCAACCGCTATAGAGCTTACGGCAGGATGTGAAAAATTGTCCCTGGCACCGGCCGTCGGGGCGGGAAGGACGTCGGCAACGGTAGGCGAGTACAAGCGTCAGCGCAAGCAATCTGGTGTCACAGCTTGTACCCCGCCATCAAGCGAGCAACGGAAGAAAAAAAACGCTCTTCGGACGCCGAAATTTGCAACGGAATTGCGCCATCGCCCTACCGGCGGCGACCCAACAAAACCCCAGCGGGCCGGCACCTCAGCGAACGCCTGAGTGAACATTCCCGTGGCACTTCCAGTGGACTCGGTCCCCTGGCCCTTGCCGCCCCGGGCTTAGTCACAGCGAGTCCAGGGCCCTGGAGGGGAGCCGGCTGCGTGCTGGAGCGGCCCCCGAGCCAGTCGGCCCAGGCCCGTCGCCTGTCGAGTCCCCAGCCAGCCAGCCAGTTTCCTTGACCGCCTTCCACACGTGCGTCTTCAACGTGCCCCTCAACCTCAGGCGTGGGAATGGCGGGGCAGCATGAGGCCGAAAAAAAGTGAGCTCCCATGAGTCGGGAGCAAGCAGCAAGCAGCAATGGAGCATTTGCCCCTCCCTCCCGCGCTGCCTGTGCCTATCCGTACAGAGTAGGGACCTTGCCACTTGCCTTACAGGTTCTCACATGCTGTACCTGAAGTGCTGCTAGACGATCCTCACCCAAGGGCCGGAAAAAAAATTAGACGCGCCCCCACTTCGACGTCAACCTTTCACCATCGTCACGTTGTTTGTCTATCGCATCGCATCCTCGCATTTACGGAATCCTGGACCCTTTCTGTTCCCTCGCCTACCTTGCCTAACGTAGGTAGCCTCCTGCAAGGCACCCCTTCAAGGTCGTCGGAGACTTTGGCGGGGACTTATACCGAGGCCGCGCGGAGCCTTTCCCCCATGACAGTGCGACTCCTACACCCACCAGCCACTTCATCACTGCGACCATGAGCAAATTCGGGGCCATGGTCATGGGCCCCGCGGGGGCTGGCAAGGTATGCTTGAGTCAAAACATCGTTCGATTGTGCTGCTTTCTGACCTCTCCCAGTCCACCTTTTGCGCCGCCCTCATCACCCATCTCCAGCTCAACCGCCGCTCCGCCTTCTACGTCAACCTCGATCCCGCCGCCGAGTCGTTCGAGCACCAGCCCGACCTCGACATCAAGGAACTCATTTCTCTCAAGGATGCCATGGAAGAGGTGGGCTTGGGCCCCAACGGCGGCCTCATCTACTGCTTCGAGTTTCTCATGGAAAACCTCGACTGGTTGACCGAGGCTCTCGATTCCCTGACTGAAGAGTACCTTATTATATTCGATATGCCTGGACAAATCGAACTTTACACCCACATCCCCATCCTGCCCACGCTCATGAAATTCCTATCCCAACCCGGCGCCCTCGACATCCGCATGGCCGCCGTCTATCTGCTCGAGGCCACATTTGTCGTCGACCGAGCCAAGTTCTTCTCGGGCACCCTCAGTGCCATGAGCGCCATGCTCATGCTCGAGGTCCCACACATCAACGTCCTGTCCAAGATGGACCTGGTAAAGGGCCAAGTCAAGAAGAAGGATCTGAAGCGATTCTTGACACCCGATGTGGGATTGCTCGATGACGATCCCATTGAGCGCTCACGCTTGGCCACGGAAGGCCCAGAAGCCGTTGACGACGAGTCGCGGCCACCAGACGAAAAGGACCAGGTCATGAAGGGCGCCAGTTTCCGACGATTGAACCGTGCCGTTGCCGGCCTCATCGAGAGCTTCAGCATGATCAACTATCTGAAGCTCGATGTGACGGACGAGGACAGCGTAGCCGCGATCCTGAGCTATGTCGACGACTGCATCCAGTTCCACGAAGCCCAGGATCCGAAGGAGCCCCACGATGAGGAGGAATACGAGGAGCCGGAGGACGAATAGAAAATAGGACTCCCTCGCTTGACGTGTAGATGATTTTGCTTTCCCTCTACTTGAGGATGGGTTCAACGGGAATCTCGGATGGTTGCATAGCGCTGGCGTTGGACATCTTTGGTCCGATATTCAAGAGAAAAAAAATCGACGTATTCAGGGTGTGGGTATCCATATCCATAACCATTAATTCATATCCCATCAATGACTGCCCAGGAACCCCCCCGAGTCGCCGGGCCCGTTCCATGATACCTCGTCTTGTTGGCTTGCCCGTCGCAAAACCCGGGGGTGTGCTGTGTTCCGTCTCTCATACCGTGTTGGGGGAATCATAGCCAAAACCCCGTGGCTTATCGCTCGAATAACATCTCGGTCGTAGTTGGTGTCGCTTATAAAACCTCTCCTCGCTCCCCGTGTCCATCATGTCCGCAACCCAGCTTATTCATCGCCTCGAGCTCTGTCCCTGCTGCGCTTCGTACTTGTTGTATTCATCCACCCAGACCTCCCGCAGCACAGCCATGTATCCAACGACCCGGCCGCCTAGCACCACGACATCACGCACCGTCTCCCACACGCCACGCTCCCAAACCCACGCAGCCAGGGCAAACATCAGCGCCCATGTCGTAATCCGCAGCGCCAAACGCGTCCACCACATGACGACGCGGCGTAGCCAGTTTAGCACCACCAGGATGAGCGTCACGACGAGCAGCGCGACGGCGGTGCCCACGATGCCCTGATTATCGGCCATCAGAAGAATCAGGCGGTCGAGCAGCGGCTGGACGATCGGGTAGGCGGCGTTGAGCAGGCGCTGGGCCTGGACGAGAGCCTGGCGCTTGGCTGTCTGGAGCGGCGAGTGCGGGTGTAGAAGATGTGTGTGTATGGCTTCGGCGACGTCTGGCGGGAGCAGCGCTGTGAGGAGGTGGGTTGTTAGCGAGGGACCGTCCATTGCCGGGGGCATGTTGGCTGGCTGGGAATTAAAGACAGATATTAAAGGGAAGTATTATGAGTTGGCGATGTTTTTTTTTCGTGATGTCGGTGGTGCATGTGCAAAGAGAAGCGGGTTGCTGCTGCTGTAAGAGCGGGAGGATGCTTTTTTGCCGTCTTTGTCGCGTGGCGTTTAGCACCTGAAAGAACGCACACCGACCCCGCCAAAACAGTCTAGGGTATGTTTCCTCGACTCTTCCACGATAACTTCAAGAGTGCCTAGATATTGACGGGAGGGGACACATAAGAACAGGTTCACTTACCAGATTCTCGCAGGGTGTCGCGAAGCCAGTAATCGGTAACATCCATTTCTGCAGTGTTGATCTTCTCTTGGTTGGGGTCTGTAATAAGGCGGTGGACTCAAGGCTGAGCAGTGTGTTAGTTGGCTCCAATAATAGCGAGCTTCAAGACTAGGTTCGTGGCGTGTCAAAGAGAGAATCCACCAAGAGCGAGGACACCGCCAGTTACGTGGAAGAGTTCGGCCGGTTAGTTACGTGGCGTGGGATGGAAGAGGATTCATTCACAAAGTGCTGGCTGCCCGCTGGTAGTTCTTTGTCGCTGCAGATCCCGTGCCTCAGAGTTCGTGGTACTGACTTCGCAAACCCACCAATGGGAGCAGGGATACGGTTACGATACACGAAGGCTGCATCACAGTGGAAGGAAAGTTCTTTGACGACATTACTAATTATATTTCCCGAGCCGTACTTTTTATCAGAGTACGAACATGCTGGGACGCAGTTCGGCACTCCTAGATGCTGTCAGGAGCCAAACGACTGGCCGTCATCGGCTCAGCGGGTTCCATGGAAAATAAGAATTTTCTTTCGACAGATTTTTCTTGACGAATCTTACCACTATCTAGAATCAAACTTTTTCAATCAAGTTATTATTCAGTCAGCAGAGCTTTGTTTCGACTCTCTTTATGTTCTCGACTGCGAAAGATCAATATCATACGAAGTCATGTGATGCGTCACGTGTGTGTCTAGGACGGATTTTCCCGTTAGCCGAATCGCGAATTGGCGCTCCGGCAAAGATTCGTGCTAAACGGCTTCATTTGAGCTCAACCAAGCATCACCCTCATTGAACCGCTCAACCCAACATGAACTCCCTCCGCATCGCCCGTGCGGCTCTCCGAGCTCGCCCTGCCGCCATCCGAGTTCCTCTCCAGCGAAGAGGCTATGCCGAGGCCGTTCCCGACAAGGCAAGCTGCCCTGCCCCCCTTCTGCTGCTGTTGTTGACGAACCCGACTGACCTTTTTTTTTTTGCTACAGATCAAGCTGAGCCTGGCTCTCCCTCACCAGGTATGATCCCGAGATTCCCGTCGATAATTGGGCCCGAGACGATAGATTTGGAGCTTCCCGACCGACGATGCGGATTCAATTGATGGATCCAAGCTAATTGCCGCATGCAGTCCATCTACAAGTCGCAGGATGTCGTCCAGGTCAACATCCCCGCGGAGTCTGGCGAGATGGGTGTCCTGGCCAACCACGTTCCCTCAATTGAGCAGCTGAAGCCTGGTCTGGTCGAGATTGTTGAGGAGACGGGCGGTGCCAAGCAGTACTTCCGTACGTCGACTTCCGAAGCCATAAAATACAACGACAGCAACTGATGGGTGATACAGTGTCTGGTGGATTCGCTACCGTTCAGCCCAACTCGAACATGAGCATCAACGCCGTCGAGGGCTACCCCTTGGAGGACTTCAGCGCCGAGGCTATCCGGGCTCAGATCGCTGAGGCCCAGAAGGTTGCCAGTGGCAGCGGCAGCGAGCAGGACATTGCTGAGGCCAAGATTGAGCTGGAGGTACGTGCACGATGGATTGTGATTGAAGGGAAAAGATGCTAACTGATTGTCGAACAGGTTCTCGAGACTCTGGCTGCGCATGTGAAATAAAAAATGTGTACAGCACGGAGTAGTGACGGCGGACCTTGTACATCTATTTCCTACCCATTCCTAGCACCGAGCCGTGACAATTGATACCAGTCGTGGTTTATGCTTCATTGGATAAAAAGCCCCCTTTGGGGTATTCCGTCTTCTCAGTTCTGTCGTCTTCAATTCGTGAGTGCAGGTAATTCTTTCAGAGGAAGGCTTGTTGCGACATCGGCCTTGGTGGGTAATGTGGCCTGAGCCTCTGCACTTTCCTCATCGCAACGCATCATTACGAATGGATCACTCTTGCCCAGATTGACTCTCTTTTCCTTGCATGCCTTCCTTACTAATCTGATTCTCGCCTTGATTCGAAAGCCCCTTAGTTCTCCAACTCAATCTTCTGTCCTTCACGTTCTTCACACCAGGGCGATGAAGTTTTTGAATCCATATGAATAATTCATTTTCTTAGAACCGTTGCCAGTCCTCATTCCTTGACGGCAATGGCGTATTCTTTAAGATCCAGTATTAACTATCCCGACGGGGATAACAACATAACCACATCACAAAACCATCGTCAAACAGCCCGGACTCCCCGAATCCCTCCCGGCATCGTCGGTGACCGCATTCGACAGCTCAAGAGTATTGCGAATCAACGAGCTCTAGACTCTCCGTCGGCGGCTTCACAACAGGAACGTGAAAGCACAACACTCGGATAGGGTCGACGAGTTGACAGCGGCTTTGCGAAGCCTGCCTCCAGAAATACATTCATCGAAGAGTCGGCGTTTCAGGCAGTTGACACCAATTATCCCGGATTAAAATCGGCCACTGGAGGTCGTAACCGGGACCGATTGGATAGCAAAAGACCCTCGTTCAGAGCTGTTCAACCTGGACTCTCAGATGACACGCCCACGAATCTCCGATCAAGCGTCTCAGCAGGCTACTTGAGAACAGCATATACGCGTACAAGACATCACGCCCATGAGTCGCTCGATTCACAACTCGGACAATCTGATATTTCGGCGCCTTACGACTCAAGACTACCAAATCTGCGGAGATCTACTCGATTGGTGCCGTCAGCCCGTCATACCCATGAGTCTACCGTCAGCTCAACCGGTAGACGGCAAGATGCCTTGGACATGTTCGACCAATACGGCATCTCAAGGCCGCAAGGATGGTTGTTGGATGAAGACCGAGAAGCTCCTGAAAAAGACTCGCAGTTTCATTCAGCATCCCAAAGAGTTTGCCATTCGTGTGGCGAACCGCTGAGGTCTCGAAAGTACTGTCCCCACTGTGGCCACGACTCATGCATCAAGTGTACGAGCGACGTCCCTGATGATGAGGCAGAAGCTGCAAATATCATCCACTCGCACCATGTCCGCCGGATCATCGAACGATCGTCACAGCATAGCCATGAGGTCCAGGAGACTCACCAAGATCATTCCCACACAAGGCAGACTTTGCGCACAACTGTGCATCGTGGGGATGAGACACCAAAAGCAATGCTTTCACCCAAGGCCGAAGTGCCCCGTCAAGAAATGGCATTGGAACAAAGTCTTGCGACTCAAAACTCCCACGCTGTGGTAGAAAGTGCTGCTGTCGGGCTAAGGGACAACCCGTTTCTTGTTGCGGACAGGCTATTTAAATCTGGAGCATCTAAACCAGAGATGAACGCAACTAACGTTACTTCACGACACAAACACGGTATTCAACATTATCATCACAGCTCCAGTGACTCTGCTTCTTCAGGGAAGTGCTCGAACCCAAGCTGCAGGGCCACTCATGCTGGGCATCGGCCATTCCGGCATAGCGTCGACTATGCATCACGACGTCAGGCTGATCATCTCGTTGATATCGACCAGCTTGAAGTGGTGGATATGGATGAGGAGGAGGAGCGAGCCCACCACAAGCACGCAGGGGAGAAGAGCCCTCTCGATGAACAGATCGAACAGCTTCACGAGCTCGAGGATCTTCATCACAACAGACACATCTTTCATCATCTGGCGGCGGCGGGGTCTAGGGAACTCGCAAAGCAGTCGACTGGATCAGCCAGGCAATCAATCGGAAACAGATCTCAGCAAAAACGGCCAAGAAGGGCATGGCTGCAAATGGGAAACCAGACACCAACGAACTATACAACATTGCGGAATCAAATAATCAGCGAGACTGAATCGGGCCCTCATTGCCTTACAGTTGATCCAAAGGTAGAGATCCCCCTGAGCCCCAAATCGCACCCTATTTCTGATGACGCTCAAACTAATGTCGGTTCACGGGTGAAGCCTCACTCTATCGCACATGATGCTGGCTACGATTCACAGAGACATCCCCTTCAACCGTCAAGACAATCCTTTCCTCAGTTGAGGCCGTATCCCGTGGCAACTTCTGTCAATGATCCTGAAAAAGCTTTCAAGCCTAACTGGGAGCGACTGGATCATGTCGAACGTCTGAACTTACGAGAGGCACCGAACCTAACGGGACTGAAAGATGGGAAAAATGAAACCCTGGATGAGCTCACAAGTGATCTCGCAACGTCGACTGGAACTCGAGAAAGAGTTGCTCAGGCGGAGACTGCTCGAGAACAAGAAATTGAGGACGCTCTTCGACCGTTGCCGCTCAGTCATGGATCCAAAACGGCGACTCGGACCCAATTGCGCAAGGATCGAAGCTCTCGCTCTGACAAGGAAGCAGAAATAGCACCTTGGACGCAGAAGGGACTAAGGAGAGTATCTCGAACCCCTGAAGTGCACAAACCTGAGCAGACAGCGATCTCAGATATCTCGACTTGGAGACAGCAGCTCCGAAAGGTCGAACAGCCCCTAGACGGCCATGCAACCCGGCCAAAGACTCCTCCAGTCCTGCGTTGGCGCCGCAGCTTAAGCAAGATTGCCCGGACATCTCACACAGACGATGGGAAAGGGAAGGACTGCTTGTTCTGCCATCCGAGCGAATCTTCGTCGACAAAGGCGGGCGAGACTAGCTCTCAGCACGCTCTTGATCACGAGGAACCGGCCCATGACCAACAGAGTCTACTACGACACAGCAACCACGATTCGTCATCGTCACGGATGAGAGTGAAACAAGTTGAACAGTCGCTGGCGCTTAGTCAAGTTGAAGACGCTATAGAGGCGTCCCGCGCACAACACCTTGACGACGACGTCGTTGAGACTCGGCGGGCAACGAAGGTCAAACATCACAAGGGAGCAAGTCACACCTCGTACGAGGAGAGGGAATCGATCACGGAGATTCACAAGCCAACGCCCACGGTTGGTCCTCACCACGTATGCTCCTGGAGGACGCGGTATCTGGACCTCAGCACCGAGGTGGAACAGCTTAAATCTGCAATGGAGTCTCGGCGAGACGTGGAGGTCGAGCGGCAGGAGATTGATATCGAAGGCCTGACGATTGTTATGCATATGAGAGGCAAGGACGATCTGGTGATTAATACCAACTTGAAGCAGGAGTGAGTGAGGAGGCACAGTCTGGCAGTGGACGTATGGGTTGAGGCTACGGGTGGATAGTTTATGGGAGTATTCATAGAAGTGCGTATAGGATTGATATCATGATTCTGTTACAGTCCTCGGGATTCGCATTCACTTGTCTCGTATGTGACTTCTCGACCATCTCCCATACTCTGCAGACGCCCTAGACACCGTACCTTTCGCATCCTCACCGTCTCTCATTCCCAAAGCCTTCTTCTCTTGGACTACAACCCAGCAGCCCTTTCGCAAGCATCCCCAGAACAGGCTCCCCTCCCCAGCCCAGCCACACACGCGTATGCATGCAGCATTATTCCCGGGGCCTTTGCATCCCATTTCATTCCCACGAGAAGAAGCGGTCTGCAGGCTGAGCGACCCGGGCGGGGCGAAGGGCCTTTTTTTTTTTTTTTTTTACGATGCTGGCCGGCGCATGCGGATGCGAACTGTCGGGGGAGGCAGAGATTTTTTTTTTCCATTTTGCTTCTTCGGCTCGGGGGCTCTGCATGTTAGTGACAGGATCGTGAAAGGTGTGATTGGGTGGACAGGAGGCGGTTTGACGGGTGTCTTGGCGGCGCGTTCATCTGCCCTACATAGGACGGAGTTCCATGGTTCATGTCAGTCAGGATGCATGCTTGTTTGTTTGTTGTTCAGAGTCGAGGAGGAGGTTTGGGTTGCGGCCAGGGGGGGTGTGCATGACACGAATCCTATCTGTAGGATGACAACATTGGACCGGGGGGGGATGAAGCAAAGCTGACGTTAACGTTATGACAGCTCGCACACGCACACGCTCCCTTGACTCAACCACAGAACAAGGCGCAGACAGGGGATGGCCAACGGGCACGTGTCGTGTCATGTACAACGAGGCGGACGAGACGAGACGACGAGGCGGTGAGGCCTGACAAGACAAGACAAACAGCCTCGCCTTGCGTCGTCAGACAGCCCAGCCCGGCTGACCGAGAGACGCTATACGGGCAGCGGCTAGACGCGAGACGCCGAGCCGTCTTCACCTTGTTGGCCTGGCCAGCCCAGTCCCAGCTCGGTCGACGACATCGATCGCTCTGGATGCGGTGAAGTGGGCGGTGAATGCGCTGGACATGGATAGACGGCCTTGCGAGCAAGAACCTGTGGGGAATTTTCTTTCTTCTGCTGCTGCTGCTGCGTGTGTTTGTCGGTCGAGAAGTGTTGTTGGCTGGATCGGCGGACAGGGTATCCGGAGCAAAAATGTGATCGGTACCTTTGGGTCTGACGGACGGACGCATAGCGGCAGAGCCAACGCTAGGAACAAACCAAAACAATTATTTGCAGGGCTGGACTTGGCTGGGGTCGACAAGTCCGGCATCTTGGCCGAAGCTGAAAGGCTGGCTGGCTGGCTGGGTCTAGGTCTGGGCTCGAGGGATGGGGTCGTCGTAGAAGGTCTGGGCTTTTGATGGGGCTGGTCCGGCTCCTGTCAACCATCATGAGCATGAGCATGAGCATGAGATGGAGGTTGGTTGGCGGCCGGCGGATGCTTCAAAGGAGATCCGTGTGCCTCACTAGGACTTAGCTCCTAATATGCAATTGCCGTGTCTCTGTGATAGGTCTTCGGTCGTAGGAGGAAGCTCGAGCCAAGTTCTATTTTCTTTGGTCAGCAGCATCTGAACCCCTGAGAGTCTGTCTACCTTGTCCATCTACATCTTGAACTCAAACGCCCCCAAGCCCCTGGTCCCTACATCGACTCTGAACACACCTCCTCCGTATTCCTTGCTGAGCCCCTCACCCTCGCCGTCCTCTGCCGTCGTGATGACCAGTTCCGTCTCCACAAACTCCACGCAGGTGATGTTCCTGGTTGGAAGCTTCACCTCACCGACCAACTCTCCTTGAGGGTTTAGCTTGAGCACCCGCCCCTCGCCATATACGGCGTGCCATATGTTCCCATCGACATCGACTCGGAACCCATCCGGTTCGCCCTTTCCGCCGTGCTGGTAGAAGAGCCGTTGGTTGGAGGCTTCACCGGTTTCAGTATTGTAGTCGAAAGCGAGAACCTGGCGCGCAGTGGAGTGCGTAAAGTACATTGTCCGGCGGTCTGGTGACCAGCCTATCGAGTTGGGAATGGTAAGACCCTTGAGAAACTCCTCCGTGCTGTTGGGTCCAAAGCGGAAGAGTGAACCTGACGGTGGCATTAGAAAAGTTGAAGCAAAGGGCGTGAGTCTTACCCTCCGGTTGAAAATCCCCCAATCCAAAGTCCGTCATCGTGCCCACCCAGAACTGTCCGAGAGGGTCGACTGCTCCATCGTTGCTTCGGATCCTTTCATCTCGAGGCTCCTTGAACTCCCCGAGCATCTTATACGTGCCTGCCTCACGGTCTAGCACTGCGACTCCATGCTTCAAACCGAGCAAGATGCTCTTTTGGGCATCAACTCCCTCGATGTCTGCTGTGACAGTAGGGCATACATCGAGTTGGATAGTCTCCAGAGAGGCCATCCCTGTTGCAAGAGAGACAGTATGGATTCTCTTGGAACGAATGTCTACAAACCGCACCTTCCCCGTGGCTTTTTCATAGAATGGCCCCTCTCCGAGCAGACAGTGCATGTTGAGCCACGGCTCCTGCACATTCCAAGTCTGAAAACCGGTCATTGTCTTGAGATTCGCGTGAAGAGGTAGAAGCAATTAATCGTATTGAGGTTCCAGACGTGTTTCGTCGAGCTGCCAGCGTGAGTTGATGTGTTCTCTGTCGTCCCCCACCGAGCAGCAAGGGACGCGGGGTTAAATGTCTTAAGCGTGGGGGAAATCGAGAAACCAATTGCGGACTACTCCGAACCAGAGGGGCGAATTAAAAAGCGGTTGAATCAGACCTAAGAGAACCGGCGGCGCGGTACTCCGTGTGTGGGGAAACTTGAGAAGTGAAGCGTTCGAAAGAATGTACCGCTATCAAAGGAGAGGACTGAAAGAGAGAGCCCGCCGAGAGCCAGGTAGCCCATTGTGTGATATATCCTTATGTGCAGTTGACCATATCGGATTCTTAATGTGGGATATATCGAGATATTCGGGTGCCGGCCCTTAGATCCGATCTTGCATATTGCTGTGCTATGGTCCAATTAGAGGCGGTGAAACAAGACCGAGATCCAGACAGAGTTGACTGCAGAAGAGCGATTTGAGGTGCAAAAATGCGACACATCGATTGCTCCTAATCCGCTTCTCTGAGTGGCCAAGGAGCGATCCTTCTCGGCTTCCGTACAGACGAGACGCAAGAACGCCTAGGCCTGGCTCAATTCGAGCGGATGAGGCGTATCTGAATCTAGATATTGACCACACGAAGCCTCTCCCCCTCTGCCAAGTCAACGTCGAGAAAGAACAGAAATGCCCTCGGAATATGCCATGCATCAGCGACAGCACTAAGACCAACGGTTTTTTGGGGGCGAAACAATGCTGACGACCCGGCTTGGGCCATTTAAATGCAAATTTGGTTCGCAACAAGCATTTGATAGTACGCTTGCACATGTGCACCTAAATGCGTGACTGAGGGCCAGCCACTTCCTATCACGACATGTAAGAAATCAGACCCAATATCTTGCTAGTAGCAACGAAGCGTCTGAGCGGGAGTAAGGTTGCGAACTGTCGCGAACATAGGGCCCAACGCTGCCGTTGTGCTGTCTAGGGCACTAATCACGCTGTTCAATTCGAGGGTGAAACGAAGTGTTCCTCAGACGTCGAGCTTTCCATGCGTTTTGCTGAAAACGGCTCGCAGGGTATCGTAGCCTTGACTTCTACAACTCCCGAAGCCGCAAAAGAACCAGATGATCAGCTGTGGGGTGAGGTTGCATCCTCACTGAGCCCAGAAGAACATTGATGACTCGTCAGCGCAGCGGGAGGCCGTCCGGTTCATCCCATCCTTCTGCAAGCGAATGTGATGCAATGGACATTGCCGGCTGTTGGTGTACTGAGAAAACTCATTGGGTTGATATTGGGCATCAAGATCAAACCCCGCTACGCCCGTTGCAGTGGACGAAACACACTGAGCCACACCCTCAGACACGCTGGATGCATGATGGCGTGGGAGAGCCAGCGCAGCACGCAGTAGGTAGCATGCAGTCCTTTCACACCGCTGCTTGGCGCACTACACCAAGAAGTGAAGCGGACGATGAACCGTTGGGTGACGGCACCGCACTGCACCATGCAGCCTAACACATGGTGCATACAGTGGTGTGTTGCTGGCCACGCTGGGAGATCCTGCATGAACCGGATGCTAGCCACACTGCCCGCTTGACTGTCAAAGACTAGGGCAAGCAGATGCTTGTACCACTTTTCTGTAGCGTCACAGGGAAACGACAGGGCAAACGGGGCAGAGCAGGGCGAATTAGTTGCAGACGCAAATGCATGCCATAGGTACATGAGGTCGCTGGCTGGCCAGAGCAGAGCCCTGTCCCAACCGCTGGGACGCTCCGCCGGTCACGGGAGGCTTCATGGGCCCATGATCGTCGCGGCTAGAGGAGGGGGATGTCGCCCAGACCGACACCGAGACCGGGGCCCGACGTGTTGATCGCCTCAGGGGATGATGCGCCAAAGCAGGTCGATGAATCCGGTCCAAAGTTCGTATGTACGGAGCGAGTCAAGCCCGGACGAGGCGAGAGGAAACAAAAACCATCGGTTATAGCAGTGGCTGTCAAGATCAACGGCGAACGGCGGCTAATTAATAATACGCACAGGTCCCCGTAGTTGGAGGCTAGCAATTACCAAGATTGCTAGGGACGGCCCGGAGAGATGACATGCCCTTCCACTTTCAGGATGGATGAGCACCTGAAGCTATGGCGGGTGGTTTGATTGCTGCAGGTAGGGATCCGGCCTGTTAAGTTCATTTGATGCAAAGTCAGTATCTCATCTCATCTCATCTCGCCTGGTCCTATCTCACCTGCATCCATCCAAGATGGGTAAAGCAAGTGAAGCTCTCACTTTGAAAGAAAAAAAATATGGAATATGGAGGGGCGGCCTCATGCAGAAGGAGTACTCAGCGAGGTGATGTCAGCAAGGTCCGTGGAGTTTGGAACACATCCTTGGGTGATGGACAGGAAGTAGCTCGATCTGTAACAGCCGCCGTGCCGCCGCAGCTCCTAACAGACACGGCTGCTTCGAGTCCTCGTCATCAAGCGCGTGGTGATAGGGATCGCTCACTCCATGCTGGTCAACAAGGTGGGTGGCATCGGTCCAAACCACCGTCGAACTCGGGGCCGGAGGTTCTAGCGAGACCCGAATGCAAGCATGACGAGCTTCGCAATGGCTTCTGCTTTGCATTCTGAGAACGAACATCCTACGGCCTACTGAGCCCCGATTTTCTTTGCTTTTTCGTTGCTTTCCTTTCTTTTTCTCTTCCCGTTTGGCGCTGGCGGCTGGCTCGATATGCGCTCAGGGTGGTTGGAGAAGTTGCAGTGACGCGACGTAATGTGACAACGGAGCAAGCCACCCGTTGTCAATCCTCGGCCCTGTTCCCCTTCGCTACCACCCCGTGCTCGTCTCATTTCGCGGACCTCGAAGCTCATTTCCTTGGCAAGCCTAGAATTGACTGGTTGCGCCCAGGACATGAGCGGGCGGGCGCTCCGAACCATCACAAGACACAACTTCGGAATCACAGAGACGAAGACCATCCCGAAACAGTAGGACGAGGCAGCGCCCATCTCAATCAACCTGGGTGCTTGGCTATGGCAGTGGGCGAAATTCGTCACCGTTCCCATCGCGCCAGTCCCAGATCCCGGGAAGAGTTGGCACGCCTCCGCCCGCGCAGTCGGAATCAGCTGGCCATTCCTATTGCGATACCCCTGTCGTGTCAAGGTCTGTAACGGCGGTAGGCGGCAGCGAACGTGCGCTGCCAACGTTGCTGCTGCAATATAGAGTTTAATGTCGTGCAATGCAGATGGGACGGAAACACGAGAAAGGCTGAGATTAGGTGCTTCCCATGGCTCCGGTTGGTTTATTTCATTGTTGGTCGTGCAAATGATTTCTATGAGTAGCGGTGTTTCTGATCCCTCCATACGTATCCCGGGACCTGAGTCTTTTGCTTTGCGCGTGACAGACTATCGTAGAGGCGGATCACCTACCGACAGAACCGCGAAACGCCCTGGCGTCTGAACCATTGCACCGGAACACGCGCCTGATGCCAACGAAGGTCCGACGTCAAAATCATGCAGAAATGGGCTAGCCGCTGAGCAGAATTGGTGTGGGTAAGGTCGCATATTGGCCGCAGGCGGCCCATTGGAACGCCATGGGTCCTTGCAGCTCCCCGACTAGGGCACCAACCTGGTCCCTGGTCATGCATATCGTGGCCCGCCAGAACAACCCTCGTTCTTTTGAAGAGTTGCAGAAACCTAGGATCCTCGACGTTGTGTGCGCTCCGTTGACCATAGTGCCGGTTACATGTCTCGTGATATCGCGAGGCTGGACGGGACAGCAGGAGGGGGGCGGGGACGAGCGAACGAGGACAAAACCGCATGCCCCAGGTAGCTATTCTGGTGCGGCCAACGTGCCTGAACACAGCTTTGTGATTCATCAGCTCCTTCATGCTGTTGGAAGAGGCTGAGGGCTGCCAAGTGGTGGCGGATGATCCCCGCATGGTGAAGAGCGTTTTAATCAACCTGAGAAGTGACGCAGAAGGCCATGGCTTGTTTCAACGAGACCAGGCAGCGCCTCATTGAAGCCATGCAGTGTGTGCAATGCGCCTCGTGGAGACGTACCTGGATGTTGGGTGTTGCAACGTGCCTGGCTAGGCAGGTTCCTGGCTGATGACAGAGGACCAGTGACGTCGAAACCGGGAGACAGGGGAGTGACGAGATTCCGCTCTTCCACATGCGACGACCGGGGACGAGTGCAGATGACTTCTTTGTGAACATCCTACTGGGACTGTGGGACGCGCCAGACCGATGGAGCGAGACGGCAGATGGTAAGGCGGCAGAGATGGTCACCGAGGATCTTCAACCAAGATGGAAGGGATTGATGGGTGGCATTGCACCATGAACCACGGCGTCAGCCCGAACACCTCAGGAACGTCACAGGCAGGCAGAGAAGCCGGAAAACGATGTATCAATCTTGCTGGGGTTCGGAGCATTAGATGAAGGATCCAGAAAGGAGTTGTTGAGCGGCAGCCGGGGATGACCTGGAAGGGAAGGGTGTGCTGGACTGGAAGTCCGGGGTACCTGCCTGAGGTGATCACTTGACAGGATGGATCTATTGGAGGAGGCAGGTGCTGGTGACCAGGAGATACAGCAGCGCCCAGCCCAACCAACTCTCGGCCCAGGTTCCTCGAGGTTCCTCCTCGTTTTGCACTTTCCCAAACAGCTTCGTGTAATCCAATGCAATGCTTTAGAGTTCACTGGAAGGCAGGTGCTCAACTCAACCCAACCCAACCAACCCCCGGGTGTTCTTTCCGTCACCGCGGGAGGCTGAGGTGGGCGCGGGACGCTGCCGGAATTCCATCGCGGCCTCGTCGCTCAGGCACAACTCACGGACGGGAACTTTGAGGAGCCCGCCCTACCCTGTCCGCCCTGGATTCAAGCACCCTCATCCCAGGTATCGGTACCTAAGCTACCTTCGGCCAAACGGGTTCCCAGACCTTCTCGACACCGTATCTGAGGCGAATGTTCTCGGACGAGGCGTCTCTAGCCCGGCCAGGTGCCCACCACTACCAGCGCTCGCGCAAGCAGGCCGCCCGAAGCAAGACATCCATCATCAATCACATCTTCCTTCGCCCATGTGGCCCACGATGCGGCCGAGAGTGTGATACAGCACTGCAGACAGGGCTTCTGACGAAACATCCGCTGCTATTCCCCTTTCGTCTTCCAGGGCGTCGGTCGACGGGGCTGCAAGGACCGCCTGCATGCACGATGTGTTGGTGACAGCATGGAGTTGGTGCTGATCTTTCTGCACGGCCGACCAGCACTTTGCTCCAGCGGCCCAGCTGAGATGTCAGTCAGCCCGCAACGATCGTGCCGTAGCGGTACCTAGCAGCGATGATGACGGCTGGGCCTCTGACCGCTGTCGTCGAATCGGCAAAGAATCTGCTTTTAGTCGTCCCGCTGGGGTATCGATGCCTGCCCAACGCTGCCGGGGGGCCTGGGGTCGCTGTGAGTCCAGAGCCTGGACACCGCAACATCATCAAATCCCATGCGTGCGCGGGAGACACGGACGGCCATCGCGGTGATCCTGCTGCTCGTCTGGCCGTGCCCCTCTCTGTTCGAACCTGAAGCCGCCCAAGCCGCCCGATCCCCCGACACGACACGACACCACCAGCGGCCGCCAGCGCTGTGCTGCGTTGCGTTCATCAGCTCTTCGTCTCGTCATCTCTTCTCTCTTTGCAAGGCCCACGCGCCGTTGCTTTTGGCCCTCCCGAGGGTGTGGTCATTTGGGCTCACGCTCTAGCCCCCTTCTTCTTAGATCCATATCCACATACATGGTGGGTGTGGAATAGTGGTGCTGAATTGGTTTCCCGTTCCCGCTCTAAGAGCTGGGTTTGCTGGCGGTCGATGCACTTCCAGCAGTCCCGCTCCAAGCTACATGGCGGCCCGGAAGTCTGTCTGCGTGTACGTACATACGTCTGCGTCTACGTGCACCTCGCATACTCCATACATGGCCCTGTATGTACCATACCGCCTCTATGCTAGGGGTCTGTCCTCCGGGTGCGGCGCCCAGCCTTCGCAGCGAACAACGCACAAGCATCAAAAGCTTCATTCCGCTACTTTGGGCCCGGCCTTGCCTTGTTGACCGCCTTGGATCCCTTGTGCCCCATTCCCTTGGGACCGAGCCGGGCTGGGGCTAGAGCGATGTGGGTGGTATCGTGACGAGCTTCAACGCTAGCAAAACTTGATGTGTTCCCGCCGAGGAGAACTCCTCTTCTTACGACCGTTGTCCGTCTTCGGCTTGTGGGCAGGAGGTCCGTCCCGAGAGCGATCGCGGCCCTGTCAAGTCGAAGATGGCGTGGCTTGCCTTCTCACTCATCTACAGCAGGGTGAGGTGAGCTTGTCGCCCAAGACTTACCTTTAAGCCACAGGTTTCATCAGACACCTTCCCTTGTTTGAGAGAATGCTGGCATCCTTGCAAGAATCAAAATAAAACGAGAGAGTGAAAAATCAGCAGGAATTTGACAAGGCGGTAACTACCGATAGCTTCCCCGTCCTCTAGGGGTGGAAGCCCCAGAGCACCATCACAACCAACCATCTAAGCCCTGTTGGATGGACTTTTAGTACCGCGGAGTGGCATGGGAGGTCCCCCTGGTACCTGGTCTTCAAGACCCCTGCAGCGCCGCCCTGGCTGGGTACCAAATGTACCGTCGATGGAGCTGGCTGGCAGAGCTGGGTGCTCGTCTTCAGTCTTGCTAGTGCCAGAGTCATACCTGGTCTTCAACCCATGCTCCACCCCCATGCCCGTTGTGAGCGAGTGAGGACCCCCCTTTTGCACCCTCTGGGCTTGATAAGGCATCCGATGATGAACAGGAACTGATTGACAATGACGGTAGGGCACCGCTAGCGAATAAAGACGAGGGAACCACCTGGCATCGCTCCGTACTCCGGACGCAGTGTACAGTAGCTTGACTCCATCGTACCCCGGCTACAGAACCAGAACTGACTTACAAAGTTGCAAGGATTTCTCTTTGGCATTGAGTTTACCGAGCGTGAGTCCATTGCACATCTCTGACCGGGGACCAACGCTACAGAGTACTGCTCCAAGTTCTATCCATCATTCACTCCCGTCCCTTCTTCTTTCTCTCTTGTTCTGCACAAATCCTAGCTTCCGACGGTCATTGTATCCTTACCTCGTTCATTCTTGTTCCCCCGTCATTGGTGTAGCCGGCCTAGCTGTTCACAAGGCGACAAGGTCTGCCTCGGTCTTTCTCGGTCTTCACCTGACTCTTTCACCTCTCTGGGCAGGTCAACAGACTCTTGTGACATTACACCCTCTCAGACGGCTGCCTCACAAGTGCCATCACTAAAATCAAGGCTGTTTGCCTTCTCTGGTCAGTGGTTGGCTGGCTTGCGACATCTTCGCCGGCGCCCCAACGCCTTCTGACCATTCACAAGAGCGAGGCTGCCTTTGAGCTGTATGATTTGCCGACAGCCCACAGTGCTTGGCTCCCTTGTCACCATCGACAACCACACGGGTTCCTTTAGCGACAACCAAGTCCGCCTGTCATCATTCCTCTGCCACCGAGTTCCAGGGAGCCGAGCCCGACCCCCCTCTCGTCGCCTGGCCGTCCTCGTAAAGGACCCGTTGTGGCGACCATCTAGCTTATTGTCCCCCTTCTCAGCCTCGACTCTGCTTTCCGATTCCCTGGAATCGACCAGCCTTGCGACGCCTAGCATTCATATCTTCACCTAAGTGGTTAGGACTTGATCGGCTGGCCTTGCTGCGGCCTGAGTGCGTGCCTGGCTCCATTCTTCATATTAATAGAAAGCCAGAGGAGGTAGAGGAGGGATCCAGGACGACCTTTCTTACACACAGATTTCCCGACCGGGACTCTGCCGTCTTCTTGGTTGATTCTTGCGTCGCGCGTTGGGACTCTTGGGTATCAATTCCCAATAGGCCCCTCGATACCAGACACCCAATCTGGCGATCTTGTCGATGAGCCTGTCGCAACAGGCTCCAGGACAAACTGGGCAAAGCAGTCCCAAGTCTGCGGTTAGCGACTCGAGCAGTGCGACGCCGAACTCGCCGCGAACGCCCTCAACTCCCACCTGGTCGACTCCCAACTTCTCGCTCCACCCATCGTCAACCAAGGGCAGCGAACAGCCGCCGTTTGCTGGCGCTGGGGAGGGTCGATGTTCAGGTCCTCGGGACCAGGAGTGTGTAGGCGATCAGGTCTCGATGTCGCAGCAGGGACCTGCGTCTCGCCATGCCTCTCGCCGCTCTTCGAAATCACCCGCTGGAGACAATCAAGTGTCTCCTCCAACGTTTCGACACAGCCAGTCTGGTATTCATCATCAAATACAAGCAGAGCAAGTCGTGGTGCCGCACACAAACGGTGATAGCAAGGTCCAGCAGATCCCTCACGTTCACAACATCTTGAACCCTCCTGATTCTCAACGGATCGAGCAGAGTGTTAACGCGCCCCCGATGTCCTCGTCACGCCCCCCAGAACCAGGAATCCCAACCTCTACCTCTGGGTCAACCCCTGCGCCGTTGGTTCCAGCACGACCCTACTTCCCCGGCCAAGCCACCTCCATGTCGCTCCCCGGAACTCCTGTTGGGTCCTCGACACCTCTAGTGGGAACCACGTCGGAACGGAATTCTCCCACGGCCTCCTTCCCATTCCCTGCCATGAATCCTAGGCGAATACTAAGTCCAAAGGTTCCCCGAGCAGCAAGTCTGAGTGTTGGAGGAGGGCCGGCTCGAGATCTAGACACTCGCTCAGTGTCTTCACTACCCGGAGTTGCCCCAGCCAAGCGCCCTTACGATCTAGAAGGAGGACCAGATCCCCGAGCACCGCTACCAGGGTTGCAGCACATTCCGCAGAGCCATCAGGCTGTGATGCCACAGGTTCCTAGGTCGGTATCTCACGCTGGAACGCTTTCACCTGGTCCTCACATGCCAGCAAACTTGCCCCCTAGCAATCCCCCCGTCCTTCCACCGGCTCAACAACTGCATGGACAGCCCGCTTTCCAACAGGGCATGCCGCCTAATCCAAATTTTCAAGGCCTTAACCCCATGAGTGAGGGTTCGCAGACCCTGGCCGAGATGTTGCGAAGAAGAGCAATGAGCGGGGGGATGGCAGCAGAGCCACAGCAGGCCTACATGACTTTACCTGGAAGCGACACACCTATTCCAGTGCAGGTTGATTACTCTCAAGCATCTAAAAAGGCTGACGAGAAACGACAGCGCAATGCGGTGGCATCGACGCGACATCGAAGGAAGAAGAAGATCTTGCAAGAGGAGAACACTAAACAACTCCAGGAGCTTCGAGACGAGCGACGTGCGATGGAGATCGAGATTGGAAGGATCACGCGTCAACGAGACTTTTACAAGGAGGAACGAAATCGGTTGAGGGATATCGTGTCGCAGACACCAGGAATCCAGATGCACGCTGCTGGCCCTCCCAGCCCCAGTTCTACGAGAAGCTCCTTTGCAGAAAGAAGTCCCATGATTCAGGGGCCACCTATTGGGACCCCTTCGCAAAGCTACGCGAGCGAGGCATCTTCGGCCGAACGACCGGCGCAGCGGCGACGAATGGATGATCATCCCGAATTCACGATGCCGATATACGGGGCTCCTCCGGGCATACCGCCGGTTGGATACCCAGCCGCGGCCCCCGGATACGGTCCCATGGTCACGCCGGCTCCTCTTCCTCCGATGCAAGGCCAGGCGTACGGTGTGCCATCGAGACCTACTTCGACAGGATCGACAGGGAGCGTCGAGCGTCTCCCACCCCTGCGAGCGATGGGCGGTCCACCTCCGGGTCCCGGGCTTGGACCTGGTCATGGACAAGAACAAGATCCCCGGACTGGTCAATGGGTTCCAGTGCAGGCACGGCAGCAGGAGACTGGATGGGCAACAATGCCGCAACGGCCTCCTGAGGGCCCCCCTAGGTGAAGACGCACTTAGGGGGGCCGATGTTGGAACCCACCCACGACGATATCAACAATGGCATCATAGCTGTGCTGGGAAGCAGCTTGATGATGGCCGAGCTATTTCATGCTTCTAACAATTATCAGACTTATCCTAAAGACTTCCTAATACTGGGTGGCGGAGCGGTTTGGATTTCGCTTTTCGGGAGGGGCCAGCGGGCACTTGAAAGACGCATCTGTTGGGCGACCAACGACTCTGCTTGTTTTATGGTGTTTTTGTTGACTGACTGCTTGATGTCACGGAGTTGGACGTTGTTGCATTAAACAGGAGCGTGTGCCTTGGTGGGGGAACGGTGTGTTTCTGCTTTTTCTTTCCTTTGTGTGTGTATTTGTTCATCTATACTGCGAGGCCGTACACCAGTCGGGCGAGCAATCATCCTCACTACTACAGAAGCTACGCTACGTCTCTGGCGGACAGAGTCTTTTACTTGCAGAGGGGGAGAGGGAGGAAGTTCGAGTTTCGAGCAGCTCAGAGCTGCATGTTTCATCACACCATCAGATACCCACCGATTCATTCGTTCGTTCGTGCGAGGGCATACCCAAAGGATTAGGACAATTTTGGAGGCTGGAAAAGGGCAATCGCGTGCGTCAAAGGGAAAGGGACAGCAAACAGACACCAAGGAAAAGGGAACAAACAATACAATACAGCCAACCGAGGACCGAAAAGAAAAAAAGTTATGGGCGAGGGAACAGGGTGTTTTGGAGGTTGCTGGATGATACCGAATCTGCGTGGTTCATGCTGGCCGCAACAACGGCCATACTTTGTTTTGTTATTTGATTTTCTGCATTTGTCTACTCGCTCTCAGGCCTAGGGGGAAATAGAGATACCAGATTGGATTCCAGGCAACTCGGATTGTACTGTACGGGACCGGGCGAGAGGGCGGTTCGGGTCGTGTTGTGAGCTTTCCCCTATCACGGGGGGAGGCTATCTCTGATTGAGGACGGGATTGCCACCACGCTGAAAGCGGGCAAGGTTCCGAGACAAGTTGCCGTTAGGTCGAGCAGGACTAGGATAGGGGGGGTTTTTGTCATGCCCGAGCCTGGGACGGTCCCCCTCGTCTGTTGGGAGCAAAGCGCGGTTGGTTAGGCCAGGCCGTGATGTTGAGCTGTCAGCCGGGTCGGCGACCAACGACTCCATATCGGCATCATGATGATCTGCAGGCACTCGCTGGTCCGGAGCGCGAGGCGAGATTGGGGCCATCGGGGGGGCATCTCGTGCTATCCAGATGGGTGCTAGCCGGCCCCTCAACCGCTGCGTGACATGCGATTGAGTCGCCCCGACTTGAGATGTGACAAGCTGCTGGCGCTTAGACGAAGGGCCCTAATTCCATGCCGTGCAGCACGTCGTCCGTCGTGTGCGAGGCGAGGCTTAGCTTGTTTAGCGGCTGATGCCCAACGATGCGTCCCAAAGCGATCGGCTGCATGGCACGAGGTTTTCAGGCCGCATTTCTGTGACCGCCCTTTGTTTCAGCCGTGGCGTTTCGGGTAGGTAGCAAGATGAGGCATCGTGATGGTGTATGTAGGTGGGAGAGACAAGTCGGAGCCGGAGCCGTGGCTGATTGTAATTCCGAGGCAAGCCGCTGCCATCCATTAAATTAAACCTGAGGCACAAAGGCAAACGAGGAGAACCCCCACAAAGCGGGACGCGCCATCCCGCGAAACCGTCCAGCTGCATCCTCTTGAGTCCTAGCAGCAGCAAATTCGACATCATCGTGGGCGTTGAATCCCAACTTCTCCCTCTGGCGTTTCCTTTAGCACGTGGATGGCACTGCCCGCGTGACCGGCCTATTCTCGTGGGGGCAGACTCGATACTTCCGGGAATTGCCTCAATTGGCTCGCAGCTGGACCCCTCTTACATCGACAGCTCACTTCGGCCGTCCACGAGCAAAAGCAACGACGCCATCCCATGGCTTAGGCGGTGGTCTCGAAACCGCCCTGTCTGATTCATCATTTCCACTACTCCCATTTCCGGCTCAACGCGCATATCTCAAACCGCCCTGCTTCCATCCTGCCCGATCAAGTGGCGGACCAAAGAATCAGACAGTCGTCACAGCTGGCATCGAGACAACAACGCTAGGGATCCTCCTATTGGGATACGCCCTCCAATAGCCGTCCCCCACGATTGTCACTCCCTGCTTGCGTGGCCGTAGGCCTCCCTCCCATTCGACAAGTGAGGCTTCCGGGGCTTCCAGGTGCTAGTCATGGCTATGCCCCTCCTCCAGCGGCGTCTCGTGACGGGCCTGGGCCGACACTGCCCTCATCCGGGTATCTCCACTCGCTCCTTGAGCTACACGTCGCGCCGGATGGCCCAGCTGCACGCTGAGCTCAAGGCCCCGAACGGCAGATCATGGAGCCAGCCGCTGGGCCTTTTCGTGAATAACGAGTTTGTGGAGAGCAGCAACGGCCGGACTATTGTGACGGTAAATCCGTAGTATGTTTGAATTTTGCCCGCGACCAGACAGCACCCTGGCTAAGCGCGTGTAGCACGGAGGAGGAGATCTGCTCCGTCTTTGCAGCGGACGAGGTCGACGTTGACAAAGCTGTTACAGCGGCACGGAATGCTCTCGAGCATGAATCCTGGAAGTTGTTGTCTGGGACTGACCGCGCGCATCTAATGAATCGGCTAGCCGATCTCGTAGACAAGGAGCTTGAAACAGTAGCCACGATCGAGACACTTGACAATGGAAAGCCGTATTCAGCGTCTCGGGACGTTGAGGTGCCGCACTTTGCAGAGGTTCTGCGGTACTATGCTGGCTTTGCCGACAAAAACTTTGGTAAGGTCATTGACGTGGGACCGTCGAAGCTGGCGTACACTCTCAAGCAACCCATGGGAGTGTGTGGGCAAATCATTCCCTGGAACTATCCCCTAATGATGGCTGCCTGGAAGCTTGGGGCGGCTCTTTGTTGTGGATGCACTGTTGTTCTCAAACCAGCTGAGCAGACGCCCCTGTCGATTTTGTACGTGGCTCGCCTGATCCGGGAGGCTGGTTTCCCGCCAGGGGTCATCAATATCATTAATGGGACAGGCCGTGAGGCCGGCGCTGCCTTGGCGCTGCATGAGGGCGTCGACAAGATTGCTTTTACGGGAAGTACGGCGACTGGCAAGGAAATCATGAAGATGGCGGCGGCCTCTATGAAAGCCATCACTCTGGAGACAGGAGGCAAGTCGCCTCTCATAGTCTTCGATGATGCGAACCTCGAACAGACCGTGCGATGGGCTCACGTCGGGATTATGGAGAATCAGGGGCAGATCTGCACAGCAACCTCACGGCTGCTCGTCCAAGAAGGAATTTACGACGCTTTCGTTGAAAGATTCAAGGAATACACGGAAAAGGCATCCATCATTGGTGACCCATTTGAAGCAAATACATTTCAGGGGCCGCAGATCACCGCACCGCAACGAGACCGCATACTCTCCTATATCTCCAGCGCAACCTCATCCGGCGCAAGCGTCTACCAACCACCCTCTCCCCTCCCCGCCAAAGGCTTCTTCGTCCCGCCCACCATTTTCACCAACGTCACACCCTCAATGCCCGTCTTCAGAGAAGAAATCTTCGGGCCCTGTGCCGCAGTGGTCAAGTTCCGCACAGAGGAAGAGGCGTTGGCACTGGCCAACGGGACACGATATGGGCTTGCAGGGGCGGTCTTCACGCAGAACCTGTCAAGAGCGCACCGAATGGCGAGAGAGCTACAGGCGGGTATGGTGTGGGTGAATAGCAGTAATGATGCAGATGTAAGAGTGCCTTTTGGAGGGATAAAGGAGAGCGGGTTGGGCAGGGAGTTGGGCGAGGAGGGTTTGAGGAGTTATTATAGCATCAAGGCGGTGCATGTAAACTTGACAGATGGCTAGGCTTGTCTGGGAAAGGAATTGGATATATTCTTCTGCAAGGTACATCATCCACATCGTTCTTTAAGTCTGCTTTAGTTATGCGCAATCACACGAGGGTCGTAAGCGACACTGCGGCATTCCAGTTGGCCATTATCTAGCACAAAGTTATGAACAAAGTCCTCATGGCTTGTCTCGCTCGTGATGGAGTCGCGTGGGGAGAACGGGCCGTTTGTGAAGAAGTGTCGTTGTTCGAGGCTCAAAGGAGAAACATTGCGGCTCAGCCTGCAGCGACTGATGGTCACATGATCTGTTTTGTTAACCTCACATGGAGTACCGCGGGAGGGCTGAGAGAGCACCATCTGATCGTATAACACGCCGTTAGAATGTCACAACAGCGAGTGTATAGCGACATGTGGTGTTGAAGCTTGATTGGCGCTACAGAGCCAGGTGCTTTGGGTTGGCATTAAGGGGCGGCTTGGCTGTGCAGTAGTGGTGGTCCGCACAACGACAGAACAATGAAGAAGTTTCATAAACAAGTGGTCTCGTTCCATTCGCATCATATCAAGAGAAATACGAATTTTCGGCTCGTCAGACCAGGACGTCTCTGACGTTCTGGGATGCTCCTTGGAGAAGCGATGGTGGAAGCCCCTAAGATCGACACAGCCAAGCCACGCGCCACACTGTGGCTTGAGAGCTAGAGCTTCCCCAATCGGGAAGGCACTCCATCATCAACGTCATTTTAGCCAACCAGAGAAGATCGCTGACTGAACATCTGGCCTTCAAGCAACGATCCCGGACGGACTTTCAACCCAACAATCGCACGCTCCCTCAGCGAATTGGTCAGTGCCGTGGCTTGTTTTGTCGTCGCAACATTGCAGTCATTACAGGAAAGCTGCCCGTCATGGCTCTGCCATTCCCCCGCGCAAGTGTCGAGCTCGACTACCCGCTGTATGCCGTCGACTTCGACCCTGAGGATGCGAATCGCCTGGTGGTAGGCGGCGGCGGCGGCGCAGGACGTTCAGGCGTGGGCAACAAGATCGTTCGTGTTCTCGACCTCTTCTATGCAGTTCCCTCCCTAACTAACGCGCCTCTTCTCTAGACCGTCCTCGAAACCGCATCGCAAGACGAGCTCCGCGTTGCCGGCGAACTCGACCTCTCCCGCGACGAAGACAGCGTCATGTCCCTCGCCATGGGCGGCCGCAAGGGCAAGGCGTCGGTGCTCTACGCCGGCGTCAACTCGAGCCCGGCCAGCATCGCCAAGGGCAAGAACGAGCACCTGCGCGCGCTCAGCATCGAGCAGTCCAAGGCCCGCGCCTCTACGGGAGCCAAGGTCGCGGACGTCAAGATCGCCGAGGTGGCGCGCGCATCGCTCTTCACGGACCCCGAGCCGGACACGTATCAGCGGCTGTTGCGCATCGCGGGATCGATG
This sequence comes from Xenoacremonium recifei, assembly GCA_012184525.1. Taxonomy (NCBI): domain Eukaryota; kingdom Fungi; phylum Ascomycota; class Sordariomycetes; order Hypocreales; family Nectriaceae; genus Xenoacremonium; species Xenoacremonium recifei. The sequence goes on along the minus strand of WOFQ01000011.1, from coordinate 49,231 downwards.
GGCGCGGCGGCGACGGCCATGGGCAAGGAGCCGCAGTTGGCGGTGTTTGAGACGGCGGGCATGAAGTCGCGGGGTGTCATGGAGCTGCCGAGGGAGGCGGAGGATCTGGACATTGTGCGGACGGGCGAGAATGAGTTCCAGGTTGCGTACTGCCACAAGCACGAGCTGTATCTCATCGACATCGGCAAGGAGAACAGCGATCCGCAGCTCGTGTACACCATGCCCGATGACGCGGAGCGGCCCTCGTTTCGGTCCATCCGCTACCTGACGCCCTTCTTCCTGCTCGCTGTCTCCAACCTGCCCAAGCGCAGTGGTGTGCTTATCCAGGGCCTCCGACTTCCAACCCCGGGCAACGAGAATGCGCGCGTGGCCGTCAACGCGCGGATACCAGGCAAGATCTCAGCGACGGCGCTGGCTGTGGCCAACTTGAACCCCCCAACGTCCGCGACAGCCTCTGTAGGCGACACGCAATTCATTGTCGCCATCGCAGCCCATGACTCGAGCGTCTCTCTCTACAGCCTCGACCACAGCTCAGGCAGCACCATCGATCTTCTCGCCAACCTCTTCCCCCTGACCACGCTCAAGGGCGCCCACGGCTCAGACAACATCACCGGCCTGGCCTTCTCGACCTTTGTGACTCCCAAGACGCACGTGCGCCAGCAGTTCATCAAGCTCGCGAGCATCTCGCTCCAGAAGACCGTCGCCGTGCATAGCATCCCCCTGAAGAAACACATCGACCGCGCACCGCGCAACAAGAAGGGTCCCCCACGACCCGTCCGCTACATCACAGCACTCAAGCCTCGCGGTCCATCCCGCCGCCCCGTCATCATCTTCCTCAGCCTCACGGTGCTCATCCTCGCCGTAATCGGCCAATCCATCCTCGAAATCTACGGCGGCAGCCGCCCCATCCTGGGCGCCTCCAAGTTCGTCCCCTCCTGGCACGGCACACTGCGCGACCCAGCCCACCCGCCCGCCGCGTTCCTCGCGCACGAATTCCTCGCCAAGCTGGGCCGCGTCGAGGCTCCGGCCGCGGGCGAGACGCTCGTGGTCTGGGAAGACGAGGCGCAGCCGGAGCTGAAGCTCGATGTGCATGATCCCAAGGCGCATGGCCCGGGGAGCACGTGGGAGGAGTTGGGCGAGGAGCAGCGTGAGGCGTGGAGGGGGAGGTTGAGGGATGCGGGGGCGTGGACGCAGAATATGGGGGAGAATGTGTTCAAGGGCATTCTGTTTGGCGAGTTGGCGGGCATTGTTGGGCAGGCTGTTGGTGCATAGGGGTTGGTGGGATTGAGTGTGTGTTTGTGTGAGCTGGGGTTATGGGGAAGGGAAAAGTTGCATCATGTAATAATGTCTTTGATATCGTGCTGGAGTTGTGCTTATGTGGTTTAATGTTAATAACACTTGCCCAGAAATGGGTTGTACACTGTTCAGAATACCTAAGGCTCGCTCTTCAATTTCCCTTACATAGCAAGATACCCCAGTGTCTTTCTACCACACTGCACCACAGTTTCCAGGTACATACTTGGCCACATCCATCGCCACCGTCATCTTCACCTCAGGACAGTATTTATATATGTGTCCCCTAAGCTCTGGCGTGCCCCAGATCGGGCTATGCATCCATATCCCGCTTCCTCCCGTATGATAACCCAGGGGTTCATAGAAGCCCTCTCTCCACGCATCAAGCTCCTTCACATACTCCCCCCTTGCTGCCGCCTCCAACGGATCATCTACCTCGAACACCTGCGTCCACGGCCCGCTATTGATCTCCCCGGAGAACGTCAACGAGACTGACCCGTTGGCTACATTCGCGCGTGGGTGATGTCCCAGCCGCTCCGTCAGCCATACGTCCTCGGGCTCCGAGTCCGGTGCCCGCCGCTGGTTGCGCAACACATCGACAATGGCGCTCACACGTCGCAACGACAGACCCCCATTTCCACCCCATCGCGCATGCGGATTCCACGGGGCGCCGACCCAGTCATACTCCAGAAAGTCGTCAACAGTGAGACGACTGTTTGCGCAGACAGCCGAGTCAGTCTGAAAGATGAGCAGCCACTCAGCCGGGCGCAAAACCTCCTCATACAGACGTAGCGTAGTCAGGAAGCGGCTGATGGCCTCCTGACCAGCGGTGCTCATGTCGGGCGGGATGGGCGTCAAGTCGAGCTTGCCGTCGCGAACCTTCTGGCGGATGGCGTAGGAGCGGTTGATGGCGGCGAGGGACTCATCCGAGCCCATGAAGCGGAAGCGCCAGTCGGGGGGCACGGCGGCCATGAAGTGCAGCATCAGGGGTGCGAGGATCGGGTTGGGGCGGTTTTCGATGAGGAGGGCGACTTTGGAGGTGTTGAATTCGGGGGTAGGGTATTCGAGGGAGATGGCTGGGAGATGGAGATGAAGACGGTGGAGGGACCATGTGATGGGCATGGCAAGTATCCTGGGATAGTCAGATTTGTTGAAGTCAGTGGGTAGTCGTGTTTGACTTACAAAAGGATAAGTATGGCCCAGAGAGGTTTTCTTGGCCGGGAAACAAAATATCGACCTTCGCTCAAGCTCTTCATGATGGCGCTGGGAGCTTTGCCGAGGATTCCATGCCTTAGTCCTTGGTCAGTCTAGGTTTGGCGTTGGTGTAGAGCAAACAACTTGAACGGTGACATCCATAAGCTGTAATTTGTCAGACATAGATCGTCTCACGTGGCCTGTTCGTGGTGGGAGTGCATTATGAAGTTCGGAGGAAAGAGCGACTCTCATATTGCGTCATGTCTGCTCCTTCCTTTCTGACCTCACAGCGCCAAGCCCCAGTTCGATCGACTTCTGTCAAGCCTCTCAAAAATTCTCTTCCTTCATCTTCTTCTCTCATCCTCCAATTACCACGCAGCTGGTCATTCCAATTTAGCCAATGAGTTGAGACTGCCCCTTTTCCAACGCCATGACACTGTCAAACGTAGGTGGCATCTTCGCCGTCACAAAACTCCGCCTCATTCTCTTCATCTCTCTAGTATTGGTGTACGGCCCTCTATACCATCTACCATTTTCATTACACTAACGAATAAGAACAGATGGTGGACGGCCCGCATCGCACCTGTATATAGGCCGTTGCTCGAAGCCCAGGTCTCTTCCGGAATCAAGGGAGCGAGACGAAGAATCCCAGGCATCGTTGTCAATTGGGGTCCCAACCATAGCCCTCGGTCCAGATACAACGAATCCAAGCTTGCCCTGGTTATCGAGCCTCGTCCCCTACCTCACCTCGTACCCCTTGTTTTGCACATGATCTCGGTTTCGCCTCCAGACTGGCCCTTCCTCTTCATCGGCTCCCCATACAGTGTCGTGATGCTAAGGAGAGCGCATTCGATCAAGCATTATCAAGAAAATGGCAAGATAAACCTGACTGTATTGCCTCCACCTTGGCAGGTTCGTCACAAGGAAGACGTATCCCGATTACTGACCAACATCTCGTTTTACGACCGCATGTTGCCCGGGGTAGAATGGCTTTTCAAATTTGAATCAGACAGCATTCTCTGTGCCAACTCAGAGAGGAGCCTCGATGACTGGCTGTCTTGGAGCTGGGTTGGTCTAGGAGGGTGAGCATATTACCTTACTACAGGGATCCACGTGCGACGCTCATATCTATACAGTCTCGCGAGCGATGGCTTCGCTGGAACTGGAGGGTTATCAATCCGCAAAGTCTCAGCCGTTCGACGTGTTCTAGGTTTCCAGGAGCGGTTCAACGATACGGAGCCAGAGGACGTTTGGTTCATGAAACGATTCAAGCTTCTCCCCAATGACGCAGACAGTCCGGAACTAGCGACGATCGAGCCTGTGGTAGATAATACTCTAGCACAGAGACCCATGGGTTACCATATCCGCGGATCTGGTTCCAATCTTGACGCCTCAGTATGGAGCGACCAGGACAGACGCAAGCAAATCCTCGAGTACTGCCCAGAGCTGACCATGATTATGGATATGAAGCTTGAAAGAGAGAGATGCCCTGAAGATATCCCCGCAAGTGCTCAAGGTCCACTGGAGACATCGTCTGTATCTGAGAAAGCTGCGAACCAACACACTCAAGTTCGCGTGGATGATACCATACAACCGCCAAAACCGGGCCTGATTCCTCTCGCATTCACACCATCGTTACCTCTAACGACATCGGGTCTCTTCCATCCAGAGGACCGCGAGAAGAATTGACCAAGAGCGGCCAGTCTTGTCAGGATTCTCGTGGGCAAGGACATGCCAAAGACAAATGCCTCTGGCTACGCTTCAGACAGCGGGGATTAGGTCCAGAGGGACCAGATACGTGGGAGCTACGACGGTGATCTGTAGCCACCAAACCCGTCTAATCGGAATATGATGGGCACATGACAGGCGAAAATGCGAAGAGTATATGGAAGGAAGACGATCGGATTAAGGCGTTAAGAAATGCTGGATGGGATGGCTATGTCTGTAAGGCGATGTTCAATTTTGGTAAGTTATAAGTTGGAGGCAACGGCCATTTAGTCTACCCACAAAACTCTTCGTCGATGAAATGTCAGGGGTTCTGGAACATGTGATTCTCTTACTACTTTAACAAGGTGTCCTATATTTGTGAGAGTTTATCAAGCCTCGCCTGACTAAACTGGAAACACTCGGGCAGACCAGTATCGCTCCATGGCTTCCCCAAGATCATCTTTGCGACACCAGGGGCACTGGTGAAGATTCGTGCCATACCTAAGAGCATGCGTTAGTTCTTGAGGTCTTGATTTCAATCTCTTATAACAGAAGCTTACCATGGCCATTGAATCCAGCACATATAAATTGACCGGGTTTGCCTTCCACATGACCCAAGAACGGAACTTCGTCGGTCGTCAATCCAACAATGCCATTCCACACATGTGCAAGACCCTCGCCATACAAAGCAGTATCCATGGGAGTGTCGGGAAAAAACTTGTTGAAATGCTGTAGTGCATCTTCTTGGATTGGTTTGTTGAAGCCTGTGTCGTCAATGGTCCGGATCCCATCGGTAACTTCCTTTGGCAGGGCAGGGTTCGGGAGCGAGCACCCCAAGATGATAGTGCCATCCCCCTTGCGCTGGATAATGGAGTAGTAGTGGTTAATAGAGTATCGTAGGGAATATGTGCTCGGAAGAATCTTGTTGCCGGTGAAGGCTGGGAGAGGGATGATGGCATGAGCTTGCCCCCTAGTCGGGACAATATGGTCCGCCAGCTGCGGCAGAAGAAAGCCCGTGAAGCCGTTCGTGCAGTACACCACCTTAGATGCCGTAACGACTCCTCGAGGCGTGTGCACATCCCACAGTCCATCTTCAGACGCAGCTTCAACAGCACTCGCCGCACAATGCGTAAACAACCGCACTCCCTTCTTCACAACATCCCCCAACAACCACTGCGCCAACTTCGCCGGATGACTCGACCCCGCAGGCCACTCATACGCACCCAAAACGCCCGCAATGCCCGTCTTCTTGGCTGCCTCCTCGCCAGTGTAGATCTTGACGTGCGAGACATGGCCCCCCGCGGCTTGGAACGCTTCGTAGTTGCGCCGCTCGTAGTCCAGGAACTCGGGCGTCATGCAGCAGTCGAAGGTGGTGGTGTAGTCGAAGTCGCAGGATATGTTGTTGTCGGCGACGAACTGGCGGACGGTTTCGAGGACGATGCGCTCGTTGGCGAGGATTTTGAGGGCTTGGGCTGTGCCGTGGTGGTGGGCGTAGACTTCGAAGCCACGGAATGCATCTGGACATTCAATCCTTTAATCAAATGCTTTGAAAGATGGAGTGAAAATAGGTTTGGCTTACCGGGTCTTACATGTCCGGCATTGCGTGCGCTGGCACCGCTTGCTGCTTCGCGGGCTTCAAGGATGATAATGTCCTCGCCGCGAACGCCGCCTTGGATCAGTTCGTAGGTCAGAAGAGCACCTGAGATGCCAGACCCGAGAACAACATAAGTGGAGGATGATGGGACTGGGGTGTCTTGGTTGGAGTGCAGCAGCGGGAATGCCCTCGTTGTTTGTTGCCAAAAGCTGAGGCCCGGGCCCTCGGCTGGCGGACCACGCTTGCTAGACTCGGGAGTGTTGGATGCCATCGTTTCTGTTGTGTATAAGTGCAAAGCCACAACTGACAATTATGTCAAGAACTAGGACCAGGGGTGGTGTTTTGGTCTGTGCTATTTAACCTTGCCCATCCCGCGAGACTCATGGCGATGTCGCGCCGAACCCCGCGCTCAGCAAGATTGGGGAATGATTCAGGGCAGGTCGTTGCGAGCTGTGGACCTGGATAGGATCATCAAACCACCTGTATGGTTCCTCGGCATGGGAGACGTGCTCTAGGTACCGGCTTCGGAGTATAATGGGCAGATGATGCAGACTCAAATGAGCTGTCATGACACCGGCATGTGGCGATCACCGTGTAAGTGAAACTGAAGTTCTACCACAAATAGACGTCATGATGCACTTATTAAATCCAAGTATTCAGGGCTTCTACGAACAAGCCAGAAACCAACCATCTAAGCTACTAAGACCCTTACGCTTCCAGCTGAGCAGCCAAGAAAGCATTCACACTGCCGTTAGCTCTCGGCTGGAACTCTACGCCCTTGTCAGAAGCACCATTAACATCCCCGTTCCCGTCCGCCCTACCCCAAGCCCCTCCCCCAGGTGTATGCGCAACAAAACGATCGCCCAGCTCCATGTCAATCTGCCCTCTAGGGCCTATGTTTAGCCACGTGTACGTGCCATCCTGGTTCCGCTGCGCCCAATAGTTTGTCCCCCGTTGTCCTGGCTCGCCGCCCTCCATGCCGTACGGCTGGTTGACTCTGCGCTCCGAGATGATGCTGAATGTGAGAGGCGCGCGGCACTCAAAGTCACGGACGACGCCGCAGCCTCCGTTGAATTTGCCCTTTCCTCCGCTGCCCTCGCGAATCGAGAATTCTCGCACTAGAATAGGGTACCGCTTCTCCATGACTTCAGCATCTGTAGTTCGGGTGTTGGTCATGTGCGTGTGCAATCCGCTAGCACCGTGCCATGTCGGTCCTGCGCCGGCACCTCCAGCGATTGTCTCGCCGTAGTTGTACGCAAAGCCCGGAAGCGGTTTGCCATCGGGTCCCAGGCCTCCGCGGCCAAAGAAACCCATGCAGTTCATACATCCCTGAGAGGCAGCTGCGGCGTGGAAAGCCTTGAGGAGCAAATCTGTCACTCTCTGTGAGGTAAGAGTGTTGCCACAACAAACTGCTCGGCCGGCAGACGGGTTCAAAAAGGTGCCCTTGGGAATGAGAACTTTGGTAGGAGTAAGACATCCTTGGTTAAGGGGAATATCGTTTCCGATGAGAACACGCATGGTGTAGATGAGTGCCGAGTATGTGATCGCGGGAGGCGCGTTCATATTTGATAGCATTTCGGATGATGTGCCCTTGAAGTCAAAGGTACCCGTGCCGTCTTCGTCGATGGTTATCGACACGCGCATAATTGACCCATTATCCATGTAATCCTCAGCTGTCAAGGCCACATTGCCATACTTCTCTCGGGTAGCTTTGAGATAATTGCGCACAGCAATCTCGGCATTTTCTTGGATTTTCTTCATATAGAAATGCACCCTCTTCTTGCCGTTCTCTGCCATCAATGCTTGAATCAATGCGGAACCCTTATTGTTGGCGGCGATCTGCGCCTTCAGGTCCGATATGTTATCGCCAAGTCTCCGAGATCCCGTGCATCCCTCATGAGTACCGGGCTCGAGAAGGATGTCGCAGATTCCTTTCTCGTTAAACTGCTCGTCTCTCACTAAGAAGAATGATCGGATCGCTGCTCCTTCGTGGTATAGCGAGGTCGAATCAGGCGGCATAGATGTTCCATTCAAGCCACCGATATCCATATGGTGGCCTCTCGAAGCCGTGTAGAAGCAGATGGTCTTTCCATCTGGCTCAAATACCGGCGTGATGACAGTGATGTCGGGCAGGTGTGTGCCACCAGCCTCGGGATGATTTGCGACGAGCACATCTCCGGGTCTCAGCTTTCCCTTATGTAGTTCCGACTGGTACTTCACAGCGTAACTCATGCTGCCCAGATGAACCGGCACATGCGGGGCATTGGCAACGAGCTCAGCATCAGGACCAAATACAGCACATGAGAAGTCTAGTCGTTCCTTGATGTTGAGTGATAGACTGGTTCTCTGTAGGGTCCGGCCCATTTGCTCTGCAATGCCCATGAACCGATGGCTATAGACGGAGAGCTGAATAGGATCAGCGACGATCTCGGCAGCGTCAGCATTGGGAGCCTGATCATCCTCAGGCAAGTCAATGACGACGTGAGAAGTCAAAATGGACGCTCTAGCTCCAGGGACCACAACAATAGTTTGTGTGTTGTCAATGATAACCGCAGGGCCCTCAATGGCATCTCCAGTCTTCAGTTCCTGAAGGAGGAAAATAGGTGCCATTTGGTAGCCAGTGGAGCCGAAATACACCTTCTCCTAAGAACTGGTGAGTAATTTTGATGCACTGGGATTTATGAGATTCCACTAACCTTGTGTGATGCGTTCAGTGATTTGACAGTAGCAAATACTGTTTCTTGCATCTCCTTGGTGAGACGATCATTGTCCAGACTGACTTCACCGCTTGCTCCAACTCCACGGACTCTGATATCGTCGACCAGGACCTTTCTAGAGGCAGGAAACAAGAACGCCAACTCCCTGAGATGCTCTTTCTCAAAAGCCGCTCTGAATTCAGTGCCAGATGGTGGTCGAGCAATCATCAACTGAGTTTCTGTGCCTTCATACCGCAGGTGCAAGTAGACGTCATACCGAATGGCTTCTTCCTCAATCCCTTGATTCAGAAGACTCTTCCGGACAGACTGCTGCAAATCTCGGACTCTCTCTTCGATCTTTGGCATAGACTCGTCGCAAAGGACCTCGCTACTGGGCTCCTGAAGCTCTTGCACAACTTCAGCCAACGCCATTCCATAAGCTGAGAGAATGCTCGAGAACTTATGGATAATGACGCGTTTAATGTCCAGTTTCTTTGCTAATTCGCAGGCATGCTGTCCGCCAGCTCCTCCGAAGACAGCCAGGTGATGCGCAGATGTGTCATGACCACGGGCTTCTGTGATAGCACGGATGGGGCGGGCCATAGCTTCATTGGCAACGTTGATGAATCCATTTGCAATCTCTTCAGGCGTCATCGTGCCACCAGTCTCAGCGTTGATCGTTTCCGTCAACTCTGCAAATTTTTGTCGGACTACTGCTAGATCCAATGGCTGGTCTTCTGTAGGACCAAAGATGGATGGGAAAAACTGCGGGAGCAAGCGCCCAAGCATGAGGTTTGCGTCTGTTACAGTCAGAGGACCACCCTTTCGATATGAAGCCGGGCCTGGGTGTGCTCCAGCGCTCTAGAAAGCGTTGTTAGTTTCAGGTCAAGTCTCGGGATACCGGCGACAGTGTTACATACCTCGGGGCCAGCTTTGAATAGGCCGTTTTCCCATGAAAGAATGCTGCCACCTCCAGCAGCAACCGTGTTGATGTCTAGCTGAGGACTTTGGATCGCAACACCCGCTGTTGTGGTCTCAAATACATGCTCAAAGTCGCCTCCGAAGCGAGATACATCGGTCGATGTGCCTCCCATGTCAAAACCAACAACAGGTGTCTTTCCATCATATGAGGTTCTCGCATATCCCACAACGCCACCTGGAGTCTTCGAGTCAGTGACTTGTCTTCAACTTGGTGAACGGGAATCTTTACCAGCAGGACCACTCAAGATAGCTTTCAAGCCGGTGAAGTATTTGTAATTGACTAACCCGCCGTCGCTTTGCATGAACTCGCACCTCACGCCATCCAGACTCCCGCCCTCAAACCCTTTTGAGAAGGTGTCTACATAGCGCTGGATCTCGGGCGTAAGATATGCATCGGCAGACGCTGAGCTGCCTCGAGAGATCATTTTGATCATCTTTGACCCGACCATTGATGAAGCAGAGACGTGAGTGAAGCCGAGTTCAGTCGCAATCTTCGCGACAGCCTCTTCATGGTCGGGATATAGATATGAATGGGCAAAGCAGATAGCCAATGCATCGATTCCCTTTTCCCGGAGGGCACTCAGCTTTGATCTAACTTCATCAGCATCCAGCGGCTTGATGATGCGCAGGACATCTCCAGTTGAGCCTTCTACCAAGGTGCCAGGAATCTTCTTGGTTGGTAGGTCGAGCTCTTCGGGGCGCTCTTCAAAGTCTTCTATAGTCACTCGCTCACTGATCTCAACGACCTCGTCATAAAGAGTCTCGGGCTTGCGGTGGTCAAGGGCGAAGAGTTTGGGCCGCGACTGGTGACCAATGTCAAGCAAATCGCGGAAGCCTTCGGTGACGACGAAAGCATGTCTTGTGCCTTTTCTTTCAAGCAATGCTGATAATGCAATCAGTCAATTGGTTCGCTGTTGGAAAGAGTGTCTGTTCGTACTTACCGTTGGTTGCTACGGTTGTGCCCATACGAATGGATTCAATATGCTGTTTCGGCAGGGGTGATGATCGGGGGATTGACGAGTTTGTGACCTGTTCAAGGACACGACGAATGCCTAAGGCGTAATTCACTAAGTCTGAGTTGCATTGAGGCCTGACAGACATAGAACTAACCTTCTGAAGGAGCATCTGCGTAGTTCTCTGGGTCGACAGACAGCAGCTTCAGGACAATGTCAGGTTGGCCATCAACGGCGGCCCAGACATCCGTGAAGGTGCCTCCCCGGTCTTAGGACAGTTAGTCTACGGCTAGCTCCGGCACTCAAGATAGTGCAAATAGTGAGTGTACTTGCCTATGGCGAACCTGACGCCCTTGGAACGCGGAGCAGGGATCGAGCCCATCTTTAGTTATCGAGAAGAAAACGAGGGTGTTTGATTGTGAGTTGTCCATCTATCAAAGGCACTTATCAAGCGAGATCAGCCATGCCCGTGTTTATATAGATCCATCAGGCCGGTGTCGCTGGCGAGATAGCCAACTCCTGCAGATAGAGGCATCGCGGCATGGTGATGCTATCCGAGCAGATTCCGACGATCATCGCCGAGCCAGAACTAGGCGAATGCAGTGCAGGTCGACGCGACGGCATTATCATGATAGCAATCAATCAGAAGTGCTCCTCGCCTGCGATGTCTTTGCAGATATGAAGGATCAAGGAGGGAGTGGGCTCTCGTCGCGTCGACCTGCCACCTCCTGGATCTTGCCGAGTATTAACCGCTCCAAAGGTTATCCCGACCTCGTCGCATCGACCTGCCCTCGCTTCTCCGCCTAATCAACTAGGAGTTGATCCAGCAGCTACAAGTTGTTTCCCCGCATCTATCTTGCGTATCGCGACCCTTGTACTCCATGGGGATAGGGATAGTATACAACAGGTTTCGCGAGATGCTGCTATCACCGCGCAGGGGCGCTTGGATCCCCTAACACCCAGCGACTCGTCTATATAAGTCGTGGCCCTTGATCATCCTCTCCTTCATCTCGACCACTCAGCTCGCGAGATATACCAATCTCTTGTCATACTGCTGCGGTCTCTTTGCAGAAAAAGAAAGAACCCCTTTCTTGCATCCCTTCATCATGGACTCTGAGAAAAAGGTCGAGATGTCCCCCGATGACACGATCCAGCGAGTGCCAAGCACCCAGGTAGTCGTCGACCAAGAAACTGTCAAGGCCGCCAGCGACAAAAAGCATGACGAGGCTGCTCACTTCCTGGCCACAGTTGGCCCCTTCCCTCCGATGACGCCGGAGCAGGAGAAGAAGCTTGTCCGCAAGATCGATATGTGGATGATACCCATGGTATGATGCAGATGAAATTTATTCAACATACCCCTTATCTAACACAACCCTTGTCTCTTAGCTGATATTCATGGGCATCTTCTCTGCCGTCGATAAAGTGCAGCTTGCAACTGGAGCCTTGTATGGTTTCAAAGAGGACAACAATCTCCATGGACAGCAGTATAGTTGGCTGGGCAGTATCTTGTCCATCGGTGTATGAACTGCCCTCAGCTCACTCCTATAAGCCTCCATGAGTCTCTAACAACTTCTCAGATGCTCGTCGGTATTTGGCCCTCGACCTATCTGATCCATCGACTCCCGGCTGGCAAATATATAACTGCGTGTTCCGTGCTCTGGGCGACTGCAACTCTCTGCATTGCCGCCTGCCACAACTGGGCGGGATTGATGGCTCTTAGATTCCTCATGGGCGTCTTCGAGGCTATTATCAACCCTGGAGCTACCCTTCTAATCTCCGTCTTCTGGAAGAGGTCAGAACAGCCAATTCGCAACGGCCGTGAGTAGACCACATTGTACCCATACCAACAGACCATTGTCAATTAACCAAAAGCCCCAGTCATCATGTCGTGTTTTTCATCCGTTGCCAACGGCTTCTTCTCCTGGATCGTTGGCAAGATCCCCGAATCGGCACCGCTGGCCCGCTGGCAATACCTATACCTCATGACAGGCTCACTAACCATGCTATACTCTGTCTTCATGTTCTTCTACCTACCTAACTCGCCAATGAACGCCCGTTTCCTCACTTTGGAGGAACGGTGGCATGCCGTCCAGCGCCTTGCCGAAAACCGAACCGGAGTAAATAACACCCAGTGGAAATGGGACCAGGCTTTTGAAGCTCTTCTCGATATCAAGATTTGGATCATGTTCTTCTTTAACATTTCTATCAACATTCCGAACGGAGGTCTTATCACTTTTGGAGCTTTGATTATCAACAGCCTCGGTTTTGATGCGCAGACATCCGCCTTGCTTTCGATGCCCAATGGTGTCATTTCTTCCTTCTCTGGCTTCTTGGCGACTTATTGTGCAGCTAAGTGGCGCGGCCGCCGAACCGTTGTGGTTGGAATTGCTGCTCTCTTTCCTCTCTTTGGGACAGCGCTAGTTTATGGTCTGCCAAGGACATCAACTGGTGGTCAGATGTTTGGTCTGTATATGATGTATTGCTACTGGGGTAGGTCCATTGGCTACGACTGTTTCAGTTGATTCATAGCTGACAGCTCAATAGCACCTTATGTCACGGCAGTCTCCTTGCCCCAAGGAAACAGTGCCGGCAACACCAAGAAGGTCGTCACTTATGCCATTATGCTTCTCGGCTATGGAACTGGCAACCTAATCGGGCCACAAACTTTCCGTGCCAACCAGGCCCCGGCTTACACTGGCGGTACAATCGCGATGATAACTTGCTACTGCACATGTATTATGCTGATGGGACTTTACTTCCTCGTAGCCAGCATGCAGAACCGCCGCAAGGATCGTCTGTATGGGAAGCCTCTTCTAGTTGACGAGAACAATGTCACTTCGCTGGTAGAGGCATATCAGGATCTTTCGGACAAGCAGCAGAAAGATTTTAGATACGTTCATTAGAAGAAGCTGAGGAGAGGCTGGGCCAGACGGCAGATAGTCGAGTAGGGTGACGTCGACGGAATTCCATTGAATGATGTCTCGGTTGGCATATGCCGGCGCAATGCAGATCAATTTGTGGTTTTCCCGAAAAGAGCCTGCAATCCAACCGTAAAGTGTCGTCTGAAACAATGTGACAACGTAAAAGTCTAGTGTCCCGTGAAAGAGCAATGAGGATCTACTAACAATGATCAAAACCCATGAACTTTCAGGCAATTTCACATGCCATCAATCACAATCACATCAACACAAACTAACTCCTCCACTCCTCACACTGATGATGTCTCTCCATCCAGCCTGTGTTTCCGGCCCCCTCAAATCCCTTGCTCTCCAAATCGCCTCCACGGCCCTCCTCGCCCGCCCAACATTTCTCAGCTGGCGCGTATTCTGCAGACTCACCAACCTCTCCAGCACAAACTTCCTATCCGCGTCGCCCTCGCCTCGGTTTGAGATCCCGAGCCCCATTGTTCCCACGACGAAGAGGGGCCAGAGCAAGGCGTGGGAGCGCAGCGAGATCTTGGGGATCAGGGCAAGGATCTGGTTCGTTAGGCGATCGATTGGTGGGGAGCCTGGGGGGACGTCGTCAAGCCTGCAGTAGAGGTATATCATGGCGGAGAGGCGACGCGTCTCAGCGATGTGACCCAGCTCTTCAATGGCTTCTGGGTTAGAGGCGGCGGCGTCAGGCGAAGCAGTAGGCAAAGTTTGTTCCAGTGAATGAAGGCGTCGTTCAATGTCATCGCGACGCTTCCGAAGGTCTTTCCGTCTCTCCAATAAACAGTCGCTCTCATCTTCCAGGGAATCTGGCACTGATTCCTTCTCATCAGCAAGGTCCGATATCTCGGAAATGATAGAAATAAGTTCGTGCGAGCAGCCGAGCAACGAGTCAATTGCAGTCATGTCCATGCTGAGCTCCGGAGAGAACCAGGACACGTGAGTCTGATAGGGGTCGGCCACGGTAGAAGCTGTCCGGGCAAAGGCCTCGTGCTCGGCGAAATAGACCGAGAAGAACCTGCACAGATCGATCTGCTCAGCTGAGAGTTGGTTCGAAACGGGTAGGAGTGCTCTGATGGTTCGGGCAAAGCGTAGGTGAGCAAGCCAAGCCGATGGCGCATTCTGCGAGATCTTCAGAGATAGTCAGATCAGTGCTGTCCTTTGATATCACAAAAAGAGAGAGGTGACCTACATCGAAGAACGCCAACATGACAAGCGTCGCCACGATGTGCTCCCATCCGGGCAAAGATTCCTGCTCACCCTGGAACTTGCCAATATCTTCTTGAAACCCCCGCAGTGCCCTTGACCGATATATCCAGATGTCCTTCTCAAACCGCTTATCGTCGAGCAGGGATAATTGGTTGCATGCTACCGCCATAACAGTGTTAAAGAGCGGTTTGTGCGGCGCCGATAGACAAATAGGAACCATAGTCCTATTAAAGGGGTTGTCTGTCGGCCATAGAGCGCAGCGAGGACTTAGACCGTTGATGAAGTAATCGAGAAGGTAGGTCTCGTTGTGGTCCAATAGAAAGGGGGATGGGTTTTGAAGTGTGAGAAAAGGAAGGGGAAAGTTATCCTCGGTCCAGGTATTCATTTCACTGAGTCCTTCAGAATCAACAAGCTCAAGGCCTGTGAAGAGGTCGTCTCCAGGGAGGCTGAGACTGAAGCCTTCCCAATCGAGGAGATCGTGGGCTGGGGCAGCGAGAGGGAAAAGCTGTGAAGTCGAAGATGGTGTCTTTGTCTCATCGATGCGACCATCATCGAGGCTCAGGTCGTAATTCTCAGATAAGAAATCCTGATACGTCGTGTTCAAAAACATCCAGTCCTCCGTGAAAGCAGCCTGTACATCTGAGCGCTGGTGATGAACTGACAGCCAACGATCAGGATTGGCATCGTATCCGCACTCTTGATTCACCTTCCCTCGCTTCTTTGTAAATGTTCCTTGCACATTGCATTAGTTCTCTGCCCTGCGATAGACCAAGAGTGAGTTACTTACCGGATCGGCCCAAAGCTATGCCTCTCGAGAGGGCATCTTCGCGCCAAAGCAACTTGATCCCATACTGACAAACAAGGCCCAGGCGCTCGCAGGCGCCGCAAATCGGACGGCCCTCTATAAGCTGTTTCAGCGTCCTGTTCCACTCGGGAACTTCCTGCGCCAGACACTTACCGTTGCATTTCACTCTACGTTCTAGAATGCCGTTAGCACGTTGGTGGCGACGCAAGGAGGTGAGACGTACCTTTGCAAGTCCAGCAGCCAGTGCGATGTCTCTTCACTGGCTTCATCTTCTTGTTCTCGGTACTCATTACGAGGGTTACGGTTGATGGTAGTCGTGGTCTCAATGCTGTAGATACTCATTCATTCATTCATTCATGTATCAATCGCTACTCCGCGCAACAGTTGCGGGCGGACGGGGTATTTGATGGGGCCTGTCCCTTATCTATCCTCCATACAGAGAGCGCTGCAACTGACTGACTCAGCGTCGCTAATCTGGCCCGGCTCTTGACCTAGAATTGGCTAGCAAGACCGGAACGTGATAACCGACATCCGATGAGAAGAGCAGAATAAACGTCGAATGTCAGGTCATGCCTCTTTGTATGCTGGCCGGGCCTCAAAGTAATGGTGAAAACAGAGGCACCTGGAGACTATACGAGACATCAATGTGACAACTTGGGTTGAACTCATCTTCCATCGCGAAACCCCGCTTCTTACTCATTATGGTACTTCAAGGTAGAAGCGGGGAGCTGTTCCAATGCTCCGACCGGTAACAAGCTGGATATACGGAGTAATCGTTGAATGCCCAGGAATCGATGGCTCCATGTCTTCAATGAGGGTCGTAAAGACTTCCATGCATAATAAGCTTGGGATTATAGGCTTTACCTCCCAGATTAGGGGGAATGAAAAGCGCCTAGCCGATAAACGAGCAGGGGCGGACAGCGAGTTGGAATACTAATAATTAACGAGGAGATCATATAGCAAACCAATTTCAACCAGCGGTTATCGTGGTTCTATATCTCTTGTCATGCGTCAGCCCCTGGAAAGTACACCGTTATCAGTGGATTGAGATGTAACAGGGGAGTAGGGAGTGAGGGAGAATTTTGTTAATGTGATATAGGGTAATCGGGAAAGGTGAGTTGGCCACGCATCAATGCCTTTTGCAAACGGATGCGTGGCTGTCGTCCGGTCCTGGCCACCAACAGGGGGACATACCATTCGACGGCAAACGAAACGAAGAAGGATTCAGCAGGGGAAGACCAAAGCCTCTTCCTCCCAAGAAACGCCGCGAGTCCAAGCTGCACTTTTGCCCAGTGCAGCAGGACCGGCGTCTATTAATATTACCTATTATCGCGAGGATCCAGCCGCGGTGCCTTTCGTTGACCCCTGTCGAACCGCTGACGCGGATGACCCCCTGCTCAGCTATGCAGCCACGCAGTCGTTGACAAGCTGTCGTGGCTTTCCCCTGGCCACCGCCAGAAGGAAAGAAGAGATCGACAGAACGCGGAGGGGAGAGGGGGCTCGCAGCAAAAGCAAAAAGGACAGGGAGAGAGAGGCCTGACAGCCGCCAAGGACCTGGCAGCGAGTCAAAGCGCAGAGACAGCGTCCTTGTTCCTGCAGGGGCAAAGATGGCTGCGCTGCCATTACGAGATTGTTACCCCAGACCCGGTTCCGAGCCGGTCGACGGACAAGGCACAAACGGCGTGAACGGACGGTCGACGGATGCAGGTCGTCTTGCGATCACTCAAACGGAGCACCGTTTGTTGTTTCATGGGGAGATCCAAATCGTGCCCTCACGCTGAAGCTGACAAGCAGAACAATGCTCCCACTGATACTCGCCGGGTGTCATCAGCCACAAACCGACAGGCTGATCGACAGGTCCCCTTGCGGGAACTAGCGTGCAGGCGGCCTCGACCTTTTGACAACGACGGGAACGCCCAACCAAAACGTCGGGCCGGTAGCTGTGTGTGTTCGAGTAATTTGCAACGCTGCGAGTGAAGCCTTGAGTTGCTCATCCAACGGCGTCCTGAAACTGGCATACAGAGACCGAGGACTCCTGCAAACCCTCAGCGATGCTTCTGCCCTGATACATGCAAACCGTTGATTCATTGGCGTTTGGACAGTGCTCATCCTCGCGCGCGCGGTGGGTCGTCGGCTTTGAAACGCTCGTCGTGGCCAGATCCGTGCAGCCATGAGCCCTATAAGGGGTGTTGCACATCCAGGTGAGTCTGAATAGGGTTACTCAGGCTTTCCCCTGAAAGCGTTCAAGTTCCAAAGTATACCTTTCTGGTTGCCGGGGCGGTCTGGCAACGAAGGTCACTGGGAATCGCGATCTCTCGATCTTTTGAAACTTTGGCGGCCAAACCGACAGTTAGGATGGCGCGGTCAGATAGATCTGCGGAGACATCCTGGGACAGGCCGCAGCCTCAAGGGAGCCAGGCGCCCTCTCAGGCCCTCTGTGGCTTCACGCCATGGTCATGATAGTGTTAAGAGGCCCACCTGGTCCCGAGCAATAGTGTCAACGCAAAAGGTGCGCCCATCATGTCGTCGTTGTTCATGGCTGTCGAACCCCAACTCTTCGTTTTTTTCTTTCTCAGAACACGTCATGAGACGGTAAAGGGGCATTAAGTCTTGAGCACTTCTGTAGAAAAACGACAGAAAGGATGAACGAAGGCTGGTCATCACCCAATCAAAGCGGCTTACCGACGATCTGGGCTCCTTCAGGCTCCTCTCTTCTTCTCTCCCTTTGGTTGACCGCATCACGTCGACGGTGAGAGCTCGCTGTAGTGGCTGTCCCGGTGTCCACAGGCCTAACGGAATCGACCGAGATGGCAACGTGCTGCTCCAGGATCGTAAGTCTCGGTTCGCTGAATTAGTGACGTGCTTCAGCTAGCATTGTAACGAGCCCGGTCGTTAGCGCTTCCTCCACGACCAGTTTTTGGAACTGTCGATTTGGTTGCCGCTTGTTGTCCCTCGCAGCAAACCATTTCGATGCAGATCCAACCTCGCACATTGATGAATCCGATAGATCATAACTTGTCAGCGGCGGGAAGCCAACACGAGAATGTCGCACAGACACTTGGCAAAAATCATATCCACAAAGACCGTGAAGAGGAAGAGGTGCTGCAGAAGCGCAGACGTCGTTGGCCTGTTTGACGGGGCCGGGATGAGACGACTTCTGGGGAAAAGCGTGCTGCAACTAATGCGCAATCCACGGCGGAAGCCCCAGCGAGTGATGCATACCTTAGCACCCGGCCGACCACTCTGGCGAGGCGGAAAAAAAGCAATGTTGAAGCCCGATCTCGTGAGGGGCCATGCACATGATGAGGGCCTCGCCGCACGCCTTGATCTTTGCCGGTTCGTCGCCACGCTCGAGGTGCTTGTGGGAAAAAGCCCCGACGTTAGTTAATGACGGCGTCGTTGCCTTTGTACAACCTGCTGCTTCGAGGCTGGATTTGGAAGTCGGGAGGAAGTTGTGATGTAGCATCGCTTGTTTCCAAGACTTACAAGGTGAGACAGTAAGTGAGTCGTCCCAATGAAGAGCGCGGCATGAGGCATTCGTTAGCAGTCGGAGGATGGGGGCACCCGCATGCCTGGCCTTGACGAGGAGGACAGACCCGTTGCCGAAGAGCCAATAGGCAACGGGGGCTATCGGCGGGATTGAAGGGTGCTGGGTGCGTCGTATTCCGTATGTGAAGTACATAATACTGCGTACATACATACGAACGTTGGTGACGAGATGGATGCGTTCGCCTCGATGCGGCCGGGATGACAACCTGGTTGTAAGCAGACAGCGCAGCGCCATGCGGATGATGACTGGTGATGATAGCAGCAGCGGAGTCTAGAACACCCACGGGCTTACCAGCTACTGACGCTCTTGCAGAATTGAGAAGCGCCCGAGCCGAAGCTGACCTGAGCGAGCCCGACATGATGGGATTGGATCGGTTGCACTCTCGATTTGCTGTCTTGCTGCTACAGCAAAAGGACGTCTGGACGGCAATTGCAACGTCGATGAGCAGCGGTATTAAAGACGCTCTCACGCCTGGTTGGGCACCTGTCCTGTCCCATGTCCATCAATCAACCTGAACCCAGCCAACAACACCCGCGCTCTGGCGGCAACTGTGGCGCTATGCCAGGTCGGGGAGGGCCCCTCGACGATGGTGACGGCATTGGGGGAACCCTGGCCGCAGGAAGGCTCCCGGGAGATGGATAGATGGATCATCTTACGCGCTCTGCCCTATTCAACTCTCGACGATGACCTATTCGAAACTGAACGGATAGGTTGATGGCGTGCAGACACACCAATGCCGCATCGGAGCACTCAGGAGGCAGCAGCTGCTCAGACCCCGACGAAACCAGTCTCACGCTCAGGGTTCGCATCCATGCGGTGCTGAAGGGTGGAGGCAAAAACCGGTGCGGTGCGGTGTCTGTATCTGCCAGTTCTGGGCCTCTGGGTGTTTGTTGTCTGGCAGTGGCCGGAGACTTGACAGCTTGGGACGGAGTGGTATGGGGTGTGTCTGGACTCGGACATGGGTCATCCTGGACTGGCGTGGACAGGGATGGGCAGCGCGCCGAGTGGAGAAGCGCCCAATTTCTCGTCCCTCTTTGCAGTGTTCCAGTGAGTGTGCGTCGAGTCGAGGCCCGTCAGGTCGATTGTTCCTTTTTGTATCCCTGGCGGCGGCGTTTGTTCGAGGAGCATTGTTAGAGGGCAGTCGAGGACTCGGGGGGAGGAATCGACAGATAATCTGAAAGTCAAGCAGCATTGGATGATTCTACCTTTGCCTCAATGAATGTCGGGTCCGCACCCAGATGATGCTGATGGAAAGCATGCCATGCGGCGAGCAGGAAAAGGTGGATTGGAGGAGGGATGGGCCGAGTGTGTGACGATGGCTTCCCAAACTCAGGCATCCTGTGCCTCGTGGCGCCTCCCCCTTCTGACGAGATTTTCCCAGGTCGGTCGCAGTTACCCTGCATTGCATCTGCTTCTCCTGCCGTAGATTCATTCCCATGGGGATGCCGCTTTGATCTTTTCCACTGCGAATTATCGTCTGTAGATCTCTCAACCATTAACACCTACGCCCGTTATCTGCGATCTCAGCATTCGCGTGCTGATTGCCATCTACACACATGTCTCTGCCTCCCGCCCGCTAAGGTACTGAGATAAGACCGGTGTCTCCTACCTTACCCATCAGCGGGCTGTTTGCCTTTGCAGTGCCAGCACCTCGTTGCCTGCTCGTGACTCTTCGCCTTGTTTAGACTCTGGACGCTGCTCATCACTCACTGCCACAGTGGATCAAGGACGGCGATGTTGTACAAGCATGTCCTCAATTTCGGCGACGGGACACTGGACACGGTCACGCACTGCACGGCCCGGCTCGATTTCGATACTATCGAGAAGAGATGGAGATGGAGATGGAACCCAGCCCGGCTGGTGCTGTGCTGGAATCTGGCACGCACCAGATCGGTTCGACATCAGCTGGGATGGGCCGTGACTCGGCGATGAGGGGATGTACATGACAGCCAGATGTGGCCGGCATGAGCCATCTCAGCCATGGATGCCCAACTGTGTCTGTCCGTCCGCCACCACCACGAGGAACTGGCCAGAGTACTCTGTACATACATGCATACATGCATACATGCATTCATGCATCTCTCTTGACTCTCCAGATCATATCTACCGACGTGCGAGGGGATCAGGTCGCGGGCCAACAAGACAAGCAAGACATGCTCATCCCAGGATCCCCGTCTCCCAGTCCCTAGCGCGCCTTAAGGCACCCTTGGTCGCAGTCTCATGGGACCAGGATGGATGCAAAAGACCAGGACCAGGGTCAGGACCCCGTCGATCCACCACCCACCGTCGAGGACGGCCAATCATGGGCTGACCAGCCGAGGCCCTCCCATCGAGGCGTCTCCAGCGACGGCGAGTGGCTCAGCGCCAGTACATAGGTGCCTCGATCGCTGTCTGTGAAGTGAAGGCTTCGTCGACCGCCTCGCCGTGCTGAGACCCTGAAGACGGGACGCTGCGGGATATAGGAAGCCTGTCTCTTTGATGACACCTCATGCTTATTCGCTAAACACTCGCAGTTCTACTATAAAATACCAGCAAGGCAGAGGATCACAGACTCCCGTCTCTCTTCAACCTTGAGGTCGTTCGTCTGCCCGCCATGAACCTTAATAAAGGGCATCGTGACGGCCAGTACCTTATACACGCGCAACAGGGTCTCCCGCCTCGCTGGCCGCCCCCTCGTGCCTCCACGCACTCCAACAGCCAAGTACCTCAGCACATGAATTGCGTGGCTGCGGTACCTTAGGTACTTGCAGGGGTCGCCGCGCTGTGCCAGGAGCCTCCGTGCCACCACCCGCCCGCCCTGCCGATTGCCAGTCCACTCTGGGATGTACCGGCTACCTGTCCCTGGCCGTCCTGACCTGCGACAGGGGGCGTGTGGGCGACCCGACAGCGTGTGCCAGGCCCCTCCCCTCCTCTAGCGCATGTCCCAGTACTTGAGGCCTTGTAATGGAGGGTGCCCTCTGCTGGCGCTGGCTCTAGCTGGCTCTCCACTGTGGTTTCTTGGGCACTGGGCTGCTGCTGCCCGCGGGCTGGCCCCGTCCATCCTTCCCAAGTCCCGTCCCTTCTTCTCCAATCTCGACTTGGCTGGCTTCACTTCGCCCTCTTTCTCACCACTCCTCCTCACCTTTTGCTGAGCCGACGCATGCTCCAGCTGGGCCGCCTTTCTCTTCTCTTCGGGCCCTCCCTGTTCGGCGATTCTACAGCTTCTATCTCGCCGTTCTTCTCGATACTGTATTCTATACGCAATTTCTTTTGGCGCCCTGCCCTCGAGTCACCGCTCCGCCGCAGCCTCTAGTCGCTGCCTTGCGACTCGCTCTCTCGCCAGCGTCATAACAACCCACGATCCCGTGCAGCCGCCTTTCGCCGACGACAAACACCCGCGACTGCGACTGCGACTGCGCCAACGCTTTCCTCCTCGTGATTCACCTCGCCTCGCTTTGCGCCTGCTGGTGACCGATCTCTCCCTCCCGCTCCCTATTTGTTCGAGCTTCCAGGCCCCATCCATCGCTGGCGACGACCCTGAGAGCATCCACCTCGAAATTATCCTTTATTAAGGTCCACCGCCTTTCTCAGGCCGAACGCGAGCACCCGCCTCTTTGCCAACTTTTCGATACAAAGATTCAGCCTTTTCAGTTCAGAGTGGTGGCGTCTGCGTCCTTCACAACCGCCTTATCCCTCGGTCAGACCCCCCCGGTCCCTTGTCTACAAGCGACCACCGAACAGCAACAACAGAAAAGTGCTCGACAAATCAACTGGTATATGGACAGCCCCAAGGATATCTAGGCATCCTGTAGCCAGGCGACGGCTTCTCGCCCTCGGATCGCTGCGCCAACCGAATTCTCGTCGTGTCTCTCACCTTCTCGAACCGCGATTCCTGCTCTCGAAAGGCCTCTCCAGCAGCGCCATCAGTCACGGAGCGCAGATCCGACTGTAGCACCAGTCATCTACTCCCCAGCGGCGTTCCCGCCTTCGACTCGTGCCGGTTACGCCTGCGCGACTACACACATCTCGTCCTTTCCCCGGGGCCTGCCGTGATAGCCCACCAGCGGCCATGGCGGCCAACATGCAGCACATGGCCGGCGTTGGCCAGATGATGCCTCAGCAACAACGCAAACCTCCTCCGGCCCAACTACAGCAATATGTCTATACCAACATCATGCAACAGACGCAGCCATTCCCTAACATGGCCTGGCAGGCCGCAGTCCCAGTCCAGGACCGTTTAGGGAAAGCGATGAATCTGTAAGTAAACTTTGCCTTTTTCTGCGACTATCGGCCTAGAAGAT
The DNA here is from genome assembly GCA_012184525.1 of Xenoacremonium recifei. Lineage (NCBI taxonomy): Eukaryota > Fungi > Ascomycota > Sordariomycetes > Hypocreales > Nectriaceae > Xenoacremonium > Xenoacremonium recifei. The sequence continues at coordinate 26,039 of WOFQ01000011.1, read as the reverse complement.
GGTGCTATTTGCGCGTGGCCAAGAACCCAACTGACGATTACTCCCAGTATCACGAACGTCGCTCTCTCGGTGGCTGGCGGTGCAGACTTCATGAAAGCAGCAGAATTCGGCCTTAACGTGGAACGAGAGGCATTCCACAAGTCACCATCTAAAGTATTATGGTTCCCTTCTTCCCCGTCTGGTACAAAACTAATGTCTTTATCAGGACATGTATCACCAAGCCATGAGTAACAAAACGGCCGAATTCTATAAGAAACGCTTGGCGAACGAGCCAGCCTTGCAGAACAATCTGAATGCCAACGCCCAGGCCAACGCCCAGGCCCAGGCGCAAGCGCAAGCTCAAGCGCAAGCGCAGGCCCTGATGAGTCTCCAGATGGGACGGGGTATGGGCCAGGGCCCTCAACCCGGCTTCCAGAATTTCCAGCACCCGATGCAGGTTCAGCAACTACCCCAGCAGCAACAATTGGCCATGGGCATGGGCATGGCTATGCCCAATGAAGCTGGACGGGGTATGGGACCGAACCAGCAAATGATGGGCCTATCCGGTGCCCAAAACCGATCGATGCAGTCTCTGCCCAACGAGATGGCACGCTTGGCGCCTCAGGACAGGAGCAAGGTCATCGAGCTCGCAGTTAAGATGATGCAGACAGCTTCGGAACAGGCCAAGTCCCATACGCTGATGCAGATAAGGCAACGAGTACCTCCCCAACAGCTGGCGGAAATGCAGGCGCAAGGCAAAGACCCGCTGGTCTGGTTCTACCAAAATCAAGCGTTCAATATACTTAAGGCGAACATCAACAAGTTCCAGGGGGGCATGCAGCAGAACCCTAATGCCACTCAAGCAGCGCTCATGCAGCAACAGCAGAGCCAGCAGGCGCTCCGACAGCAGCAACAGCAGCAGCAGGGGCAACAACAAGCGCAAGGCATGATGAACGGCGCTCAAGGTCTCGGCAACGACTTCTCGCAATTTGCGCCCAACATGGAGAGTATCAAGGATCAGCAAATGAGCGGTCTCATGGCGCAACAAGCTGGTCAGATGGTGGTTCCCGCCAGTAACGGTCAGAACCGCAACAATGCGACATCTCAACCCATGGCTCAAAACATGTCGAATCAGCAGGGCCCGAACCAGACCCCTAGGCCCCCTCACCAGCAGCCTCAGCCTCAGCAGCCCCAGGGCCAACAGGGCATCAACATGCAGCAAATGAATATGAACCAGGCAGCGCAGCAGAACCAGGCGCAACTACAGGCTCAACAGATGAAGCAAGGCCAACCCGGCATGCCCAACGGTATGGCCACTTCACAGAGCCCGGGGATGAACACCTTGAATACGCCTCCTGTTTCTCGGCCGCCTAATATGAACAATCTCATGGGCGGTCAAGCCCTCGGGCAAGGCGGCGTGCCTTTTGGCGACCAGCGCTTCAACCAAGGCACCCAGAGACCCAACAACGCTGCTTATCAGGCCATGCTCAGCCAAATGAGTGCCGAACAACGGGCTCACCTGGCGAACATGCCCCCGCAACGCGTCAACGAAGTCATGCGCAAGTGGCAGAATATGCGCCAGGATCAGATGGCGGGCCAGGCCAATCTCAACCAGATGCAGAACCGACCTCAGGGTCCGATGGCTGGAATGAACCCCAACATGGCCGGCCAAGTACCTCCCGGCATGCAACAACCAGGCGCTCCTGGGAACGGTAATCCTGCGCAGATGCAGATGCAAAGACAGCAGCAGATCAGTCCTCAGGCACTTGCTGTCATGGATCAAATGCAACTCCCTCCCCAGATATCTCAACAGCTGAACCAAATACCTCCCGATGTTAAGACCTGGGCGGAACTTAAGACCTGGCTTGCCCAGACGAACACCGTGTCCGTCAGTATCCGTCAGCAGCTACTCCTCTGGCAGCAGAAACAGTTCCAGACTATTGTTAACAATAAACGAATGGCCGCACAGCAGGCTCAACAACAGGCTCAGCAGCAAGTTCAGCAACAGCAGCAGCCTCAACCACAGCCGCAGCCTCAACAGCAAATGCAACAGCAGCAGGTTCAGCAGCAGCCTCTGTCCGCCCAGAATATGGCCAACTTGAACGCCGGCATGCAAACCCCAGTTGGACTAATGGCAAATCAGCAGCTCAACATGCAGCGCCAAATGCCCAACATTCCGCCTCAACTACTTCAAGTGACCCCCCAAGAGATGGCCATAGTTCGGAGCAAGCAGCCAACGATGGCCAGTGTCAACGACGAGCAGTTGAAGCAGTTCATTCTGTCAATGAAGAGGCAGAACTGGCAGGCCCAGCAGCAGAAGCATCAGCAGGCCCAGAACCAAGCTGCCATGGAGGCAAGGATGATGCAAGCCCAGCAAGGCGGCCAAGCACAAATGACCATGGCGCCGACTCAAATGCAGCTTCAGCAGCCTCCTCAGCCCAACATGGTAGCGCAATCACAGTCGCAGAACCAGCAACAAACGCAGAACGCCATGGGACAGAATGCCGGTATGCAAAACAACGCACAGAAGCAGCCCAATGCAACGCCGGATCAGAATCGCAACGGCCGGCCTCAATCCTCTAGCAACCGAGCCCAGCCTTCGAATGCCCCCGCCGCTCAGCCTTCGAAGAACCTCAAGCGACCGAACGAGGAGAGCAATGATGCGTCCAACGCGGCGAAGCAGGCTGCGGCGGCACCTCAAGCGACACAGCCGGCTCAGCCAATGCAAAGAAACATGCCCCAGTTCACGCCTGCACAGATTGCCCAATTCACCCCTGAACAGAAGGCCAAGTACGAGCAGTACCTCAAGTTCCAGTCGCAGAGGGCCGCTGCTGGCAACCAGATCCAGCCAAGCCAGGAGAATATGAACCGCCTGAAGACCCTTGGCCAGGAGGAGCAGCGGAAGTCGATGCACGAAGTCATGACGGACATTCCCATGACGCCTGAGGAGCACAGCGAAACCGCCGCCAAACTTCACCGCATTGTTATCGACATGGGTAAGATTGGACGTGGGCTTAGCAAGTGGTATGCTATCACTCGCGACGATGCGCGTGCCAAGATGTTCTTCCACACGGTACGTTACATATGACCTATTCGTTCTCGTCGGACCATTTGCTAATATAACACCACAGCGCTTGAAAATTATGAAGCAGTTCGTAGATGGTGACAAAATGGCCGTCCTCAAGGACACCTTCAGTATACGCGGCAGCGAGATCGATACCGCCCGAGCGATGCTGGAGAGCATGGCTAAGGACCTTGCAGCGAGCGTCTACGGCCGAGGTATGATGAAATCGAACAGCCAGAATCAACAGCAGCAGGGTACTCCGCAGAACCAGGCTGGCCAGCTTCCCGCTCAGGGCACTCAACCGGCGCCATTGAATGCGGCGAACCTCGCCAAGAACACGCAAGCTCTCAACAAGGCGAACCAGAAGCAGAACAACCAGTCTGGAAAGGCCGGTCAAGCTCCCGCGGCCCCGACGACTGCGGCACCCCCGTTCCCCTTCGGCGCCTCGTCTCCTCACGGCAACCCGAGCTATCCCGGTGGGAAGCCCAAGGATATCAATTTGCAGCTCCCGCCCGCGCGGAAGAAGCAAAAGGTGTCCGGCCAGACGCCCCAGCAGGGCACCACCCCTTCACCGCAGATCAGCAAGAAGACGTCACCAGAGATGCGGAGGGCCGAGGCCCAGGCACCTTCGAAGCCTATCTTGCTGTGCCCAGAGCCCGACTGTGAGACATCGACGATTGGATTCCCGACCGACGCAGCTCTCCAGCGACACATCGAGGAGGAGCACACGAAGCCCAAGGCCAACCCCACAGAGTTTATCCAGGAGAATCTCACACAGGCACTTGGACTCGAGCCGGACGGCAGCCTCAAGAAGGACATTAAGCCCCAGGAGCCTGCGCCAGCCATGGCAGCAACGATGTCGAAGCAGGGTCAGACCCCGGCGGGCATGTCGGCGACACCCATGTCGATGAAGCGGTCTGCCAGCAGCACTGGCCGACCTCAGGATTCCAAGGCAGCGGGAGGCAAGGCCGAGCTTGCCCTGAGGCCAGGGGAAACTACGTCTCAGGCAGACCCCTGGGCCAACGCTACACTGGATCCTCAGATGCTGTGCAGTACGCTCTCGCTCGATTCTGCGATTGGGTTCGAGACGGCGCTCAAGGAGATGGTCCGAATCCGGTCCCTCACGCCCAAGGATACGCCCGAGTCGACGAGGGACAGCGGAGCCAGCGAGCCTAACAGCGACATTCCGGAGCAGTCGAACCTCGAGATTGCGTTCGATTGGGGGACGATCAACACGGATTTGCTCATGGACATGGACGACTCGACGCTGGAGAAGCTCTTCTTGAACACGTCGCCGGCACCGCCGCCTGACTGGTCTGAGATCAACACAGATTTCTCCAAGCCATTCGAGTTCGATACAAGCCTGTACTCGATGAGGGTGGATAGAGCTTGAGAGGTGTGTGTACGAGGAAGTTGAAGAATTGTTGATTATGTGACACTTTGCTTTTCCCGGGCGTCCCTGGATATATACCCGACTTTGACGAACTTGGGGGATGCTTGGACCGCGATTGCAACTACGGACGATGAAATTTATTGGACACAAAAGCCGGATCGACGCAAATAGGACAGGTTGCGTTTGGCACCACTCAGGAAAATACGAGGCTTGGGGGGTCGCGGAGGGGAGGCTACGGTGGAAACGAAAGCAATCACAGGCGTTGGACCAGGGCCCCGATGGCTTCGGCCACGGGGTAGGGAGCAACTTTTGTCTCTTTTGATGAATTTTTGTTTTTGGGATTGCACGGGGCCGTGACGAGACGGAGGTGTCTCGACGGTATATGGGTTAATGACGGAGGCGGCGGCGGCGGCGGCAGATCGGAGGTGTTTTTACTTAGGGGGGCGTTTCGATTTCCTTGCGGATGCAGTACCGTTAGATGCATCGTTTTCCGTTTTTGTACGAATGTTAACGTATTATGGACTCCGTATGGAGGGAAGGATTTCAGTACACGCGGGAGTGGATGATGATACAATACCCCCGGGGATGTCATGAGGGTCAATACACGCGGAGCGTTACTTACAAACCGAGTTTGAAGTGCACTGTGAGTGACTGCCAATCAAGTAGACATTGAGAGCCTATCGAGGTTTAGCACCGCATCTCAGCCGCAACCAACGCCCGCCCGCATGCATGGAATATTCCACGCGCGCTTCCCCGGAAGCCCCGAAGATCGCCTAGACTCCACCCCTCCTCCGGGCGGCATCTCCGGGGTTCGCGGTCATGCCCCACTCCTTCTGCACGCTCCCGGGTAGGAGCCGCCCCCACTCCCGGCAAAGCGCGTCTCCACATTCACCCGGCGCTAAGGCTCCTGGGCGTGACATAAGCAGGGCTAGGCGCGAAAGGGAAATAAGTAAATACTTGGACCCTGGAGGACGGACAACGGGGTGGGGAGGGAATATGAGGAGCGCGTTTTCGCGGTTTGGAGCTACGGTCTACTTGCAACTTGTATCGTCGAGAGTGATTTCCAAGATTTCGGTCCTTATCGGTTTTGTGTTTGTTTGTTCGCGTGGGAAAGAACGGAAAGGAAAGAGAGAGAGATACCCTTTGCGTTTAGGCGCGGTTTGTTTGTCTTGGTCACGTCTACATGCCATCGGTCCGCCACCACGCCTGACCTCATACTACTACTACACCTCACACACACGACACGTCCTGTCCTGACCTACACACCATACACCTCCCTACGACACCAGCAATCGAACTTGTTTGAAACCCTTCACACAAAAGCCAACAATGGAGACCTGCTCACCCTCCAAACGACGCGCCCTCGCCCCGCTGGACGCGAACGCGAAGCCTTCCACGCCAGTCAAGCCCAAGGCGCTCGTGGCGGCGAGTCCGCATCTGCGGCTGTTTCCGGAGGGGCGGAAGCGCGGGATGGAGGATGTGGTGGTGCTGGGGAGCGCGAAGAAGGCGTGTCTGGACGAGGTACGTACGCGGTTCCTTGCGAGGAGTGAGGTTGGAGGAGATAGATGCTAATGGATTGATTGTATGTGCAGGACCAGCGTTCGCGGAGTCAGAGCCCCGACACGAGTTCCGTGTTCGACACCGAGCCAAACGATGCGTCGTGGGCGACTGCCGCGACGGATGTGCAAGCCGAGACTGTTGAGCGCGTGCCCGAAGCGCCACGGCCGACACTGACGCGCGAAGAGGCCCGCGAGGTACGTTCCCGTCCCCAACCTTGACCTATATATACCTACCTAGAGGCTTCTTATATCCTCCGCATTGACAACCGCTAACGTCCCTCCCCCTCCCAGAAAGTAGAAATCCTCCGCCTGCGCCTCGGCCTGGCCTCCTACAAGCTGCGGACCGGCCAGGCGCACATCCCGCTCAAGGACCTGCAGCGCAAGCCCCTGCCGCGGGCGCGGGTCGTGCGCGTGCAGAGTCCGCATTCGAGTCCGCGGCACGAGAATCCTACGGTTGAGGGTGTTGTGCAGGGCGAGGCATGAGATGCGTGGGAGAGTAGGGGGAAGAGCATGTATACTTAGAACGCGCATCACACGGAGTTCTTCGGGACGGTTGAGGCTGTTGTGATTTTAGGCTGGTTTTATGTCGTCATGTCCGAGACGGTGTGCTGGGAGACGGGAGGCAGGCTGGTATCTAGAGATGCATCGGTATAGGGCGGTTGGGCTTTGGGCGTTAGGGTGTGTTTTTTTTGCTACCGAATTCAAGAAACTGGGAATTCGCCAACGTTGAATCAATGCAAGTGAATTTGAACTTTCATCTAGGCTAGCTTCACAGCTGAAGGTATATCCTACTCGTGCTCTCATGTTTGGCTTACACACCCACAACACCAACTCCACGCCTCAACTCCACGCCGCTTCTTACATACAATCATTCACATATCGTGAAGGGGTGGGACTCCTTCTAGTCGACCAGGATGCGCGGCTCCAGCTCGCCATAGCTCTCAAAGAACGCCTTGAAGAGTTTGATGCCGTAACCCACGTCCTTGGTACCACCCGTCTCGCGGATGCTGTGCATGCTCAGCTGCGGGTTGCCCAGGTCGAGCGTGCGGACACCCAGCTTGGCGGCCAGGCCAGGGCCAATGGTGCTGCCGCAGGGGGAGTCGTTGCGGACGACAAACAGCTGCAGCGGCACGCCAGCCTCCTTCGCGCACTCCTGCAGCAGGACGATACCGGGCGAGTTGGTGGCGTAGCGCTGGTTGGCGTTGATCTTGATGACGGTGCCGCCGTTCATGGCCGGCTGGTGCGACGCCTCGTATTTGCCCGCATAGTTGGGGTGCACCGAGTGCGCCATGTCGGCCGACAGGAGGAACGACCTTGAGCACGTCTGCTCGTATGCCGTGGCATCGTCACCACCGTCGCTGTGGACATGCTCGTAGCTCTGGTCACTGGCGGCGTCCCGGTTGCCGGGGAGGACAGACAGTCGTCGGATGACGGACGGAAGCAGATTCGAGTTGGCGCCCTGGGCTGAGGTCGAGCCAATCTCTTCATGGTCAAAGCAGACCGTTAGCCGGATCACCGAGTCGTTGTCGAGCGCATCAGGGGCTTCCACCGAGGAGATGAGGCCCTCGACAGAGCAGTATGTCATGCCCAGATTGTCGAGACGCGGCGAGAACACGAATTCGTCGTTGATCCCACCAATACACGACTTCTGCGTGTCGTAGAGCACAAGCTCAAAGTCAACCACAGCCGGGACGTCAACGCCGGCCTCGGAAGCAATGACATCCATGATATGGGGATGGTGGCGCTCCGTCATGGCCTCGAGCGGCTTAAACTCCTCGTCCTCCTCATCCTTATCCTCATCCTCTTCTTTCTTCTCCTGCTTGGGACCACCCTTGTTCAGCTCCGCGGCAGCAAGACCCGTAATGGGGAACAGCTCCGTCTCCTTGTTGGGATCGAAGTTGCTCTGTCGGTGAAGATGAATTGCCAGCGTCGGGATTCGCATAAGAGGTTTATCGACCTTAATCAGCTTCTGCACGAAGTTGTCGCCCTCGCGCACAAGCACTCGGCCAGCAATGCTGAGATCGCGGTCGAACCACGACGTCCAGATGCCGCCACCGTATGTCTCGACGCCGACCTGAAGGAAGCCGACATTGGCCTTTTTGGAGACGGGCTTGACGCGGAGGCACGGCGAGTCGGTATGGGCGCCGACCATGGCCACAGGGTTTCCGGGGCGCCACTTGCGGCCGATGGTGAAGGCGAGGATGGTCGAACCGTTGCGGGTTAGATAGTACTTGCCGCCTGGGCGCAGCGTCGAGGCCCAGGAGTCGCGCTCGCGGATAAGGGTGAAGCCAGCAGCTTCGAAGCGTTTGGCGGCGTTTCGAGTAGCATGGTAGGCTAAATGCGTCAGCAAAAGACAGATTGAGTGAGGCGGAGGCTCGAACGAGTCGGAGAAGCGTTGACAAAGTCGACAAAGTCGAGAGCTTCCTTGGGAGGGGCCATGCTGGCGGACGATGTCGAGAAGCGCGAGGAAGACGAGTTGGAACCCGGCCGAGCAGCAATTGATTGTTTCAGCATCCACGGACGGGCGAAGATGCGGGTTGTCGAGGAGGGAGGCGGTAATGGCATCGAGAGAGGGGAAGTTGGAGTTGAGGCGAGCCGTTGAAGTAGGGCGGACGTCACATGAGTCCAAGCCCATGAAAGAAGAAGGAAGGTGCTGCCTCTTCCGTCATGGGGAGCGGGTCTCGGTGACGTTGGGATTGAGAATTTATTTACCCTATAGTCTCAAAAACGGATCGGATGAAAGTGAATAATTGGGATGATAAGGACAAGAAATCATATTGAGATTCTTCAACCTTAGCAGGTTCAGTATCAAGGCCACAAATTATTATGAAATGAGTTCATACTTTCTGATTCGAGGCACGTGGTATTTCTACGCGTTGCTGTATTGAGTTTGTCACGTTCCTCGGAGAGAGCCGCACAGCCATGTGTCTTTGTTCCGTTAAGGTATATTTTTTATTTTATTTTCTTCAGTATAAGTAAAAATTGTATCATCCAAGGTATACCAAATTTATCAATATTCCGTCTATTGCCCATCCACGCAAGCCGCAGCCATTCCGGCGGGCACATATGGACCCAATAAGCCCTGCCTGTATCCTCCATCTAATTCCATGTTCCTACAAAAATCGCAACATTATCGCTGAGACAAAGGAAATTGACCGCCATCACCGCACAATTCTAAAAGGTATCTCAAATCGACCGCAAAGCAAAAGAGGTGGCTATTTTCGGGGTTCGCCTTGATATAGCCGAGTGTTTGGATGGCAGCTTAGTTGCTGTCGTCGGTGGAAGCGGCCTTCTCGGCATCGATGCGGCGCTGCTCCTTGCTGAAGACAAGACCGGGGTGACCGAGGCAGAGAGCACAGGCAGCGAGGAAGACGACAACACCCTCGAGGATGATGAAGGGGGTCTCCTCCTTGATGAGCTTGCCGTCATAGCCATCCTGGAGCTCAGCAACTCGGTAGATGCATCGGACGAGGATGAGGATGATGGCAGCAGCGAGTCCAAAGAAGAAGGTCTTGGCGCGCCAGTCAATGCTGGAAGCACCAGCAGAGCGCACGTAGCGGACCATGTAGTCGACAAAGGTGGCGATGAAGACAACCAGGACGATGACCTGCAGGACAAGACCGGCCATGGAGATGTCGACACCCGTGTTGCCGCTGTCGTCCGAGGTCGACATGGCACCGCCGGCGGCCTGGAGGACAAGGCAGACGATGTCGAAGGGAATGAAGATCCAGTAGAAGAGCGCGGGCTTAAAGCGAGAGAGCTCAGGAGCGAAGAAGTTGATGGTCTTGGAGAGGGTGACGTAGATGGACGCGGTGTAGAAGACGGGAGCGACAGTGAGGCAGACTAAAGATACAATGCGTTAGAAGGAGACATGGGAAAGTGTCACGACTAGACTTACCAATCTGGATCATGAAGCCGTTGAAGGAGAAGGGGTTGTAGTAGAGCATGATGCGGCCGATGTACCCGATAATCTCAGAAGCACAACCAAGCAGCATACCGGTCATGAAGCCCCAGGCCTTCCATCGGAAGCCCAGGTAAGCATGGATCAGGCCGATGACGCCGAAGAGAGCGATGAAGGTGATGTTGGCGGCCAGCGAGGGGCGGTAGGTGTAGATGCTCCATTCGATGGGGCAGTTGTGAAGGTTGCAGAGAGAGTCGGAGCCAAAGGCCTCGGTCTGGTAGGAGGCGGGCAGCATGGTGGCTGTGGCCGAGAGAGCAGTAGTAGAAGTCATAATGAAAGAATCGGGAGTGTCGGTTGAGGATGGGTGAGTGTTGTAGGATTTCAGGGGGGAGTCAAGGAAGTATGGATGACACAACAGACAGTTCACAAGAGACAAACAAGTCTTTGTGTAAGTGGATGTAGAGGATATCTGATGTTGAAGGAAGCTGCTGGATCTGGATCTGGATGCTGACTGGAAACAAACCCCATCTCATCCGGGAGGCGTCTCGTCTTCATATACACGAGCCGTCCAACTCTGTCTGGCCCACCCCTGCGCGGCATCTCTCTCTTCGACCCCATCATCAATCCCGCACTCGCACTCAGTCAGACAGCTCGGACACGGCCTCCGCGGGCAGGGTGGGTTGGCGCGAGATGCGAGGTGCGAGAGAGGATACCAAACCTAGGTGCCTGCCGCAACCCCTTGTTTAGGGCCAGCAGTGCCTTAGGCCAGCCCCGCTGCCACGCCGTGTGTAAGCACCAACAGAGCGGCTGGAATGTCTGATTCGACGCATCGTCGCATTCGCAGCCCTACCAGACTGTTACTCTTACGGCCGGGACTCGTACGGACGGACTCCCGTGCGCAGAGACTCCGTGATTCGTGGCTGAGGCTTAGGCGAAAGCGAAAAGTGGCTCTCGAGCCCCTTCGGGCTTAGCAGCGATCAGCATTTCTTCTCTGTGGCTTCTGGGCGCTAACCCGAGAGCCTCTCGTTGCGGCGTCTCATTGGCTGGGCCGCAGCCGTTGCCGTCATCAGCCATGCGGCAGGTGCGAGTGCGAGCGACGTGGTGGAGGGCAAGTCCGAGGACCCCCGATCCATAGCCTACCTCTGCATCATCACTTGTCTCCAGCCATCTGCCCTGCATCTTTTCACTGAAACCGCTTCAATGATCTACCTGCTAGCTTCCTGTGCCTCGCCCATCACTGTCAGCACTGCCTCTGCCTGTTTCGCAGTCCGAAAAGTCTCCCTCGCACTCGCCCCGCAGCCGCGCAACGGGATGCGTTGGCCTCGAACCATGCCGCCGCTCTCTCTCTGCCATTCGACAGCCTAATCGTTCTCTGACGACACCTGGTTGAGGCTTGGAGCTTGCCAAGATACGGCCACGGAGCAAAGTCGCGAGAGATGAAGCCCTACAGGTGGATCGCACGCTGGCTCACAGCCCTACGGCATGGCCTGCAACGTGGAACGGCTGCGACTCCCTGCTAATCTCCCTCTATAATTATCTGCGACTGCTTACCTGATGCCGGCCAGCGAATCATCAGGACGCAAAAGGCTCCGGTGTCCACCAGATATTGCTGTTTAGGTCCGTGTCCGTGTCCGAGTCCGACCTGAGCGAGCGAGGCCAGTGGGGACGAACAACTCAATCTCGACATCCAGTGCCGTACGGACGTAAAGCCGCAGATCAGACACTCAGACATGGTCCATTCATCTCACCGCTTGGCAAGCTTATTTCTCACTCTGTTGCAAGCGCGTACAATAGTACCATGGAGTTGCTGCACTCTGCTTTGTAAGTGGCTGAGCCTTATTTAGACTCTAAATCCTCTTCAATCTCACCAGTTCGCGTTGTTGGTGATTGCGACGAACATCATATCGAACCATGTCCTGCTCATCTCAGGAGCATCCCACGAGCGCGGCATAACACCAAAATTGTTGTAGTTCCCTCCCGTCTCAAACGCCGGATGAGTTTGCGTTGCAGTACTTAGGAGACTTCACCCGCTGTCACGGCCGTAAGAATGGTTCTGGACCTTTGCGTTTCATCCACGGGCGCGAATAATTTCAGACAAATTGTACGGCCGAAAGAATTCGACGGTAGAAGCCTATTTTCATGGCCGCGTTGTTCAAAATTATTGGGATTCTCTTCCTTCTAAGTTGGCGGGGTCCTCAGAACCAACAAACATGCGCTGATCCCCCTTCAATAAAACAAGGTAACCCAACATCATGAAAATACAGTTAGAGATTGATAAAAAAATTATTCTCTGCTCCGTGTTTGTCCTCAAGAAAGCCGTCCTGAAAAATCGCTTTGCCTTTCCGCGTCAGATTGCCAAGACGGGATTCGTGCGTGTTGACGATTCTAACTCCGAGATACGCCGGAACAGAAACTCTCCGCTTATGGTACATAGGAGAATGCGAGGAACGTACGTCAACTACTTCTTGGCACGAATCCCTCTGTCAGACTTGCATTGCTGATTTATGATCAATTGATTTAAAGGGACTTTGTAGCCTTGGCGTGTGCTAAAATTGTCAACGACTGATGTTCAAGGGGCGCGACCATGAGTTGCCGTTTTGGAAGTGAGGTCTCTTGCATACGGATAAGGAGAAGTTCAAATCGGTAGGTTTCGCTGGGCCAATACTGAAATATGTCGTGAATCATGCCATATTCTGGCTCGGCTGGCTGATAAGATGTGAGCTTCATTGCTCCCAATACTCTGGAAGGACATCTAAGGAAAATGATGACCACTGATTGATGGCCAGTTTATTTTTTCAGCTGTTAAAGCCGTAAAGTTCATCCATTCACAGAGAGAGAGAGATTTTGTCTCAGGCTGATTCTTGGTTCTTCGATTGAAAGCTTCACTTCCGTATCCTATCGTGAGACGAGCTTCATCTCACTCAATGCAAAGCACGGCAGAAGTTGGGACAAGTCACGCATGACGAGAGAGGTCAACCAGATCTCGAAATCTGGTTTTCGCATCTTCTGCTACAGAATCATGCCTTATTTCTGGTGCTCTTCCAAAAGCGTCTCCCTAAATACCGAGATAACCAGCTCGACGCCAATTATGACGTTAGAGCAGCAAGTCAAGAAGGGAAATAAAATAATATTCACTAGCAGTTAAGATTTCATTAATGACAAAAATATTCGTGCTGCCAGGTCATAATGGAAATCACTTTGTATAGGGTGCTTGGGCGCAGATTCCACGACTCCTACAACACTGGTACAGGGTGTGCCGTGAAGAGTATGTCATCCAGAATGAAACTCAGACAACGGGTTGAACTTTAAAATTTCCACTCAACACTGAAAAGGAGTCTGAATGGATAAGAAATCATCCATTGATAAAAGACCAGAGTCAAATTGACAAAGAAGGCTGCTCCCACGAGCGGCTGATTCTTCCTGGAGCCACCACTGCAATTCTGCTCGGAGTGTTCCAAAAACTCGTCGTAACCGCATAGGTCTTGCAAAGGTCTTGCATAGGTCTAAAATTGCTGTGCAATTACGATTGTCAAGATTTAAGGGAAAGTCGTGCATAGCTCTGGAGATGTTGTGAAACAACTCATCACCATTACGACCGCTTCGGGCGTCAGGTCTGCGTGTCTAAAAATGCCGTGAAAGTCCAGTTAGAAGATCTAGCAAGGCAACCAGCCTCAAGTGTCAGGTCTTGCGTAGATCTAAAAATGCTGTGAAGGGGAACTAGGACCTATCATGTGCGCAAGAGAAGCGGTGACAAGGATCAAGTCTTGTGTAGGTCTAAAAATGCTGTGAAAGCTGCCTAATAACTTGCTTAGGTCTTGCTTGCCGTTGGACCAAAATTGTTGCGAAGTCCGGGATCATGACCCCACCGGGTGTCAGGTCTGCATGTCTGAAAATGCTGTGAAAGTCCAGCTGGCAGATATAGTAAGGCAACCAGCCTCAGTGTCATGTCTCGAGTAGGTCTAAAATTGCTGTGAAGGCTGCTCAAAGCTGGTTCAGCCAATCATGTCCAGCCAGCTTTGAGTGTCAAGGCTTGCGTAGGTCTAAAATTGCTGTGAAGCTTGTGCGGCAAAGGTGGGAGGAAGTTACAGTAGAGTGCCAGGTCTCGAGTAGGTCTAAAATAGCTGTGAAGGCGGCAGGTTATGCCAACTTTCGCCCCCAATATCCTATTTCTCGCAGAAAGGAGGGGGGGAGCATACATAAGGTGAGCGGCAACATGGAGATGCCGACTCGATAGCAACATGACTACAAAAGCAAATAGTGGTATTCGGCCTTTTTTATTTGTTTATAATCCTCAATCTAGTCTACCACAACTCTGGGTCAAATCCTCCCCTTCGCTAAATAGTTGTTCATGCCTACATCCGATTTGTGCACGTACCAGTGACGGCATAATACACCAAACTCAGAACGTGGACAAAATCCATAGCAAAAATTCATAAAATTAGGGAAAACAAAAAAGAAAGGATATTGCAAGTTCATGGCCTGTTCGACTGCCGAGGACTAGAACTTGGGTCGTAATATGCTTGTTACCTAAGTGCATGCAGACTACGCAGGACTATTGCTTCAACACAGGCTAAAGTGACGATGGCTTCAAGCCACTCAACCAAACCGCCTCACCACCCCAACATCACAGCCATTCTCACCACGTGACTGATCCTCTCACTCGTCACACGATCACAGCAGGACTCACTAATTAGTGTCATCGAAACCTCATTAAAACCCATCAGTGACACGCCTAAACCACCGCCATGTCTCACGCAAATCGCCATGTCTCGGGCCCCGACACCCAAACCGTCACACCCTCGTGGCCAGCCTCATGACTCGAGCACCCGACGGCCTGGTCGCTGGCACATTCCACCCGGCACACACAAACACTTCACAAAAACCACTTGCGGTGAGCGGGAATGCAGACCCTGGATTCTAGACCACGAGCCCCGAGAGACATGCCACCGGGAATACTGTCACTGGGAATACCTTTCTGTCAAGTTGAGTGCCGATGTTGATCCTTCGGAGGCACGGCGGTGACCTGTTTACATCACTGCGCCAACGTTGCAAAAACCACTCAGCCATAATATACCCGAAAACAAACATGGCCTCACCGCAAAACAACGAAGAGCAACTAGTTCGCAACTCGGACTCTCGCCACCAATCACGCGGCCTGGGAAATTGAACCGCCAGGGGTCCCTGTTCGAAAGTGGCTTGCCCGGTGCCAGGAGCCGGAAATTGCACGCTGACTGTTGTGGGTTGAGCGGCACTGCCACGCTGGGCTAGAGTCGAGAAAGGACAAGGCCGAGCGGCCCCGGACTTTGATCGGTTTTGGGGGTGTGAAGGATGCCCCAGGTTTGTGAACTTCAGTTGGTGAACTGTATGCTATTAATGGGTGAGTTCGTAGTTAGCAGTCAACACAGGTGGAAGTCACAGGTGAGACGTTCAGTGAGATGCCAGTTAAAGTCATAAATGGATGCATTTTTTGCCTTGGAACCAGACATCCAGGCCGCGCCCAGCCAGGATTGACCCGAGTCGCTCCCGAACGCCTCAATACGATTAGAAGATTAAGTACATAAGAGTGCAAGATATCATATGCCGTGAAATGCTATAGTATTCAGGATCTAGTTAAACTTTGTACATGCTCAACAAGACCGCGAATGCTAGTCGTAAGTCGCCGTAGCCTTTAGGCTTCAACTGATGTAGTCGAAAGAGAAAATTTAAGCAAGGATGAAAGCGGCGACACCGGCAGCAGCGGCGAAGAAGGCAGAGCCGGCGAAGGAAGCAGCGCCGGCAGTGACAACGGGGACGGAGGTGCTACTGGAAGGTGGTCAGTATGAAGTTGAGAATCAGATATATCAGGGATTACTCACGTGCAGTTAGCACCAGTGCAGCCGGAAGCAGCAGTGGTGACAGCAGCAGGGGGGACAGTGCCAGTGGCAGCGGGAGCACCGGGGGTGGTGGCACCGCAAGCAACCTCGATGGTAGAGTACTCAACGGTGGTGAGGACGGTGGTGTAGCTCTTGGTGATGGCAGTGACGGAGGTGCTCTGGCAAGGAGGGACGACAACGGCAGTCTCAGACTTGCTGGGGGGAACGGCAGCGCCGGAAGAACCAGCGGGGACGACGATGGTCTGGGTGGAAGGAGGACCAACGGGGACCTTGGTGTAGGTGACGGTGCCGTTGCCGTAGGGGGTGGAGGAAGCCTCAGCGACGGGGCAGATGGTGGTGCCGACGGAGACGGTCTCGGTGGAGTAGACAGTGCTGCCCTCACGAGCAGGGCAGTTGGTGACCGTGGGAGCGCAAGAGGTGATGGTGTGGACTCGGGTAGAGTAGATGATGCTGGTGGTCAGGGGCAGGACAGTGCTGGTGACGGAGGTGGTCTTAGCACGGGCCGGGCAGTTGGTGACCGAGGCAGGGCACTGGGTGATGGTGACCATCTGGGTGGTGTAGTCGGTCGAGACGGACTCGGCCATGACCGAGGAGGCCAGGAGAGCAGCGGCGACGGAGAAACGCATCTTGAATAATATGTTCGGAAGAACGGATTGGTGTTGTAAGAACGAGTGACTTAAGCTGAAAGCTTAGAAAGTTGTTGAGAGCTGGTAAAGAATGGACGACCGAAGTCAAGAGATTGAGAGCTGAAGATTGGCTTGTTTGGGCTGAGGAGGAAAGGAAAAGAGAACCTCCAGCAGCGGAGGATGGTCGCGTTTTAATAGCCATGTCGCCTTCGCGGGGAGCCTCCTTGGGCTCAACTCCCCTTCGCCGGAGAGGCAAAAAACGTCCACAGGGAAATTACACCCTGACCAGGGCTCCATGGATGACCGGTCCAGGGGCTCGGTGGAGGTTGGATGAGTGCGACCCCAGTAAATGACCCAGCGAGGGACCCGAGATGGGATGGCATGGCGGAGCCTTGTCGCGCCGGTGGACTGCTGCCCTCTTTGGCTTGAGGAAGTGCTGGGGGGCCTGGCATGGAGATGGAGCCTCGTCATGGGCCGGCCCAGCTAACTCTCTCGTCCGACTGCCAGCAGAGACATGTTGCCAGAAATGTGAAGGGGAAGGGAAGGGAGAGCATCCACTGCCGTCTTCCAGAGCGTCCGGCCAGGGAGGCTGCTATTGGCCGTGCCGGCGTCTCAGCGCCTCCTCCTCCTCCTCCTCCTCCTCGGTGCCATTTGATCCATCTGGCTCTGCTGCTCCATCTGGAAGCTCGGCAGCAAACTGTGGTCCTTGATTGGGGTTGGGGTGAGAGTCAGACCTGGAAACAGACCGGTTAGCAAGCGCCGTTCCTGAAGAGACAATGCACCCAGCCCGCGCCTATGCCAAACCGCTGTCTCCCTTCGCTCTGCAGTAGCAGCTCATCTCGGTCCCCAAATTGAGCTGCCAACTGCCGCTGTGACTGTCCAATGCCCACCGCCACACCGGCGCCTGTTCTAGTGGTCAAGCTCCTAGCCATCTCGGCTGGTCGCGCTGTGTGGCCGGTCTGGATGATCGCTGGGCCACTTAGATGCAGCCATCCATGTGCTCTCTGCATTGCAGGTTCATTTTGCCCTTGCCGCCCGTAATAATAATTCAATCGGTGGTTTGCGGTCGGCTAAAGCGCCCAGATCCGAATGCTGTGTCTGTGTCTGGCCAGGGATGATGAAAGTGGACAGAAAAGGGGAACAAGGGGCCTGCGGTTTGCGAGCCCTTGAGTGCCTGATTGGCTGGGAAGGCAGGAGCTCCCCTGGCGGCCTGGAACCTCCCGTCGAAAGGAACCCCTGGACACTAATGCAAGGGCGTTGTGCAGCGCGTGCAGCGTTATGCACATAGTGCCGGTCCGGCGTTGCGCATCCGCTGTTAGTGCAGCCATGTGCATGCCCGATGCGTGCCTGGTGCAACCCACGATCTGCTTGTGCCGCGTCATCTGCCAATCCCATTCCTCAGGCTGCCATCCATCATCAAACACCCAAATCCCTAACACACCTGCACCAAAATTTAATGGGCGAGAGGTTAGTGGTTAGAGCACGCACGTTGAAACTCGGCAGAAACTGGGTAGCTATCACGGCAGTGGCTGAAGCCCCCCCGAAACACGCTGTCTCAGTCTCCTTCGATACCAAACTCTGCCGCCGAACCATAACAAGGGTTGCATTACTCAAGGGCAGAGACGGCAAAGGGTCCTCTCAGACATCTTTGTCTCTGCCGCGGCCTTTGTTGGTGCTGCCGCCCGCCCATGACGCTTTTCCCGGCCCCTTCCATCTCGCTCGTCCCTCGGAGTTTTTCTCCATCGCCTTCCTTTGGCTAAATGACTTTGGGGACGATTCGCTGGCGCAGCAGCATGACACAATCTCGACTCGCCAATGAAGGAGCTCAATGCCGCTAACGGTTCATTAATGCACGGCAAGGGTTCTCCACACCGCGACCGCTGGGCACTCTGCACAAAACGGCGATGGGATGGGATGAATGAATGAATGGGTCGGGGCGATTCGGTCCAGCCGCGCGACGTGCCACGCTAATGCAGGAACCGATGATGGGATCTCCATCCCTAATCCTTCCCTCCTCCACCCCCATGCCCTGCAAACCGTCAGTCGACCAAATCTCCCCCATTTCCGCCTCTTCGCCCCCCCTCGCTCTCGGCAACCCAGGCTTGGCTTCCATTGGAAGGCCCTTGGAAACACTCAGCCGGTCGGAGCAGCCTGCCGAACCAGACAGGGCACAGAAAGCAGGTTTCATCAAGAGACGAAATAACCACGGCGCTTCCCAGCATGGACCTGACCGCTGCTGATTGATTACCACCGCGCTAGAGATTTGGAATGGGTCGTTTTGACGCCCCGAAAGTCCTCGTGCCAGTACGGCATGAATCAGCCGAGCAGGTCTAGAAGCTCGGGTCTGGACAGCCACCTCAGGAACAACAACAAACAAGCTCGATCTATAGCCTAATTCTCACGGACATCTCAATCTGACAAGCGACCTGCTCCGGCATGCCCAAATCCACCTGCGGACCGAATCGCCTAACGGGGAGCTTTCCCCTGGACTGGGGTTGTTGAGTCTCTGCTATTGATCGTGAGGTTAGGCGAGGCGAGGCGGTGACGGCTTGAAGTCCGAGCATCAAATGACCAGGGACATCACAGCCCAGGAGCGGTGGGTGCCTTCACCCATCCGATGGTACGGAGCACCCAACAGGAGTCTATTTCCTCTTGCCCACTTGTCGCACTATGGTGTTGTTTGCTTGCTGATCTGAACATCAGGCCTTTCCATGACGTCGAAGAGCCGTCTCGCATCCAAGGCAAGGCCACAATTCGTTGGACCTCACCTCCATTAATATCCACTGTTTCTCCGGATGGACGAACACCGTCATAGCATGCCCGAGTGGTGTGCTACGTAGCATCTCGACTGTGTGCCTCGTCGGACAAACTCGAGCTCGTGTGACTGGTCTCGAGCAGCTCAATACCTCCAGCCGCCCGAGCCAGGCCACCAACGTTCCTTGTTCGAGATCCCTGTGGTGCAACTCCATCCGGGCTCCAGAGGTCCGTTCCTCGCGCGCTCTCAGCGCGTTGCGACCAGAGTCTA
This sequence comes from Xenoacremonium recifei, assembly GCA_012184525.1. Lineage (NCBI taxonomy): Eukaryota > Fungi > Ascomycota > Sordariomycetes > Hypocreales > Nectriaceae > Xenoacremonium > Xenoacremonium recifei. The sequence goes on along the minus strand of WOFQ01000011.1, from coordinate 6,619 downwards.
CCGGCGGCTGTGGCTGGACGCTTCTCCTGATGATCGGCCGGTTGCCGCAAGCCAACTGACTGGCCCATTCATTGCTCAGCGCGATCCCCAGCTTGGCAGACCAATCTTTGCCGACCACTGCGATGCTCGTATCGTGAAATTTGCTTGCCAGCGTCGTCGACCAGGGGCCTCGATCCAGCGCACTCCACAAAGCTTGTCCACTTCCACCCCCGCAAAAGGAGAAATTAACCAGCGGAAGCAGCAAGGCGCTTCTCGAAGAGACCGGGCAGAGACTATCCGCGGATTGAGATGAGGGGGCGAGCCCGGCCGGAGATTGAAGCTGACGGCTGCAACAGGACCGGCTTTGACGAATATTAATGCCACCGTTGGCACCACTGTTGGCACTGTCAAACCCCTTGGTCGAAGTCGCACTGGCACTGGCTCTGGCAGGGCAGACTGGACCGGGAGTGATCCCAGCGGCACCTACTTCGGAGTACACGACATACGGGATGATCGCCACCGTATCATCGAGATCAGATGTCTCAAATCCACCGTCTCAGCCAAATTGTCAATTTTGTCGAGGACCACTGCAAACAGCCGCTTCTCTCCTTGCGAATCTTCACCGATATGTAGGGAGGTTCTATTTTTACACATCAGCGATTTTCGAGAGACGAAACATGCATGCCGAGTTGGCTGCCGAGCTGGCTGAGACTACTTGTCTCGTCTCGTCTTCCCGGCTTGTCTCTTCTCTTCTCCCTGATGCCGGGCATACTTGTCGAGACAAGATATTTCGAATTTCGTCGACATAACACTCAACGTCTTATCTTCCCTCAACATGTTTTCTTTGACACCAAACATTTAGTTCATCACTGTCTAGGGACAATGCCGTCTCCCCTGGGACTGACCTGGTGATTCCCTGGTTGTCTCACATTGCGTAACCTGTGCCTGGCGTCTTTTGCTGGTAAAGGGTAGGTTGCTTTGGGTCAAGCTAGTATGGCCATCTTATCTCATACAGACTATGAGTTTGTGTTGAGATGTTAGAAGTATGGGTATTTTCTAGGATTACTATATGATCAACTTCGAAATCTGGCTGACGATCGACGCAATTATGCCAACCGATATCAACTCCGAACCATAATTCATGACGAGGGCAATGCTCATTTTATGCTGTTGCGTTTGTTCGCCTGGGGAATATCCACGTTGGACTTTTGCAGAAACAGAACTATGGCTCTTGCTGAGTACTGCACCGAGGAGAGTGTCTATCCATGACAACTTCTCCCACGAGCCCGCGAAATTACAAAGAGCACCTTGCTTGAAAGTTCTTGAGTTGTCAATGTCCGAAAAGTTAGGGCCGTTGGCGGCAGTCCCACTCTGCATTTCGGCTCGATTTGGGAGAATTGGTGATGCTATGGACATGCTCATGCAAGGAGATGCGATATGGAAGTTTCTGAGTACCATCAGCTAACGGAGAAGGATAACATCACTGGTGTTCATTCACTTCTAGGATTGATTCCTCGAAACCGAATATCTCGCCGTTACCGCCTTATATTTAAACGAGTCGACCCCTGGGAGCGTAGCTGACGTTAGAAAGGGAGGCTTCTGAGAATCTTGGAACTTGTTTCGACAGATGGATCGGGTAGTCCGGATAATAGCTGAGGACATTTTCCTGAACAGTCTGTGCCAAAAATACGGCCCTCAGTGGCATTTCGAGTGAGCTGGGTGGGCATCGCCTCCTAATCATCTCTAACATCGTATTTCAAGAGTAGAGGAGCGTCCAAGACTGCAATCCCGCGGGTGACCATCTTTGTGCTCTGTAGCAGAGGCCCGACGGTCAACCTTAAAATCGAATCCACATTCTAGATCTGATGTCAAACGTGGGAATCTGGGGAAAGGTGCGGCTGAAACGTGAGGCTTCAACAGTGTGAAGTGCAGGTTGAACCAGGCCCACACGGAGTGGCTGACTAAGGCTTTCATCCCACCACCATGGTTTTCCCCGAGAATGTCCCGGACATGGCAGGAACCCCACATTGAATCATGAGGGCGGGCGGGCAAGAGCAACGCACCGACTTTTGGAAATACCTTAGAAGCCAGGCAGTCGATAAAAACGCAACTCAACCACCAACATCCAACCTTTCTTGGGAACTTGTCTTCAACCAACCCTGCTCCTTCGACTGCTCCGGAATATCTGCCGTATCGATATCGGCTTGTGAAGGGCCTGCGAACTGCTCCCCCGCCCGGTAGAGGACGACGAAATACCCACCCACAGACCGAGCTATAGGCATGACCCCTCGGTAGCAGCCTTGTCTCGCCGCCTTGCACCGACGTCGAAAAAAAAATCGCTGCCCTACGGACGAAACATGCTGGATGCTGTGTACCGAGAGCTGCCGGGATTATAGCAGCATTGTGTCGCGAAAGGACTGCGTCGTCGATAACGCAGCGAGAAGCGCTCTCTAGTGGGTGGTTGAAAGTCTTTTTTGAATATGGACGTCCAGGTGAGTTCTGCTCTGCGTTGGCTGGCTGTCGCCGGATGACGCCTCCCTGTCCTATCCCGATCCCCGTCCACGTCCCCATGCCCCGCCATGTTGCTGCAGGCTGAGGTGGCTGCTGCCTTGATCGTCATGGCTGCTGCTGCTGCGAGGTGACTGGGTCTGGTGTGCTGCTTCTATACCGTTCCTTCGCATTGTCCATCGCGAGAAGCTCGAAAGCCAGCATCCCCGCTGCCATCATGTGCCTCACGTGAACGTATCTCGCGTCTCTCCCAGTCCCAGCCACGTCCCATCAACGCCAACCTGCGCCTGTCGGAGCATCGCCATGCTGACTTCCGGCTACCAGGTCGAAAATGCCGTCGAGATTCTGTCGAATCCCCACTCCGACCAGACCCTCAAGGCGCAGGCCTTCGAATACCTGAACCAGTTGAAGGCCGATCCCCAGGGTTGGCAGGCGTGCACCAACCTGTTTGTCCGAGTCCCCCGAACGTCCGAGGTTGTACGATTGGTTTGTCTCGAAGTCGTCAACTCTGCGATTCATACTCAGGGCCTCGATGCGGCGAGCCTCGGCTTCCTCCGAGACACTTTCTTGCAGTATTGTCGGCAGGCATATGGCTCCGAGGCCCAGCAGGAGCCCGACCCGCCACATCTCCAGAACAAGCTCTCCCAGACTCTGACGTATCTGTTCGTGTTCCTGTACCAGAATGGCTGGCAGAGCTTCCTGGACGACTTCATCGAGCTGACAGGCATTTCGACCGGGGCGGATAATGTGCCAGGCGTGGTCTTCTACCTTCGCATACTGGGGTCGATCCACGACGAGATTGCCGACATGCTTCTCTCGCGGCAGAGCAGTGATACCAAGCGCAACACCGAGCTCAAGGACCAGCTGCGCGCCCAGGATATGCACAAGGTGGCCGAGTCGTGGAAACAGCTCCTGGCCCGTTATGACTCGAACGACACCATCGTCGAACTGGTGCTCAAGGTGGTGGGGAAGTGGGTGAGCTGGATGGATATTGCGTTGGTTATCAGCAGGGACATGCTGAATCTTTTGTTGCCGGTGATTGGACGCGCACAGAACTCGTCGACCGAGAACAAGGTCCGGAACACGGCCATCGACACCCTGACCGAGATCTGTGGCAAGAAGATGCGATCAGGAGACAAGATGGAGATGCTTTCGTTTATTGATTTGCAAGAGATTGTGCGGCAGCTGGTTACGAGTCCGCCCCTGAACGACCTGAAGGGCACCTCCCAGTACGATGTTGACCTTGCGGAAGTTGTCGCCAAGCTCGTCAACACAGTCGTGTCCGATATCATCCGAGCGCTGGAGGACAACCAGATCAGCGACGACACACGGGCACTAGCAAACCAGCACCTCAATGGCTTTCTGCCCTTCTTGCTGCGCTTCTTCTCAGACGAGTATGATGAGATTTGCTCAACTGTCATTCCCGCCCTGACCGACATGCTTACCTTCCTCCGCAAGGTCGGCCAGCTGCCTCCAGACTATTCCAACATGCTCGCGCCCATTCTCGATGCCATCATCCGCAAGATGCGCTATGACGAGACATCAAACTGGGGAGATGAGGATGCACAGACTGACGAGGCCGAGTTCCAAGAGTTGCGACGGAAACTTCAGAACTTGCAGAAGACCATTGCGGCTATTGACCAGCCATTGTATATGAGCATGTTGAGCAACCTCGTGGCTACGACCTTTCAGTCGCTTGACCAGCAGGGGTCCCAGATGGATTGGCGAGATCTCGACTTGGCCCTCTACGAGATGTACTTGTTCGGTGAGCTCGCTCTGCCTAACCAGGGGTTGGGTACCAAGAACCAGCCCTCCAGCGAGGCCTCGGAACGATTGGTGGTGATGATGAAGAAGATGGTCGAGTCAGGTGAGAAGACCCCTTTGATCAAAAGATAGTCCAGCGCTTACCCGAGTCTAGGAATCGCAAACTTCTCGCACCCAGCAATCTTATTGCAGTACATGGAGATTTGTGTTCGCTACTGCGTCGTCTTCGAGAGCAACCACCAGTATATTCCGCAAGTTTTGGAGAACTTTGTACGGTTAGTCCATCACGATCACGTCCGTATCAAGAGCCGATCATGGTACCTGTTCCATCGATTTATCAAGCAACTTCGGGCTCAGGTTGGCAATGTGGCAGAAACGGTTATCCAATCCATCGGCGACTTGCTCCCCATCAAGGCCGAGGTCCCAGGGGAAGACGCTGATGACGATATGTCCTCGGACCAATCTGACCATTCTGCCGATGCGCTTTTCGCGAACCAACTTTATCTTTTCGAGGCCATTGGGTGCATATCATCCACCCAGAGCACACCCCCTGACAAGCAGGCTATGTACGCGCGCTCTGTTATGGACCCCCTTTTCGCCGATATGGAGGCGCACCTGCAGAGGGCTCGAGATGGAGATGCCCAGGCGATTCTGCAGATTCACCACATCGTCATGGCTCTGGGCACGCTGGCACATGGTTTCTCGGATTGGACTCCAGGAACTGCAGCCAACAATGCCAACGGACCACCGGTCAAGGCTGTGTCAGATGAGTTCTCGCGCGCTGCAGAAGCAATCCTCGTGGCGCTCAACGAGCTAAACTCGTCTGCTGAGATCCGTACGGCCTGCAGATCTGCCTTTTCGAAACTGCTGGGCGTGTTGGGTGCAGCTGTCCTCCCCCAGCTTCCTAAGTGGATCGAGGGTCTCCTCTCACAGAGCTCCTCCAAGGATGAAATGGCCATGTTCCTACGATTGCTCGACCAGGTCGTGTTCGGGTTCAAGGCTGAGATTTACGATGTTCTTAACGCACTGCTCACGCCACTCTTGCAGCGGATATTTGGGGGGCTTACGGAGCCCATCTCTGGTACCGACGATGAGATCCAGCTGGCTGAGCTGCGTAGGGAGTACCTCTCATTTCTCCAGATCATTCTCAACAACGGACTCGATGGGGTCCTCATCAGCGAGGCCAACCAACAGTACTTTGAGACGATGATCCTCTCTGTCATAGAGCTGGCCGAGACGCTCGAGGGCAACATCGGTCCCAGCAAACTCGCCTTTACGCTGATGGCGCGCATCTCGACCATCTGGGGCGGTCCCGACGTGGCCAAGATCGAGCGCAACCCCAGCGCACCGTCCGGCGCCCCGACCCCGGTCATCCCGGGCTTCGACCAGTTCATGATGGACAAGTTCCACGCCGCCTGCTGGAGCGTCATGCGCAACCCTTCCTTCAAGCCCTCGCAGGACGCCCAGACCCGCCAGGTCCTCGTCGAGATTGCCGGCCTCGAGCAGACCATCTACACCAAGACCGGCGAGATGTTCATCCGCTCGCTGCAGACAGACCTGTTCCCCGGCTTGGTTGGGGTGGATGGCGATGAGTTCTTGCGCACGCTGACGTCGTCCACTGATAAACGCACGTTCTCGGCGTACCTGGAGCGGCTGCTTAGTAGGTGAGAGAGAGGCTGGTTGGAAAGGGATAGGAGTTGGGATGAGAGGGAGGGAGGCCTGGAGGAAGCCTCACGGCGCATCACACGGAGTTCCATGGAGGCACAGAGATCTTAGAATTTTAAAAAGAATTACCCATCGTTGTCCTTTTCTTTGTCACATCCTACCTACTCCTTTAACCTGGATGAATGGAAATGCATGTCATAAGCGGGTATGACGTTTTGAATGGTGGCTTTATTCTAGGTACTTGGGTACTAACAAGGCAGATGGATATTAATATCAAGGATGTATGAACCACGCACGACGCTTCTCTAGCGGACTAAACGAACCCCCCCTTTTTTTGTCTATCTCACACCAAATCCTCGACCCCTGATGAATCCCACAGAATAAAAGATACGCAAGAGAACAGCTTATATTATGTACCCTCCACCGCTGAGACACCGCCAATCGCGCACCCCCGAGCCTTCTTCCAGCTCAACCACCCACCACAGCACCTCCCGTGCCTTATCCGGCTGGCCGCTCTCCTCATGGGCGCGCGCGAGCGCAAACCACGCATCGGGGGCGTTCCACGCGGAGCCCAGCTTGGTGAGCGTCGAGAGCAGGGCGTAGGCGCGGTCGCGGGCGGCGAGACGGTCGACGAGAGGGAGGGTGGTGGCTTTGTAGGGCGGAGAGAGGGAGGAGGTGGTGGTGGTGGTGGGAGGGGAGGGGG